>CM038042.1:37640977-38840977 GCA_021397845.1 Areca catechu | reverse complement strand
AATCGAGAATTTCTCAATCTTCGAGATCCTTTCTTTTATTATTTTGCATGAGTTCTTATGCAGGTATGTGGATTCTTTGCATTGCTAGTTTACCTGCTAACCTTTACTTGATTTCGAATATTAGCCTGCAAATTAAAATTCTAAAAAAAATTATAAAAAAATTAGTTTCTATTTCCAAGCTTGCATCAAAGAGATTTCATCCAAGCCCACCATGGAGTGAAAAAGTCAAGCAGCTAAGAGGATTTCATCCGGCCAGCCCAAAGAAAAGTCAAGCTTCCAAGCTACAAGGATCCAATGTCAAGCTACTAAAATAGGCCTCCTTTTCAATCAAACTTTGACTCCTAATTTGTTAAACCTTGTACTTTGTCCTACAAACTTTAATCATTTTGACTGGGAAAGGCCCTGGTGAATCTATAATACCCCACCCATCCCCCTCTTGTAATATAATCTCTTTTCATAATTAAAACTCTGGTGAATTTTCTTGTGACAATTGTGTTCTTTGGAAGTGTGTGAGAGATTTGAGTACCCTAGCTTTACAAACCCTAGCCACATCTGCTAATCTCTCTTCCCTCTAAGCCAAGTTGCCCAGCCTTCTTCTTCAAGCCAAGATGCCTCCTTGTTTCCAGCCACCCTCATCCAAGACTAGGCATCCATCTTCTCAAGCAAACCGCTAGCCTCTCCAATAGCCCCTCTCTTCCCTCTTCCATCCTTTTCCAATTTTATATTTTTTCATCATCCTTGACACTAACCCCTGACGTTTGTAGGATCCCTTCAATGCCATGCCATCTGGATGAATTTTCTTTGCCCTCGAATGAAGATGATAAAAATTGATGGATTCATGAAAAAGTGACGGATCATCCAGGTGTCGATCTGAGTGGAGCGATCTCTTCAACAGCAACTAGAAATCATTACCTAGTATGTTAAACCTAGTTCTATCTCTTTTATCTGATTTCTTGAAGGTAAACATGCTCCTAATAGGCCTTCTTAGACCTAGGACCCTGATTTTCTTTCTTTTTGATTGACTAGCATGTGGATAGGATGCTAATTGATATAGGATAACCCTAACCTAATCTAGGCTAGTTTAGAAATTAAACCATAACAAAAAAATCCAAAAATATTGTTGCTTTAATCTGATTTCCTTCATATACATCCCTTGCATATCATCCTGCATCATATTAGAATCCCGTCTCTCATTAATTTTGGTATCAGAGCACAGTTTAGGGCATGTTCTTGAATCTTAGTTTAGATTTCTGCATCCTAAATTTTGCATAACTTCTCAAAACATAGGATGTTTCCCCCATCAAAATTTTTATTTTTTTCTATTTTCATGGTGAATATCCTCTATTTATTCTATGTTTTCCTATTATTTTTTTAGAGTTTTTAGGTCCGAAATATAAAAAAATTGTAAAAATAAAACCCTAACAAAAACTTGTATCTAATCATCTGCATTAGGGATTTGAGTTTCATTCTGATTCATCATCTTAGGTATTTATATTTCTATAGAATTTGCATCACGTCATCTCTATTGAGTCATCTATTTTACTGATATTTCTTTCAGATTTTATAGAACCCAAATTACAAAAGAATTAGCATCTTAGAAACCCTAACTGGAAATCTATCTTTCTTGCACAAGTTAGAAACCCTAGGTTTTGCATCATCATACCATTTTTGTTTTGTATGAAATTTGGTAGGAAGCATTTCACACAATCTCTATTTTTATTTTTTCATAATTTTTCTGCATTGAGATCCATGCTAATTTCTGCATCAAATCTTAATAAAAAAATCTTAATTTCTGCTAATTCGTATACTTGACTTAACCTAACCTAATCAACTACCAAACCTCTCCCAACCCAGCCAATTTTGTTGATGACTTAACCAACTTAAATTTAATTTTCCACCTCATAAAAATATAAAAAAATTATTTTCTATTTTTTTAGACTGCATCGGGTTCATCGATTGTGCATATATCATTAAACTAATCTTAGTGCAATTTTACTCTATCAGATCTGGGTAGGATTTCATCACCTGTCCTAGGCCCAAAACAACGACCCAGCATCCGAACCCATGCCTTACTTAAAATTAACTAGCAACATAATAGCTTAGGGACACCAACAAGTCGGGTCCGGTCTAGTGAGGAAACTAGCACACATAACCATCACCTATTACTAAAAGTTGGTGTCTAAGGCTAGAGTGATGGGACATCAGGTCAACCCTAGTTTATTATGGGCCCTGAGTTTTGAGTCCTTTAGTTATGATTTCAATTTTATCTTTAATCTAATAATTTGGCTGTGTTAGCCATTTAAATCCTGTATTTGGGCTATGAGTTTTGTTTTATAGGCTTTGTTACACTTGAGTCTGTACCTTGGCCTCTAAATCTCATTTTGGGCCTTTTTACATTTGAGTCCTATAATTAGAGTATTGAGTCAAGTTTTAGATGCTTAGTAAGCCTTATAAGTCCTATAAGTTTTGAGTTTTATGAGTCCAGTCCAATTTTGTATGTCTTATATTGAGTCCAGTCCAATTTTGTAAGAAGACTCAAGTCACTTATAAAGCCAATCAGCATAATACTCCAACCACTACAAGGAATCCAATCATCCATATAATTGAACCACTTGGGAAGCATGGAAGGAGTCTTAGAGCTATCATTGAAGACCTGGACAACAAGTACATTAGTCCACCAGGAGGAGATGGATACCAGGAGAACCCTAGAGCCTACCCAGCATTAAAATGGACCGCCCAAAGCCCTACCCATCCTCAAATTCAGCGCCCTCCTTATGGTCACCTTTCATGTTGGCACCCCACTTATGGTCACCTTCCTTGGACCAAGTCAAGAGAATGAGAGGAGTAATCCTAATGAGAAGAGGGAGTTTGAACCTATTTGGAAGAGGAGATCTCTATGTATTTGAGTAGGAAAAGAATTAGTGCGAATTCTCTTGTATACCCTTACTTGGAGCCCAAGTTTGTAACCCTATTTAAAGGCCCCCACCTCTCATGTATATTGGATGTTAATGAATATGAATACTTTCTTGAGTCTTCTCAACTCTTGGTGTGAATTCTAAGTGAATTTGTGTGATTAAAGGTATCTGTGTGATTTCTCAGGATATCTGTATGATCCCTATGCCCTGCCTCCAAGCTACCTGCCTCTTCATCTCATGGCTGCCCACTTCTAAGCCTTCATTTCCTTTGCTTTCTTTAGCCTTAAAACTTTTTTTTTCTCTGATTTCTAACCCTTGTTAGTTGATTTGTAGGTCCCTCAGAGTTCACAAATCTAGGATTCCAATCGGCAAGCTTTCGGGCCACCAGATTGAAAGCCGTGAATTTACAGGGTGCTTGGCTTATTTTCTCAAACCGCATCTGAGAGCATAGAGCGAACTCTTCATGGATCAATCTCCAAATCTCTACCATGTATACCCCCTAGACTCCTCTGGTGGTGGTATTGCAGAAGAGCTAGTCCTAACTAGGGCTTCTTAGCCATGGCGGTCATGTTTCTTTACTTTTAGGGTTTAGTTCTGCATGCCTGTGATTCCAAAAATTCTATAGAGATTTTTACTTAATAACATGGCTTGAGATTCTAGATACAAACTCCTAACTTAATACCTAATACATGAAAAATAATTGGCATGCATAATTTGTCCCGCATCATTTGGTATCAGAGCATGTTTTAGGTCTAGTTTCTGCATCCTATAATTCTTATATATAGTCAATTTTGTTTACTATTTCTATATGTAGGTAGGTCAAAAAAATTTTATTTTTACCTTTCTGGATTTTCCATAATTGATAATATTTTTCTAAATTTTCTCACTATTTATTTCAGTCTTTACAGTTTTTTTTCACACCTGTTTTCTTTTGCCTTAGAAATCTCTGCATCCTAACTTTGCATTAGGTGTCTAGATTTCAATCTATTTCATTACCTTAAGTATCTTATTTTTCATTGAAGTTTTCATGGTGTACCCTCTATTTAGTCTGATGTTTTTATAATTTTTAATTATTTTATAGAAACACAATAATTATAAAAATCTGCATATTAGGAACCCTAACCTGAAACTTGAGATTTCTGCACACAGTCTAAAAAACCCTAGGTTTTGCATCATCATCTAATTTTTTTTTTACAAGAAGCTTCGTAGAGATCATCTACACTATTCATTCTCTGTCCTAAAATTTTTCTACATCAAAACTGAACCAAATTCTGTATTGAATCAAACCCTAATTTCTATTATGTATACTTGATCAAACCAAACCTAATCACTTCCAAACCCTACCTCACCCAAGACCAAAATTTGTTTGCTAACTTAACCAACTTAAACCAAATTTGCCACATTATAGAAAGGTAAAAAAAATATTTTTATTTTTTTGATTGTTATTAGTTGCATTAGGGCTCATAGTGTGTTCATCATCTCATTAAATCAATTTTAAGCGCAATTTCCTCTCTCAGATCAGGGCAAGATTTCATCACCTGTCCTGGGCCCAAAACAATCACCCAGCATCAGAACCCAAGCCTTAATTAAAATCAATTAGTAACCTAATTTCTCTAGAGAGCTTAGGGACACCAACAGGTCGGGTCCGAATTGTGTGGGCCAACTAGTGCACCTAAATCCCCAGCTATTACTGAAAACTGGTGTCTAAGACTAGAGGTCCAGAGGCAAACACACTAAGTGGATTGGTGGTTTTTAATTAGGACCCTGTCACAGGCAGGGGGGAGCCTCCCACCACCCCACCTTTTACTTAGCCAGTAGAAGGATTAGCTATTGAGTTAAGTGTAAGTTAAGTAGACCCATTCAATTTTGGCTCAAGGTCTAGCAAACTCTAGTCCATTTCCACTTTATGTGCTTGACTACATCACACTAACTTGTTTTATTGATTGCATGACCACTAGGTTAGGAACCAAGTATCAACAGTCTAAACCACAACCAAGCTTAGCCATATACCTTAACATTGAGATCTTAATGAAAGCCATGACTGAACATTTTGACCAGATGAACCAACTGAATGCCCAATCCACTACCCAATTAACCACCCAGATTAACCAGGCCAATACCCAATCCCAAAACCAGTTTGCCTAGTTGACCGTTCAGATAAACCAAATAACCCAATCAAATGCCCAAGCAACCATAGGCTTGACCAATTAACCAATAGTTCTGATCAAGTAGATAACCAATTAGGAGGTTTAGAGAAAATCCTAAAACTCATCCCAGACCTAAACCTGAGTCTAACCCTAGGAAAGCCCAATACCCTGACCCATACTCAGAGCCTAACCCTAGGAGAGCCCCATACCTTGAATCTAGGAGATCCATAACCTATAGATCTAAGCCCATACCTTATGACCTTAGATCCTATGACTCTAGAACTTATGCACCCAGATCTTTTGAACCCAGATCCTATGTACCCATGTCCTATGAGTTTAGTGCATCCATAACTCATAGATCTGAACCTACATCCTATGAGTCCATTACTAGTTCAGTTTCCCCTAGTCAACCTGAATCTTATAGGATTGGTACCCCAAGATATGAGCCTAGTATTAGTTCACTTCCCTTTAGTCAACCTAAACCCTTTAGGACTAGTGCCCCTAGCCCAGGACAAGGTCCTAACCAGCCCAACCTGAGCCAACCTCAACCTAGTTCCACTGCGACCCTTAAAAAAGGTAGAGGCAAGTCTAGTTCTAATCCCCCGAGAGTGTGTTTTAGATGTTGTACACCAGGCCATTTTGTTAGTCAGTGTCCATTCATCACTCAATACCTAGGTGAGCTAGATAAAGACGAGTTTGAACCCATTGTTGAACCCAATACAGAAGTATATGAGGTTGACCCAAGTCTGGTAGAGGAGTATGAAGATGATGAGCCTATTGAAGACTTAGAGGAAGAAACTCCAGAGCCTATTGATGAGTCTAAAGATGACATTAAGGAGTTGAGTCTAGTAGAGATACCTATAGATGACCTAGAATTAGTTGACCCTGACCATACCTAAATAGAAACCAACCCAGAATTAGTTGACCAGGTAGATACCCAGATAGAAGCCAACCCAAAGTTAGTTGACCATGACCATACCTAGATTGAACCTATAGTGGAAGAGCAGTTAGAGGATGAGGAACCCAACCCTACTATTAGACTCTTACCTGAGGAGCCATTAAAAGAAAGCCCAATTACAGAGCCCAGTCCTGAGATCCAAGAACCAAAAGAATTTATTAAGGACCTGGTCTCTTTAAATCAGTACCCTCATGATGAAGTCCCTCCTTTGACTCCAATTGATCTCTTCTCTGAGATTAGTGACCATTCTTTCATAAGATAGACATTAACCCCATAAGGTCAATCTCATTAGTCTAGGATTAATCCCTGACACCCCTTCTTACATCCTATTCTATCCAATCGTCCCCAACCCCTTTTCTTACTTTCCACCCTACCAAACAACCCTGAATCTACCTCTTATTTTTTGCCCTTTTCTGAAGCTTCTCATGTTTATCTAACCACTAGACTTTATTTTGGTGAAGTAAGCATGTTGCATACATTCCTTATGCATGTTAGGTTTGCATCGTATTTCTGGTATACTTTATGGAATTTACTAGAAGTTCATTATAAATTTTCATGTGCATGCCACACTAGGGTTAAACCTAGAGAGCCTATAATATGTTAGGTTTAGACCCAAAGAGTCCGATAAATTTTCTTCAATAGGAATGCCTAGTTGAGTTTATTAAGTATCAGTTTTGAGTCCAATAAATCCCCAAACCTAATTCATCTGTCCACATCTACACTAACCTCTGCACAGCATTTGCATCATGACATTAGCTAAAAGATTAATTTAAGTAATGAATCTATAAAAATTGGCTAATTCCCGAAAGAAAGCCAAGAAATTAATGTAGGAAATTTTGTTATGGTTAAGAAGCTTCATGCTTGTAGAGTTGAACCTTCAGAGTGATAAAAAAGTGGAACCAATGCCTATGTGCTTGATATGCCCCTGGATTTAGGCATTAGCTCTACCTTCAATATCGCGGACTTGGTTGAGTATAAGGAACCGACAGTGATTCCTAGTGAGATTTTTGGACCTCACCCTTCCTTTGAGAGAGAAACCTTACCGAGTGTCCACTAAATTTACTTGAGAGAATAATATGGATCAAGCATACCTGGACGATCAAGCTATCATGACCCGGGACCGCGACTACCAACGCTACCTGGTTCGATTGAAAGGTCAACTAGAATCTGACGATTCTAGGATTGCTCGAGAGGACCCACAGCACCTCCACCCAGACTTACTGCTAGCACCAGACTATCCTATACTTGACAGGGTCGAGTTCCTCCCATCCCTGAAGAATTAATGGGGACATCAGGTCAACCCTAATTTACTATGGGTCCCTGAGTTTTGAGTCCTTTAGCAATGATTTCAATTTTATCTTTAAGTCCAATAATCTGGCTGTGTTAGCCATTTAAATTCTGTATTTGGGCCATGAGTTTTGTTTTATAGGCTTTGTTACACTTGAGTATGCACCTTGGCCTCTGAATCTCATTTTGGGCCTGTTTACATTTGAGTCCTGTAATAAAAGTATTAAGTCAAGTTATGGATGCTTAGTGAGACTTATGAGTCCTGTAAGTTTTGAGTTTTATGGGTCCAGTCCAATTTTGTAAGTCTTATATTGACTCCAGTCCAATTTTGTGAGAAGACTCAAGTCACTTATGAAGCCAGACAGCATAATACTCCAACCACTGCAAGGAATCCAATCATCCACATAATTGTGCCACTTGAGAAGCATGGAAGGAGTCTTGGAGCTATCATTGAAGACTTGAACGATAAGTACATCTGCCCACCAGGAAGAGATGGACACCAGGAGAACCCTAGAGCCTGCCCAGCACTGAAATTGGCCACCCAAAGCCCTGGCCCATCCTCAAATTCAGCGCCCTCCTTATCGTCACTCCTCATGTTGGCACCCCACTTATGGTCACGTCCCTTGGACCAAGTCAAAGGAAGGAGAGGAGTAATCCTAGTGAGAAGAAAGAGTTTGAACCTATTTAGAAGAGGAGATCTCTATGTATTTGAGTAGGAAAAGGATTAATGGGAATTCTCTTGTATGCCCTTACTTGTAGCCCAAGTTTGTAAGCCTATTTAAAGGGCCCCCCTCTCATGTATATTGGATGTTAATGAATATGAAAACTTTTTTGAGTTCTTCTCAACTCTTGGTGTGAATTCTGAGTGAATTTGTATGATTAAGGATATCTATGTGATCCCTCAGGGTATCTATATGATCCCTGCGCCCTGCCTCCAAGCCTCCTGCCTCTTCATCTCTTCGCCACCCACTTCTAAGCCATCCTTCCCTTTGCTTTCTTTAGCCTTCAAACTTGTTTCTTCTCTTATTTCTAACCCTTATTAGGTGATTTTTAGGTCCCTCAGTGTTCACAAATCCAGGATTCCAATCGGCAAGCTTTCAAGCCACCAGATTGAAAGCCACGAATCCCAAGGTCTCCAGCTTATTTTTTCAGGCCGTATCCGAGAGCGTAGACTGAACTCTTCATGGATTGATCTCCAAATCTCTGTCAGGTTCACCACCTAGACTCCTCTAGTAGCAGTAATGTAGAAGAGCTAGTCCTAACCAGGGCCTTTTAGCCTTGGCGGTCCTATTTCTTTACTTTTAGGATTTAGTTCAGCATGCCTGTGCTTTTGAAAATTCTATAGATTTCCCTACTTAATAACTTGGCTTGAAAATTGGGATATAAACTTTTAACTTAGTTCCTAATACATGAAAAATAATTGGCATGCATAATTAGTCCCGCATCATAGAGGTCTAGAGGCAAATTCCCTAAGTGGACTGGTGGTTTTTAATTAGGACCTTGTCACAGGTAGGGGGAGCCTCCCACCACCCCACCTCTTACCTGGCCAGTGGAAGGATTAGGTGCTGTGTTGAGTGTAAGTTGAGTTAACTTACTTGATTTTGGCTCTAGGTCTAGCAAACCCTAGTACGATTAACCCGTGTGTACTTGGTTGCATCATAACCCTTGTATGTTTGATTGCATGACCGTTAGATTAGAAGCCCAATACCAATAGCCCCAACCCAACCCAACCTAGTGTGATCATGGAGCCCAACCCTAGGAGAGCCCAATACTCTGACCCATACTAGGAGCCTAATCCTAGGAGAGCCTAATACTCTGACCTATACTGGGAGCCCAACCCTAGGAGAACCCCATACCATGACCCATACTTGGAGCCCAACCCTAGGAGAACCCAATACTTTGACCCATACCAGAAGTCCAATCATTGGAGACCCAATTATAATTTCATAGACCCAAATGAGAGAGCCATTAAGTACATTGGGATACATACACCTAACTTTGGTGGTGATCTTGATTTTAAGGATTATCTTGCTTGGGAAGGTGACATGGATCTGTATTTTGAGTAGGAGAAAATGTATAGGAGATGTCAGTTCGAATTTGCTAAATGTAAGTTAGTTCACCAGGCTAAGGTAGATTAGGATATGTTTGAGAAAATGTCTAGACTAAAAGGAGAAATGCCCATAACTACCTAGAGCGATATGAAACTTGAACTTAGAGAAAAGTACCTGCCCAGAGCCTATGAACCTAGCTCCTATGCACCCACATCCTATAAGCCTAGTAAACCCAAGACCCATAGAGTTGAACCCTTATCCTATGAGCATAAACTTTTAGAACAATGGTACGAATTGAGACGATGTAATAAAACTGTGTCTGAATACATTGACCAATTTAATGAGTTTATTAGGAGATGTAACACAGTTGAACCTGAGTCTAAGATCATATTGAGGTTTCAAGTTGGCCTACGTAAAGACATCTAGTGGGAACTGTTTCAATGGCAAATTCAGGACCTAGAGGAAGCCTATCACATAGCTAGGAAATTTGAGTCAAATTAGAGGGAACTCGTGATCAGTCAATCTAAGTCCAACAAGTGAAACCCTCCTGAACCCAAGCCCAGACCTAGCTGACTTCTTTTAGACCAGCCCAGTCCTATTACCCCTAGCCAAACCCTAGCACCTAGTCAAGTATGTTCGAGCCAATCCAGCCCGAGCCAAGTCAACCCTAGTCAACCTGAACCCCATAGGATTAGTACCCTTAGATATGAGCCCACTATTAGTCCACTTCCTCTTAGTCAACCCATCCCTACCCCAGCCACTAGTCAATTTTTCCTTAGCCAAACTTTTCCTACCACCCTATTGGTTCACCAGAATGACCCTAAAGAGAAGATATATGAAGCTGATGTGAGCTTAGTGGATGAGTATGAGGAAGAGGAAGAAGAGATACTTATAGAATACCTAAAATTAGTTGACCCAATAGAAATCCATGTAGAAGCCAACCTAGAATTAGTCGACCTTGACCATATGCAAGTAGAAACCAACCCAAAATTAGTTGACCAGGTAGATACCGAGATAGAAGCCAACCTAAAGTTAGTTGACCCTGACCACACCCACACTGAACCTGTAGTGGAAGAGCAGTTAGAGGATGAGGAACCCAACCCTACTATTAGATTCTTACCTGAGGAGCCACTAGAAGAAAGCCCACTTACAGAGCCTAGTCCTAAGAACCAAGAACTAGAAGTATTTATTAAGGACCTGATCTCTTTAAATCAGTACCCTCAGGACGAAGTCACTTATTTGACTCCAATTGATCTCTTTCCTGAGATTAGTGACCCATTCTTCCATAAGATAGACTCTGTAGATAAATATCAACCCCATAAGGTCAACCTCATTAGTCTAGGATTAATCTCTAACACCTCTTCTTGCATCCTATTCTATCCGATCGACCCCAACCCCTTTTCTTACTTTTCACCCTATCAAACTAACCCTGAATCTACCTCTTATTTTGTGCTATTTTTTGAAGCTTCTCATGTTTATCTAACCACTAGACTGCATTTTATCAAAATAAGCATGTTGCATACATTCATTGTGCATGTTAGGTTTGTATCATATCTCTGGTATACTTTATTGCATTTAGTAAGAGTACATGAACCATTCTCATTTGCATGTCACCCTCCTGACAAAGGGTTACACCCATAGTTGTAGTTTAGAGTTAGTCAAGTTTGCATATCAATAAGTGTTGGCATGAGTTATTCGCCCGCATTAGGTATTTTGTCTGCATATCAATAGGAGTTATTGTGTGTCGTTTGCAATGCATGATCAGAGATTTTCATGACAAAATTAATCATAAGATTAATGTAAGCAATGTTTTATAAAAAATATATGGTTAATTCCTGAAAAGAGTCTAAGAGTTTGTTAGAAAAATCTCGTAACAATTAGGCTACATACCTGTGAGCTGGATCTATCAAAGTGATAAAGAAAGTTGGACCTAGTGCCTGATTTACCTAATTAGGCATTAAGCTCAACCTTTAATATCTCAGACTTAGTAGAGTATAGGGAGCAAGCAATGATTCCTAGTGAGATTGGGCCTGACCATTTCTTTGAGAGCGAACCTAACCTTGAGTGTCCACATCAAATTAACCTGTGAGAAGAAATGATTGAGTGTATCCTGAACGACCAAGCCATTAGTACCCAGATCAAAGGCTTCCATGTCACTTGGTTCATTGGCAAGGTCAACCGAGATCTAAGGAATTGTGGATCACTCGAGAAGATTCACAATGCCTCAACCCAGAACCGTCTGATCAGTACCTGAGCCAGATCGACCTTCTTACTCAACAGGGATGAGTTCTTCCCACCTCGAGAGAATTGATGGGGACATCAGATCAGACATAGACTTCAAGCTTCAATTTATTCTCTAAGTCATGTTTTGGTCAGTTTTGAGTCCTATAATGAAATTTATTTTTGAGTCCTATAATACAGTGAGTCAGTTGGATTCACTAAGTTCATTGAGTCCTGTCATTTGAGTTCAGTTGTTTTAGTTTAGTCAAGAGTTGTGTGTGTTTCATTCAAGAGGAGGAATCAGTGGACCCACACTCAAGTCACTAGCCCAACATCTAGACTCCCTTCATATAGCCCATGCCCTCTAGGAGATGGTGCCCCCACATACCAGGCCCTAGGTGCCTCAAGCCCACAAGCTCACATGTTGAATGGCACCCAGTCTAGATCCCTAAGGAAGTGGTGCCCAGATCCAAGCCCTCGAGACCATGGCGCCCTCCCATCCTAGGCCCACTACAATTGGTGCCCAAGCCTTTGACCCAGTCCAAGATGCCCAGGCTTTGACCCAGTCAAAGAAAATTTCATCCAAGCCCACCATGGAGTGGAAAAGTCAAAGCAGCCTAAGAGGATTTCATCCCAGACCAAGCCCATGGAGAAAAGTCAAAGCTTCCAAGTTCTACAAGGAGTCCAATGTCCAAGTCCTACTAAAATTTAGACCACCTAATTTCAATCAAACTTTTTACTCATAATTCTTGTTAAACCTTGTACTCCTTGTCCCATACAAACCTGTAATCCAATTTTGACTGGGAAAGGGCCATAGGTGAATCTATAAATACCCCACCCCTCCCCTCTTGTCATCTAATCTCTTTTTATGAATTAAAATTCTGGTGAATTTTTTGTGACAACTGTGTTCTTTGAAAGAGTGTGTGTGAGATTTGAGTACACTAGCCTTACAAACCCTAGCTGCCCTTGCTAATCTCTCTCTTCCCTCTAAGCCAAGCCGTCCATCCTTCTTCTTCAAGCCAAGATGCCCTCCTTGCTGCCAGGCCACCCTCATCCAAGACTAGGCATCCATCTTCTCAAGCAGACCGCCAGCCTCTCCAACAGCCCCTCTCTTCCCTCTTCCATCTTCTTCCAGTTTTATATTTCTTTCATCATCATTGACACTAAACCTCGATGTTTGCAAGATCCCTCCAATGCCATGCCCTCTAAATAAATTCTTCTTTGCCATTGAACGAAGCTAATAAAAGGCCGGTAGATTCGGGCGAGAGTGACAAGATCATCCAAGCACCGATCTGAGTGGAGCGATCTCTTCTACAGCAACAAGAAATCATTGCCTGGTATGTTAAACCTAATTTTCATATCCTTTTGTCTAATTTCTTGAAGGTGAACATGCTTCTAATAAGCCTTCTTAGACCTAGGATCCTGATTTTCTTTTCTTTTTGATTGAACTAGCATGTGGGTAGGATGCTAATTAATATAGGATAACCTTAACCTAATCTAGGCTAGTTTCGGGAATCAAAACCATAACAAAAAATCTAAAAATATTTGCTTGCTTTAATCTGATTTTCTTCATTTTCATCCCTTGCATATCATCCTGTATCATATTAGAATCCTATCCCTCATCAGTTTTGTTCTAGTTGATGGCAAGAAGAAAAGAGTAATGAAGAAGGGTTCAAAGAGAAAGCTGAACCCAAAGAAGAGCATCAAAAAGAGGAAAAGGCAAAGAGGTCTTCAAATGATGGATCCTATTTCTTCTATGGTAAAAGGGACATTGGAAGAAGAACTAGAAGATGTACCTTGCAAGTCTGAAACAAGATGCCAATAGAGCATCAAGAGGTTTGTTTATGATATAAACAAACTTATCATTGAGTTCTTTAACTTCTAATTCATGGATATTGGATACCGTATGTGGATCTCATATATGCAAATCTTTGTAGGGACTCCATAAGTTTAGAAGATTAAAGAAAGGTGACTTTGAGCTTTATGGTGTGAGTGGAGAGGCCATTCATGCAGAAGCTATTAGAACCTACATGTTATTGTTGCCTTCGGGCAAGATATTGAAACTGAAAGATTGTTATTTCATTCCAAATATTGTTAGGAATATTATTTCTATACCTTTGTTATTAAGACAAGGTTTTGAAATAAAAGTTGAGAGCAATGGTTGCTCCATTTTTCATTCTAATAACTTTTTTGGAATGGGTAAATTTATGAATGGTCTTTTAATTCTATCCCTCAATGATGAAGTATTACTTGTAGAAAACAAAAAGAGAAAGAGGGATGATACAAATAAAACATTCCTTTGGCATTGCCGATTGGGTCATATAAGTGAGTCAAGGAGTAACAAGTTATACAAAGATGATTTCTTTTGCCCTTATGATTATAAATTATTAGGAACTTGTGAATCTTGCCTCATGGATAAAATGACCAAGTCTCCATTCACTAGACATGGAGAAAGGGCAACTAAGTTATTAGGGTTAATACATTCAAATGTATGTGGACCTATGTCCACTCAGGCTAGAGGAGGATACTCTTATTTCATCATAGTTATTAATAATTTATCTTAGTTCGGATATGTGTATCTCATGAAATATAAATTCGAAGCCTTTGATAAATTTAAATAGTATCAAAATATGGTTGAGAAACAAACTGGAAAAGATATTAAAGTCCTTCGATCTAATTGAGAAGGAAAATACTTATCTAGTGAGTTTTTTAATCATCTTAAGAAAAATGGTATTCTCTCTGAATGGACCCCTCCATATACACCATAATTAAATAGTGTAGCAGAAAGGAGGAATCATATCTTGTTTGACATAGTAAGGTTCATGATGTGCTTCATAGATCTTTTAATATCATTCTGATGATATGCCCTAGAAACTATTGCATATATATTAAATAGGGGACCATCAAAATCAGTACCTAGCACTCTATATGAATTATGGAATGGTAAGAAACCAAGTCTTAAATATCTTAAGATTTGGTGTTCTCTAGGTTATGTTAAAAAAGAATTAGGACATAATCTAAGTGCTAGGATTGAGAAATATAGGTTTATTGGTTATTCTCAAGAGGGTATTGGATACATATTTTGTCATCCTACAGAATAAAAGGTCTTTGTTAGAAGGTATGCCATTTTTTTGGAAAAAGAATTTATCCAAGAAGAAGGTAATGAAAGAATAATTGAATTGAGTGAAATTCAAAATGAACAAACTCAAATTCCTGAACCAGAAGTACCAGTTGATCAAGTACAACCACAACACACACACCTCCTCTCTGTAGGTCAGAAAGATTGCAGGAAACACCTCTAAGATATGGTTTTATGATTGAAAACAATAATAAAACCAGCATCATTAAAGATGATGATCCACTGTCTATATGGAAGCAGTTATGAGTAAGGACTCTAACAAATGGCTCAGTGCTATGGAATCCAAAATGGACTCCATGTATGATAACTAGGTTTGGACCTTGGTTGACCCACCTAAGGGAATTATCCCAACAGGGTGCAAATAGATCTTCAAGAAGAAGATTGGAATAGATAAGCAAATAGAAACCTACAAGGATAGGTTAGTGGCAAAAGGTTTCAAGCAAAAACATGGTATTGACTATGATAAAACTTTTTCACTAGTTTCCATGCTTAAGTTTATTAGGATTATGCTTGCCATTGCTGCATACTATATTTATGAGATCGGCAGATAGATGTTAAGACTACATTCCTCGATGGGAATCTTGAAGAAGAAGTCTATATGTCATAGCCAAAGGATTTTATCTCAAGTGGAGACCAAACCAAGTATGCAAGCTTAGAAAATCCATTTATTGATTGAAGCAAGCATCAAGGAGATGGAACATTCATTTTGATAAAACTATTAAGGAATTTGGTTTCATCAAGAATACGGATGAGCTATGTATGTATAAGAAGACAAGTAGGAGTGCCATTATCTTCTTGGTCTAGTATGTCGATGACATACTTATCACTGGAAATGATATTCTAATGATGTAGTCAGTTAAAACATGGCTGTCAAAATGGTTTTCCATGAAGGATTTGGAAGAAGCATCCTATATTCTAAGAATAAAGATCTATAGAGATAGATCTAAAACGATGCTAAGTTTATCCCAATCCAAGTACATAGACTTAATATTAAAGAGATTCAATATGGAGGAAAGTAAGAAGGGTTACTTGCCCATGAGTCAAGGCATACACCTGTCTAAAAGGTTATCACCTAAGATTCTAGAAGAAAGAGATAGGATGAATAAGATCCCTTATGCTTTGATAATGGAATCAATTATGTATGCAATGCTTGTACCAGGCTTGATGTTGCTTATGCTTTAGGCATAGTAATCTGGTTCCAAGTTGATCCAGGAGAGGATCATTGAAAAGTTATGAAAAATATTCTTATGTATCTGAAAAGGACTAAGGATATTTTTTTAATATACGGAGGATCGTATTTAAAACTAGAAGGCTATGCAGATTCTAGTTTCCAATCTGATCCAGATGATAGTAAATCCATATCAAGGTATGTTTTTACTCTGAATGGAGGAGCAGTGAGTTAGAAGAGTACCAAGCAACCAACTATAGCTGACTCAGTCATTGAGGTAGAATACATAGCTACTAGTGAAGCTGCTAAGGAAGCATTCTGGATGAAGAAGTTCATCACCGAATTGGGTGTAGTTCCTACAATACAATAACCAGTGCCATTATATTATGATAACATTGGAGCTGTTGCACAAGCAAAGGAACCAAGGTCTTACCATAAGTCCAAGTACATCCTGAGATGCTTCCATCTCATTCGAGAAATCATTGAAAGAAATGATGTGATAGTAGAACGAGTTGATACAAAGAATAACATAGTAGAACCATTCACTAAGCCACTTCATCTATAGTAGTTAAATTGCCATCTAGATTGTGTGGATATTAAATACAAGGGCAATTGGTTTTAGTGCAAGTGGGAGATTAAAAGAATTATACCCTGAAAGCCAATCATAGTTATTGTATCAGTGGCATTTTTGTATTCTCTCAACTCAAGATTGATATTAATAAAAGGCATTTGTTGATTCATCATACTACAGCATCTTATCAAGATTATGATGAACCCCATAGGTTAGGAAAATAGAATTAAGGTTATAATGGAGATCATAATGGTGAGACCTAATTTTCTATAAACCCTAATATAAAATGTTCCTAGTCATTGGATCATCGATTCGAGGATCGATGTTTCTGGAAAGACTAGCACATCTTATGCATGCTTGATGGAGACGGTGGTTGGTCTCATAACCATTTATGTAGGGACACTATACAAGGATGTGGGTGTTCATTAGGATATGAGTTCACTGAACTGATCTATCTCGAGAACATCTTAGGGAGACCTTATTACTTGTTAAAGATGGTCTTCATAGTAGGAGTTGTGCAAGTGATCCTTAGTCCTGAGATTACCATGGTTCCTTATGCACATAAAGCTATATTTTGGTTCATAATCATTCATAACAAAGAATCATATATGGGGTGTTCTCGGATATGGTGGATTGTACATGAAGGATGTGAGTGGATCAACAAGGAATTGATCACTCCTAGTAAGAGGACGACTTATTCCATATAATCTCTTTGATTGTTGACTCAGGAAGTCTTTGATCAAAGCAAGATGAGATTAGAAAGGATTTCTAATCTTTCATCAATCGAGTCTTCATTATCAAATTGAGATTCGAAAGGATTAAGTACTAGGATTTGACAATTCTCCATTCCCTCACTTATTCAGGATAAAGGGAGATCGAAGGATTGAATTATACGGTAACATTTTACTAAAGGATATTTTGATAATTTCTACCAAATTTCTTATCTTCTAGGTAGTCATGACAGTTGCTAGATATCAATCATGTCTTATAGGTTTTCATGAATCAAATTGGATAGATTCATGTGTCAATTTAGAAATTGGTTCAAATTGGCTAACTTGGATCAGCTTGATTTGTCCTAATTGGGCTAATCGATTTTGATTGAATCGAAACTGCTTATACCTGGACCTACTCTTGGCTAGATGTGGAGCCCAAAGGGTCACACATGCTAGAAAATTGGTCGTGGAAGTCAATTGGATTTTGGTTAGGGTCATTGGATCCTTATAGGCTAGCTAATTTGCATACTAGCATATGCATGCTAGCCTAACTCCTAACCTAATTGGATTGGATCAGTTTGCTTGCTATTTGGGCTAACCAATTCAAGTAAGATTTAGATTGGGTTGAATCCTAATTGGGGTAGTATTTATCTATATTTATTTAGAATTATTTAGCATTATCCTTGGATTATGGAAGAGTCCAAGTGGGATTGGACTCTTGACGCCATGTTTGGCATGCACCAAAATTAAGGGGAACAGGACCAAGAGTCCTTCTACCACTTAATCACTTATGCTAGATAAATGCTAGGCCACTATCCCTTATCTCTACACATATTTGGATTGGGCTTGACCAGTCAAAAGATGGAATTGGCATGGAAGAATTGTAGTGCACAAAATGAAGGGACGCATCCCTTCATGTGTGGCACACAATCTTAAATCTAGAAGTCCTTCTACTTGAAGGCTTCTAGTTCTTTGATATATCCATTAAAATCTCATGACCCCTAGCCAAGTTTTGACCTGTCACTTGCCACATGGCAAGTGAAAAAATTGCTAGAAAATTAAAGAGACACATATGTCTCTTGGAGCAGTAATATGATATATCATGATAAGACCTTTCATCCAAGGGACTCCTTCTACTTGAAGGGTCCTTTTTGATTATTAGAGAATTAGATCAAGGGCTAAGGAAAAGTTTTATCAGACACTCCCTCACTCAGTATAAAAGGCAACGATATTCTGATGCCAAAAATATCCATAACAATTCAAAAGAAATCCTTTCTATTTCTCTTCCTTCTCTTAGGACAAGAAGTCTTCTTTAAGACAAGACTTGTCATTTTAAGACAAGAGTCAAGGAAGAGATATAAGAGGGATAATCAAGTTTTAAGAGAGGATTCAGAGAGGTCTCTAAGTTCCCTATAGGAGAGTAGGGGTTCCAGCAAAGGGAGAAAGGTTGCTGAAGGAAGAAAGGCTACCGGGAAGAGTCCTAGTCAAATAAGCAAGCTCGGTAGGAGCCTTGTAAAAATTAAGGAGTATAGCACTTCAAGTATTCCTCTATAATCCTAAATTATGATTTATTATTTATCATGGTCAAGTGATCCTTGGGACTAGTGTTTTGGCTGATTAGGGTTTCAATAATAAAAATTTTGAAACTCAATCTTCCACTACGTCATCCCAAAACCCAACATCAGGCAATTCAGTAAGGGATAAAAATAGGACCTCCGATAAAGCTATCCATCTACCAGTATGAATTAGGTGACCTTCCACTTTAGGAGGTTGGCCTCTGTGCAATCTTCAATCATGATCTCTTCGACTATGTATTTAATGTAAGGGTCTATCCAACACGGCCCATGGATGACCTGCTAGACCTCACCCGCCATCCCAAAGTTGGGGGCCTCTAGTGATGGGGGAAGAATTTGATGAAATGGGTGTGTGAAGATGTGATATACTCACTTAGCAACAATATACTAGCATTAGAGCTCCAGATATGGCTAGATTCATGGGTAGAAGGGATGAAGAACTTCGATCTGGGAACTTGGTGAGTAGAAAATCTGACACCCTTATGCAAGCTTACTTTCAAAAAAATAAAAGGGATGATCTAAGGGCATAGAAACCCTCAAACTAGGCTAAGCTACCTTTAAGAACCTCAGATCTAAGGATCAAGAGGGTCTTTTCCTAACAATGAAGAGAAATCAAAGCACAAATGGAAGGAAAGCACTTACCACTCAAGAATTGAAGGCTAGAGACAAGATCTACACTCCCTACTTGGATTTACCACTGGAGTTTTGATCCTTGGTGTGGACCCTTCATCATCATCTTCAAATCACCAAGAAGAACCTGCAAAAGTGTCAAGATTAGGTCGTGATTCAAAGAAATTAAGGGAAAAGGAAGGAATCAACAAAGAGAAGTTAAGAGAGTTGCTGGAATTTTTGGACAGCACTTCCAAACTCAAGGCACTCACTTAAACTCACACTCAAACTCAAACTTCAAGAGAAATACTCAAAATTCTAAGAAGAAGTCATGAACTTGGCAAGGTGGAAGAGAACACAAACTAGCAAGCTTTCATTCAACTCAAGTAATTCATTTCTTACAAGAGGAGGCATTGGTCCCTATTTATAGGCTAAGGGTAGCCCCTTTAGGCGGTAAAGAAAGGAATTAAGAGACCAACTATTTCAAGTTTAGTTGGTAGCTAATTACAAGATTAGTTCCTAGTAACTAATTCCTAGTAACTAATCCTAATAAAAGAAATTCTAGAAGCCCCATGTGGCGCCATCTCCTTGCAACACTTGTCTTCATCTAACCCTTCCACATGTTCTTTAAAGTTTGGTCCTTCAACAGGCTTCAAAGTGGATGATTTTTTCATAGCTTGGCCAGCCCATAGGCATGGAAAAGGAGTCTTCACTTGGTTTCGGTCTTGAACACTACAAACTTGTTTCATGGAATTAGGAGTCTTTACTTCAAGAGGTGCTTCATACATTTGTACGAACATTTGTGGGAACCTGAAAAAGAAAAGATTGGACTGCAACCAAAGATTGTTAGTTTGTAGTTTATTCCTCTTGCCAATATCCTCATTAATTCTCCCCAAGTGAAAAGTGAAAGGATTATGCCCTAAAGGCCAATCAAAATGTTATATTTCGATGGGATTTTCCTTTGTATCCCAAACTAATGTATTGACATTATCAATTAATAAAGGCATTTTATTTTCATCATATGCTCTCTTAATTATTTTATTATTATATAATGAACCCCATAGATTAGGGCTATGGTTCTAGGGTTATGATGAGATCATACCAGTGAGGCCTAAAGCCTTAAAACCCTAATCTAAAATATTCTTGGTTGATGGGACGTTGAGTAGGGGATCAATGTTTCCGGCAAGACCAGCACATCCTATATATACTTGGTGAAGAGGGTGACTGATCTCACAGTCACTTGTGTTTGACACTAATACTAAGATATGGGTGCTCATTAGAGAATGAGTTTACTGAATGGATCCAGCTTGAGAACATCTAATGGAACCTTATCTGTTTGTCAATAGATAGTTCTCATAGTGGGAGTAGTGCATGTGGTCCTTTGACCTGAGACTGCCATGGTACCTTGTATACATGAATCCATACTTTGGTTCACACTCAATCATGACACTGAGTCATGCATGGGGTGATACTGGGTATGGTGGATTGCATATGGAGGTTGTGAGTAGGTCAAAAAGGAATCGATCAACCCTAGTAAGAGGGAATCACATCCAGCTGATTTCGATCAAATGAAGATTCGAAAAATCTTTGATCAAAGTATGAACATTAAAAATAGTTACTAATGGTTCATCAATGAATCATCATTATCAGATTGAGCTAGGAATGAATATGAATTTAGTTTTGACAAGTATCCATATCCATAGTAATATGCAGGGTGCAAGCTGATCGAAGGACTAAATTGCCCGGTAACTCACCACTGAAGGGTATTTTGGTAATGCCACCAAAAATTCCACATCTTCTGGGTAGGCATAATACGTTGCTAGACGTTAATCTTGTCTTGTGGGGATTTGATTGAATTATGTTAATTCAATCAGTTAATTAGAATTGGATTCTAATTGACCTAGTCAGTTACACACGGACCCACTGCTGTCTAGATGTGGAACCCAATGGGTCACACACAAAATGATTCTGATCAAGGGTTTAATTGGATTAAACCATGTTTGCAGGTGAACATGCTAGCACGTGTTGCAAACCCTACAACCAGGGTTCGAACCAGGTTCGAATCAAGTTCCAATTTGGGTTAATTTTGATCCTAATTAAGCTAAATTGAATTTGTCTAATAGGTTGGGTCTTATCACCTTTAATTGTGTCAGTATTTATCTAGTTTCGAGAACCAAATAGCCTTCCTTGGACACGGGGTCTATGTGGCGTGAGGCGTGAAGAGTTGTTTGGCGCAAAAAGGATTCCTACGATAATAAATTATGAGAAATGAGAAGGGGCACCTTCTTCGGATGAAGAGTCCTTCTACAATAAGTAGAGGACCAAGTCAAAAACTCTTCCATGCCTCTTGGAGTCTTCCACATCCCTTGGGATAGAAATTCATGCCAAAAGAAGAAGAGTCCACTCCCCTTGGGACTCTTGGCGCTAAATATAAAACAACGCGATGCTTGAGTTTTTCCTGCGCACTTTAGAGTCCAGATGGTGTGTAACTCTTCTAGATGGCATCCCATTTAATGTGGCCTTTCAATTTAAATACTAGAGAGGCCGGCCATTTGATTTTGATGCTTGGAAGAATGAAAGGAAGCGACACTTGATTAAAACATCGTAATGTTTCATTCAAGTGTCCTTCTATTTTACTCTTCTCAAAATTATTTCAAATCAATGAGTCACATGTTTTAAACCAAGTAACGTATCCTTATTGGCATGAATGGATATCTCAGAAGCCACTTGGTGCGCTATAAATAGCGTAGCCTCTCGGGGTGTTCAAAAGATCGATCCCGAAGAAACTTCTTTCTCTCTTATTTTATTACATCCTATCCTCTTGTCCTAAACACTCTAGCCCTTTTAGGACAAGGTCTTTGTAAGGCCTAGGAGTGTTCAAATCATGAGAGGGATTAGTGAAAAGTAAATAAGAGAAGAAGAGGAAGAAGAAGGGAAAGAGTAGAAAGGTTGATTTAAAGAAGAGTT
The DNA here is from genome assembly GCA_021397845.1 of Areca catechu. NCBI lineage: Eukaryota > Viridiplantae > Streptophyta > Magnoliopsida > Arecales > Arecaceae > Areca > Areca catechu. Next base: position 38,818,658 of record CM038042.1, on the reverse strand, counting down.
GGTCCAATTGGATTGAAGTTTGCCCAAATCCAATTAGGCTTTAGTTTGAAAGTTTAATTGGTGGAATCAAGTTCTTAGAAGGTGCTGGTGTCTTGGTCATGCCCTGTGTGGATCACCATTGGAGGGTGAATGCTTGGGCGCCTGGTGGAGGAGACGACTGAACTAGGGTTTCTTCATAGGTTTGGATATTAGCGATTCAAGTTAGTATTTAAACCCTAATTTATATTTTATGATTTATGTTCTTAATAAGGTGTTCTTGGGATAAGGGTTCGGTAGTGTTTTCAAGATAAATTTTGAAATCCATGCTTCTGCCCTGGTCACCAAACCCATCAGTGGTATCAGAGCAACCTTATTAGGGCTAAATCATATAGAATTGAAGTTGCCCATTTTGGTAGGACTCTACAAAATTGAGGTTGACCAATTTTGTAGGACTCTTGAGGCTAACCATTTTGGTAGGACTCTACAAAATTGAGGTTTTCCAATTTTGTAGGACTCTTGAGGTTGCCCATTTTGGTAGGACTCTATAAAATTGAGGTTGCCCAATTTTGTAGGACTCTTGAGGTTGCCCATTTTTGTAGGACTCTACAAAATTTGAAGTTGCCCAATTTTGTAGGACTCTACAAAAGTTTGAAGTTACATATTATTGATATGTTTATGAATATATGTATGTCACTGGTAAGGATTCACTTAAACCATAATCAATATAAAGATATGTTTAGCTTTCTAGTCATCATACTGAAATAAGGTTGCCCTGGCATAATGGTGGATCCATTATGTGGTAGATGGTTGTCCTAGTATGATGACACACTTTGCATATTGAATGATATTATATGCATGGTTGATTGAATGGTTATATGTAGAATGTGCTTATTTTAATAATAAGGCCCTCTTTTAAAATTATATTAAGTTGTAGTGTCATATACCAAAAGCAAAATGATCTAGATGATTAGTTGATCATTCGGTGTCTAGGAAAAGTGGTTCATGATCGGTAAAGAGCACGTGGTTTTTAATTGGTTCCATTGACTGACCTGGCCAATTTTTATTGGTGTCTAGGAAAGCAACGGGGGGACTCCCACTACTCTCCCACTTACCTGGCCGATAAGATTAACTTAATTCTTGATTGATATGCTTAGTGTAATATTCACTACATTAGGCCTTCCTTCATACCAGGTCATTATTATGTTATGATTCGTATTAGGTTTGTTGTGTACATACAAGGCCTATTATGGTGACTAACACAATTTTGGCTTGGTGCATTTGATGCTTATGGCATGATTTAATATAATACTTTGTTGTGTACACACAAATGTATTATTATTATAATCATGACTATAAAGGAATAAAGGGTCTTACTTAACTAAAATATTATAGTTTGTTGTGCACACATAAGGCTATTAATATTTTAGAGGCCAGGATATGTTGAGAATTGTATGACTTACAATTGGAAAGAGTTTTCATACCTTTGAACTTATATAAGATTTGTTGTGTACACACAAGGTCTTTATAAAGAATTAGGATCTCAACCCCACTAAGAAAACCAATTAGGGTTTCTCGATCATCGTATAGAGTGTTAGGATGCTCGATAAAATAGTGGAAGACATAATTAAGTTAATGTTCTAATTTAATTATATTTTATCAACATTGGTTGTTTGCTAATGTTATGTTCTTTGTTAATGTAGATTAAATGGCCTCTTCACTCTTACTCCATAGTATACTTGATGCCAACAAATTGACTGGACTGAACTATATTGACTGGTTGAGAAACCTAAAGATAGTACTAAGCCAGGAAAAACTTTCCTACATTCTTGATACCCCTACCTTGGAACCTTTAGGGGAGGATGCCTTGCAAGAGGAGAAGACCACATATATGATGTGGCAAAATGACTCTCTCACTGTCAAATGTATCATGCTTGCCTCTATGACCAATGAGTTGCAGAGGCAACATGATAGCATGGACACTCACTCCATACTGCTCAATCTAAAAGAGCTATATGGAGAACATAGTCGAACTGCTAGATATGAGATATCTAAGTAGTTGTTCCGTGCAAGAATGATAGAAGGTACATCCGTACAAGACCATGTATTGAAGGTTATTGACCTGATCACTCGATTAGGTCAATTAGGTTTTGTTATGGATGGGGAGTTGAATTAGTATTTAATCCTGCAGTCACTCCCAGAGTCATTTTCACAGTTTGTTCTTAATTATCATATGAACAAAATTAACACTTCCTTGCCTGAGCTCTTGAACATGTTAAAAATAGTAGAGAGCAATTTAAAGAAAAATAAGGCTCCACTTCTTCTTGTGGATGGGATCAACAAGAAGAAGACAGGCAGAAAGGGTTCCAAGAGGAGATTAAATCCAAAAGGGGGCATCAAGAAGAAGAAAGGAAAGAAGGCCTCCGGACAGATGACCTGTTTTCACTATGGCAAGCCAGGTCATTGGAAAAGGAATTACAAGGCTTACCTTGCAAGTGTGAAGACTGGTGATAGTGATGCACCAAAAGGTATGTATGAGATACATGCAATTTTGTCATTAGATTCTTCTAATTCAAACTCTTGGGTATTGGATACCGCTTGTGGTCACCATATCTGCAAATCATTGCAGGGGCTGCAGAACATTAGAGTTTTGAAGGAAGGAGACTTCGAGCTCTACGGTGCTGGAGGAGATTCCGTCCAAGCAGAAGCTGTAGGGACTTATATATTGAAGCTACCTTCTGGGAAGATCTTAGAGTTGAGAGATTGTTACTATATTCCTAAGGTCATTAGAAACATCATTTCTGAACCCTTACTACTAAAACAAGGCTATACTATGAATGTAATGAGCATTGGTTACTCAATTAGTTTTTCTAATGAAATCATTTGTTATGGAGCATTTTGCAATGCTTAACTCTATCTCCTAATGACAATATACTTCATATTAGTAATAAACGAAAGAGAGATGATGTAAACAATACTTTACTCTGGCATTGTCGGCTTGGACATATTAGTGAGACTAAGATTAGCAAGTTATACAAGGGAAATTTCCTTGATCCTTATGATTATAAATCATTCGGAACTTGTGAATCATGTCTCATGGGTAAGATGACCAAGACTCCATTTAGTGGACATAGAGAAAGGACAACTGAGTTATTAGGACTTATACGTACAGATATATGTGGGCCTATGACAACTCAGGCCAGGGGTGAATACTCTTATTTCATCACATTCACTGATGATTTTTCAAGGTATGGATTTGTGTATCTAATGAAACAAAAATCCGAAGCCTTTGATAAATTTTTAGAGTATCAAAGTATGGTAGAGAAACAAATGGGGAAAAGTATTAAAATTATTCGATAAGATCGAGGAGATGAATACTTATCCACTGAGTTTCTCGATCACCTTAAAGAAAAGGGGATTATCTCTGAATGGACCCCTCCTTACACACCACAATTAAATGGTGTTATTAAAAGGAGGAATCGCACCTTATTAGATATGGTACGGTCCATGATATGCTTCACAGAGTTACCTATTTCCTTCTAGGGATATGCCTTGGAAACCGTGGCTAATATCTTAAATAGAGTACCATCTAAAACTATCTCAAGCACTCCTTATGAGATATGGAGGGGTAAGAAACCCAATCTTAAGTATCTTAAGATATGGGGATGTCCATCCTTTGTCAAAAGAAATTTTGGACATAAGCTGTATGCTAGAGCAGATAAATGTCTATTTGTAGGAATCCTAAAGATAGTATAGGATATCTGTTCTACCACCCTACTGAACAAAAGGTATTTGTTAGTTGGCATGCCACTTTTCTAGAGAAAGAATTCATCTTACAAAAGGGCACTGGGAGAAATATTGAACTTGAAGAAGTTCAACAAATAGATACATCTCAACCAAATGATAACATAGTTAGTATAGAACCAGAACACACCACTCCTATCCATAGGTCTGATAGGGTGCCTCATGCACCTGAGAGGTATGAGTTCATTATTGAGAATAATAAAGCCCGGATCATTGAAAATGATGAGCCTTTGACCTATACGGATGCTGTCATGAGTAGGAACTCAGACAAATGGCTGAAAGCCTTGAGATCCGAAATAGACTCCATGTATGTCAACCAAGTGTGGACTTTGATTGATGCACTAGAGGGTGTTAACCCTATTGGATGCAAATGGGTCTATAAGAAAAAGATTGGGGCAGATGGCCAAGTCGAAACTTATAAAACCAGATTAGTGGCTAAAGGTTTAGACAAAAATAGGGAATAGATTATGATGAAACATTTTCTCCTGTTGCCATGCTCAAATCTATTTGGATCATGCTTGCTATAGCAGCATATCATGATTATGAAATCTGGCAGATGGATGTAAAAATTGCATTCCTTAATGGTTTCCTTGAGGAAGAGGTTTACATGTCACAGCCAGAAGGTTTTATCTTGTAAACTAAACCTAATCAGGTATGTAGTCTGAAGAAATCCATTTATGGATTTAAAGCAAGCATCCAGGAGTTGGAACATCTGATTTGATAAGACGGTCAAAGAGTTTGACTTTATCAAAAATGAGGATGAACATTGTGTGTACAAGAAGACTAGTGGGAGTGCCATAGTTTTCTTGGTTCTATATGAAGATGACATACTTCTTATTGGGAATGATATCCCAATGTTACAATTAGTCAAAATATGGTTATCTAAACAGTTTTCCATGAAAAACTTGGGAGAAGCATCCTATATACTGGGTATCAAGATCTATAGAGATAGATCTAGGAGGATGCTAGGCTTATCCCAGTCTAGGTACATTGACCAAGTGCTAAAGAGATTTAGCATGGAGGGAAGTAAGAGAGGTTACTTGCCCATTGGTCATGGAATACATCTTTTTAAGAAGATGTCTTTTAAGACACCTAAAGAAAGAAATAGAATGAGTTCTATACCTTATGCTTCGGCTGTAGGGTCTATAATGTATGCTATGTTGTGTACCAGGCCTGATGTGGCATATGCCTTAGGTATAGCCAGCAAATTTCAGGCTGATCCAAGAGAGGATCACGGGAAGGCTGTGAAAAATATTCTTACATACTTGAGAAGGACTAAGGATATTTTTCTGATATACGGAGGATCTGATCTTAAACTGGAAGCTTATTCTGATTCTAGTTTTCAATCGGATCCAGATGATAGCAAATCTATTTCAGGGTATATTTTTATCCTAAATGGAGAAGCTGTAAGCTGGAAGAGTTCTAAACAGCAGACTGTAGCTGACTCAACAACTGAGGCAGAAGACATTGCTGTTAGTGAAGCTGCCAAGGAAGCTGTCTGGATGAAGAAGTTCATCTCTGAGTTGGGCGTTGTTCTGGAGATTGTAGGTCCAGTACCACTTTACTGTGATAATAATGGAGACGTGGCTCAAGCTAAAGAACCAAGTGCTCATCACAAATCAAAGCACATTCTAAGATGCTTCCATCTTATTCGAGAGATTGTTGAAAGACAAGAAGTCAGCGTTAAAAGAGTAGAAATGACGAACAACATAACAGACCCGTTCACTAAGGCTCTATTACAGCGAGAGTTTGATCGCCACCTCGATTGTATGGGGGTAAAATTTAAAGGTGATTGGCTTTAGTGCAAGTGGGAGATTGAAAGGATTATGCCCTAAAGGCCAATCAAAATGTTGTATTTTGATGGGATTTTCCTTTGTATCCCAAACCAATGTATTGACATTATCAATTAATAAAGACATTTTATTTTCATAATACGCTATGTCTAAGTTATTTTATTATTATATGATGAACCCCATAGATTAGGGCTATGGTTCTAGGGTTATGATGAGATTATACCAGTGCGGCCTAAAGCCTTAAAACCCTAATCTAAAATATTCCTGGTCGATGGGATGTTGAGTAGGGGATCAATATTTCTGGCAAGACCAGCACATTTTATGTATACTCGGTGAAGAGGGTGACTGATCTCACAGTCACTTGTATTTGACACTAATACTAGGATGTGGGTGCTCATTAAAGAATGAGTTCACTAAATGGATCCATCTTGAGAACATCTAATGGAACCTTATATGTTTGTCAATAGATAGTTCTCATAGTGGGAGTAGTGCATGTGGTCCTTTGACCTGAGACTGCCATGGTACCTTGTATACATGAATCCATACTTTGGTTCACACTCAATCATGACACTGAGTCATGCATGGGGTGATACTGGGTATGGTGGATTGCATATGGAGGTTGTGAGTAGGTCAAAAAGGAATCGATCAACCCTAGTAAGAGGGAATCGCATCCAGCTGATTTCGATCAAATGAAGATTCGGGAAATCTTTGATCAAAGTATGAACATTAGAAATAGTTACTAATTGTTCATCAATGAATCATCATTATCAGATTGAGCTAGGAATGAATATGAAATTAGATTTGACAAGTGTCCATATCCGTAGTAATGTTAAAGGTGCAAGCTGATCGAAGGACTGAATTGCCCGGTAACTCATCACTGAAGGGTATCTTGGTAATGCCACCAAAAATTCCACATCTTATGGGTATGCATGATACGTTGCTAGACGTCAATCTTGTCTTGTGGGGATTTGATTGAATTATGTTAATTCAATCAGTTAATTAGAATTGGATTCTAATTGACCTAGTCAGTCTAGCTTGAGTTAACCTAAATCGATTTGAATGTGATCCAATCGAATCAAGTCAGGTTACACCCGGACCCACTGCTGGCTAGATGTGGAACCCAATGGGTCACACACAAAAGGGTTCTGATCAAGGGTTTAATTGGATTAAACCATGTTTGCAGGTGAACATGCTAGCACGTGTTGCAAACCCTAGCACCAGGGTTCTAACCAGGTTCGAATCAGGTTCCAATTTTGGTTAATTTTGATTTTAATTAAGCTAAATTGAATTTGGCTAATAGGTTGGGTCTTATCACCTTTAATTGGGTCAGTATTTATCTGGTTTTGAAAACCAGATAGCCTTCCCTGGACACAGGGTCTATATGGCATGAGGCGTGAAGAGTTGTTTGGCGCAAAAAGGTTTTCTACGATAATAAATCGTGAGAAATGAGAAGGGGCACCTTCTTTGGATGAAGTGTCCTTCTGCAATAAGCAGAGGACCAAGTCAAAAACTCTTCCACGCCTCTTGGAGTCTTCCACGCCCCTTGGGATAGAAATTCATGCCAAAAGAAGAAGGGTCCACGCCCCTTGGGACTCTTCGCGCTAAAAATAAAACAACGCGATGCTTAAGTTTTTCCTGTGCACTTTAGAGTCCATATGGCATGTAACTCTTTTGGATGGCGTCCCATTTAATGTGGCATTTCAATTTAAATACCAGAGAGGCCGGCCATTTGATTTTGATGCATGGAAGAATGAAAGGAAGCGACACTTGATTAAAACATCATAATGTTTCATTCAAGTGTCCTTCAGTTTTACTCTTCTTAGAATTATTTCAAATCAAAGAGTTTCATGTTTTAAACCAAGTAACGTATCCTTATTGGCATGAATGGATATCTCAGATGCCCCTTGGTGCGCTATAAATAGCGTAGCCTCTCGGGGTGTTCAGAAGATCGATCCCGAAGAAACTTCTTTCTCTCTTATTTTATTACATCCTATCCTCTTGTCCTAAACACTCTAGCCCTTTTAGGACAAGATCTTTGTAAGGCCTAGGAGTGTTCAAATCAGGAGAGGGATTAGTGAAAAGTAAAGAAGAGAAGAAGAGGAAGAAGAAGGGAAGGGGTAGAAAGGCTGATTCAAAGAAGAGTTGGTCCAATTGGATTGAAGTTTGCCCAAATCCAATTAGGCTTTAGTTTGAAAGTTTAATTTATGGAATCAAGTTCTTAGAAGGTGCTGGTGTCTTGGTAAAGCCCTATGTGGATTCCCATTGGAGGGTGAACGCTTGGGCGCCTGGTGGAGGAGACGACTGAATCAGGGTTTCTTCATTGGTTTGGATATTAGCGATTCAGGTTAGTATTTAAGACCTAATTTATATTTCATGATTTATGTTCTTAATAAGGTGTTCTTGGGATAAGGGTTTGGTAGTGTTTTCAAGATAAATTCTGAAATCCACGCTTCTTCCCTGGTCACCTAAGCCATCAAAAAGAACTCGGCCCTGACGAGTATGGATCAATTTGGCTTTGGTAGTATTCAAGTGTTTTGGATTGATCCTTTGAAGTTCTTCTTGAGTGATCCATGAATCTTCAGAATCAGGTCTTCCTTGAAAGGATTATGCCCTAAAGGCCAATCGAAATGTTGTATTTCGATGGGATTTTCTTTTGTATCCTAAACCCGTGTATTGACATTATCAATTAATAAAGACATTTTATTTTCATCATACCTTGTGTCTTATTAATTTTATTAAGATATGATGAATCCCATAGATTAGGGCTATGGTTCTAGGGTTATGATGAGATCATACCAGTGAGACCTAAAGCCTTAAAACCCTAATTTAGAATATTCCTGGTTGATGGGATATTGAGTAGGGGATCAATGTTTCTGGTAAGACTAGCACATCCTATGTATGCTTGGTGAAGAGGGTGACAGATCTCACGGTCACTTATGTTTGACACTAATACTAGGATGTGGTTGCTCATTAGAGAATGAGTTCACTAAATGGATCTAGTTTGAGAACATCTAATGGAACCTTATCTGTTTGTCAATAGATAGTTCTCATAGTGGGAGTAGTGCATGTGGTCCTTTGACCTGAGACTGCCATGGTACCTTGTATGCATGAATCCAAACTTTGGTTCACACTCAATCATGACACTGAGTCATGCATGGGGTGATACTGGGTATGGTGGATTGCATATAGAGGTTGTGAGTAGGTCAAAAAGGAATCGATCAACCCTAGTAAGAGGGAAGCGCATCCAGATGATTTCAATCAAATGAAGATTCGAAAAATCTTTGATCAATGTATGAACATTAGAAATAGTTTTTAATGGTTCATTAATGAATCATCATTATCAGATTGAGTAAGGAATGAATATAAAATTGGATTTGACAAGTATCCATATCCATAGTCATATTCAGGGTGCAAGTAGATCGAAGGACTGAATTGCCCGGTAACTCACCATTGAAGGGTATTTTGGTAAATCCATCAAAATTTCTCATCTTCCGGGTAGGCATGACACATTGCTAGATGTCAATCTTGTCTTTTAGGTCTTCATGAACCAATTGATTTGGTTTCATGAGTCAATTCGATGTGTGATTCGAATTGGACAATTAGTTGAGCCAATTTGACCTAATTAGGTCAATCGGGTTCGATCGGATCGAATCGGCTCAAACCTAAACCTACTACGAGCTAGATGTGGAATCCAATGGATCACACACAATAGAGACTTGTCCAACAAAGTCATTCATGATTTAATTAGGGTCATAGGATCCTAATTGGTTAGCCGGATTACATACTAGCATATGTAGGCTAACCAAATTCCTAACCCAATTGGATTGGGTCCGGTTGCATGATAATTGGGCTAACCTAATTATGGAAAATCTAAATTAGGTTGAGTCCTAGGTGGGGCTAGCCTAATCAGAGCTAAATCTAATTTTAATTTGGATTTAAGGGCATTTTAGGTGCCATACATGAAGAGTCCCAATGGCATAGGACTCTTGGTACCTAAATGATACCTTAACTTCAAAAGGATACAGAATGAGCTATAGATCTCTGATTTGAGTATAATTTATATGGTCAGAAAGGAAATTTTATGCTCTTTCCAATCATACCCATAGTGCCTATGTTTTGACTGGTCAACATTCTTTGAAATTTGCATGGAAGAATGATGGCGCGCGTGGTGCATGAAGAGTCGCAACTCTTATTATGGTGCGCGGTTCTGATGGAGAGTCCTTCTGCTATCAGGGTTCTTCATAATCTTCGATGTTTGGAGATTGAAGAGGCACCTCTTGGCTTCCTAGGGACCAGTAATTGACATGTGGCAAGTGAGAATTCGTCCAGATAAAAGAAGGGATGTGAATAAGGCCTTCGGTGCATGAATGGGCTTATTAGATATGATTTTTCAAGCCAGATAACTTCTCTTTGGTCTTGAAATATCATATCTGATAAGTTGATGGGAGGACATATCACAAGCCCCTCTTGTATCTATAAATAGGGGGCGGTGAAATGAGTCTGAAAAAAAGAATTCCACCAAAGTATTATTCTGAGTGTCTCTCTCTCACTCCTTTCTTTAAGACAAGACTTATCTTGTTAAGATAAGGTCTTTTCTAATAGAACAAGGCTTTGTTTTAAGACATAACCTAAGGGGTCCTAAAAAAGGGTTGTCCTAAAACCAAGAGTGGTTTAGGAGAGTGTCTTTAGTGCCCTACAGTAGGACATGGTGTCCTACAGTGGTCAATAGATCAAAGGCTGCTGAAAGAGTTCCACTTATCCAAGCAACTTAAAGAAGGAGTTCTTCCTTGGTTCGAGTTTCGTGTGGATCACCATTGGAGGGCGAACGTTTGGGTGCCTGGTGGAGAAGAAGGCTGAATCAGGGTTTTCTTCATCGGATTGGATACTAGCGGTTCATGTTGGTGCCTAAACTATAGTTTATATTATATATGCATGTTTGTATGTTTTAATTCCTAGTAAGGAGGTCTTGGATTAAGGGTTTGGTAATAATTTCATAATAAATTTTTAAAATCCACGCTTCCATCCTGGTCACCAAAATCCTTACAGTGGTATCAAAGCCACCTTATTAGGGCTAAATCATACAAAATTTGAAGTTGCCCAATTTTGTAGGACTCTTGAAGTTGCCCATTTTGATAGGACTCTACAAAATTTGAAGTTCCCAATTTTGTAGGACTCTACAAAAGTTTAAAGTTACATATGATTGATATGTTTATGCATATATGTACGTCACTGGTTAGGGTTTTCACTTAAACCATAATCGATATAGAGATATGTTTAGCTTTTTAGTTGTCATACTGAAATAAGGTTGCCCTGGCATAATGGTGGATCCATTATGTGGAAGATGGTTGTCCTAGTATGATGACACACTTGGCACATTATAAAATGATATATGATGAATGATAATATTAGAATGTACTTCTGTTTCAATTTTCCTCTATTAAATTTATATTAAGTTGTAGTGTCATATACCAAAAGCAAAATAATCAAGATGATTAGTTGATCATTCGGTGTCTAGGAAAAGTAGTTCATGATCGGTAAAGAGGACGTGATTTTTAATTGGTTCCATTGACTGACTTGGACAATTTTTATTGGTGTCTAGGAAAGCAACGGGGGGACTCCCACTACTTTCCCACTTACCTTGCCGATAAGATTAACTTAACTCTTGATTGATATGCTTAGTATAATATTCACTACATTAGGCCTTCCTTCATGCTAGGTCATTATTATGTTATGATCCGTATTAGGTTTGTTGTGTACACACAAGGCCTATTATGGTAGTTAACACAATTTTGGCCTGGTGCATTTGATGCTTATGGCATGATTTAATATAATACTTTGTTGTCAACACACAAGGGTATTATTATTACAATCATGACTATAAAGGAATGAAGGATCTTACTTAACTAAAAATATTATAGTTTGTTGTGCACATACAAGGCTATTAATATTTTAGAGGCCAGGTTTTGTTGAGAATTGTATGAGATACAATTGAAAAGAGTTTTCCTATCTTTGAACTTATAAAAGATTTGTTATGTACACACAAGGTCTTTTATAAGGAATTAGGATCTCAACCCCACTAAGAAAATCAATTAGGATTTCTCGATCATCATATAGAGGGTTATGATGCTTGATAAAATAGTGGAAGACATAATTAAGTTAAAGTCCTAATTTAATTATGTTTTGTCAACATTGGTTGTTTGCTTATGTTATGTTCTTTGTTAATGTAGATTAAATGGCCTCTTCACTCTCACTTCGTAGTATACTTGATGCCTATAAATTGACTGGACTGAACTATGTTGACTGGTTGAGAAACCTAAAGATAGTACTCAGCCAGGAAAAACTTTCTTACATTCTTGATACCCTTACCTTGGAACCTTTAGGGGAAGATGCCTCGCAAGAGGAAAAGACCACATACAAGATGTGGCAAAATGACTCACTCACTGTCAAATGTATCATGCTTGCCTCTATGACCAATGAGTTGTAGAGGCAACATGATAGCATGGATACTAACTCCATACTGCTCAATCTAAAAGAGCTATATGGAGAACATAGTCGAACTGCTAGATATGAGATATCTAAGCAGTTGTTTCATGCGAGAATGATAGAAGGTACATCCATACAAGACCACGTACTGATGGTTATTGACCTGATCACTCGGTTAGGTCAATTGGGTTTTATTATGGATGGGGAGTTGAATCAGGATTTGATCCTGCAGTTACTCCCAGTGTCATTTCCATAGTTTGTTCTTAGTTATCATATGAACAAACTTAACACTTCCTTGTCTGAGTTGTTAAACATGTTAAAAATAGCAGAGAGCCATTTAAAAAAAAATAAGGCTCCACTTCTTCTTGTGGATGGGATCAACAAGAAGAAGTCAGGCAGAAAGGGTTCCAAGAGGAGATTGAACCCAAAAAGGGGCATCAAAAAGAAGAAAGGAAAGAAGGCCTCCGAACAGATGACCTGGTTTCACTTTGGCAAACCGGGTCATTGGAAGAGGAACTGCAAGGCTTACCTTGCAGGTGTGAAGCCTGGTGCATCGAATGCACCAAAAGATATGAAAGAAGTTCATACTATTTTGTCATTGGATTCTTCCATTTCAAATACTTGGGTATTGGATACTGCCTGTGGTCATAATATCTACAAATCATTGCAGGGGCTGCAGAGGCTTAGAGTATTGAACGAAGGAGACTTCGAGCTCTATGGTGCTGGAGGAGAGTCCATCCAAGCAGAGGCTGTAGGGACTTATATCTTGAAGTTACCTTCAGGAAGATTTTAGAGCTGAGAGATTGTTACTATATGCCTAAGGTCATTAAAAATATCATTTATGTACCCTTGTTACTTAGACAAGGTTATATTATGAATGTGATGAGCAATAGTTGCTCAATCAGCTTTTCTAATGAAATTATATGTTGTAGTATATTTTGCAATGGTCTTTTAACTCTATCCACTAATGACAATATACTTCATGTAAGTAACAAATGAAAGAGAGATTATGTAAACAATACTTTACTCTGGCACTGTCTTCTTGGACATATTAGTGAGACTAGGATTAGTAAGTTATACAAGAAAAATTTTCTTAATCCTTATGATTATGAATCATTAGGAACTTGTGAATCATGTCTTATAGGTAAAATGGCCAAGACTCCATTTATTGGACATAGAGAAAGGACAACTAAGTTATTAGGACTCATACATACAGATGTATGGGGCCTATGACAACTCAGGCCAAGGGTGGATACTCTTATTTCATCACGTTTACTGATGATTTTTCAAGGTACGGATTTGTGTATCTTATGAAACATAAGTTCAAAGCCTTTGATAAATTTTTAGAGTATCAAAGATGGTAGAGAAACAAATTGGAAAAAGTATTAAAATCCTTCGATCAGATTGAGAAGGTGAATACTTATCCATCGAGTTTCTCAATCACCTTAAAGTAAAGGGGATTATCTCTAAATGGACCCCTCCTTACACATCACAATTAAATGGTGTCGCTGAAAGGAGGAACCGTACCTTATTAGATATGGTATGGTCCATGATGTGCTTCACAGAGTTACCTGTTTCCTTCTGGGGATATGCTTTGGAAACCATGGCTAATATCTTAAATAGAGTACCATCTAAATCTGTCTCTAGCACTCCATATGAGATATGGAGGGGTAAGAAATCCAATCTTAAGTATCTTAAGATATGGGGATGTCCAGCCTATGTCAAAAGAAATTTTGAACATAAGCTGGATGCTAGAGCTGATAAGTGTTTATTTGTAGGATATCCTAAAGATAGTATAGGATATCTGTTCTACCATCCTACTGAACAAAAAGTTTTTGTCAATAGGCATGCCACTTTTTTGGAGAAACAGTTCATCCTACAAAAAGGCAGTGGGAGAAATATTGAACTTGAAGAAGTTCAACAAATAGATACATCTCAACCAATTGATAATATAGTTAGTATAGAACCAGAATACACCACTCCTATCCATAGGTCTGATAGGGTGCGTCATGCACCTGAGAGGTATGGGTTCATTATTGAAAATAATGAAGTCTGGATCATTGAAGATGATGAGCCTCTAACCTATACAGATGCTGTCATGAGTAGGGACTCAAACAGATGGCTGGAAGCCATGAGATCCGAAATGGACTCCATGTATGTCAACCAAGTGTGGACTTTGGTTGATGCACCAGAGGGTGTTAACCCTATTGTATGCAAATGGGTCTATAAGGAAAAGATTGGGGCAGATGGCAAAGTCAAAACTTATAAAGCCAGATTAGTGGCTAAGGGTTTCAAACAAAAACAGGGAATAGATTATGATGAAACATTTTCTCATGTTGTCATGCTGAAATCTATTCAGATCATGCTTGCTATAGCAGCATATCATGATTATGAAATCTGGCAGATGGATGTGAAAACTGCATTCCTTAATGGTTTCCTTGAGGAAGAGGTCTATATGTCACAGCCAGAAGGTTTTGTCTTGGAGACTAAACCTAATCAGGTATGTAGGGTGAAAAAATCTATTTATGGTTTAAAGCAAGCATCTAGGAGTTGGAACATCTGATTTGATAAGACAGTCAAAGAGTTTGACTTTATCAAAAATGAGGATGAACCTTATGTGTACAACAAGACTAGTGGGAGTGTCATAGTTTTCTTGGTTCTGTATGTGGATGACATTCTCCTCATTGGGAATGATATCTCAATGTTGCAATCAGTCAAGGTATGGTTATCTAAATAGTTTTCCATGAAAGACTTTGGAGAAGCATCCTATATACTAGGTATCAAAATCTATAGAGATAGATCTAGGAGGATGCTAGGCTTATCCCAGTCTAGGTACATTGACCAAGTGCTAAAGAGATTTAGCATGGAGGGAAGTAAAAGAGGTTACTTGCCCATTGGTCATGGCATACATCTTTCTAAGAAAATGTCTCCTAAGACACTAGAAGAAAGAAATAGAATGAGTTCTATACCTTATGCTTTGGCTGTAGGATCTATAATGCATGCTATGTTATGTACTAGGCCTGATGTGGCATATGCCTTACGTATAGCCAGCAGATTTCAGGCTGATCCAGGAGAGGATCACTGGAAGGCTGTGAAAAATATTCTTAAGTACTTGAGAAGGACTAAAGATATTTTTCTGATATATGGAGGATCTGATCTTAAACTGGAAGCTTATTCTGATTCTAGTTTTCAATCGAATCCAGATGATATCAAATCTATTTCAGGATATGTTTTTACCCTAAATGGAGGAGCTGTAAGCTGGAAGAGTTCTAAACACCAGACTGTAGCTGACTCAATAAATGAGGCAGAATGCATTGCTGTTAGTGAAGCTGCCAAGGAAGCTGTATGGATGAAGAGGTTCATCTCAGAGTTGGGCGTTGTTCCGGAGATTGAAGGTCCAGTACCACTTTACTGTGATAATACTGGAGCCATCGCTCAAGCTAAGGAACCTAGAGCTCATCACAAATCAAAGCACATTCTAAGATGCTTCCATCTTATTCGAGAGATTGTTGAAAGACAAGAAGTCTGCATTAAAATAGTAGAAACGAAGAACAACATAGCATACCCGTTCACTAAGGCTCTACCACAGCGGGAGTTTGATCGCCACCTCGAATATATGGGGTTAAAATTTAACAGCGATTGGCTTTAGTGCAAGTGGGAGATGGAAAGGATTATGCCTTAAAGGCCAATTGAAATGTTGTATTTCGATGGAATTTCTTTTTGTATCCCAAACCAGTGTATTGACATTATCAATTAATAAAGGCATTTTATTTTCATCATACGCTATGTCTTATTAGCGATTCAGGTTAGTATTTAAGACCTAATTTATATTTCATGATTTATGTTCTTAATAAGGTGTTCTTGGGATAAGGGTTTGGTAGTGTTTTCAAGATAAATTTTGAAATCCACGCTTCTTCCCTGGTCACCTAAGCCATCAAAAAGAACTCGGCCCTGACGAGTATGGATCAATTTGGCTTTGGTAGTATTCAAGTGTTTTGGATTGATCCTTTGAAGTTCTTCTTGAGTGATCCATGAATCTTCAGAATCAGGTCTTCCTTGAAAGGATTATGCCCTAAAGGCCAATCGAAATGTTGTATTTCGATGGGATTTTCTTTTGTATCCTAAACCTGTGTATTGACATTATCAATTAATAAAGACATTTTATTTTCATCATACCTTGTGTCTTATTAATTTTATTAAGATATGATGAATCCCATAGATTAGGGCTATGGTTCTAGGGTTATGATGAGATCATACCAGTGAGACCTAAAGCCTTAAAACCCTAATTTAGAATATTCCTGGTTGATGGGACATTGAGTAGGGGATCAATGTTTCTGGTAAGACTAGCACATCCTATGTATGCTTGGTGAAGAGGGTGACAGATCTCACGGTCACTTATGTTTGACACTAATACTAGGATGTGGTTGCTCATTAGAGAATGAGTTCACTAAATGGATCTAGTTTGAGAACATCTAATGGAACCTTATCTGTTTGTCAATAGATAGTTCTCATAGTGGGAGTAGTGCATGTGGTCCTTTGACCTGAGACTGCCATGGTACCTTGTATGCATGAATCCAAACTTTGGTTCACACTCAATCATGACACTGAGTCATGCATGGGGTGATACTGGGTATGGTGGATTGCATTTGGAGGTTGTGAGTAGGTCAAAAAGGAATCGATCAACCCTAGTAAGAGGGAAGCGCATCCAGATGATTTCAATCAAATGAAGATTCGTGAAAACTTTGATCAAAGTATGAACATTAGAAATAGTTTCTAATGGTTCATAATGAATCATCATTATCAGATTGAGCAAGGAATGAATATGAAATTAGATTTGACAAGTATCCATATCCATAGTCATATTCAGGGTGCAAGTAGATCGAATGACTGAATTACCCGGTGACTCACCACTAAAGGGGATTTTGATAAATCCACCAAAATTTCTCATCTTTCGGGTAGGCATGACACATTGCTAGATGTCTATCTTGTCTTGTAGGTCTTCATGAACCAATTGATTTGGTTTCATGAGTCAATTCGATGTGTGATTCGAATTGGACAATTAGTTGAGCCAATTTGACCTAATTAGGTCAATCGGGTTCGATCAGATCGAATCGGCTCAAACCTAAACCTACTGCTAGCTAGATGTGGAAACCAATGGGTCACACACAATAGAGACTTGGCAAAGGAATTCATTCATGATTTAATTAGGGTCAAAGGATCCTAATTGGTTAGCCGGATTACATACTAGCATATGTTGGTTAACCAAAGTCCTAACCCAATTGGATTGGATCCGGTTGCTTACTAATTGGGCTAACCTAATTATCGAAAACCTAAATTAGGTTGAGTCCTAAGTGGGGCTAGCCTAATCAGAGCTAAATCTGATTTTAATTTGGATTTAAGGGCATTTTAGGTGCCATACATGAAGAGTCCCAATAGCATGGGACTCTTGGTACCTAAATGATACCTTAACTTCAAAAGGGCATAGAATGAGCTATAGATCTCTGATTTGAATATAATTTATATGGTCAGAAAAGAAATTTTATGATCTTTCCAATGACACCTATATTGCCTATATTTTGACTGGTAAACATTCTTTGAAATTTGAGTGGAAGAAGGATGGCGCGCGGTGCATGAAGAGTCGCAACTCTTCATGTGGCATGCAGTTCTGATGGAGAGTCCTTCTGCTATCGGGACTCTTCATAATCTTCAATGTTTGGAGATTGAAGAGGCACCTCTTGGCTTCCTAGGGACTAGTAATTGACATATGGCAAGTGAGAATTCATCCAGATAAAAGAAGGGATGTGAATAAGGCCTTCGGTGCATGAATGGGCTTATTATATATGATTTTTCAAGCCAGATAACTTCTCTTCGGTCTTGAAAAATCATATCTGATAAGTTGATGGGAGGACATATCACACGCCGCTCTTGTATCTATAAATAGGGGGTGGTGAAATGAGTCTGAAAAATAGAATTCCACCAAAGTATTATTCTAAGTGTCTCTCTCTCCCTCCTTTTTTTAAGACAAGACTTGTCTTGTTAAGACAAGGTCTTTTCTAATAAGACAAGGCTTTGTTTTAGGACATAAACCTAAGGGGTCCTAGAAGAGGGTTGTCCTAAAACCAAGAATGGTTTAGGAGAGTGTCTTTAGTGCCCTACAATAGGACAGGGTGTCCTACAGTGGTCAATAGACCAAAGGCTGCCGAAAGAGTTTAACTTATCCAAGAAACTTAAAGAAGGAGTTCTTCCTTGGTCCGAGTTTCGTATGGATCACAATTGGAGGGTGAAAGTTTGGGCGCCTGGTGGAGAAGAAGGCTGAATCAGGGTTTTCTTCATCGGATTGGATACTAATGGTTCAGGTTGGTACCTAAACTCTAGTTTATATTATATATGCATGTTTGTATGTTTTAATTCCTAGTAAGGAGGTCTTGGGTTAAGGGTTTGGTAGTGGTTTCATAATAAATTTTTGAAATCCACGCTTCCGCCCTGGTCGCCAAAACCCTTACATGCCTTTCAAATGGACCAGGTATCGCTCATAATCTTTATTCCGGGTAGTGACAATCTTGTGATCTATGACCCTTTCAATTCTTTCTCCCCGCTTTGGTAGTGTGGCTGGTGAGCACTCTGGGGTTGGTTCACTCTCAAAGGATGGATCAAGTTCTAGGAACTCACTAGGAATCATTGTGGGCTTCTTGTATCCTTCTAGATCTGAGATATTAAAAATAGAGCTAATGCCAAAGTCAGAAGGTAAGTCCAGCACATAAGCATTAGGTCCTATTCTTTTATTATTTTGAAAGGACCAGCACCACATGCATGGAGATTTTTCATAGTTTTCGGTGGCAACTGTTCAAGTTTTAGCCTGATCATTACAAAGTCCCCTACTTGAAATTCTTTGGCTCTTCTATGAGATCAACCATATGCTTGTAGCTCTCATTGCTCATTTGGATTTTCTTGCTAATCTCTTTGTGCAAATCCCTAAGATGTTGTGCATATGATTCGGTAGACTTATGCATGGATGACACCAAATGACAAGACAAACTCAAATGATACTAAAATAAAAGACAAGCTCAAATGGACTTTATTAACTAATGACTAAACTTTTTTTTTTTTTGGCTAGGAAACAAACTTCCTAATTTCTAATGGTGGGTGAAAGAATTTAGTTTATCTCCAGATTTGTGTCATAGGGCTTTCTAAAATTGTTGATGACTCCGATAACCCTATTTGACATAGCAGGGTTTGGTAGGTTCTACAATATATCCACTTCTTCTAGAAATAGTTTGGCCTCTTTAGAAATATCAAAAATTCGTGAACAGGGTAAAAAGTGTGGCATCTTGGAATGTTGGGTTGGGTTCATCCTATATCATGGGACTGAATTGATAGCATGCTGGTGGTCCCGAGATGAAAAGTGATTAAACAAAGTTTTGGGAAGTTTGTCTTGAATTTTCTCTAAAATTTTTATGACTTCTTGGGTTCATTCCTTAAGGTTTAGCTTCTAGACTTCCTCATCACCCCAATTGATGATTCCTTAATAATTTCTTGTCTTGAACCCTTATCATTGATTAACATTAATTATGGGTCCTCGTCTTTTATCTCCTCAGGTTGTTCTTCATGATTTTGTTTCCGGGCTTCCCTGAGGGTCAAAATCCACATAGGTGATCCTTCCTTGATTTCTTTCTCCACATCCTTGGCATTAATTAAATTTAACCTTTGCTTATTCTCTTTCAAGTCACTAAACCCTCTTTTGATATTGTCCTTAGGTAGGGTCGAGTTAATGACAAGCTTCTTTCCTAGATGGGTGAAGGCACAAGAATTGGATTGACCATATAAAGTTACATCATGGTCATATAACTATGGTCTACCCAAAATGATACTACCCACCCTCATATGAAGAATATCACACCAGACTTGTTCTTGATAGGACTGGATTTGAATGGGAACTTTGCATCTGGACTTGATGAGGGTTGAAGCAGAATCTATCCAAGATACTTTAGATGGATTAGGATATGGAATAGGGGTCAAGCCTAAGTCTCTAAGGGCTTTGGTTGAAATCGCATTTATACAACTCCCATTGTCTATAATGATTTTGTAAACTTTCTCCCCTATCTTGATAAATGTTTGGAGGATGTTAGTCCTTTTCCAATCCTCCTTTTCTTTAGTTTGGGCTAAGATTCTGACAACACCTGATGTTTTATCATAATCATCTTCTCCTTCATTATACTCATTGATCATATTGGATTCAGCCTCATATACCTCTTCTTCCAACTCTCTAGTGGGTTCATTCTCTTCATCAACTAACTCTTTTATATGTAAGGATCGGGTAGGGCATTGGCTAGCAAGGTGTCCCATTTTGTGACATTTGAAACATTGGACATTTGTACTACCACTCTTTTGGACTTCAGGGGCCTTACCCTTGTCACTTGATCGGTTCGATGGGGCTGGACGGGTGGTACGATTTTGATGCAATTGGTTGAATCCAAGTTTTTGAATAAGGGTACTAACATTAGTTGGTTCAGGTTGTCGGGTTATTGGTCTCCTATGAAATCTCTCATAATTCCTAGCTATCTGGTAGGCTTGGTCTAGGTCATTGACTTCCCTTAAAAATAATTCTCTTTGGATCTCTTCTTGTAGACCAGCTCTAAACCTAGATAGTGTTATAGCCTCTGATTCAGTAATGTTGCACCTCATTGCAAACTCATCACACTTGGCAATATATTCCAATACTGTCTTAATACCCTGATACAATCTTTGCCATTGGTCTAACAATCTCTGATGGTAGGACATAGGGAGGTACTTCTCTCTCAGCTTAGCTTTCATTGCTCTCCATGTGGTTATAGGCATGTCTCCCCTTTATCTAATTATTCTCTCAACATTCCTTCAATATAACCTAGCTTGTCGAACCAATCTAAGCTTGGCAAATTTATACTTCCTATCCTCCATCATTTCATACCATTTGAAATATTGGTCCATCTCCCCTTCCCAGTCAATGTAAACCTTAGGGTTCAGGCTTCCATCAAAGATAGGAGCCTCTAGTCTAATGCTTCTCTTGACCCTCTCATCTTGGTCTAAGTAGTCCTGGTGGGGTTGCCTAGGGGTGTGATCATGGGTGAATCAAATCGATAGGCTTGGTGAGTAGGCCTGGGTGACTCATGCTTGAAGTGGGCTCTCCGGGCCTCCTCCATAAAATCAGGATGAAGTCTTCTAGGGTTGTACTCAGGGATATGCTCAAAATGTTGGGCTCTTGGTCCTCTTGGGATTGACCTAGATGACTCGGGTTCAATGGAGGTCTTTTCAAGGGTCCCAACTCTCTCTTTGACTTGACCTAGTTCCTTGTTAATTTGCCCTAATTGCTCAGTTACATGGTTAAGTTTTTCAGTTAAGGTCCTCATGATGAATTCAAGATTGGGATCCATGGATAAAAACTAGACTAAGGATGAGCTTTGGTATAGGCTTTATAGGACACAGTACAAGGATAAGCAATACAATGGGCAAGTAGACAAGACCTAATTCTAGGGCTCCTAAACTTAGAGTTCAAGAATACAAGACTTAACTAGGCACTACTTAAGAATGTAATTATCCTGTCCACTGGCCAGGTAAGAGATGGGGTTGCGGAAGGCTTCCCTCGGTTTTACGAGGTCCTAATTAAAAACTGCAAGTCTGCTTAAGGCGTTTGCCATTTGACCTCTTGCCTTAGACATCAATTTCAATGAATAAGTACAAGCTCAAATAATACTTTGTCTTATCTTGCACTTGAACCCAACTTATGGGTATCCCTAGTTTAGGTTTCTACTTGATTTTACTTAGGGTTTAGGTTAATGCAAATGTGGGTGATTGTTTTGGTCTAAGGAAAGGTAATGACCTCCTTCCCTTATGTAATATTGAATGCCCTTAGGATATTTTAAAAAAATGGATGCAAACAATTTCAGCAAAATAATGAGCATAATCACAAATACATGAATTTTTAACCCAATTTTGAAATGTCAATTAATGCAAAATTAAATTGAGTAATTCAAATCTTGAAGTCTAGATTCCAGCAACCAATTTTAAAATTTTTAATTTTGAGATTTGATTAAAAAATACATCCTTGGAGGCAAAGTGGTTAAAATGTAATTTTCAATTTCCAACTAACATCCAGCTAACCTGAATTTGAAAATTTGAAATTTAAAATTTTAAAAATTTAAAAATTCAAAATAAAACTAATTTGGTTATCTCTAGATCTAAAATCTCATAATTTAATTTGTAACCCCAAATTAATTCGAATTTTGGTTGAGAAGGTAGTTTGAAAATAGTTGCTAGAAGGTTCTAGTAGTTCAGCTAACTCTTAACAACCTGAATTCAAATTTCGAATTCCAAACTCTAAACCTCTCTAAAATTCAAAATTTTAGTGCAAAATGATAAAACTTCAAATCTGTATCTCAGATCTAAAATTTAAAATTTATAAATATTATTTTTGTATTTTTTTGACAATTAAATGAAATGGAAGGCAAAAACAGAATTCTGGACAGAACTTCAGAAATGACCAAAAATCTTGTATTTTTAAATCCAAAAATAAAAAGAAAATATTTTTTTTAATTTTATATTTAGAATTATAATAACTATGGTACTAGAAAAGTATTTATTTGGATTTTTTGAATTAATATAAAAAATAATAGAAAACTTGGAATACAGTGAGACAGAACTCCAGCAGCTTGCATAGCTTAACCTAAAAACATAGCACTAATACCAAAAAATTAATGGGGGATGAATTTGATGAAATGGGTATGTGGGGATGTGATCTACTCACTTATCAACAACATAGTAGCATTAGAGCTCCAGATATGGCTGGATTCATGGGTAGAAGGGATGAAGAACTTCGATCTGGGAACTAGGTGAGTAGAAAATCTGACACCCTAGTGCAAGCTTATGTTCAAAAAAATAAAAGAAAGGATATAAGGGCATAAAAACCCTCAAAATAGGCTAAGATACCTTTAAGAACCTCAAATCTAAGGATCAAGAGGGTCTTTTCCCAACAATAAAGAGAAATAAAAGCTCAAATGGAAGGAAAGTACTTACCACTCAAAAATTGAAGGCTAGAGACAAGATCTACACTCCCTACTTGGATTTACCATTGGAGCTTTGATTGATGCAGAACGAAAGCTCTGATATCAAAAATGATGCAGAACAAAAAAGATGATGCGATGCGGAAGTAAATTAAAATTATTTTTATTTATTTTTTTTATTTATTTTCAGAAGTCGGCTTTGACTCAAAGGAAAGATAAACTAATGTTGAAAGAAACTAAGAAATGACAGAATGCACAATTAAAAGGAGTGGATTATCAGCGTAACTCAGAAGTAGGATCGCTGGGGATTGAGAAACCCCCAAACCTAGGGTTTACTCCTCTTTCAAGAAACAGACGAAGAGAGAAGAGAAGGTTTTATACCTGACTGTGATATCTCTCGTTGCTTCAATTGAAGGACACTCTCGAGTAGATTGTAGGATCCTTGGAGATGAGGTATCTTCGCAATGGATCCTCGGATTGTAGTCCTATGGCAAGGTTGGCCTTCTTCTCGAACTCAGGATCTAGAAGAAGAAGAACAAAAAACAAGAACCAGAAACTCAAATAAAGACATTGACCTGAGGACTTAATGAAGATTGTTGGATGTAGAAGTTCCGGAGATCTTGATACTGATCTGACTCTTCTTTGAACTTGCTCTGTAGTTGAAACAGTTGATCTGAACCTGGATGCTGGTGGCCGGCCTCTATGTGGAAGAGAGGGGCCGTGGGATGTAGATGGAAAATTAGGGTTTGGTGGTGGTGGAGTAAAGATGGGTGGACTAAGCTAGGGTTTTGGGGTTGGAGATCTCACACCTCCTCAAGGTTCCTAGGGAACCCGGATTTACTCCCTCACGGAGCTCAACACTTGAATACAAGTGCGGAAGAGAGAAACACAAAGTTGCTCACAAAGAAATTGATTTCATTCATCATTTTTTCAAGAGTTACATAGAGTTGAATATATAGACATAACAAAGAAATAAAATTTCATACACTTCCCATGTGGGACTAATAGGACTAAACCACACTTTAGGCATCAAATTCTCTTCCCAAGACTCCTTCCATGAGTGGGCAGCCCAAAAACTCCAAGAAAACTTGAAAATCAGCTCCAAATGGCAGGTTATGGGGGTGTCTCCTAGTATCTCTCCATGAATCAAGGATTTTCCCTTCATGGTTTGGCTCTTTTGGACACCTCCTAGTCTTGCTCCACAAGTTTAGGCTTCTTCCTTTCATGGCTTTGGCACTTTAGGTAACTTTTGGGTGCCTCCTTGATTTTCTCCCCAAGACATGCTCTCTTCCCTTTTATAACTTGGGTTTTTATGGAACATTGTGGGGCACCTCCTTGATCCTCTCTTCAAGAAAAATTCTTGCCATCCTGGCTTGGATTTATCTAGAAAGAGGTTGGCTCCTCCTTGGATTGAGGTATCTTGATGGATTTCTCCCCCAAGTGGCGCATGAAAGAAGGGACCTGCTTTCTTTTGGTGTGGGGACCAAGGCACACTGGATGGAGATGTGGCGCCTCCTGGACTCTGGCGTGTGGCTGGGAGTGTGGCGCCCACTTGCTTGGTCTTGTGAGAAAATGTGGCACCTTGGAGAAGACCTAGACCACTACTAGGACTTGTATTGAGTCAACATGACTCAACAAAATTTAAATTACAGGAAAGTACAGACTCAAACTAAAATTGAGTTGACCAAGTCAACCCTTATTACAAAACCAGAAAATCCTAATTCTTCGGGCAATGTCAATCAGAGATCTAGATGGAGCCCTGAAGTCTTCTTCTGGGTCTGGTGCCCGCACCAATTCTCCCAGGATGGGAGGAACTCGATCCTGTCGAGTATGGATCAAGCTGGCTCTGGTATCTCTCCAAGAGGTCTGGGTCTAATTCTTGTAATTCTTCTCGGGAGATCCAAGAGTTATCAAAATCTGGCCTTCCTTGCCAGCGGACTAGGTATCTTTGGTATCCTCGATTACGAGTAGAGATAACCTGATCATCCAGGATCTTTTCAATCTGCTCTTTCCTCACAGGCCAGTTTGTTGGTGGACACACAGGGTTGGGTTCACTCTCAAGAGCTGGATTAGGCTCAAAAAGGCTCACTGGGAATCACAGCTGGCTCTCTATACTCTACTAGGTCTGTAATGTTGAAAGTGGAGCTAATGCCTAGTTCTGAAGGCAACTCGAGCACATAGGCATTGGACCCTACTCTCTTCACCACTCTAAATGGTCCAGCTCCTCTAGCATGTAACTTTCTAACAATTCCAGGAGAAAACCATTTAGGCCTTAACCTAATCATTACATAGTCTCCCTCAACAAAAGTTTTGACTCGTCTTTGAGAATCAGCCAACTTCTTATAAGTTTCATTACTTAAATTTATTTTGGCATGAATTTCTTTATGCAAGTCCTTTATATGCTATGCAAGTGCATCAAGAGACTTGTGTGTGTGGACTAATAGTGAAATCAGATCAAGTGGTGTGTGAGGCTTGTATCCATGAACAATTTCAAAGGGACTCTAGCCTATAGACCTATTGATCGAAACATTATATGCAAATTTAGTCCTGGACAAAATACAAATCCCAATTCTTAGTGCTCTCAATCAAACCAAAATCAGAGCCAAAGCCTAGTAAAGGGTCAAGAAAAACTAAACTAGACTAACGACGCATTCCTAAAGAATGGACTTTATTCCAAAGGAACCCTAGGTCTAAACCTAACAAACTAAGGCTCTCTAGGTTTGACCTTGGGTCGGAGGAGGGCATGCAGAGCATGAAAACTTATTATGGATGCCTAGTAGGTGCCATAAGGTCTTCCAGAAGTAGGTGGCAAATCTAATAGGTTCTAAGGAGTCTTGCAACCTAGAGATCTCAGTAAAGTGTAATCCCATAGCTCTAGAAACATGAGAAGATTCAGGGAAGGGTAGGAAATAAGAATCAGAGTTTTGAGGTGGCTTATCAGAAACAAGAAACAAACCTTGGTTATTCAGGATGACCTTAAAATGAGGACATTGTTCTATAGGTGCACTCATCCAAACCTCATGATTTGCTCTAGGAGGGTCTACAAGTGCAAGTTCTAGGGTAGGCTGGGTGCTCCTAGAAGGTGGAAGGTTATCAGGAAGGTCTTTGGAATGTTTATCTAAAAAGTCCTCTAAGCTACTGTCTTTTTCTTGTTCTTGGACCTTCTCAATGGGCAATTCTTGTGAACCCCTTCCTTCTTCACACTTCTCTACCAGATTTGACTCAGGGGTGTCTTCTTTGGATTCCTCAATGAGTTCAGAGGTATTCTCACTTAAACTCTCATTGGGTGCAATTTCCTCTTCCTGAACTTCCTCAAAAGGGTCTTCTCTTAGGGTTAGCTCCTGAATTCCTTGAGTGGCAGGGGTCCCCTCAATAACCCCATCAGGTAGGAGTTGGTTAATTGAATTATCGGGAGAGATATCCTCAAATTTTTCTTCTTCATATTCATCTATCAAACTTATGTCAGGCTCATATATTTCTTCCTCAATCTCACTGAAAGGTTCTAATCTATTCTCCTTTGATTCCTCTTTAAGTATGGCTCTGGTCAGGTCAACTAATTTTGGGATGGCCATGCCTAACTCCTTCTCAGTGTTATCCTTCTGGTCAAGAGGTGACACAAGTGGGAATTGACAAACAAAAGTCTGGTTCACTACGGGTGTCGGATCAATCAGAACTTGACTCAAGTTGGTAGAGGTTGGCTTTAAGTCCAAAGTACTTGATTGGTTATATCTTAAAGACCACTCATAGTCTTGGGCTTCTTGGTAGGCTCGGTCTAACTTATTGGTCTTTTCAAGGCATAGCTTCCTATAAATGTCTGGGTGTAACCCAACTCTAAACCTCGATGTGATCTGAGCTTCAGTCTCAATGGTATTGCATTTCATGTCATACCACTGGAAGTCCTCGATATATTTAGACACAAGCCTATTACCTTATCGCAATT
Organism: Areca catechu; assembly: GCA_021397845.1. NCBI lineage: Eukaryota > Viridiplantae > Streptophyta > Magnoliopsida > Arecales > Arecaceae > Areca > Areca catechu. The sequence goes on along the minus strand of CM038042.1, from coordinate 38,791,629 downwards.
GGTACCATTGGTCTAAAAGTCTTTTCTCATAGGATCTACCTAGGTACCTATCTCTCAACTTACTTCTCATATCTCTCCAAGTATATATTTCCTCTTTTCTTTGATAACACTCACGCTCAATAGCATACCAATGCGACCTAGCATGTTTGGTGAACTTGGTTTTGACCAACCTAACTTGTCCTAATTCCGATATGTTAGTGCACTCAAAATACTGATCCATTTGTTCTTCCCACTTAATATATGTCTCTTGTCTTCCATCAAAAGTGGGTGCATAAGGTTCGGTGTTCCTAATGGGTCCCTTCTCTGAGTCAACCAAGTATGGGTATAGGCTCCTAGGGCTAGACTCAGGGGCAAGATCATGGTCATAGGCTCTTAGATCAAACCTCCAACGACTAGGTTCAGGATCCCTGTATAATGGTCTCCTAGGCTCTGGGTGTGGGTGAGGTTGGGGTCTACCAAATTCTGAGTCAGGGGTCCAATTTCGGTGCCTAGGCTCTTCAAGTACATGGGCTCGCTCTCTAAACTGGGCAACAGTATCAGTCATATCCTGACTCAATTTGGTCATACTTTCGGTAAGAGTTCTAATCATGGCCTCTAAATCAGGTTGGGTTTGACCAGGTTGGTGGGGTACTCCATTCCGGGTAGACATGATGATGCAAGCAAGCACATCTAATGAGACTCGACTGAAACGACTATGGGCTAACTAGACCTAGAGCCCAAACTAGATGCCCAATCAGAGTGGCAAGCTAGCCTGTAGTAACTCGGGACTCAGCCAGGCAGGTGTAAGGGGAGTGTTAGGTCCCTAGATGCCAATCCTAGACACCAATCAGTGATTGGCTAGGTAGGCGAACCAGCACACAAGCCCTTCGGGATAGAATCCCTGAACCACCATTCTAGACACTGAGTACAAAGCACACACAGAGTAACTAGACAAACTGACTCAACACTAGCCTAGACCCGACTTGTTGATGTCCCTAGCCCACTTAGGCAAATTAAGTCTAATAAATTTTAAAATTAGGCTTAGGATCGAATGAGTGGGTGGTGGTTTTAGGCTAAGGAGAGGTTATCAACTCCTCCCCTTATCTTAGATGCTCAAATGCCCTTAAGATGAATTAGGAGATGATCACTCAAAAAAAATTGAATTGCAAAAACACAGAAACAGAGTTGCAGTAATTTAACTCTCAGAAATTTCACGGAAACCAATAAATCACAGGAAAATTATGTAAAATAGTTTCAATTATACTAGTTCCAGAAAAATAAAAACCATGTAATTTGGAGTTACCTGCAATGAGAAACAATTCCTATAACAGGATAGTTACAGACTGAAAATAGAGTGCTTCCCCCGTTTACAATTCCTGCTACGAAGTTGTAACCCTGCGGATCCCCTACACGCCCTAGGAACACCCCGTGGAATGGGAAGAGGTGGTTTGCACCTCACTTCGTTCCTAGGACCGGATGTCCTGGGGAGTCTACTTCGAGCAGACAAAATAAAAAGGAGAGACACTCAAACAAGCAAACAAGACAGAAACCCTAGACAGGGCTCTGATACCAAAATTGATGTAGGACGAAAGCTCTGATATCAAAAATGATGCAGAACAAAAAAGATGATGCGATGCAGAAGTAAATTAAAATTAATTTATTAATTTATTTTATTTATTTTCAGAAGTCGGCTTTGACTCAAAGGAAAGATAAACTAATGTTGAAAGAAACTAAGAAATGACAGAATGCATAATTAAAAGGAGTGGATTATCAGAGTAACTCAGAAGTAGGATCGCTGGGGATTGAGAAACCCCCAGACCTAGGGTTTACTCCTCTTTCAAGAAACAGATGAAGAGAGAAGAGAAGGTTTTATACCTGACTGTGATATCTCTCGTTGCTTCAATTGAAGGACACTCTCGAGTAGATTGTAGGATCCTTGGAGATGAGGTATCTTCGCAATGGATCCTCGGATTGTAGTCCTATGGCAAGGTTGGCCTTCTTCTCGAACTCAGGATCTGGAAGAAGAAGAACAAAAAAAAAGAAACAGAAACTCAAAGAAAGACACTGACCTGAGGACTTAATGAAGATTGTTGGATGTAGAAGTTCTGGAGATCTTGATACTGATCTGACTCTTCTTTGAACTTGCTCTTTAGTTGAAACAGTTGATTTGAACCTGGATGCTGGTGGCCGGCCTCTATGTGGAAGAGAGGGGCCGTGGGATGTAGATGGAAAATTAGGGTTTGGTGGTGGTGGAGTAGAGATGGGTGGACTAAGCTAGGGTTTTGGGGTTGGAGATCTCACACCTCCTCAAGGTTTCTAGGGAACCCGGATTTACTCCCTCACGGAGCTCAACACTTGAATACAAGTGCGAAAGAGAGAAACACAAAGTTGCTCACAAAGAAATTGATTTCATTCATCATTTTTTCAAGAGTTACATAGAGTTGAATATATAGACATAACAAAGAAATAAAATTTCATACACTTCCCATGTGGGACTAATAGGACTAACCCACACTTTAGGCATCAAATTCTCTTCCCAAGACTCCTTCCATGAGTGGGCAGCCCAAAAACTCCAAGAAAACTTGAAAATCAGCTCCAAATGGCAGGTTATGGGGGTGTCTCCTAGTATCTCTCCATGAATCAAGGATTTTTCCTTCATGGTTTGGCTCTTTTGGACACCTCCTAGTCTTGCTCCACAAGTTTAGGCTTCTTCCTTTCATGGCTTTGGCACTTTAGGTAACTTTTGGGTGCCTCCTTGATTTTCTCCCCAAGACATGCTCTCTTCCCTTTTATAACTTGGGTTTTTATGGAACATTGTGGGGCACCTCCTTGATCCTCTCTTCAAGAAAAATTCTTGCCATCCTGGCTTGGATTTATCTAGAAAGAAGTTGGCTCCTCCTTGGATTGAGGTATCTTGATGGATTTCTCCCCCAAGTGGCGCATGAAAGAAGGGACCTGCTTTCTTTTGGTGTGGGGACCAAGGCACACTGGATGGAGATGTGGTGCCTCCTGGACTCTGGCGTGTGGCTGGGAGTGTGGCGCCCACTTGCTTGGTCTTGGGAGAAAATGTGGCACCTTGGAGAAGACCTAGACCACTACTAGGACTTGTATTGAGTCAACATGACTCAACAAAATTTAAATTGCAGGGAAATACAGACTCAAACTAAAATTGAGTTGACCAAGTCAACCCTTATTACAAAACCAGAAAACCCTAATTCTTCAGGCAATGTCAATCAGAGATCCAGATGGAGCCCTGAAGTCTTCTTTTGAGTCTGGTGCCCGCACCATTGATCCTTGGCATGGAGCTTTCATCATCATCTTCAAGTCACTAAGAAGAACCTGTAAAAGAGTCAAGGTAAGGTCATCATTCAAAGAAATTAAGGGAAACGGAAGGAATCAACAAAGAGAAGTGAAGAGAGTTGCTAGAATTTTTGGGCAATACTTCTTCTTCTTCTTGGACTACTTGGATCTTAGGTAGAAAAGCTTGGAAATAGAACTAAGATCTCTTAAACTCAAGGCACTTACTCAAACTCATACTCAAACTCAACACTTAAACTCAAACTTCAAGAGAAACACTCAAAATTCTAAAAAGAAGTCATGAACTTGGCAAGGTGGAAGAGAACACAAACTAGCAAGCTTTCATTCAACTCAAGTAATTCATTGCTTACAAGAGGAGGCCTTGGTCCCTATTTATAGGCCAAGGGCAGCCCCTTTGGGCGGCAAAGAAGGGAATTAAGAGACCAACTATTTCAAGTTTAGTTAGTAGCTAATTACAAAATTTGTTCCTAGTAACTAATTCCTAGTAACTAATCCTATCAAAAAAAATTCTAGAAGCCCCATGTGGTACCATCTCCTTGCAAAACTTGTCTTCATCTAACCCTTTCACATGTCCTTTAATGTTTGGTCTTTCAATAGGCTTCAAAGTGGATGATTTCTTCATAGCTTGGCTGGCCCATGGGCTTGGAAAAGGATTCTTCACTTGGTTTTGGTCTTGAACACTTCAAACTTGTTTCTTGGAATTAGGAGTCTTTACTTCAAAATGTGCTTCATACATTTGTGGGAACATTTGTTGGAACCTGAAAAAGAAAAGATTGGACTACAACCAAAGATTGTTAGTTTATAGTTTCTTCCTCTTGCCAATATCCTCATTATCTAGGTACTCAATGAATGTCTATCCCAGCAAGGAGTTGGGTGAGGTCTCGAACCTAGAGATGGTGTCAATGCAAGCATTCTCCCTCGATGAATATGAAAAATGCCAAAGTATTGAAAGCTCATTGTGTAAGAGCACACTTTATCCAAGTAATTCAGCATCATGAGATCCCGAGCCTCAAACTCATTCATGACTTGATCCACCATGAGTTGCGAATCGATGAAAACTCTCATGCTTGTTATTCTTAGCTTGGAGATACCCTTAGCCCTGCTAGGAAGGCCTTGTATTTGGCCTGCTTTTTTGTTGCTTTGAAGAGAAAGCATAATGCATACTCGGTGATCACTCTATCTGAGTTGGCAAGAATGAGGCCAACTCCACTCCTCCTTGAGTTTGACACACCATCGATGTGGAGGATCCACGTTGTCCCCTTGTCGAGTGGCTGTTGCACCGGCTCAAAGGGGACTTCCTCCAGGTCATCGCCTGCCTAGGTGCATTGTACCAAGAAGTCGGCCAAGACCTAGGCCTTCAAGGATAGTCTCAGGTGGTACGAGATATCAAACTCACTAAGCTTCATTGCCTACTTGGCCAGGCACCCCGAAGTGTCCAGTCAACTTAGAATGGCTCTCAAAGGTTAGTCAGTAAGGACTATAATTGGATGAGCTTAAAAGTAGGGCTTAAGATGCTTAGCAGACACAATAAGTATAAAAACTATTTTTTCAGATCGGGTGTACCTGGTTTTGCATCGTGTAGCACCTTGCTTGTATAGTAGACAGGCTACTGGGTGCCATGCTTGTCGGTGCGAACTAGCACCGAGCTGACTACACCTTAGGATATAGCTATGTAGGTAAGGAGCTCCACTCCTGCCTCTGATCTGAAGAGTACGGGAGGCGAGGTGAGGAACTCCTTCAGCCCCTTGAAAGCTTCTTTGCACTCCTCTGATTAGGTAAAGTCATGCATTTTGAGTAGTACCTTGAAGAATGGTAGACATCGCTCAGTGGAGCATTAGATGAATTGACTGAGGGTGGCAACGTGACCAGTCAAGAACTGGACCTCCTTTTTTGAAGTTGAATGCTTCATGTCTATGATTGCTTGTATTTTCTATGGGTTCATCTCGATCCCATGCTGGGTGACCATGAAACCTAGGAACTTCCCTACCATGATGCTGAACATGCATTTCACTAGGTTCAGCTTCATCTAGTGGAGGTAGAGGTTGATAAAGGCTTCTTTTAGGTCGACGGTATGGTCCAACACTTGGCCACTCATGACAAGCATGTCATCCATGTAAACTTGGATGTTATAGCCTATTTAGCCCTTGAAGACCTTATTGACTAGATGCTGGTAAGTCACTCCTATTTTTTCTGGTCGAATGGCATCATCTTGTAGCAAAATATCCCCCTGTCCACCACAAACGTGCTGTGCTCCTCATCCTCTAGGTCTATGCAGATCTAGTTTTACCCCGAGAATGTATCCATAAAGTTAAGCAGCTCGAGTCCTGACATCTCATCCATGAGCTAGTCAATTTTGGACAATGAGAAGCTAGCCTTTGAACATGCCCAGTTGAAATCAGTATAGTCTACACAAATTCTCCATTTCTTGCTAGCTTTCTTGACCAAGACTACATTTGCGAGCTAGCGAGGGTAATGCACCTCTTGGACAAAGTCCGTGGTAAGCAACTTTCTGACCTCCTCATCTATTGTCCTTTGCCTTTCTGGTGCGAAGCTTCTTTTCTTTTATCGGACTAGCTAGCTTCTATGATCGATGTTCAACTTATGTGTGATTATTTCAGGAGGGATCCCCAGCATATCCGATATAGTCCAGGCGAAGACATATGTATTTGCTCACAAGAAGTCGAGCAACTGGGTTCTTTCTTCCTTGGCTAGAAGGGCTCCCACCTGCACTATCCTTGAAGATCTTCACTGAGGGGGAATGACAGTTGGTGCTTGACTGGCCCCCTTTTGCCTTCTACTCTTTCTAGTCCAGTTAATCTATTGCAGGACCCTCCTTGGCACCCCAGACTTTGAGGATGGTTTGTAGATAGTATCGGACTGCCTACCAACTTCCTCTTATCTCTCCAATCCCATACGGCGTCGGGAATTAAATGAGGAGCCACTTGGTTAAGATAACTGGATCAAGCAGGTTTAGTTCAGGCCATCCTAAGATCACATTATAAGTTGACGGGAGTCAGACAACGGTGAAAGTCATCAAAATTATGCTCTACCAAGGAGGCAATTGGTCAAAATCAGGAGAGTAATTTCTCTCTCAACCTTGATAGAATCTCCAGTAAAGCCAACCAAGGGTATAAAGACCAGTTTTAGCAGGTTGGGGGATAGACTTATCCTTACAAAGACATCATAAAAAAGGATATCTATGGAGCTTTCAATATCAACCGTAACCCTTTTTATATGATGCTTTGCTATTGTCATAGCTACGACAACAGCTTCATTACTCGAGTTCTCTACCTCTGCCAGATCTCCCTCCATGAAAGAGATTATAGCATTGGCTCTCTCCTCCCCCTAGCCCTTTCTAGTCCTTGCCCTACCCCCCAGGTGATCATCTCTATTAGCTTCTCTATGGGCTGGTTGTTGATGGTATTCCTACCATCGGGTTCTCTACCTCTGCTAGATTTCCACTGACTTCTCCATGGATGAAGTTCTTCCCCCAACAAACTTCTTGAGGTAGCTTTGCTAGAATAGCTCATTGATCTCCTTCTTCAAGTGACGGCATTCATTAGTGTCGTGGCCATGGTCTCGGTGAAACTAATAGTATTTGGACTTGTCACAGCCCCCGGATGGCTTCAATAGAGGAGGGCAATGCAGGAAGCGCTCGGCCTTGATCTCTATTAGGATTTTAGCTCTTGGGACAAGGAAAAGAGTGTACCCCCCATCTTTGATAGGGATGTCTTTTGGCTTGGAGCTTGCCCAGGGGATTGAAATGACCTTCTATCCCTGGGGCTCACCTAGCTCCTCCCGGGCCTACCTCTTTAGGGGTCTCCCATCGAGCTCCCTCCGAGTGTGATCGGCTTTCTCCATGTGGATGTACTTTTATGCACGGAGTAGGAGCTTTGAGTAGAACTTGGGGGGCTTTTCATCGAGGGAGTAGGTGAAACGGGAGGTTCTAAGCCCTCTCTTCAAGGCCAACGTGGTAATGGGCCAATCCAGGATGTAGATCTCCAAGCTAGCCACCTTGAAATGGGCCACATAGTTCCTAAGGGACTCATGATCTTGCTAGCAAACCAAAAAGAGACTGTCGGCTTCCCATTGTAAGGTTAGTATAGCGGATGAAGTGGGCCCTAATGCATGCAATTTATGCATGCAATTTAAAAACTTTTTCTAAATAGCATGGCATAGCAGAAGGAGATAAAACACTTTTATCTATGATATGTTAATCTAATTAACACAGGCCCCTACATGGATCTTGTTGCATCTAGAGTAATGTATTATGAAATCATGCATCTATAGTATGAAATAAAGAACCATTCATGGAATCACACAATGATGTAGCAAGAATAATATGTCACATATATGTAATGAAAGCCCATACCTTCAAGATGACGATCACTTGGAAGGCACATGCTCCACCTGCAAGGATGAAGAGTAGGCTCTACGAGCAGCATACACGTACTACCTCTACAGGTGGTTCAAATCAAGGTATGAGATTCCTCCTTCCTTCAAGGTGCTAGCCTCTCCGGAAATAGTGTCGACAGCAGGCACTCCTTCAACTCCTTGATGAATCATGGATTGCTTCTTCAACTCCTTGAAGAACTGCTACTGAAGCATAAATAGAATATGACTTTTGAGAACCCTTCCCAACTCTCTGTCTCAAACCTTCAATGCACTTGAGAATCCCTCCCAAAACTCAAACCCCCTCTCTGATAATCTCTCAGAGATCAAGTGTGAACTCTAACCATGAGAAAATGGTAGTCTTTTGATCTCCTTTTCTATTCTTCCAGCAGAACTCAGAACAGAACAAACTCACATGAACTGAAATGATCAACACCATAAAATCTGATTCAATAAGAGATTATAAAGAGAGTTTGAGTCCCTTGGAATTCAGGGTGTTACAAACCCTTGGAATTTTGCAACAATAGCCATTAAAATCTCGAAATGCCCACCAATAAATCCCACAATAGTTGTATGCTTAAATGAGGCAGTTTCAGTTTTCAGCAGAGTCTATCAGTCGAGTTGACTTGACTGCTCGAGTCGGCTCAAGCTAAATCGCATGAGTCGACTCATCCAATGAGTCGACTTAAATGTAGCTCTAACAACTTCTTGTCAAAATGAGTCCAAAATGATTCTCAATCTTCCCATGCCAACAGATCAAGAAGAAACCCCATAGTGTGTGATCTTGTATGTTCAAACACTAAACCAGTAACATAGGAACATTTTCAGTACCAGCCAAAGTTGCCATCTAGCAATGACACTTGGCATCCGAATAGGTTGAAGGTTGCAGAGCAATAAGAACTTGTCAAATATGAAATATAACTGAACTTATCCTTTAATCTCCTAATGCTCCAGATGGCTTAGGGTTAAACTACCCAACCCTAATCAGTCCATCTCAATATGTCTGAAACAAAGAATCCCTATAACTCCTTACAAGGAATGCCTTGGCCAAGGGCTTTCTCAATTGAGGCACATTAAGCACTCAATCCAAACCATTTGGAGCGATTAATCCTATCATGATGCTACTACCACTACACAAGTACTTGACTGTACCCAGCAACCTTCCATCACCAGATTAGAAATCCAGGTAGTCCAGCACCTAAGCACAGTGAGTTGCTTGCAAGCTATCATAGTGATCTCAAGTCAAAGGAATAATTCATGTCCACATTCTAATACAGAACTTCTCTATGGAAGAAAGTGAATCTCGTATGAGGGTCACATTCAGTGAAGTGTCAAACACAACACCTGATGTCATGCTAGCATCTCCATGCTAGTTTGTTAAGAGGACAACCAACAGACATGACTTCAATGACCTACTCTTGATACACCATCGTCCTAAAATAGCATATCCTTTGGTCGTGAACCAGTTTATAAACTATATAATGTATCCTCTCTACATTGCATACGAGGTAGCTCAAAAGACATCATCATACAAGAGTTCAATTAAGAAGATGACATATGATGAACAACCAAAATAAACTTTTTATTCAATTCAATAATTCATATACATATACATAAGTTGCATAACCATTTACAGCCTAGATGATTGACTTTGGGATATACTTTCCAATACCTGTGGTACCTTGCAGCTAGTATCGAAGTGTGCCATGAACTTCTTCTCCAACTATTCGAAAGAGTCAATGCTTTTCAGCTTGAGGCAAGAATACCATACTCGGGCTACCTTATAGAACATGGCTGGGAAGGTAGTGCAAAGGAAGGTGTCTATTGCCCCTTAGACCTACATAAGAGCCTTTTAGCTCTCAAGGTGGTCAAGAAGATGTGTGGTCCTATCGTAGGGATCCAACTGGGACATGCAAATCTAGCTGGGGATTGGCTCCTCTTGAACTCGATTAGAGAGAGGAGGGAGAGCATCGTAGCCCGTAGGCTCATGGGAGGAGCCCTAGAGGTTGGCAAACTAGTGGGCGAAGATGGCTAGTCTGTGCTCATGCTCTTCCAAGTGCTCCTAAGCTTACCACCGAATGGCCTCGTCGATCCACCCTTCTACTGAGGCCATCAAAGGGGAGGATGATGGAGATTGGGGGAGCCCACGCTTCAACCCCTAGCATGCCGGTGCCATTAGTGCAAGGGGCTGCCGTAGTTCGAGACCGGAGAGAGGCTCTCCTGGTCAACCAAACTATCTCAGCACCCCTTCCCTGGTGCATGCTAGCTTTTCTTTGGGTGATGCAGGGAGTGAGGGTGTGACATCGACTGTGCATATGATGGCCCCTCCCGGAAGGATTGAAGGCTGGTGTGAGTAGTGATAGCAGGGACCGTGGGGTTCGTTGGTTGCTATTGCATCTCCATGGAACGATGCTGGTGCTGTAGCCAACACACTACCATGGTCAGCATCTAAACTTGCTATTTAAGTATAGCGATTTACACATGTTGGTCCACTAATGATGGAGTTGGTGGAGCTAAGGGCTCCACCTCCTGACTTCATGGATCATCACGGTGGGATAAATTTTCAACATGGTTGGTAGAGGCTTAATGTGCGCGCGTTACAACCATGGGATTGTTGTAACAGGTGATGATATAAGATGACGATCACTGGTGTTGTCCTTCCCCCTTACCTGATGCACCAATCTTTGCTACCAAGATTACCCCTACCTATAGACTTGTTGGGTCTCGGTGCCTTGTCAATCACTTCGAAGAAGGTTGAGTCCCTTACCTTTGGACGTTCTCGGTCATCGAATGATCTTGCAAGGAAGAATACCTAGGCTTGGGCTACCGGCGTGATGATCGAGTTAGTTTGGAGATCAAGGGAAATAGATCCTCTATCGCAGAGGCCCAATTGACCACTACAAAGAGGAAAAATGAGAAATTTCTTCTCTTTTCTAAGTAGTAGATGTTGCTTGCCACTTATCTTGGCTGAAGATCCCTTTTACCTATATATAGAAGGTGGCATCGTTGGACAGGATCTGGTGCCCTAGTAGTGCATTCCCTTGAGAGCAATGCAGGCTTCATAAAACTCTGTGTGATAGAAATTGGAATCCTAGCAAAGCACTCCTCTACCAGAGATGTAGATTCGGTGGAGTGCTACATGTCTGTGATCCAGGTAGAGCACTCCTCTACAAGGGGCATAAGCTCGATAGAGCACCTCTTCTTCCTTGTGGGGTGTTCCTTCCAGAGCATTGCAACAAGTTTGGCAGAGAGCTACATGACCTGTGATCCTGGCAGAGCACTCCTCTATAGGGGGCACAAGTTTGATGGAGCTCTCCTCCCTCTCGTAGGGTGCTTCTCAAGCATGGCGACAAGTTCGATGAAGTGCTACAGGACTTGTGGTCTTGGTAAAGCACTCTTCTATAGGAGGCACAGGTTTGGCGGGAATGGCAACACTGCATCCCTCCTATCACCGCCCTGGCCTTCTATCATGGCGTTGGAACTAGGCAGCCATACATGCCTGCCAGGGGTTGCAACATTTTCATTGTATCCTTGATCTATTTTCCTACCTCAATCTATGGAGGGAATGATCCTCCTGTGACCAGGGCCCAGCTCAACTGGAAACTCTACTCAACCCAAGGCTCTACTTGGCCAAGAGCCTTACCTAGCCGGGGGCATTATTCGACCCAGAGCCCTACTTGACCAAGGGCTCTACTCGATCAAGAGCCCTACTCGATCGGGGGCTCTACTCAGCCAAGAGCCCTACTCAACCGAGGGGTCTACATGGATGAGAGCCCTACCTCGAAATTTACTATAGTCAGGGCACGGCCCACGAGTGCTATGTTAGCACTTAGCCTATCAGATGTTGGTGCGATGTCAATAGTTAGCCATGTCAGATGCGGATGCCATATTAATGATTAGCCACATCAGGTATAATTTCAATTAAATTTTGCATCTTTTATGAAATTGTTTCATAAATCACTCTCATTAAGGTTTTAGAAACCCTGATTTTTGCATGCTTTCACCATCGATTACTTTTAAGTCCACATGCCCTTTTTCCTAATGAGTGGACGGATGAACAAAGTAGCTACCCATGCACCCAGCATGTGGTCGAAACATGTTTGAGAATACTGGGACCAAGAGGGAATCATTTTTCGACCAAGAGTCGAATCTAATGAATGGTCGATGAGTGCATACTGATGGCTATGGAGTATCATTCAATGAGAAAGCACCAATCACCAATGAGACTTGCTTGGACAAGGGTACTTAATAGTACATTGGTGCTTAGGTAGACCTGGTTGGCTGAAAAAGGTACTAACTTCTCCTATTAGGAGTCAGTTGAGTGGTGGAATGAGCATGCACTGACCATGTTAACTTATCCAATAATATTGGAGCCAAGAGAAAGTCCTCTACTGATCAAGATCCAAGCCCTATAAATAGTCGAAGGACATATAGCAGGATCTTCTGACCAGGCTTGCTAACTTGGAGATTTTGCTTCTTTGACCAGGAAAGTTGATTTAGGTTGTTTGACTAGCATGTTGAATTATCCAATAGTATTATGGTGAGAGACAGCTCTCTACCGATCAGGATCCCAATCTGATGAATGATCAAAGAATGTGCAGTCGGACTACTTGGCTAGGCTTAGACTCAGAAGAAGACTTCAAAGCTCCATCTGGATCTCTGATTAACCTTGCCCGAAGAATTAGGATTTTTGGTTTTTAATAAGAGTTGACTAGATCAACTTAATTTAGCTTGAGTCTACATTACCTGCATTTTATTTTGTTGAGTCATGTTGACTCAGTAGTGGACTAGGGTTTCAAAATGGGATGTTACACTTTCTTCCAAGACCAGGCAAGTGGACACCACACTCCCAGCCACACTCCCAGTCCAGGGGGTGCCAAATCCACATCCAGCAGCTTTTGGTCCCCACTACACAGATGGCAACCTCCTTCTCTCATGCGCCAGATAAGGAGAAGTCCACCAAGAGACCACCAATCAAGGGGGCGGCCAAGATTTTCCCAAGAATTCCAAAACAACGAAGGGAAGAAATTCTCTTGGAAGAGAACTTCAAGGGGGCGCCCACTACCTGCCAAAAACAATCAAAACAAAGATGGGAAGGACCTTGACTTAGGGAGGAAGAAAAGGAGGAGTCAAAAAGAGTTGATCCAGGGAAGGAAGAAAATTTTTCTTGAAAATCCAAGCAAGGTGGCGCCATCTACCTGCCATTTATAACCCAAATCCTATTTTTTTGGTATTTTGGCCGACCATATGTAAGGGATTTGCCCTAATTTGGAGATCCCCTCCTTTAGTCCCATATGAGAAGATGTGAAACCCTCCTCCCTTGTAATGCCTTATAAATTAAACCCCTCTTGTAAGTTTACAACAATCAGATGAATGAAAGAAGTTTTTTCTTGAGCAAACTTGTGTTTTCTCTTGTCCGCACTTGCTTCCAGGTGTTGAGCTCCGTGAGGGAGTAAGTCCGGGTTCCCCTGGAACCTTGAGGAGGTGAGAGATCTCCAAAACCCCAAACCCTAGGTTAGCCACTCAATTCCCAAACCCTAGCCGCCATCACCCTTCTCTTTCCACCAAGCCCTAGTCTATTTCCCTTCTCACGGCCACCATCTCCAAGTCCAGGCCGACCACCAGCATCCAGCTCCTGTCCAGATACTGCAGATCTACGACAATTCTAAGAGGAAGTCAGATCGGCCTCCAGGAGAATTCGATTTCAGCAACTTCGGCTTTCAAGTTCTTCAACCTGGTAAGATCTTTTCTTGAGTTTCTGAATTCCTTCACTTGTTCCTCTTCTTTCCCAGATCTTGAGTCCAGGAGAAGCCGACCAAACCACGAGACCAGTATTGGAGGATCCATTGCGAAGATAGCCGACTCCGAGGATCCCACAATCTGCTCGAGAGAGTTCTTCCACCAAAATCCTGAGAAGATCACTGTCTGGTTAGTAAACCATCTCTTCTCTCTATTTCTGTTCTATTGAAAGTTCAGAGCGAAACCCTAGGTCTGGAAGTTTCTCAACCCCCAGCGATCCGTTACTTCTGAACTACTCTGATAATTTAGTTTCTTCTAAACTGTGCTTTCAATCCTTACGTAGTTTCCTTCAACGTAGTTTAGCTTTACTTTGAGTCGAAGCCAATTTCTAAAATATATAAAAAAAAAGAATTAATCTTAATTTTACTTCCGCATACGCATCTTTGTTCTTTGTTCTGCATCATATTGATCTAGACCTTGTATCTTTTGGCCCATGCAAGATTTTTTCCAACACTAAACAACCAATAATCTCATAATAAATATCCAATTCTATTTGTTACAGTATTTAATTTTATATAGCACTTATTATCTTTTAAAAGAGATATATAATCATAATGATATGCCATTAATTTGATGCACTATATATTTTGTAATATCTTTGATTCCATAATCATAAAGTTTAATTTTCTGACTCTTATCCATATTTATATCTATATTTTTAGTATATGATTTATATCTATTGCTGCCAAATCTCCTGGACCAGGCTCTCTCGGCTTGGCTGGAGCGCTTCTCTCCCGGTTCCTGCAAAGAAGTTCCATTGGCTGATGGTATTCCAACGGGGGACACTCTAATGGCTAAGTTAGCAAGGGATCTTTAGAGCAACAGAATGGAGAAATCACGAAGGAGATAGCTCGAGGAGAAGGAGAAGTGCCCTTACCATTTGAAGTTCCCCATTCACCTTATATAGGTGTGGAACACTACCAAATTTTGTTAGGGGCTAGGCTGGGAATGTCTGATCTGCCCCTAGGAGAATTATGGTGATGGCTAGGTAGCACCAAGATGTGGTCACGTCGAGGGATCTATTATAACAAAATTTTGGTACCAGCTAGAAGGGGCTTCTGGAGCATGTTAATTGATATGGACTTGGTTGAAGTAGATCTGTCGGACCTTTGCTGAAATGGGTCATTCGGACCTTTGCTGAAGTGGGTCGGTCGGACTGTTGATGCAATGGGTTGGTGGGACCACTGATGCAGTAGGTCAGTCGATCCTTTACTGGGATGGATCGGTCAGACCTCTGTTGAAGCGGGCCGGTCAGACCTCTGCTGGGATAGGTCGGTCAGACCTCTACTGAAGTGGGCAGGTCAGACATTTGGTTCGGTTTAGAGAAGAGCTGATTGGGTATAACAGTTACCCCTTGCTCTTGGCCTTCGAAGGGACTAGCAGCCTCGAAGGACGAGAGCATCATTTCTTATTTAATGCATTTGTCCTGGAATGATCACGTATCTGGTCTTCCACGTCATGTCTGATCACGTTCCACTCTAGAATCCTGCATTTGGGACAGGTGTCAGCTCTGCATTGGAGATGGGGGAAGGCAGTTATTGCAGATGGGGTGCAATGATGAGCAGCCTGCCTGGTATGCCTGGCTGTCGAGCTTCGGATGTGACTGGTGTGATGTGGTTACATCTAGGCGGTCGGCATCATGCTTGGGATGGTTTCTCCACCGCTATCTAGGGACCGCACGGATCGTGGCCTAAATGTGCCCCGCATCACATCGACTTCCGTCGCATGAAGAAATGCACCATCCAATGGCTGGATCATGGTGCTCGAGGGATGGTGGAAGCGATCCCTTGAGGGGCTATAAAAGGTGCCGTTGAGAGCCCTGGGGGGAGTTTTCTGCTGCATTTGTGCACGAAGACATAGAGTGTGCACCTTCTTCCTCCTATCTTCTTAGAGACCTACTTTCAAGTTAGTCCTCACCCCACTTTTTAACCTCCATTAGAATGGCTTCCGATAGTCACAGCTCCATTCATAGGGATAGGGAACCGGGTCCCAGTGAGATCCAGTCAGAGATGACTCAGGAGAGGGCAGAAGCCCTTAGGATTAAGTTTGACACCCCCTCAACACTGCATCTCACAGTTCCAAATCGGGAAGGAAGGGTGACTGGACCACTGAACCTGGGGGCCCTTTTGATGTACGAAGACCATCTCAAGGCTGGGCTTAGGATCCCCTTACCCGACTTCTCCGTAGAGGTCTTCAACCTGTATAGGATCTCCCCTACACAGCTGACCTCGAATAGCATTTGGGCAATCAGCTATTTCATGGTCCTGTGCTGCAAAGCTGGGGCCAAACCACGGTGGTGAGGACACAAGAGCCACGAAGAGGAAGCAAACCTTTTTCAATTCAATTTGGATCACCAATGAGTTAGTCCATGTGTTTTTCACAAAGAGTACTCGAGTCCTAGTTGTTTTGAGTTTGTAATTAAGTCAAATTGAGTTGTAATTTGATCAAATTGAGTGTAATTTGGTCAATTAGGGTTGTTGAGTTACCAATTGAGTCCATTGAGTCCATCAATTAATTTCATAGTTTTGTAAATAGCATTAATTTATTTTGTTTGGTGAATTATCCAATTTGAGTCCTGTAATTAGTGCTTGAATAAGTCAAGGGGTGTCATAAGTATCCAAGACCCAAGTCATCATCACCTTGGTGGATCAATTCTAGGTCAAAAAAGGGTTGTCCAAATTTTTCACAAGATATCCGGACATCTAGACATTGGGACATCCGGACTATGGGACATCTGGACATTGGAACATCCAGATATTTGGAAATTAAGACAAAATCATCCTTATCTAAGAGAGGCACCCCATCCCATTTATTTTTCATCGCCCATTTCAGTTTCAAGGAGGTGCCCATTTAAGAGGAATAAAGCAGAAGGACTCTGCTTTTCATCTGGCGCCCCCCCTCTCATTGTCACCCATTCCACTCCAGATGATGCCAATACCAAGGATTATTTCAAATTTAAATAGGAGAATCCAAGATTAGATGGAATCATCCATATTTCAAAGGGAGCCTTATCCTTATCCAAATGTTTATTTTCTCAAACCAAAAGGATTCACACCCAGATGAATGTGCGTCATCTGCTTTCTTCCTTTCTTGATGCCAATTCCAAGATAGCCAGCCTATTTGAAGTTTGAAAGAATTCCAAGATAAAGGGAGAATTCAA
This sequence comes from Areca catechu, assembly GCA_021397845.1. NCBI lineage: Eukaryota > Viridiplantae > Streptophyta > Magnoliopsida > Arecales > Arecaceae > Areca > Areca catechu. The sequence continues at coordinate 38,774,981 of CM038042.1, read as the reverse complement.
ATTCTAAGTGTCTTAAGATAAGAGATGAAATTTGAAGATCAAATGGAAGCCCCCTCATTCAAACTACTTTCAAATTCAAGGAAGGATTTTAAACTTAAACTCAAGCATTCAAAAGGACTTATCTCATGTTGCTAACCAAGGAAGATTAAAAATCAGATTAAGAAGGATTTCATGCCAAGAAGTGGAGAGGATTAGCGCTAAATTAAGAAAGGATTAGCGCCATCTCACATCTTAATTTTGTCGCAGAAGCCTTCATCTCATCTCAAGTTGTCGCCCAAGCCATGAGAAGCCAATTCAAATTTCAAATTCAAGGAAGATGCCAAGAAGCCAAGGAGTATTTGAAGTTCAAATTTGTAATTTAAATTCAAATGGAGTCCTATGTTATCTTCATATGTAAAGAAACCTATAAATAGGACCCCATACCCACTTGTAATTATTATTATTCATTCATGAAATAAAGATGCATTCTTTCTTCCACAAAGCTGGGTTAGGCTTTAGTATTTTTTCTAAGGGTGGGGAGGTTCTTAAGATCTCAAGGTGGGGAGGTCCTTGAGAGCTCAAGGTGGTGAGGTCCTTGAGTGGAGGTTCTAATGGATTCGACAAGCAGTTACCGATCTTCTTCAAGCTCTATGCATCCAACCTTTCTTTTTTCTATTTTGAATCTGATTTACTTCATTCTTAAAGTCTTGTTTTCTACCTTCTCTATAGATCCCAGGTGTTCAAGGACTTTTAAGGATGGATCCTTTGCTTCCGAACCGAGATCTGAGATAGATCTGAAATCTGGAGTCCCGATCTTCATCCTGCTACGAGATTTGAGCAACCAAGCAGCCGATCTATCTCGAGTCAAAGAGAATCTCCATTGGGATAAACAACCAATCCTTTCTCATTAGATTTGGTAGCTGAAGCATGGAATAGCCTAATCTTAGATGGTTTTCTAGCCATCGAGTCCTTATTCTTTATAGCTTGTGGATCAGATTACGGGTAAGTAGTTAGTTACTTTCTTTAATCTCTTTAGTCTGTTATGTTTGTTGCTTTACTGCTATGATCATTGCTCTTTAAAATATCTTAGACTAAAATTAAATCATCTTACACCATATCGCATCGTTTCGCATCATCTTATTGGTATCAGAGCATTAGGATAGATTAGGATTTCATGCTTGTTGAATTCTCTTTAAGTATTCGGATCGGGTGCTTCACCATGACCGTCCAGTCATAGGAAAAAGTAGGGCTGCAAAACCGTCACATCCCATTCAAAGAAATTTTTTATCGCTTGTAGGGGTGCAACTATGAATTGACCCCTGAAGAAGAAAACGAAGAGAAATACATCTTTAGGGTTAATTTTCTGCATCCCATCCATTCCAATATATGGTCTGTTATTTTAATTGTTTCTACATGTAGAAAGATTGAAAAATCTTGATTTTATTTCATTGGATTTTTTACATTTGCTTTCATTTTCTGGTATTTTCTTAGGATTTAATTCGGTATGTAGAATATATGCAAGCCTGATTACTGCCTAATAACAATTCTATTTCAGAATTTCAGCATATAGTTTAAATTTCATAAAAGGTTAATTTCTGTAATTTAAAATTTACAAATTAAAAATTTAAAATTTAAAATCCAAATCTGAAATCTAAACTTAAAATTTGAAATTTAAAGTTTAAATTTTGAATTGCTAGTGTTATCTTATCTTATCTTGATTGTGCATTCATTTTACTTGAAAACACTTAAGGGCAAGCAATATAACATAAGGAAAGGATTGAGACCCTTTCCTTAGCCCAAAACAACCAATCCCATTTGCATAGTCCTAAGCCTTAATTAAAATCGAGTAGCACTTAAAGCTAGAGATAGCAACAGGTCGGGTTTTATATACATGTTAACCCGTTGTAGTAGTCACTTCTATGTGTGCTTTTGAGAATTGGTGTCTAAGGCTAGAGGTCCAGAGGCAAATACCCTAAGCGGACTAGTAGTTCTTTAATTAGGACCTCACAAAAGTAAGGGTAGCCTCCCACCACCCCATCTCTTACCTGGCAAATCGAGGAGTTACTACAGTCTTGGTTATTACCTTGACTAAGCACTATATTGGCCCTTAGATCTAGAAACCCTAGACTTAGGTTGATTTGTATTGTTTGCACTGCATGACTACTAGGAAAGGTGGTGGGGACACCGGAGGCACCAGAATAAGACAGAGGCTTTTTCAACCCTCTGTAAATTGATCAATAATTTATGAGTCCATCTGTAATAAGGGCTTAGCTCATCTGAGTCCATTTTAGTTGTTATTTGAGTATTTTTAGTGGTTATTTCAGTCCTGTACTAGTCAGCTCATGTTGAGCTAGTTCAGTCCAATGCTAGTCAGCTCATGTTGAGCTAATTTTATTTTTTTGAGTCCTGTCCAAGCATACTGAAGACTGAAGACTATATCATACAAGTGAAGACCAAGTCCAACTAGATTGAATACATGGAAGTATAGCACAAGTCCAACCCAGCTTGAAGATTTGAAGACCCCAGGAGGAAAATTCAGAAAACCCTGATTTCTTGCAGATGCCCTCCAGATGCCCAGATTCCCTTCCAGATGCCAAAGTATATTCATAGATAATGGCATCCATGATTTCAGAGGTCCATCTGCATCCTAGCCCAAGGAAATCAAGCCCAGGTGCCAAGCCCAAGCCCCTAAGAAGCAAGATACCAGGGAATATTCCTGCTACCTGGCTACCAGGCCACCCCAGCTTCCAGAGGCCCAAATCCATGCACCCGAGCCCCTTTGGGCCGGCCTTTTTCTGCTCCTAGAAGCCCAACACGCCCCCCTAGGCATCCTTGGAGTCTTGACCAAGTCAAGAAAATTTTTAGGGATTTTTCTACCTAATATTTCCTTATTTTCTAGCTAGGGTTTGAGAGGGAAAAGGATTCTTATGTAAAGACTTATGTACCCTTACTTGGAGCCCAAGGTTAACGGTCTATTTAAGGGACCCTAGCCTCTTGTATGAGGAGAATTTTGATGAATGAAAACCTTGAGTTCTTCTATTGAGTTGTGTGATACCCTGCTGTGTGCATAAAGGGGTTTGCGAGAGTTCTTCTTCCTAGTGCTGCAATCATCTTCCTGCTGCCAACAAGCATCTCAGATCCTTGGACGCCCACTCCAAAAGAAGCCTTCCCTTGCTGTTTTTCCTTTGCTTTCTTGTTCCTTTGTGTGTTTTCTAACCCCTGACAGGTCGTTTGTAGGTCCCCGAGTTCCTACGAATCCAACGTCTCCAGCCAAGCCTCAATCGGATCACCGAGCAGAAAGCCGGGTATCCGCGGGTCTTTGGCTCGGTTTTCCAGGCCGCATCCATCGAGAAACGAGAGACCCCTTCACTGCAATCTTCATAGACGTTGTCAGGTACACCCCTCTACCTCCAGTAGTTTATTGCAGGAGAACTTGCCCTAACCGAGCTTCTCAGCCCCGGCGGTCCTTCTTTGCTACTTTCTAAGTCCTAATCTGCATGCTGATCTTCAAAAATTTATAAAACATTCTCTACAAATAATTTTGATCTGAAATTCGGGAATTAATCACCTAACTCAACATATAAAACATACAAAAAAAATGGCATGCATATTAGTTCCCCATCATTTGGTATCAGAGCTTAGATTAGGGCTTGTTTTCTGCAATTTTTCAGTCCGTATATACTCTGTTATTTTAATTATTTCTCCTTGTTAAAAACTCTAAGAATTCTGAAATTTATTTTCCTAAATTTATCATAATTCACAGTAATTTTAAAAATTTTTCCAGATTTTATTATGTCCTGTGAATTTTCTGCAAGCCGAAATAGGGCCTGCAAATTTTCGGCTCTGTTTTTTTTAGCAAGACAAGTTTGGAAGTTTTAGGGTTTTGTTTAGGAGTTTTTGCATATTTCTTAATTTTAGTATATTTCCAGTATATTAGGCTATGATTTGCAAGTTTTCTTATATTTAAAAAAATACCAAAAAAAGGAATACATATTTTCCAAAAATACCAAAAAAAATATATATCTAAACCCTAATTTGCATCCTCATCTGCCTGCCATCATTGCATAATTTACTTTTAAGGGCACTCTTGCTATATCAGATGAGGGGAGGATTTGATCACCTCTCCTTAGCCCAAAACCACATCCCTTGCATTCAATCCCAAGCCTTAACCTAAAATTAATTAGACTTAATTTGCCCTAGTGGGCTAGGGACACCAACTGGTCGGGTCCGGGCTAGTGTTAGATCACTGTGTCAAGTTAACCTGTGTGTGCCTTGTGCTCAGTGTCTAGAACGGTGGTTTAGGGATTCAATCCCGAAGGGCTTGTGTGCTGGTCCGCCTACCTGGCCAATCTCTGATTGGTGTCTAGGATTGGCAATCAGGGACCTAACACTCCCCTTACACCTGCCTGGCTGAGTACAGGGTTACTATAGGCTAGTTTGCCACCCTGATTGAGCATCTAGTTTGGACTCTAGGTCTAGTCAGCTATAGTCGGTCTGATCGAGTCTTGTATGAGCACTAGATCAGGAGTTTCATATCACCCACCTCCTTCACAAATGTCTGAACCCATGGAAAACTTACAAGCCCAAATAAAAGCCCTAGCTGATCAAATGGCCCAGATGACTACCCAGTTAACTCAGTCTGGTACCCAAACCAATAATAGAATTGACCATCTTGCCAAAAGGTTTGACCAGTTAGGAGGCCGTGTAGGGACCATAGCAAGAACCCATGGGTCACAATCTGAGCCAGATCCTGAGTCCCCTTAACCTAGGAGAACCCCAAACCCTGATCTATACCATGAGGTCGAACCTAGGAGATCCCCTTATTCTGACCCGTACTACAATCCTCAACCTAGGAGGACCCCAAACCCTGATCCATACCGAGAGATTGAACCTAGGAGAGCCCCTCAGCCTGACCCATACAATAATACTGAACCTAGAAGAACCCCTTACCATGACCCTTATTATGATACTGAACCTAGAAGAACCCCTTACCGTGACCATTATTATGATACTGAACCTAGGAGAACCCAATACTCTGACCCATATAGGGAGTCCAATCCTAGGAGAACCCAATACTCTGACCCATATAGGGAGCCCAACCCTAGGAGAACCCAATACTCTGACCCATATAGGGAGCCCAACCCTAGGAGAACCCAATATTCTGACCCATGTAGGGAGTCCAACCCTAGGAGAACCCAATATCCTGACCCATATAGGAAGCCCAACCTTAGGAGGACCCCATACCATGATCCATCCTTAGAACTTGATCATAGAGCTGACCCAAAATCCTATGACCCCAGATCCTATAATCCCATGACCCATAGATCTGCACCCTTGTCCTATGATCCTAGAGAACCCATAACCCCTAAGTATCAACCTAGTACTAGTCATGCTTCTTCTAGTCAACCTGAACCACATAGGATTAGTATCCCTAAATATGAACCCAGTAGTGAGCCACTACCCTTATACAACCTGAACCTACTGGGAGTAGTGCCCATAATCAGAAACCAGGACCTAGCCAATTTTTTCCTAGCCGACCTTCTCCAACCATTCCTGAGATTGACAAGGCTTACATTAATGCGGAAGTGTATGAAGCTGATGCGAGCCTAGTGGATGAGTATGAAGGAGAAGAGGAGACACCTTTAGTAGACCTAGAATTAGCTGACCCAGTAGATACCCAGGTAGAAACCACCCTAGAGCTAGTTGACCTTGACCACATCCAACCTAAAGCTATAGTGGAAGAACAATTAGAGGAAGAGAATTATGATACTAGGATTTTACCTGAGGAAACTCTAGAAAAGGATCTAATTGTAGAGCCTATTCCTAAATTGCATGAACAAGAAGACTTTATTCAGGATTTGGCTTACTTAACCCATTGCCCTCAGGATGAATCCCTTCCTGCCATTCCTATTGAAGATCTCTTCCCAGAAATTGTTGACCCATCCTTCCATAGCATGGACCTTTTCATGCCCATAGAAATTCCACAATCTCGTAAGATTAGCCTCATTAGTCTAGGAATAGTCCCTGACATGCCTTCTTTTATTGAACTTTATCCAACTAACCTTGAACCTTTTTCCCTACCCTACCAAACTACTTCTAAACCCACTTCCTATTTTCTACCCTTTCCTGACACCTCCAGCATTTCTAGGATCATTAGATTGCATTTAGCTGAGATTAGCATACTGCATGCATTCATCATGCATGTTAGGTTTGCATCTTACTTCTGGCATACTCTTTGGAATTTGCTAGGAGTTCACTGTAAATTTTCATGTGCATGTCAAGCTAGGATCAAACCTAGAGAACCTATAATCTATTAGGTTTAGATCCAAAGAGTTCAATAAAATTTTCTTCGATAGGAATGCATAGTCGAGTCTTTAGGTGTCAGTATGAGTCCTTTGCATCATCTTGTTAGGAGTCTGCATGTGCCCAGCATGTTCACCACCTGCACTAATTTTGAAACAACTGGCTAATTTCCTAAGATGGATTAAAGAATTTGATGTAGTGGATTCTATCTTGGTTAGGCTTAGGCCTAAAAGAAGCTTCATGCTCGCAGAGCCAGACCTTTTAAAGTGATAGAGAAGGTTGGATCAAATGCCTAGGTGTTAGAATTGCCTTCGAATTTGGGCATTAGTTCTACCTTCAATATTACAGACCTGGTTGAGTATAGGGAACCGGCAGTGATACCTAGTGAGGCCTTTGGACCTATTCCTTTTCATTGTGAGTGACCCTAACCTAGAGTGTCCACAAACAAATTTGGCCTAAGAGAGGAGAACGGATCGAGCATATCCTGGACGATCAAGCCATCACGACCCAGGGCCATGTCTATCAACGCTTCCTGGTCCGATGGCAAGGCCGGCCAGAGTCGGACGATTCATGGATTTCTCAAGAGGACTTGCAATGCCTCAACCCAGACCTTCTCGAGAGATATGTGAGCCAGTCTGACCTTCACTCGACAGGGTCGAGTTCCTCCCACCCCGGGAGAATTGGTAGGGACACCGGAGGCACCAGAATAAGACAGAGGCTTTTTCAACCCTCTGTAAATTGATCAATAATTTATGAGTCCATCTGTAATAAGGGATTAGCTCATTTTAGTCCATTTTAGTTGTTATTTGAGTATTTTTAGTGGTTATTTCAGTCCTGTACTAGTCAGCTCATGTTGAGCTAGTTCAGTCCAATGCTAGTCAGCTCATGTTGAGCTAATTTTATTTTTTGAGTCCTGTCCAAGCATACTGAAGACTCAAGACTATATCATACAAGTGAAGACCAAGTCCAACTAAATTGAAGACATGGAAGTATAGCACAAGTCCAACCCAGCTTGAAGATTTGAAGACCCCAGGAGGAAAATTCAGAAAACCCTGATTTCTTGCAGATGCCCTCCAGATGCCCAGATTCCCTTCCAGATGCCAAAGTATATTCATAGATAATGGCATCCATGATTCCAGAGGTCCATCTGCATCCTAGCCCAAAGAAATCAAGCCCAGGTGCCAAGCCCAAGCCCCTAAGAAGCAAGATACCAGGGAATATTCCTGCTACCTAGCTACCAGGCCACCCCAGCTTCCAGAGGCCCAAACCCATGCACCCGAGCCCCTTTGGGCCGGCCTTTTGCTGCTCCTAGAAGCCCAACACGCCCCCCTAGGCATCCTTGGAGTCTTGACCAAGTCAAGAAAATTTTTAGGGATTTTTCTACCTAATATTTCCTTATTTTCTAGCTAGGGTTTGAGAGGGAAAAGGATTCTTATGTAAAGACTTATGTACCCTTACTTGGAGCCCAAGGTTAAGGGTCTATTTAAGGGACCCTAGCCTCTTGTATGAGGAGAATTTTGATGAATGAAAACCTTGAGTTCTTCTATTGAGTTGTGTGATACCCTGCTGTGTGCATAAAGGGGTTTGCGAGAGTTCTTCTTCCCAGTGCTGCAATCATCTTCCTGCTGCCAACAAGCATCTCAGATCCCTGGATGCCCACTCCAAAAGAAGCCTTCCCTTGCTATTTTTCCTTTGATTTCTTGTTCCTTTATGAGTTTTCTAACCCCTGACAGGTCGTTTGTAGGTCCCCAAGTTCCTACGAATCCAACGACTCCAGCCAAGCCTCAATCGGATCACCGAGCAGAAAGCCGGGTATCCGCGGGTCTTTGGCTCGGTTTTCCAGGCCGCATCCATCGAGGAATGAGAGACCCCTTCGCTGTGATCTTCATAGACGTTGTCAGGTACACCCCTCTACCTCCAGTAGTTTTATTGCAGGAGAACTTGCCCTAACCGAGGCTTCTCAGCCCCGGCGGTCCTTCTTTGCTACTTTTCTAGGTCCTAATCTGCATGTTGATCTTCAAAAATTCATAAAAAATTCCCTACAAATAATTTTGATCTGAAATTCGGAAATTAATCACCTAACTCAACATGTAAAACATACAAAAAAAATGGCATGCATATTAGTTCTCCATCAGCAGGTACCCCATACCAAGATCAACAGACTCAAGCCAGTACATCTACATCTATGGATTTCAGTCCAGAAAGCCTGATGCGTACTTTGACTAATAGTTTAGGCATACTTTCACTGAACATTTTACTTAGTTGAGTGGTAGGCTAGACCAAATTGAGCATAGAATGGGAACCCTTGAGGAATCTCATGTGTCTTAGCTAGACATTACGCCTCCTAGATCCACTCCAGTTCATATTCCTAGAGCCCAACGTCCTAATCCTATTCCTAATCCAAATCCTAGATGCCCAACTCAGGATAAAATTGAAGAAGATAGAGCCTTTAGGAGTGTTAAATTTGATGCACTAACATTCGATGGGAACTTAGATCCTGAGGTCTATACGAATTGGGAGAGTGACATGGATCAATATTTCGAATGATATGAAATGTTGGAGGAGCAAAAGGTGAAATTTGCAAAGTTCAAGTTAGTTCAACAAGCACGATTGTATTGGGGTAATACTGAGAGATTGACCCTTCATAGAGGACACATGTCCATAGTTACATGGTGGGATATGAAGGACAAGTTGATAGAGAACTATGTGCCATTAACATATCAACAAAGGCTATTGGATCAATGGCAGGACTTGACCCAAGGTAGTAAGATCGTGACCGAGTACATTGCCAAGTTCGATGAGTTTGTTATGCGATATGGTGTAGTCAAGTCAGAATCTATGACACTATTTAGGTTTAGAAAAGGCTTGAATGAGGATATTAGAAGGGAACTATTTCTAAGGAAAGTACATGATTTGGGACATGCTTTCCAGGTTGCTAGAGACTGAACGATTTCAAAGAAGACAACCTATCTATCGACCTGAACTCAATATGTTTAGTAACCCTAGAAATAGGTCAAGCCAAGTTCCTATTAGTCGGCTTAGTCAACCCACACCAGTAGGTTGAATGGATGATCGAGGAAAGCCACCAATTGGTCGAGTGGATGATCAAGAAAAGGCACCAATAGGTCATATGAATGACAGAGGAAGAGCACCTGTAGTACATGGAGAAGGAAGTCAAAATGTAGAGTGTTATAAGTGTCATCAGGTTGGCCATTTGCTAACAAATGTCCTTTACAGAACCTACACATAGATGAGATGGGAGAAGAAGATGAACCTAAAGTAGCTGAAGAGTGTGGAGAGGAAGTATATGAAGCTGAGCTTGATTTAGCAGAGGAGTATGAAGGTAATGATGAGGAAATAGAGTCACCTGACCTTGTAGGAGTTGTTAGGTGTATTTAAGCTCAGACCAGGAAGAACGAGGACTGGCATAGGACCAACATCCTGCAAACCTTCATCAAATTAGGGGACAAAGTGTGTAAGATCATTGTAGATAGTTGGAGCTGTATCAATGCCATTTCTACCAATGCAGTCAAAAGTCTAGGTTTACCTACAGCACCCCATCCCAATCCCTATAAGGTTTCATGGATTGATGCAACCTCAATTCCCATTAAGTCAATATGTCATGTCACAATCCATTTCCAATCATACCAAGAGAAGTTATGGTGTGATGTGTTACCAATGGGAGTCAGTAGCATAATTTTGGGAAGACCTTGGTTATATGACCATGATGTTACCCTATTTGGAAGATCAAATTCTTGTTCTTTTAATTATCAGGGTAAGAGGATAGTCATAAATTCAACCCCATCCAAGGATAACATTAAGAGGAGGTCCAGTAATTTGAAAGAAGAGAAGCCAAGATGAACCTAATTATTGCTAAGGAAATGGAAAGAGAAATCATTAGAGGTGCACCCATTGGAGTTTTAGTGGTTAAAGAGACTCATGAACAACCTAAACCTGAACACCTAAGGAAGTTGTAGAGTTTTTGAAAGACTTTCAGGATGTGTTTCCTAAAGACTTGCCAAATGAACTGCCACCATTAAGAGACATCCAACGTGCCATAGACCTAGTCCCGGGAGCTACATTGCCAAACCTCCCACATTATAGGATGAACCCTACAGAACACTTAGAGATGCAAAGACAAGTAGGGGAGCCTTTTCAGAAAGGATTCATTACGGAGAGTCTTAGTCCTTGTGTAGTTCCAGCCTTGTTAACCCCCAAGAAAGATGGCACTTAGGGGATGTGTGTCGACAGTAGAGCCATCAACAAAATCACTATTAAATATAGATTTCCAATTCCTCGTTTGGATGATATGTTAGATATGATGGCCAGATCAACCATTTTCTCGAAGATTGACCTTAAAAGTGGCTATCATCAAGTTATGATCAGAATTGGGGATGAATGGAAAATAGCCTTTAAGACTAAGGATAGTTTGTACGAATGGTTGGTAATGCCTTTTGGCTTGTCCAATGCTCCTAGCACTTTTATGAGGATAATGACCCAAGTATTAAGAGCCTTTATAGAAAGATTTGTGGTTGTATACTTTGATGATATCCTCATATACAGTAAGATAAGGAAGGGTCTCTTAGACCATCTTTATCTAGTGTGTCAGACACTTAGGAAAGAAAACCTGTATGCCAATCTTAAAAAGTATAGCTTCATGACCACTAGGATAGTCTTTTATGTTTTGTAGTGACCCCAGAGGGAGTGTCAGCTAATCCTGAGAAGATCAAATCAATAGTTGAGTGGCCCATACCTAAGAATATCCACGATGTTCATAGTTTTCATGGATTAGCCACCTTCTATAGAAGATTTATCAAAGGAATTATCTCTACTGTGGCACTGATTACAGATTGCATTAGGAAGGAAGCCTTTAAGTGGACCAAGAATGCTGATAGAGCCTTCCTAGAGAAAAAAGAGAAGATGACACAAGCCCCGATCTTGAGACTTCCTGATTTTTCTAAAGTGTTTAAAGTTACTTATGATGCTTCGGGTGTTGGCATAGGAGGAGTACTTAGTCAAGAGAGTCATCATGTAGCCTTTTTTAGTAAAAAATTAAATGAGGCTAAATCCAAGTACTCAACCTACGATAAAAAGTTTTATGCGGTAGTACAAGCATTGAAATATTGGAGACATTATTTACTACCACAGGAATTTGTTTTGTACTCTGACCATGAGGCACTTAGGTTTCTAAACTCTCGGAAGAAATTAAATCCAAGACAGGCTAAATGGGTAAAGTATCTCCAGTCTTATACTTTCATGTTGAAGCATCGAGCTAGTTTAGAGAATAAGATTGCAGATGCCCTTAGTCACCGATCAATGTTGTTGAATTGTGTCAATAATGAGGCTGTTGGATTTGACAAGCTCAAGGAGCAGTATGAGTCTTGTCCAGATTTTGGAAAAATTTATGAGAAAATCAAGCAAGGACCATCTAGTTTGGATAGTGATTATACTTCACGAGATGGTTATCTTTTTAATAAAAATAAGCTTTGCATACCTAGAACATCCCTTAGGAAATTTTTGATTTGGGAGATCCATGCTGGAGGCTTAGCAGGACATTTTGGAAGAAATAAGACTATTTTGGAAATGGAGGACCAATTCTTTTGGCCAAGTCTTAAGAGAAATATGGCTCAAATAGTGGCTAGGTATAGAACTTGTGCTGTTGTAAAGTAGCAAAAGTAGAACACTGGCCTCTATACCCCTTTGCCTATGCCCGACTGCCCTTGGTAAGATCTAAGTATGGACTTTGTTCTAGGTTTACCCAAAACCATGAGGCGACACGATTCCATCTTTGTCGTGGTTGACAGATTTTCCAAAATAGCGCATTTCATTCCTTGTTCATAAACATTGGATGCCTCTAGAGTCACCAAACTTTTCCTAGATGAGGTGGTCAGATAACATGGTTTACCCAAGATAATTGTATCTGACAGGGATGCACGGTTCATAAGTTATTTCTAGAAAACCCTCTGGCATATGTTAGGGACTAAGCTGAAGTTTTCTACTACTTATCACCCTCAAACTGATGGCCAAACCGAGGTAGTGAACCGAAGTCTAGGAAACTTGTTAAGATATCTGGTAGGAGAGAATACTAGGAATTAAGACCTATTTCTGTCTAGAGCTGAGTTTGCCTATAATTGTTTAGTCAATAGATCTACTGGTAAGAGTTCTTTTAAGATTGTACATGGGTACAAGCCATGAAAGCCTTTAGATTTGATTCCATTACCCATGCATGCCCGCATTTCTAAATCAGCTGAGTCATTTGCACAACATATCAAAGCATTGCATAAAGAAATCAGTAACAAAATTAAAAAGAGCAATGAATCATATGAGCATGAGGCTAACTTACATAAGAGATTTAAAGAGTTTAACGAAGGGGACTTCATCATGAACAGTTTTGACCTAAACGGTTTCCAGTCAGAACCATAAAAAAACTACATGCTCGTAGTGCTGGACCATATAGGATTATAAAGAAGATTGGATCTAATGCTTATATGCTAGAATTACCATCTGAGTTAGGTATTAGTCCGACCTTCAATATATCTGATCTAGTTGAGTTTAAGGAACCAATGGTGATACCTAGTGAGCCATTTGAGCCTGATCCCACCTTTGAGAGTGATCCTATCCCAGAATGTCCACCAGCCAAATTACCAGAGAGGAGAGAAGATTGAGTAGATCATGGATGATAAGATCATAACTACTAGAAATAAGAACTACCAAAGATATCTAGTTCGTTGGCAAGGGAGACCTGAGTCTGAGGATTCTTGGATCACCAGAGAGGATCTTCAAAAGTTGAACTTGACTTGCTAGAACATTACCAGAGCCGAATTGACCCATACTCGACGAGGTCGAGTTCCTCCCACCCTGGGAGAATTAGTGAGGATACAAGAGCTAGGAAGAGGAAGCAAACCTTTTCCAATTTAAATTGGATCACCAATGAGTAAGTCCATGTGTTCTTCATAAAGAACACTCGAGTCCCAGTTGTTTTGAGTTTGTAATTAAGTCAGATTGAGTTGTAATTTGATCAAATTGAGTGTAATTTGATCAATTAGGGTTGTTGAGTTACCAATTGAGTCCATTGAGTCCATCAATTGGTTTAAGAGTCTTGTAAATAGCATTAATTTATTTTGTTTGGTGAATTATCCAATTTAAGTCCTGTAATTAGTGCTTGAATAAGTCGGGTGTCATAAGTACCCAAGACCCAAGTCATCATCACCTTAGTGGATCAATTCTAGGTCAAAAAATGGTAGTCCAAATTTTTCACAAGACATCCGGACATCCGGACATTGGGACATCCGGACATTGGAACTTTCAGACATTTGGACATCAAGACAAAGTCATCCTTATCCAAGAGAGGCGCCCCATCCCATTTATTTTTCATCACCCATTTCAGTTTCAAAGAGGCACCCATTTAAGAGTAAAGCAGAAGGACTCTGCTTTTCATCTGGCGCCCCCCTCTCATTGTCATCCATTCCACTCCAGATGATGCCCATACCAAGGATTAGTTCAAATTTAAATGGGAGAATCCAAGATTAGATGGAGTCATCCACATTTCAAAGGGGGCCTTATCCTTATCCAAATGTTTATTTTCTCACACCAAAATGATTCACGCCCAGATGAATGTGCGCCATCTACTTTCTTCTTTTCTTGATGCCAATTCCAAGATAGCCAGCATATTTGAAGTTTGAAAGAATTCCAAGATTGAGGGAGAATTCAAATTCAAAGTGTCTAAAGATAAGAGATGAAATTTGAAGATCAAATGGAAGCACCCTCATTCAAACTACTTTCAAATTCAAGGAAGGATATTAAACTCAAATTCAAGCATTCAAAAGGACTTCATATCTCATGTTGCCGACCAAGGAAGATTAAAAATCATATTAAGAAGGATTTCATGCCAAGAAGTGGGGAGGATTAGCTCTAAATTAAGAAAGGATTAGTGCCATCTCATATCTTAATTTTGTCACAGAAGCCTTCATTTCATCTGAAGTTGTCGTTGAAGCCATGAGAAGCCAATTCAAATTTCAAATTCAAGGAAGATGCCATGAAGCTAAGGAGTATTTGAAGTTCAAATTTATAATTTAAATTTAAATGGAGTCCTATGTTATCTTCATATGTAAAAAATCTATAATTAGGACCCCATACCCTCCTTGTAATTATTATTATTCGTTCATGAAATAAAGATGCATTCTTTCTTCCACAAATCTGGGTTAGGCTTTAGTATTTTTCTTTAAGGACGAGGAGGTCCTTAAGAGCTCAAGGCGGGGAGGTTCTTGAGAGCTCAAGACGGTGAGGTCCTTGAGTGGAGGTTCTACCAGATTTGACAAGTTGTTACTGATCTTCTTCAAGCTCTACGCATCCAACCCTTCCTTTTTCATTTGAATCTGATTTACTTCATTCTTAAAGTCTTGTTTGCTGCATTCTCTACAATCCCAGGTGTTCAAGGACTTTAGAGGATGGATTCTTTGCTTCCGAACCAAGATCTGACCGTAGATCTAAAATCTGGAGTCCCAATCTTCATCCTACTACGAGATCTGAGCGACCAAGCAGCCGATCTATCCCGAGTCAAAGAGAATCTCCATTGGGATAAGCAACCAATCCTTTCTCATTAGACTTGGTAGTTGAAGCATGGAATAGCCTAATCCTAGATGGTTTCCTTGCCGTTGGGTCCTTATTCTTTATAGCTTGCGGATCAGATTATGGGTATGTAGTTAGTTACTTTCTTTAATCTCTTTAGTCTGTTATGTTTAGTTTCTTTACTGCTATGATCATTGCTCTTTAAATTATCTTAGACTAAAATTAAGTCATCTTACATCATATCGCATCATTGTGCATCACCCAGACCAGTCTCTTTGCCAACTTCTTCCTTCTGAAGAGGGACTTTAGGAGCCGGGAGTGGTGGATGTTCAGTCCCCGTCCCGGGCAAAGAATTTTAGGGGGGCTTCCATCGGCTATTCTTGGGTGGAAGTCCTGGTTGCTTTACGTAGATAGCCTCCAACCTTGGGGCTTTGAAGTGCTATGGAGAGAACTGAGGCCGAAGGTCGTTGATGGGAGGGCGGTGCTCATGGCCGACCAGGCTGACTTTGATGAGATAGAAGGGGTCGGCCCCACTATGGTATACGAGTTGCTCCGAGAGGACTGCCCTCAGATGGCTAGGGTTAGCAGTCATTGACACTTAGGTAGGATAGAAGTCTCTATTGTCGGTCCCTTATGCATCCTGCAAATTTTATTTCTTTTTGTACTAATTTTGACTTTGTCCCTGTTACAAGAGATAAAATGAAGCACGATAGGGCTAAAGTGATAGAGTGAGCGGTGAGGAGGAGGGCTGCCCAGTCTGCGAAGCCAACCGCGGAGCAGCCGAAGAGGCAGTAGGTGGAAGAGCAGCCTATAGCAATTGTGTCAATAGACTTTGACAAGGATGATGTTCCTCTATCGGAGCGGCTGGCAGTGAAGGCTTCAAGGCCTTCATCCTCCATCGAGCAGTCGGCTGCCCAATCGAAACAGGGGTTGTTGGAGCTGAACGAAGAGGTGACTGTCCCAACATCACCACCCACTGAATCGATGGAAGCAGCACTCCCTGCAAACAAGGGGAAAAGGGTGGCTGAAGGAGCTGATGCAGATGGAGTTGTCCACGAGACATCTGGATGGTGGGATGCTCTCCGCGACCCTAAGTAGGCCAGGGACCTGCTCAAGGGAGCAGTCACAGAGGCCGATTAGGAGAACTCCAGTCGGTGGACCCTAAACGAAGCGGCGAGGAGTTCTTACCTGAACTTGTTGAAGGTAAGCAATCTGCTTTCTAACTTATGTGCTTCTCTCTTTCTTCTTTTTTTTTTTGCCTTGTATGTGACTGACAGTGTTTCTCTGCTGGTAGCTTCTTCATGACATTACGCTGACTGGAGGTGGCCATAGTGGCGGAGAAGGTGTCATGAAAGGTCACCGAAGAAGAGCTATCAGCCAGTAGGGCCAAAGCCAAGTCTTTTAGGAAGCAAGTTGAAGACCGTAGGCCCGACTGGCCGACCAGGAGGCTAGGTTAAAGGGAAAGAAAAAGAAGGTGAAGACTTTGATCCATCGGCTGAGTGCGGAGGAGGAGCGGGCAACCGAAGTCGAGAGGAATTCATGAAGTCACTTGTCAATGGTGGCGAAGTATATTGGCCTGCTGAAGGAGGCCTAAGAGCAAGCTACAGGGGCGGTTGACAGTGCCATAGAAGAATATAAGGCTTCAACCACCTTCAAGGATGAGATGGAAGAGGTCGGGGCAGTCAGCTTCGACTATGAGTATAAGGAGTGCCTGAAGAAGGTGGCCGATGCCTTCCTGGAGCTTGACTTGTCCACTCTGTAGCTGTCGGAGCCTGCAGAAGAAGGGGTAGAAGAGGGAGCGGGTCTGATTGACATCGAAGCCAATGACCAGATTGCGGACGACATGGAGGGAATAAGGGGCCCATCAGATTTCGGAGCTGACACTCAAATGGTTGCTAATACGAGACCAGCAGATGCCTCGGTTGGAATTTCAGGTGCAGCACAGGTGGCCGAAGCCGAAGTCCCTCCTGTGTACCCATAGGGCTAGACTTAGATTGCTTGTAAAAGTCAATCCTGCCTTTTGTAAAAACCTTTGCTAAGAAATAAAAAATATTTCTTCCTCTGATATCTTTAATGTTCTTTCTTCTGATATCTTTAATGTTCTTTCTTCTAAATGTGGAATGGTTGGATTGGTCCGAATCCTCTTCTTTCTTCTCAAAAATATTTCTAAGTGTTGGTCAGTTAGCTCAATCCGAATCTAAATCCTTAGAAACATTTCCAAGTGTTAAGCAGTCGCTCAGCACAAACCCAAGTTCTTAAAAATATTTCTAAGTATGGAAGGGTTTGTTTAATTTGAACTTTCGAGCTAATTGCTTATAGGGTAATCCCTTAAATGCTTGAGGACTCCAAGTAGAATTTTTCGAGCAAGGATGGATTTTTTGAATGGCTTCCATAGAGCCTCTACCGACCAGGGTCGGACTTTCGGAGTGGGCTGCCTTAGAGCCTCTACCGACCAGGGTCGAACTTTCGGAGTGGGCTGCCTTAGAGCCTTTGCTGACCGGGGTCGAACTTTTGGAGTGGGCTGCCTTAGAGCCTCTGTCAATCGGGGTTGGACTTTCGGAGTGGGCTAGCTTAGAGCCTCTACCGATCAGGGTCATACTTTTAGAGTGGGCTGCCTTAGAGCCTCTACGGACTGGGGTCGAACTTTCGAAGTGGGCTGCCTTAGAGCCTCTGCCGATCGGGGTCAGACTTTTTGTGGAGTGAAATGTTGCTTTCATTGATAATATTTGTGAAGGTTATCTACATTCCAAGGACATGCTACTTGATGTCCATCTAGGTGCTCGAGTCAGTAGGTTCTAGCTCAGATTACTTCAATTATCCTGTAAGGACATTTCCAGTTGTGGGAGAGTTTTCCTTACTCGGTCGACCTGGATACTTCAGTCCTTCGTAGAACCAAATCTCCGACCCTGAAGCTTCGAGCCCTGACTCAACTATTGTAGTACTTGGCCATCCTTTGGCGATATGTCACCATCTTCAGACCGGCCCAGAGTTTGGTTTTCTCGAGCAAGTCAAGGTCTATGCTTCTTCACTCATAGTTATCCGGCTCGGCGAAGTGATTGATCCGAAGGGATTGTAGGAAGATTTCTACAGGTATGACCGCTTCGCTCCCATAGGTTAGATTGAATGGAGTTTCTCCAGTTTCCGTTCGGGAGGTGGTCCGGTATGCCCAGAGCATCGAATGGATTTCTTCTGCCCAAAGTCCCTTGGCATCATTTAGTCGGGTCTTCAACCTGTGCAGGATCATCCGATTGGTAATTTTGGCTTCTTCGTTGGATTAGGAGTGTCCGATTGAGGTTAGCCGATGAGAAATATGGTATTACTGGCAAAACTCCTGAAATTTAGGATTGTCAAACTGTCTTCCATTGTTGGTGATGATGGCCTGTGGAATACCAAACCGAAAGATAATGTAGTTATGGATAAAGTTTTCTACTTTGGTTTTTGTGATTTTTGCCAGTGGCTCAGCTTCCACCCATTTGGTGAAGTAGTCGACAGCTACAATCAAGAACTTTTGTTGTCCAGAGGTCGGCAGGAATGGCTCAAGGATGTCCATCCCCCACTGTGTGAACAGCCAAGGGGTGGTCAGCGAGATCAGCTGACTGGCCAGTCATCTCTGGATGTTGGAATATCTTTGGCATGAATTGCACTTCTTGATTCTTGACGAAGTTTGACACGTCCCTCTGGATGGTTGGCCAATATTAACCTTTTTATATGATTTTGTAGGCCAAGGATCTTGCTCCGAGGTGGTCATCGTAGATGCCTTCATGCACCTCTCTGAGTGCATAGTCGGCATCCGACTATCCCAGGCACTTGAGTAGTGGTTGCGTGAAGGACCGTTTGTACAAAGTTCCATCGAGGATGACATACTTCGAGGCAGTCCAGTGTACATGCTTGGCTTCAGTCTTATCCTTTGGTAAGGAATGCAAGGATGGATTCCATCCAAGAGGCTTCCTGCTCTACTTGGTGGATTCCGACCATTTCTTCAGCAATGCTTGGCTGCTGCAGGTACTCCACAAAGGTTCGATCGGAGGAGTTGGTGACGGCAGTAGCCAGTCATGACAAGGCATCCGCTCGAGAGTTCTACATTCGACGTATATGGAAAATCTTGAAGAATTTAGGTTGGGTTACGTGGCTTTGTACCTTGGCCAAGTATTTGGCAAGGGTTAGATCTCTCATCTCGAATTCACCCTTCACTTGGTTCAACACCAGTTAGGAATCGAAGAAGGCCCTGATCCGATCGATTGCAAGCTCATCGGATATTCTTAATCCTGCAAGGAGGGTTTCATATTCTACCTGGTTATTTGATACCTGAAATGCAAAATGCAAGTCATACTCTAGGCTCTGCCCGTCTAGGTCGGCTAGGATCAAACCCGCTCCACATCCAGAAATGTTAGATGCTCTGTCCATATGAAGTGTCCAGGCAGGCTCAGCTTCTTCAGCAGTATCTTTCCCAGTTACGTCGGCTAGTTGCAGAGGTGCTTCCTATCTCCATGTACACTCTGCTATGAAGTCGGTGATTGCTTGAGCTTTCATGGCCGATCGAGGTTGGAAAGAGATGTCAAATTTTCCTAGCTTGATAGCCCACTTGACGAGCTGACCGGAGGTGTCGGGGATTCTTTGGATCGTCTTGAGAGGTTGATCAGTCAGGATGATGATTGGATCCGCTTGGAAGTAAGGGTGCAACTACTTGGCTACTATGATCAAGGAATAAACAAGCTTTTGCATCTTGGGATATCTCGTTTTAGCATCATGGAGAACTTTACTAATATAGTAGACAGGCTTTTGCTGGCCATTCTTTCCATTTTGGATGAGGATGGAGCTTACTGCTTTGTACGATGATGACAGATATAAGTATAAAGGCTCTCCATTCATAGGCTTAGCAAGCAAGGGAGGGGTCTTCAAGTACTCCTTCAATGCTTCAAAGGCTGATTGATACTCGTCAGACCACTGGAAGCGATCTGACTATCATAGGATTTCGAAGAAAGGAAGACACTTCTCAGCCGACCTGGGGATGAAATGGTTGAGAGAAGCTGTTCGGCCTGTAAGTTCCTGTACTTTCTTTTTGTTAGTCAGATGTCCCATGTCGATGATGGCCTTGATTTTATCAGGGTTGACCTTGATTTTTCTCTGCGTGACCAGAAAGCCAAGGAACTTTCCAAAGGTCACCCCAAAAATGCACTTGGTCGGGTTCAGCTTCATCCGATAATGCCTAAAGGCATCAAAGGATTCTTGCAGATACTTGATGTGGTCGGCTCTTGGGAGGCTCTTGACAATCTTATCATCAACATATGCCTCCATGTTTCTTCCAAGCTATCCTTCGAAAACCTGGTTGATTAGTCTTTGAAAGGTGGCCCCAGCATTTTTCAAACCAAAGGGCATCATTTTGTAGCAGTACAGCCCTTTATCAGTAATAAAGGTTATCTTCTCCTCATTCTCTAGGTGCATTCTGACTTGGTTGTACCCGAAGAAGGAATTTATAAAGCTCAGGAGTTGGTGACCGACAGTGGCATCCACTAGTTGATCAATCTTTGGTAAGGGAAAGCTGTCCTTCGGACAGGCTTTGTTGAGGTCGGTGTAGTCCATGCATATCCTCCATTTTTTGTTGGCTTTCTTTACAATGACAACATTTGCTAGCTAGTCGGGGTAATGAGCCTCTCTGATGAAGCCAGCATCGGAGAGTTTCTTGACCTCCTCATCAATAGCCCTCTGTCTTTCTGGAGCGAAGCTCCTCTTCTTTTGCCTAATGGGCTTGTAAGTTGGGTCCACCTTGAGCTGGTGAGTTATGACCTCCAACAGGATGCCTGGCATATCAGACGCTGACTAGGCAAAGATGTTGGCATTATCCTACAGAAAACTGACCAGCTCCAGCTTGGCCTCTTCGTTGAGTGTACTTCTGATCTACAAGAGTTTAGTGGGATCGTCTTCCCGAAGGGATATGAACAGGATCTTCTCAATCGATTGTCTACAACAGTCGGCTTCGACCCTGGGGTCAAGCTATTCCAAGGTGGAAAGGTCTTCTGATTGCTTGTCCTGGATGGTCAGACACTGCCTGGCCATCCTACGGTTTCCCCTCATTTCTCCGACTCTATTCCTGGTTGGGAACATTTCCAGCATGTGGTAAGTAGACACGATGGCCTGAAATTTGTTATGTACTGGCCATCCCGAATTAGCGTTTAGGCCGAGGTTGTGCGTATGACCAAAAAGTTAATGGGGAAAGTCTTTTGATAAGGCTCTAACCCAATTGTAACGGGCAGAGTTATTTCTCCTTCCATGCTGATGGAGTTCCCTCTGAACCCTATCAATGGCATCGAGGATTCTTGCAATCTAGCTCTACAAAGATTTATCCTGACAGAAGCATCACACAATAAAACCTACATAGAGCTTCCATTATCAATGAGGATCCTTCTTACATCATAGTTGGCAATCACTGCCGACACAACCACAGGGTCATTCCTAGGGATCTGGGCCTTTAAGAGGTCTTCATCAGAGAAACTAATTACATTAGAGTTTCAAGGCCTCTTGACAATGTCTTGGTCTTCCTCATTCCTCCAGTCAGACCGATGGTGGAGCATGCCCACATATCCGCTGGTGGGATGCTAGTTGGGCAGCTCTATTTCTTCCAGGAGGTCCCTGGTTGTAGAGGTTTTAACCCGATTCCTCTGGGATCAGACATACTTGTACAGATAACCCCGCCTGACCAGATCTTCAATTGCGTCCTTCAGCTAGAGGCAGTCTTCGGTGCTTGTCCATGGTCGCAGTGGAACTGACAATATTTGTTCCTGTTCCTTGATATGGAGGGCCTCCTCATCGGATGAGGCCTTTGCAAGAAGGTCTCATTTTCTATCTACATAAGAATTTTCTCCCTTGGAAGGAAGAGAGGGCATAAGTCTCAAACTTCCTTGGGAAGTCCTTCGGCTTAGGGCTGCGGCATCGGGCTGAGTTGATGCCATCGCTGGGAGGTCAGACTTCAGGATCCTTGTCTTTCCGCTTCTTGGGGCTGGCCTTCCTTCAGCCTGGTGTCAGCTTGCTGCATGTTCTTCTACCAGGACATATTTCTGTGCTCGGGCTAGCAGTTTGGAGTAGCTCATCGAGAATTTTTTATCCAGGACGAAGGTGAGCTTGGACATTCACAGCCCCTTCTTGAAGGCCAACAAAGCTGTCTTCATTGAGGTCTGGGACCTCCATGGCCACTGAATTGAATCGAGTCATGTAGTCCTGGAGAGTTTCTCCTTCTTTTTGCTACATGAGGAAGAGGCAGTCCATGTTCCTCGGCACCCAACTACAAGTCCTAAAATGGGACAGAAAATATTTTTCCAACTGGGAGAAGAAGTGAATCGTACCTGGTTGGATGGCGAAGAACCACATCATAGCCACCTTCTTGAGTGTCGTAGGGAAGGCAATACGGAGGAGGGCGTCGGAGGCACCCTATACCATCATGTAGGCCTTGTAAGTGCCTAAATGATCCAGCAGGTCGGTGGTGCCATCATAGGCATCCACCTGAGGAGTCTTGAAGTGGCAAGGGATAGCTTTTCCCATGATTCTGGCAGAGAAAGGTGGGCAGGAGTCGTACACCTATGCCTCGTCGGCTTTTTGTCGATCGACCAGCTCAGCGATCTGCTCCTCCATACACAGGAGCTTGCTGGTGTAGTCTCTCAGATCCTCGCTGTGGTGCTGGTCACCGCCAGGAGCCGAGTTTGCAGAGGAGAGTGAGGCAGACCTCGCACTCTTCCCATCATCGTGAGCCCCCTGAGACCTTTTGGGGCTCTGCTGGTAAGTGGGAGCGAAATTGGGGTGCTTCCTGCTGTAAGCTTCCCTCAGTAGCAGGCAAGTGATTAGTTTGCGATGCCACAAGGGGTTGCTACCTATTGTTGGCTGCATCTTGGAGATTCTAAACCATGGCAGCAAGGATGTCAATGCGGTTCAGAAGGGTTTGGAACTGATGTTGTCCTAGAGTGATGGTAGGTTAGGTGGCATTTTTCTCTTTAGGAAGATCTTCTGATCTCGATGATGAATGGCTTCTCCTGATGGAGATATTCTGGGCTCTTCCTTTCACCATTGTTTCACTTAATGGCAAATTCCTTCTTTTAGAGAAGGGAGACAACGACAAAGGTTTGGAAGCCCTTCCTCTAGCGCCAATCTGTTGCTGCCAAATCTCCTAGACCGGGCTCCCTCGGCTTGGCTGGAGCACTCCTCTCTTAGTTCCTGCAAAGAAGTCCCACGGTGGTAGGGACACCAGGATCAAACACAGATCACTAGATCCCAAATGGTTTACTTAGTCATGTGTCAAAGTTTAGAAAGTTTTGTAATTGAGTCCTGTAATAAGTTGAGCTTAGTTGACTTGTCTTAACTCTCAACCTAGTCAGTATTTTGAGTCCTGTACATCAGTTATGAGTCCATTAGGAGCCCAATTTTTGTACAAGAGAAGGTTACCCTATTTTGGAGTTCCACCAGGCCACGTCCAAGAGTCAGAGGCCACTACATCAGCCCATTGGATTTTGTGTGACAACCTAGGATCCAAGATGCTTCCATAAACCCTGATTCCTTCCATATGTCCTCCAGATACTCAGATTCCTTCCCAGATGCCAGAGCATATTCCTAAACCAGGGCATCTATGATTCCAGAGGTCCACCTGCATCCTAGTCCAAAGAAATCAAGCCCAGGTACCAAGCCCAAGCCCTAAAAAAGCAAGATTCCATGGAATATTCTTGCTACCAGCCTACCAGGCCACCCCAGCTTCTAGGAGGCCCAAGCCCATGCACCAAGCCCCTTTGGGCCGGCCCCTTGCTGCCCCTAGAAGCCCAACGCACCCTCCTAGGCATCCTTGAAGTGTTGACCAAGTTGAAGAGGTGTCCTTGAGTGGAATAGTCAAAGCAAGAAGGGAGAAGGAGAAGACTAGGTCAAATCCTAACCTAGTTGGGACTTATGCTCCTAATTGTTTTAAAATTTGTTTTCTAACCTATCTAGGAGAGGACATGTAACCTAAGTGCATAACCTTAGTTAGAGGGCATGGGAACTCTATAAATACCCCACTCCTCCCTCTCTTGTAAGCAATTTTTATTCATGATATCAAAATCCTGGTGAAATTTATTTGAGCTTGCGAGCTTGTGTCTGTGTTACTTTGTTTTGTTTGGTTCCTTTTCTTGTGTTGGCCGACCATCCCTTGCAATCCTCCATGCTTACAGAAGCAAACCAAGCTTCCATGAATCAACCACATCCTTGAGGAGTAGCCTTGGAGTCATCCCAGATCAACAGCTTCATCTGCTTTGTTGCCACCCATCTTCTAAACCCTAACCAGATTCCTTCTCAACCTAGTTTCCTTTCTTTTCTTACTTTCTATTTTGATTGACCCATGATGTTTTGCAGGATTCTCGAGGTGTTTCATCTCCCCAGAGGAGACTTTCCTTGCCTTCAAGACCGCCCAAATCAGCCATCTAACCAAGGAAACCAAGCTTCATCATCCAGATTCCAATCAGAGTGCTGTGTGATCTCTTTATCGGAAGTTCTTCAAATCACTGATTGGTAACATACTTCCCTTCTTTTAATTTCTGATTTGATGAAGATAAGCTATCCTAATCTGGAAGTTTCTTAATTCTCGGGTCCTGATTATTTATTATTTTAAATTAGTTTACCTGCGATTTGATGATTCTTTGCATTTCTAGTCTTTCCGCTAGTTCTTACTATATTTTGAGAATCTAGCATGCAAATTAAATTATAAAAAAATTAGTTTATTATTTTGTCTATATGATTAGCAATATTAGAGTCATCCCACATTAGTTTGGTATCAGAGTGGGTTTAGGGTAGTTTTTATCTACTTTATATTCATAAACCCTAATTTTGCATCATATCCACTGCATTAGGTGTCTAGGTTTCATCTTATTTTGGCATCCTAGAAAATTTATTTTTCTGTGAAAATTATACGTCATGTCCTCTGTTCTATCTTAATAATTTTCATAATTTTTGATTAATTTTACCAAAATCCTAAATTATTAAAATTTGGCATATTAGAAACCCTAACAAAAATTCTAAGATTTCTGTAGTATTCTGAACCCACTGGGATTTGCATTATCAATTGATTTTTTTTTTGCACCAAATTTGGTAGGTACCATCAGCACCAGAAATCCTCTATTTTAGGAGTTTTTTGAATTTTTTTTGCATCTATATTTGTGTCAAAATCTGCATCATCTAAAATTCTAATTTTTTGATTTCTGCTATTCTTGCATACTTAACTCAACCTAACCTAATCAACTTCCACACACCCCAATCCCAAGTCCAATTTGATTGCTAACCTAATCAACCTAAACCTAATTTGTCATTGCATAAAATATACATAAAATATTTTTATTTTTATTATTACTTTAGATTGCATCAGGATCATTGAATGCCATCATCTCTCTAATCTAATCTTAAGGGCAATCAATATAACATCAGGGCAGGAGGTCAAAACCTGTCCTGGGCCCAAAACAACCACCCAGCAATTCCACCCAAACCTTTATTAAAATTAATTAGACCTAATTTGCCCTAGTGGGCTAGGTGACACCCAACAAGTCAGGTCCGAATTGTGTGGGCCAACTAGTGCATTTAATCTTATGGCTATTACTAAAATCTGGTGTCTAAGGCTGAGGGTCCAGAGTCAAGCAACCTAAGAGGTGTTGTGGTTTTTAATTGGGTCCCTGCGAAAGCTGGGGGGCCTCCCACACTCCCACCCTCTACCTAGCTAGAGGAAGGATTAGCTACTGGGTTAAGTGTAAGTTGAGCTGACCCATTCAATTTTGACTATAGGCCTAGCAAGCCCTAGATTGTACTAACTTTTTTCTTTTGCATGCTTGGCTGCAGCATTCAACTTTGATTGTTTGATTTGTTGCATGACCACTAGATTAGGAACCCAATACCAAAAGTCCACACCTCAACCCAGCTCAGCCATGGATCCTAATTTTGAAGCCATCATGAACTAGCTTGCCCAGTTAACTATCCAAATGAACCAAGCCAATATCCAATCCCAAAATTAGTCAGCCCAAATGACCCAAATTAATACTAAGCTTGACCAAACCAATGACCAGATTGAAAGATAAAGAAGCATGGTTGCAAGAGCCTACGCTAAGCAAGCAAAGCAGAGAGCAGACATGAATTTAAAAAAATTTAAATTCATAGCGGAAAATACCTGCTCCGCACAGGATCTAACAAATTCCGGATGCATGTATAGGCAAAACAGGGCATGTACAAGACCATGTAATATTTATAAACAGTAAAGAACCTAGATCTATACATGTATGAAAAATAAAACAAGAAGTTATACCTTATTCCTGCCTGGAATAGCCTTGGTATAAAGCTGGAATTGTTGGGATAACAGGAATAAATTTATTCCTGTTGTCTTCTACTTCCAGCACGTTGACAAGTTGCTTCTTTTCTCCAAAAACTATAGCAAAACTACAGGGGATTTTGCCAACGAATTGACCTCCCTTCCAACACCAAAAGCTAGGGAACAAGTAGGTTGGTCTTCCTTCAAACGGGAGAAGATGATTCAACGTTTTGGTGCCCTTCCTTTCAACCAAAAATAGCACCAGAAAATTCAGCAATCCTGAAAACCTGCAACCTGAAAACAGAGCATAAAAAATAGCATGAAGGAGGTTGATCCGGCTTCCAAAATGCTCGGTTGAACACTCTCAAGAGGGGGAACATGCCAGGGGCTTGCTCTGATCCATCTCTAGGGCGATGCTAGTCGCCGGAAGACAAGGAACGGTGGGAGAGAAGAAGGAATGAAACAGAATTTCAGAAGCCTGAAAATGTTTTCAGCAAAATAGAGTTCCTTCTTCCAGTTTTTGAGCACCAGAAAACAGGGATTAAAGGGCTGTTCTCTCTTCCTATCACTCACCAAAACCCAGCCCTCAAGTTCACCGGTGGAATGGGAAAGAATTTCTGCAAGGAAGAAGAACTCTCACAGGTTTCTAACCTCTCACACGGTGATGAAGCACTGCAGAAAAATGGGAGCGCTAGAAGAGTTTAAAGGCTGCAGGGAAAAGTGACAACGGAGAGGGAGGGAGGCCAAAAGACGTCGGTGGCTTAATCACCAAATAAAACAGCCATTAGAACCAATAAAAAGGGTTTAAGGCTATCGGGTGGAGGGAGATGAGAAGACGTCGATTGGGCTTCTTACGCTACGAATTCATCCAGCATGAAAAAGACCGTGTAAACGGTCGGGAAGAAAAAAACAATGGTTCAAATAATTTTGGGCAATTCTATTAAACCCAAAGGTTCAAAAGAAAAACCGGTCCAAGCCAATAAACTAGATTGGTTCAACCCCAAAATTTTGGGTTCAATCTAATTGAAACGGCCCAAGCCCAATTAAATTTAGTTCAATTGGTTCACAACCAATTGGAGGCCGAATTTAGCTCCGAATCAGTTCAAAACTGATTCAGAAAAATCCTGGCGCAGACCTAGTCAGCTCGGAACAATTTTCGATTGACGCAAATAAGGGCAAGACCGGGAAAAGAGTGCTCAAAAAATATCGTGACCATAAAACCGAGATGATTCCCAATCATAATCGGTATCCGGATCAGAGAGTTATCCTCTGTGGCGTGTGACCTCATAGGTTCGAACCTAAACGGTAGCACTGGAACAATTCCAGTACTAGCACAGGAAACCATCTAGCAATGGGTCCCGGTGTTCGGATAGGTCGAAGATGCGGGAGCATATTATCGAACCTCTGGCATATGGTTACTGTATAATTCATCCCTTTGACTTCAAATGCTCAGAACGACTGATATTGGGCTGCCAACCCAGACTGTGTCAGTCGACTACGTGTCTCAACCTCGCAAGCCCAGTGACTCTTCACTAGGGCTACCCCGGCCGAGGATTTGCTAAATTGAGATACGGCGAGATATTCAATCCAAACTGTTCGGACAGGTCAATTCCATCTTGGTCCATCACTGCTCCACAAGTACTTGCCTATACCCAGAAACCTTCCATCACCGGATTAAAAATCCGGGTAGTCCGGTACCAAAGCACAAGGAGTTGCTTGCAAGCTACCGTGATGACCTCAGGTCAGAGGGACACATATACCCATATCCTATCGTGAGTATCCCTTTGGCATAAAGGGGTTTCACGGAGTCACATTCAATGAGATATCATATATCCCACTTGCAGATCACATCAGTGTCACCACACTCATTTGGTCAAGAGGACAACCAAATGATGTGAACTGCAACAACCTATACTTGATATATTGTCGTCCAGTACAATATATCCTTTGGTTGTGAACAGGGTTTAAGGACCAGTCGATACATCCTCTCTGTATCAAAGTCTGTGTAGCCCTAAGGACTTCATCACATGGAAAGAGTTCACTTTTAGGGAAATTCAATATGTGATGAGCTGCCAAAAAATAATAATTTTATTAACTCATAAAATGAATACAATACTCAGCACAACCGCCTACAACCCAAGCGATTGGCTTTGGGACACAATTTCCAACACAGATAACTCAAATGAACTATATGTTCAACCAAGTAGACCAACAATTTGACTAGGCAACCACTAGGATTGACCAACTAACCACTAGAGCTAAACCCTTGCCTTATAATCCCTAGAAACCC
This sequence comes from Areca catechu, assembly GCA_021397845.1. Classification (NCBI taxonomy): domain Eukaryota; kingdom Viridiplantae; phylum Streptophyta; class Magnoliopsida; order Arecales; family Arecaceae; genus Areca; species Areca catechu. Next base: position 38,746,548 of record CM038042.1, on the reverse strand, counting down.
ATAGTCCCTAAATATGAACCCAGCAGTAACCCACTATCCCTCAATCGACCTGAACCCTATAAGATTAGTACCCCTAGATTTGAACCTAGTATTGGTCATATATCCCTTAGTCAACCCCCACTTACCACCCCACTGGTTCACCAGAAAGATATTGAAGAGAAGATATATGAGGCTGACCCAAGCTTAGTGGATGAGTATGAGGAGGAAGAAGAGGAATTCCCCATAGAAGACTTAAAGTTAGTTGAATCATTAGATGACCAGGTAGAAGACCACCCAACATTAGTTGAACCTGACCATACCCAAGTAGGAGCAAACCTAGATTTAGCTAACCCTAGCTATACCCAAACAGTAGCCAACCCAGAGTTAGATGACCCAGATCATACCCAAGCTGCAATGGAAGAATAGTTAGAGGAGACTTTAGAAGAGGACCCAATTATAGAGCATAATCCTAAAATTCATGAGCCAGAATAATTTATTAAGGACTTGATCTCTTTAGACCAATACCCTCAAGATGAAGTCACTCTTTTAACTCCAATTGAAGATCCCTTCCCTGAAATTAGTGACCCATTCTTCCTTAAGGTAGACCCTGTAAATAGACATCAACCCCTTAAGGTCAACCTAATTAGCCTAGGACTAATCCCTTACACCCCTTCTTACATTCTATTCATCCAATCAATCCCGAACCCTTTTCTTGCCAGACTAACCCCGAATCTACCTCGTATTTTTTGTCTTTTCTTGAGTTTTCTTATATTTCTTTAACCATTCACCTGCATCATGTAGAGGTTCGCATGTTGCATTTATTCCTTGCACATGTTAGGTTTGCATCATAATTCTTGCATATCCTTTGGCATTTACTAGAAGTACATCGTAAGTTTTCATGCGCTATCATGCGACGGTCAAAACTAATGAGTCTATAGTCTGTTAGATTTGTCCCTTAGAGTTCAATAAAATTTTCTTTGATAGGAAAGTTTAGTCGAGTCTATTAGGTGTTAGTTGAGTCCAGTAAACCATAGCCCCGAATTATCTATCCACACATGCACTAATTTCTACACAGCATTTGGATCCGGAAATTAGTCAAGAGCTGAACATAATTAATGAACTAAATAACAACTTGGCTAATTCCCAAAAGAAAGATGAAGAATTTTCTGCAGAGGAATATGTGATGATAAAAAAATTTTCTGCTCGCAAAGCTAGCCCATCCAAAATAATGAATAGTAGTGGACCCAATGCCTATGTGCCTGAGATATCACCTAATTTAAGTATTAGCTCCACCTTCATCATCTCAGACTTTGTATGATGCAGAACAAAGAACAAAGATACGTATGCGGAAGTAAAATTATGATTAATTCTTTTTTCTTTATATATTTTAGAAATTGGCTTCGACTCAAAGTAAAGCTAAACTACGTTGAAGGAAACAATGTAAGGATTGAAAGCACAGTTTAGAAGAACTAAATTATCAGAGTAGTTCAGAAGTAACGGATCGCTAGGGGTTGAGAAACTCCCAGACCTAGGATTTCGCTCTGAACTTTCAACAGAATAGAAATAGAGAGAAGAGATGGTTTACTAACCAGACAGTGATCTTCTTAGGATTTTGGTGGAAGAACTCTCTCGAGCAGATTGTGGGATCCTCGGAGTCGGCTATCTTCGTAATGGATCCTCCAATACTGGTCTCGTGGTTTGGTCGGCTTCTCCTGGACTCAAGATCTGGGAAAGAAGAGGAACAAGTGAAGGAATTCAGAAACTCAAGAAAAGATCTTACCAGGTTGAAGAACTTGAAAGCCGAAGTTGTTGAAATCGAATTCTCCTGGAGGCCGATCTGACTTCCTCTTAGAATTGTCGTAGATCTGCAGTATCTGGACAGGAGCTGGATGCTGGTGGTCGGCCTGGACTTGGAGATGGTGGCCGTGAGAAGGGAAATAGACTAGGGCTTGGTGGAAAGAGAAGGGTGATGGCTGCTAGGGTTTGGGAATTGAGTGGCTAACCTAGGGTTTGGGGTTTTGGAGATCTCTCACCTCCTCAAGGTTCCAGGGGAACCCGGACTTACTCCCTCACGGAGCTCAACACCTGGAAGCAAGTGCGGACAAGAGAAAACACAAGTTTGCTCAAGAAAAAATTTCTTTCATTCATCTGATTGTTGTAAACTTACAAGAGGGGTTTAATTTATAAGGCATTACAAGGGAGGAGGGTTTCACATCTTCCCATGTGGGACTAAAGGAGGGGATCTCCAAATTAGGGCAAATCCCTTACATATGGTCGGCCAAAATACCAAAAAAATAGGATTTGGGTTATAAATGGCAGGTAGATGGTGCCACCTTGCTTGGATTTTCAAGAAAAATTTTCTTCCTTCCCTGGATCAACTCTTTTGGACTCCTCCTTTTCTTCCTCCCTAAGTCAAGGTCCTTCCCATCTTTGTTTTGATTGTTTTTGGTAGGTAGTGGGCGCCCCCTTGAAGTTCTTTTCCAAGAGAATTTCTTCCCTTCTTTGTTTTGGAATTCTTGGGAAAATCTTGGCCGCCCCCTTGATTGGTGGTCTCTTGGTGGACTTCTCCTTATCTGGCGCATGAGAGAAGGAGGTTGCCATCTGTGGAGTGGGGACCAAAAGCTGCTGGATGTGGATATGGCACCCCCTGGACTGGGAGTGTGGCTGGGAGTGTGGTGTCCACTTGCCTGGTCTTAGAAGAAAGTGTAACATCCCATTTTGAAACCCTAGTCCACTACTGAGTCAACATGACTCAACAAAATAAAATACAGGTAATATAGACTCAAGCTAAATTAAGTTGATCTAGTCAACTCTTATTAAAAACCAAAAACCCTAATTCTTCGGGCAAGGTTAATCAGAGATCCAGATGGAGCTCTGAAGTCTTCTTCTGAGTCTGGTGCCCGCACCAATTCTCCCAGGATGGGAGGAACTCGACCCTGTCGAGTATGGATCAAGTTGGCTCTGGTATCTCTCCAAGAGGTCTGGGTCCAGCTCTTGTAACTCTTCTCGGGAGATCCAAGAGTCATCAGAATCTGGCCTTCCTAGCCAGCGGACCAGGTATCTTTGGTATCCTCGATTACGAGTAGAGATAACCTGATCATCCAGGATCTTTTCAATCTGCTCTTTCCTCACAGGCCAATTTGTTGGTGGACACACAGGGTCAGGTTCACTCTCAAGAGCAGGATTAGGTTCAAAAGCCTCACTGGAAATCACAGCTGGCTCCCTATACTCTACTAGGTCTGTAATGTTGAAAGTGGAGCTAATGCCTAGTTCTGGAGGCAACTCGAGCACATAGGCATTGGATCCTACTCTTTTTACCACTCTAAATGGTCCAGCTCTCCTAGCATGTAACTTTCTAACGGTTCCAGGAGGAAACCGTTCAGGCCTTAACCTAATCATTACATAGTCTCCTTCGTCAAAAGTTTTGACTCGCCTTTGAGAATCAGCCAATTTCTTATAAGTTTCGTTACTTAAATTTATTTTGGCTTGAATTTCTTTATGCAAGTCTTTTATATGCTGTGAAAAAACTTCGGCAGACTCGGAGACCCGTGTGTGGACTGGTAAAGGAGCTAGGTCAAGAGGTGTGTGGGGTTTGTAACCATGCACAATTTCAAATGGACTCTTACCCGTAGACCTATTGACCGAGTCATTATATGCAAATTCAGCTCTAGGTAAGTACAAATCCCAGTTCCTAATGTTTTCACCAACAAGACACCTTAGCAGATTGCCTAAACTACGGTTCACTACTTCGGTTTGGCCATCAGTCTGGGGATGATAGGCAGTTGAAAACTTAAGTTTCGTCCCTAACTTATGACAAAGGGTTTCCAGAAATAGCTGGTGAACCGAACATCCCTATCAGAAACAATGGTCCTGGGTAGGCCATGGAGTCGAACTATCTCATTAAAGAACAGGGTGGCTACCTTAGACGCATCAAATGTTTGGGAACAAGGCAAGAAATGGGCCATCTTGGAAAATCGGTCTACTACAACACAGATAGAGTCATGCCTCCTCTGGGTCTTAGGCAAACCTAACACAAAGTCCATGCTCACATCTTGCCAAGGACGATCTGGGACAGGGAGTGGGGTATAAAGGCCAGTGTTCTGTTTTCGCTGTTTGGCAACAGCGCAGGTCCGACACCTAGCCACAATGTGTGCTACATCTCTTTTTAAGCTAGGCCAGAAAAAGTGGTCTTCAATAGCCAGGGTGGTCTTATCTTTTCCGAAATGGCCAGCTAAACCTCCAGCATGAGTTTCCCAAATCAAGAATTCCCTAAGAGAGGTTCTAGGGATGCAAAGCCTATTCTTAAAGAACAGAAAGCCATCTATAAGAGAATAATCCTTATGTTCACTAGATGGTCCTTGAGTTAGATCCTGGTATACAGTCTTGAAATCTGGACACGACTCATATTCTTCTTTGATTTGCTCAAACCCTATGACTTCAGCCCTAACAGAATTCAACAACAAAGATCAACGACTAAGGGCATCATGAAAGATTGTGCCCTGAAAGCCAATTGAAATATTGTAATTTTGATCCCAAAATCAATGAATTGACATTTTATAAAGGCATTATTTTCATCATTTGCTGTGTCTTTTTGATTTTATGATGAACCCCATAGATTAGGGCTATGGTTCTAGGGTTATGATGAGATCATACCAGTGAGACCTAAAGCCTTAAAACCCTAATCTAAAATATTCCTGGTCGATGGGACATTGAGTTGGGGATCAATGTTTCCGGCAAGACCAGCACATCCTATATATGTTTTGTAATAAGGGTGACTGATCTCACAGTCACTTGTGTTTGACACTAATACTAGGATGTGAGTGTTCATTGGAGAATGAGTTCACTGAATTGATCCAGATTGAGAATATCTAATGGAACCTTATCTGTTTGTCAATAGATAATTCTCATAGTGGGAGTAGTGCATGTGGTCCTTTGACCTGAGACTACCATAGTACCTTATATACATGAATTCATACTTTGGTTCGCAGTCAATCATGACACTGAGTCATGCACGAGGTGATACTGGTTATGGTGGATTGTATATGAAGGTTGTGAGTAGGTCAACAAGGAATTGATCAGCCCTAGTAAGAGGGAATAGCATCCAGCTAATTTCAAATGATGGATTCAGGAAACCTTTGATCAAAGTATGAACATTAGAGTTATTTTCTAATGGTTCATTAATGAATCATCATTATAAAGATTGAGCTAGGGATGAATATGAAAATTGGATTTGACAAATATCCATATTCCTAATCATATTCAGGATGCAAGTTGATCAAAGGACTGAATTGCCCGGTAACTCACCACTGAAGGGTATTTTGGTAATTTCACCAAAATTCCACATCTTCCGGGTAGACATGATACGTTGCTAGACGTCAATCTTGTCTTGTAGGTATATGATTGAGTCATGGTAATTCAAATCAGTCAATTTGAATTAGATTCTAATTGACCGAGTCGAGCTAGTTTGAGTTGACCTAAATCGGCTTAGTTGAGATCTAACCGAATTAAGTCAAATAGCACTCGGACCTACTGCTGGCTAGGTGTGGAACCCAATGGGTCACACACAAAAGAAAATTGATGAAGGATTTAATTTAGAATTAAATCATGTTTGCAGGATAAACACACTAGCATGTGTTGCAGACCAAATTTCTATTCGAATCAGATTCGAATTTGGTTCCGAATTGGGCTTAATTGGGTTCTAATTGAACCAGATTAAGGTCCAATTTAATTTTTAGGACATTGGGCTAACCCATGGCTGAACCCAAGTGAATTTAATTCACTGAGACCCTCTCTCCAAGCCGCCCCCTCCCTCTTCTCACCCGCGCGCGCCAAGAAAGAAAAGTCCACGTGCGTGGACTTCTCTTAAAATGCGTGAGAAACAAAACGTCGGAGAAAAAAATCTGAAAAGGGGCGTTTTCAGATCCTTGTCTGGCGCCCTTGGATCTGGATCTGATGGCCAGAAAAATTTAAGAAAAGGATCCATCGCTTTTCGGTCGCAAATCCGTCTCCAAAAGTCGCGAACCTTCCTGAAGTTTTTCCGAGAGTTCTCCTCGTCGGAAAAACGAAAATCAAATCAGAGAATCATGATTTTTGGTTGAGGGGATGCATGAGGGATGAGGGATCGTGATCCCTGGGGTTTCAGAGGGTTGCGTTGTTTCGAGATGACACCCCTCTGAGATCTATAAATAGGGTTGGGGTTCTCGGGGGTTTTCATGCAACATAGTTCAGAGATCCAATTCCCTCACTTCCTCTCCAGAATACTCCTTCCTCTTGTTCTTGTTGGGTATTGTTTCCCTTACAGAGGTATCCTCTGTCGAAACTCTGACCCTAAACAAGAATAAGAAGAAGGTCTTGAACGGTAAAGGAAAGAACAGGGAAAGGATCTTTTCTTCTTTTCTTTCTTGAATTAAGACTTTGACTGTCTTAATTTTTTTTCTTCCAATTCAATTCAAGAAAAGGGATTCAAGAAAGGGAATTCTTGAAGAAAATTCAAGAAGAGGAAAGAAGGAAGAAAAGGAAATTTTCAAGAAAGAAAATTTCAGCCTAAAGGTCCAAGAATTGAATTCTTGAAAAAGAATTCAAGAAGAGGAACCAAGAAATAGAAATTTTGTCTTCATTGTTTTTCTGTGTGGATCACCATTGGAGGGTGAACATTTGGGCGCCTGGTGGAGATTCAGAGTTTGGATTTTGCGATACAGGTTAGTATCTTGATTTGAGATTAAATCTTATATAAACATCTTATATGTTTTTAATTCTTTTAAGGAGATTTTGGGTTGAAGGTTTGGTGAAGATTTCATTAAGATAAAAATTTTTTGAAATCTATGATTCCGCCTTGCCACCGAACCTTACACATCAGCTACCTTATTTTCAGATCCAGCCTTATGCTTCAGAACAAAAGTATAGGACTGGATATACTCTACCTACTTGGCATGCCTAGGGTTAAGCTTCTTCTGAGAATTCAAGAATCTAAGAGCCTCATGGTCCGAAAACAGCACAAATTCTTGTGGTAGTAAATAATGCCTCCAGTAACGCAAAGCTTGCACTACCGCATAAAATTCCTTATCATAGGTAGAATACCTAAGCTTAGCATCATTAAGTTTTTCACTAAAGAATGCTACGGGATGGTTCTCTTGGCTTAGGACTCCACCTATACCTACTCCTGAAGCATCACAGGCAACCTCAAATACCTTTGAAAAGTCTGGTAGTCTCAAAATGGGTGCCTGGGTCATCCTATCCTTAAGATCTAGGAAGGCTTTATGGGCTGCTTTGGTCCACTGAAATTCTCCCTTCCTGATGCAGTCTGTGATAGGAGCAACTACGGTACTAAATCCCTTGATGAATCGCCTATAGAAGGTAGCCAAGCCATGGAAACTTCTGACTTCATGCACACTGGTCGGCTCTGGCCATTCTACGATGGACCTAATCTTTTCAGGGTCGACAGCCACGCCGTCAGGGGTTACAACAAATCCAAGGAAGATAATTCTACTGGTCATAAATTCACACTTTTTGAGATTACCGTAGAGACTATCATTCCTCAAAACTTGACAGACTTGTCTAAGGTGGCCTAGGTGATCTGCAGGGGTCTTACTATAGATCAGGATGTCATCAAAATAGACCACTACAAACTTCCCTATGAAAGCTCTAAGTACCTGGGTCATAATCCTCATGAAAGTACTAGGGGCATTGGACAACCCAAAAGGCATAACAACCCATTCATAGAGACCATCCTTAGTTTTGAAGGCTGTTTTTCACTCATCCCCTGGTCTAATCATAACCTGATGATAGCCGCTCTTGAGATCAATTTTAGAAAAAACCATGGCACCAGCCATCATATCAAGCATGTCATCTAGTCTAGGGATGGGGAACCTATACTTGATTGTGATCTTATTGATGGCACGACTGTCAACACACATCCTCCACGGCCATCCTTCTTCGGGGTTAGAAGTGCAGGGACTGCACAAGGGCTAAGACTCTCTCTAATGAACCCCTTCCTCAATAATTCGCCAACCTGCTTTTGCAGTTCTTTATGCTCAGATGGATTCATCCTATAATGGGGCAAGTTGGGTAAAGTAGCTCCTGGGACTAAATCTATGGAATGCTGAATATCCCTAAGAGGTGGAAGGTGGTCTGGCAGATCCTCGAGAAAAACATCCTCAAATTCTTCTAATAAAGGCTTAACTTCCTGAGGAGGCTCTGAGGGTGTAGGAGTCCTGAGTTCCTTGGCAGTCAACATCCAAATGGGTGAACCACTATGAATTTCTTGTTCTAGATCCTTGGCACTAATTAGGTTCACTCCAGTCTTCATCTCCCTAACCTTACTGGTTCCTTTAGCTACCTTGTCCTTAGGAGGGACTGAATGGATTGTGATTTTCTTCCCATTGAAACTAAAGACACAGGTGTTGGATTTTCCTAAGAGGGTGGCATCATGATCATACAACCAAGGTCTTCCAAGAATTATACTGCTCACCCCCATGGGCAAGACATCACACCAAATCTTTTCTTGATAGGATTTCATTTGGATTTGGACCTGACATCTAGACTGGATGGGTATAGAGGTAGAGTCTACCCAAGAAACCTTATAGGGGTTGGGGTGGGGAACTGGGGTTAAGCCTAACATTTTGACAGTGCTAGTAGAAATGGCATTCACACAGCTCCCACTATCTATGATGATTTTACAAACCTTATCCCCTAGTTTAAGGAAAGTCTGTAGGATGTTGGTCCTACGCCAATCTTCCTGAACTTTAGTCTGGGACAGGATGCATCTTACAACCCCTAAGTAGTCAGATTTAGTGGATTCTTTCTCTCCTTCATACTCATCAACCAAATTCATTCCGGTCTCATAAACTTCTTCTTCAAACTCCTCATTAGGCTCGGAACTCTCTTCTCCTCCCTCTTCTATATATAGGGATCTACGAGGGCACTGGCTAGAAACATGACCTACCTTATGACACTTGAAACAAGCTATGGCTATGCACTGAGTGGAGATATGACCAGGCTTCTGGCACTTAAAACAGATGATACTAGGGGTTCTCTGGGTGTCAGGTGCCTTACCTTTGTCCAGGGGCCTAGGGGTGGGGATACCCTGATTAGGCTTGCTAGGGGTAACCTGGCTAGGTCCATTTCTTGGGATTGGGGCACTAACCCTAGATGGCATGGGTCCTCTCTGAAACTTCTCAGTGTTCAGTGCAATCTGATAGGCTTGGTCTAGGTCAGTAACCTCTCTCAGAAACAACTCTCTCTTTATATCTTCCCTAAGTCGAGCCCTAAATCTAGACAAGGTGACTTCATGGGCTTCACTCACATCACATCTCATTAGGTATTCATCAAAGGTGGTTATGTAGTCTGAAACAGATCGGTTCCCTTGTTTCAAAGTCTGCCATTGGTCTAACAGATTTTGCTGGTATGAAATGGGTAGGTACTTGTCTCTAAGTTTCTCTTTCATACCCTGCCAAGTGGTTATGGGCTCTACATTTCGTCTTCTAGTGGTCAGCTCAATGTTCCCCCAGTATAACCTAGCTTGACATATTAATTTCATCTTGGCAAACTTGAATTTCCTTTCCTCAGACATAGCATACCACTCAAAGTACTGGTCCATCTCACCCTCCCAATTAGAATACACCTTAGGATTTAGGCTACCATCAAAAGTGGGTGCATCTAACTTGATGTTTCGAATGAACCTATCATCTCTATCCTCAGGTTCTGGGTCAGGCCTCCTATGATTAGGTTCAGGATCTCGGTATAAAGGTCTTCTAGGCTCTTGGTGTGGGTGAGGTTGAGGCACATTAAAATCTGGGTCAGGAGTCCAATTTCGATGCCTAGGTTCCTCAAGTACTTGGACTCGATCCCTAAGCTGGGCAAAATTCTCATTCATATCCTGACTTAATTTGTTCATACTCTCTGTAAGAGCTCTAACCATGGCCTCTAAATCAGGTTGGGCTTGACCAGGTTGGTAGGGTACTCCATTCCGGGTAGACATGATGCAAGCAAATACACAAAATGAGACTCAACTGAACGACTACGGGCTAACTAGACCTAGAGCCCAAACTAGATGCCCAATCAGAGTGGCAAGCTAGCCTGTAGTAACTCAGGACTCAGCCAGGCAGGTGTAAGGGGAGTGTTAGGTCCCTGAATGCCAATCCTAGACACCAATCAGAGATTGGCCAGGTAGGCGGACCAGCACACAAGCCCTTCAGGATGGAATCCCTGAACCACCGTTCTAGACACTGAGTACAAAGCACACACAGAGTAACCAGACAAACTGACTCAACACTAGCCTTGACCCGACTTGTTGATGTCCCTAGCCCACTAGGGCAAATTAGGTCTAATCAATTTTAGATTAAAGGCTTAGGTTCGAATGAAGGGGTGGTGGTTTTGGGCTAAGGAGAGGTTATCAACTCCTCCCCTTATCTTATATGCTCAAATGCCCTTAAGTTGAATTAAGAGATGAACACTCAAAAATAAATGGATTGCAGAACACAAAAATAGAGTTGCAGTAATTTAATTCTCAAAAATTTCACAGAAACCAATAAATCATGAGAAAATTAAGCAAATTAGTTTCAATTATACTAGTTTCAGCAAAATAAGAATCACTGAATTTGGAGTTACCTGCAGTGAGAAATAATTCCTCCAACAGGATAATTACGGGCTAAAAACAGAGCACTTCCCCGTTTACAATTTCTGCTACGAAGTTGTAACCCAACGGATCCCCTACATGCCCTAGGAACACCCCATGGAATGGGAAGAGGAGGTTTGCACCTCGCTTCATTCCTAGGACCGGACGTCTTGGGGAGTCTACTTCGAGCAGACAAAGTAAAAAGAGAGGGACTCAAACAAGCAATCAAACAGAAATCCTAGACAGGGCTCTGATACCAAAAATGATGCAGAACAAAGAACAAAGATGCGTATGCGGAAGTAAAATTAAGATTAATTCTTTTTTTTATATATATTTTAGAAATTGGCTTCGACTCAAAGTAAAGCTAAACTACGTTGAAGGAAACTAGGTAAGGATTGAAAGCACAGTTTAGAAGAAACTAAATTATCAGAGTAGTTCAGAAGTAACGGATCGCTGGGGGTTGAGAAACTCCCAGACCTAGGGTTTCGCTCTAAACTTTCAACATAACAGAAATAGAGAGAAGAGATGGTTTACTAACCAGACAGTGATCTTCTCAGGATTTTGGTGGAAGAACTCTCTCGAGCAGATTGTGGGATCCTCGGAGTCGGCTATCTTCGCAATGAATCCTCCAATACTGGTCTCGTGGTTTGGTCGGCTTCTCCTGGACTCAAGATCTGGGAAAGAAGAGGAACAAGTGAACGAATTCAGAAACTCAAGAAAAGATCTTACCAGGTTGAAGAACTTGAAAGCCGAAGTTGCTGAAATCGAATTCTCCTGGAGGCCGATCTGACTTCCTCTTAGAATTGTCATAGATCTGCAGTATCTGGACAGGAGCTGGATGCTGATGGTCGGCCTGGACTTGGAGATGGTGGCCGTGAGAAGGGAAATAGACTAGGGCTTGGTGGAAAGAGAAGGGTGATGGCGGCTAGGGTTTGGGAATTGAGTGGCTAACCTAGGGTTTGGGGTTTTGGAGATCTCTCACCTCCTCAAGGTTCCAGGGGAACCCGGACTTACTCCCTCACGGAGCTCAACACCTGGAAGCAAGTGCGGACAAGAGAAAACACAAGTTTGCTCAAGAAAAAAATTCTTTCATTCATCTGATTGTTGTAAACTTACAAGAGGGGTTTAATTTATAAGGCATTACAAGGGAGGAGGGTTTCACATCTTCCCATGTGGGACTAAAGGAGGGGATCTCCAAATTAGGGCAAATCCCTTACATATGGTCGGCCAAAATACCAAAAAAATAGGATTTGGGTTATAAATGGCAGGTAGATGGCGCCACCTTGCTTGGATTTTCAAGAAAAATTTTCTTCCTTCCCTGGATCAACTCTTTTGGACTCCTCCTTTTCTTCCTCCCTAAGTCAAGGTCCTTCCCATCTTTGTTTTGATTGTTTTTGGCAGGTAGTGGGCGCCCCCTTGAAGTTCTCTTCCAAGAGAATTTCTTCCCTTCTTTGTTTTGGAATTCTTGGGAAAATCTTGGCCGCCCCCTTGATTGGTGGTCTCTTGGTGGACTTCTCCTTATCTGGCGCATGAGAGAAGGAGGTTGCCATCTGTGGAGTGGGGACCAAAAGCTGCTGGATGTGGATATGGCGCCCCCTGGACTGGGAGTGTGGCTGGGAGTGTGGTGTCCACTTGCCTGGTCTTGGAAGAAAGTGTAACATCCCATTTTGAAACCCTAGTCCACTACTGAGTCAACATGACTCAACAAAATAAAATGCAGGTAATGTAGACTCAAGCTAAATTAAGTTGATCTAGTCAACTCTTATTAAAAACCAAAAATCCTAATTCTTCGGGCAAGGTTAATCAGAGATCCAGATGGAGCTCTGAAGTCATCTTCTGAGTCTGATGCCCGAACCATTGTAAAGTCTAGGGAGCTAGCAGTGATACCTAGCGAGCTCCTCGAGCCACTCCCTTTCTTTGTAAGTGAACCCACCCCAGAGTAACCACATACAATTTGGCCTTTTGGTGAGGTAACAATTGAGAGAGCTCTGGATGATCAAGCTATCGATACCCAGGATAGAGACTGTCAGCGGTATTTGGTCGGTGGCAAGGTCAGCCAGAATTTGAGGACTTATGGAATGCTGGTGCCGATCTGCAATGCCTCAACCCAGACCCTACTTGAGCCAAATTGACCCATATTCGACGGGGTCGAGTTCATCCCATCTTGGGAGAATTCGTGGGGATATTAGGATCAGACACAGATCATTGGATCCCATATGGTTTACTTAGTCATGTGTCAAAGTTTTGGAAGTTTTGTAATTGAGTCCTGTAATAAGTTGAGCTTAGTTGATTTGTCTCAACCCTCAACCTAGTCAATATTTTGAGTCCTATACATCAGTTATGAGTCCAGTATGAGCCCAATTTTTGTACAAGAGAGGAGGTTACCCTATTTTGAAATTCCACCATGCCACATCCAGGAGTCAAAGGCCACTACATCATCCATTAGATTTTGTGTGACAACCTAGGATCCAAAATGCTTCCAGAAATCCTGATTCTTTCCAGATATCCTCCAGATACCCAGATTCCTCCCCAAATGCTAGAGCATATTCCAAAACTAGGGCATCCATTATTCCAGAGGTCCACCTACATCCTAGCCCAAAGAAATCAAGCCCAGGTGCCAAGCCCAAGCCCTAAAGAAGCAAGATTCCATAGAATATTCCTGCTACCAGGGTACCAGGCCACCCCAACTTCCAAGAGGCCCAAGCCCATGCACTAAGCCCCTTTGGGCCGGCCCCTTGCTTCCTCTAGATGCCCAACATGCCCTCCTAGGCATCCTTGAAGTGTTGACCAAGTCGAAGAGGTGTCCTTGAGTGGAATAGTCAAAGCATGAAGGGAGAAGGAGATGACTAGGTCAAATCCTAACCTAGTTGGGACTTATGCTCCTAATTGTTTTAAGATTTGTTTTTCTAACCTAGCTAGGAGAGAACTTGTAACCCAAGTGTGTAACCCTAGTTAGAGGGCATGGGAACTCTACAAATATCCCACCCCTCCTCCTATTGTAAGCAATTTTTATTCATGATATCAAAACCCTGGTGAAACTTATTTGAGCTTGCGAGCTTGTGTTTGTGTTACTTTGTTTTGTTTGGTTCCTTTTCTTGTGTTGGTCGACCATCCCTTGCAATCCTCCATGCCCATAGCAGCAAACCAAGCTTCCAAGCATCAACCACATCCTTGAGGAGCAGCCTTGGAGTCACCCCAGATCAATAGCTTCATCTGCTTCCTTGCCGTCCAGCTTCTAAACCATAACCTGATTCCTTCTAAACCTAGTTCCCTTTGTTTTTCTTACTTACTATTTTGATTGACCCCTGACATTTTGCAGGATTCCCAAGGTGTTTCACCTCTCTAGAGGAGGCTTTCCTTGCCTTCAGGACCGCCCAAATCAGCCATCTAATCAAGGGAACCAACCTTCATCATCCAGACTCCAATCAGAGTGCTGTGTGATCTCTTCATCGAAAGTTCTTCAAATCACTGATTAGTAACATCCTTCCCTTCTTTTAATTTCTGATTTGATGAAGGTAAGCTATCCTAATCCAGGAGTTTCTTAATTCTCGGGTCCTGGTTATTTATTATTTTGTATGAGTTTACCTGCGATATGATGATTCTTTGCATTGCTAGTCTTTCCGCTGGTTCTTACTTTATTTTGAAAATCTAGCTTGCAAATTAAATTATAAAAAAATATAAAAAAATTAGTTTACTATTATTTCTATATGATTAGCAATCTTAGAGTCGTCCCGCATCACACGGGCCGGTAGTATTCCGGTGGGGGATACTCCGATGGCTAAGTTATCAAGGGGTCTTTAGAGCAACAGAATGGAGGAATCACGAATGAGATAGCTCGAGGAGAAGGAGAAGTGTCCTTACCATTCGAAGTTTCCCATTGACCTTATATAGGTGCGGAACACTGCCAAATTCTGTTAGGGGCTAGGCTGGGAATGTCCGATCTGCTCCTCAAAGAATCAAGGTGATGGCTAGGTGGCATCATGATGTGGTCACGTCGAGGGATCTGTTATAACAAAATTCTGGTACCGGCTGGAAGGGGCTTCTGGAGCCTGTTAATTGATATGGATCTGGCTGAAGTAGGTCAATCGGACCTTCACTGAAGCGGGTCGTTCGGACATTTGTTGAAGCGGGTCGGTCGGACTGTTGACGCAATGGATCGGTGGGACCACTGATGCAGTAGGTCAGTCGACCCTCTGCTAGGATGGGTCGGTCGGACCTCTGCTGAAGCGGACTGGTCGGATCTCTGTTGGGATAGGTCAGTCGAACCTCTGCTGAAGCAGGCCGGTTGGACCTTTGATCCGATTTTAAGAAGAGCTGATTGGGTATAATAATATCTATATCTATTTAAAGAAAATCTAAATATAATTTTTTATATTTATTTAATATCTATATCTATATCTATATTTATAAAATAAAATAATTATGAATATAAATATACTATCAAGCCTAGTGTGTAAATCATATATTTAATCTACACCCAAGTAACTGAGTGGACATCATAGTGCCGATCAATTATAGGAGAAGATTTTAGATTATTCTCAATTTCTCTCGTCCATGTTAAACATTCCGCTCAAGGTTGAGGTCCTCCCGTGCATGTTTTCCATGGTGCTCGCTATCCTGGATGGACCCGGGTTCTGTTTTCTTGTTAATAATTGCCAACTAACGGCGGACTCGCGAAGCGGCACTTCAACAGGAGCGGTCCAATATCAAAAAGGAAAGTGACAACTTTTGGAGTTTTTTTAGTGGTCTAAATGTAGATCCACATCTTCAAAGTTGTCATAGGGAATGTTTGGCACATACGAAAAAGTAAAAGGTTGAGAGGGGATCCAGAGGGTGACATGGACATTGAGAGTTGGGCAGCTGCAATTTGTCTTCATGCAGCATTGCTTCTTGGGTGAGAAGTCAATAGGTTCTAGATTAGCTACGAGTATAGCCACATAATTTACTGCTGACCCATACATTATACATTACGTAATATAAAAGGACAGTTTTAAAATAAAATTTTAATTAAAATAATTTAAGAATTCATGTAAATATGTATTTAATTATATATCAATTATTTACTAAAAAATTTTTAAATATTTATAGAGGATCGAAAGAAATCTAAATAATATAATTTAACTAATTTTTTTAGGTAAGGTATAGATTCATTAGAATTCGTCATGAGTTAACCATGATATTTTTGAATGGATGCATAAATTTGAATTCTTAATATGATAAGCATACTATAACTTAAATAGGAGGTGTTGTTGCTGAATCTTCCGGATCGGGTTCTCTCGGCCTGGCTGGAGCGCGCCTATTCCGGTTCTTGCAAAGAAGTCCCACGGGCCGATGGTGTTCCGATGGGGGACACTCCGATAGCTAAGTTAGCGGGAGGCTTAGAGCAACAGAATAGAGGAATCAAAAGGAGATTGCTCATGGAGAAGAAAAAGTGCCCATACCGCTCGGAGTCCCCAATTTACCTTATATAGGTGTGGAACACTACCAGAATCTGTTATGGACCCGACTGAAAATATCCGATCTGTCCCTAGAAGAATCAGGGTAGTGGCCAGGTGGTACCAAGATGTAGCTGAAATCTATTGTAACAAAATTCTGGTACCAGTTGAAAGGGGCTTCTGGAGCCTTCTGATTAGTATGGACCCGGCTGAAGCAGGTCAGTCGGATCTCAAACGGATCGATCGGATCTCGAGTGGGTTGGCGGGACCTTGAGTGGGTTAGCAGGATCTCAAGCAGGTTTGTTGGATCTTTGGTCTGTCCCGTCCGAAGGACCGTCGGCTTCGATCCGATTCAGAGAAAAATTGATTGGGTATAACAAAAGGAATATATGAAGATCCATGCATACATTTATTTAATTTCACATCAATTATTTACTAGAAATATCTTGAATATTTATATAAGATCAAAAATTTAAATAATATCTTTCAGCTAGATTTTTTTGGATGAGGTCACAAGCCATTACAAGTGATGCAAAAAATAAAATTGACTAGTGAAGATTAATTGTATCTACCTAGGAAGGAGCACTTAACAACTGGTCATGGTTTTGATGATCAATTTACTATGGTAGATTTAAGGCCCTTTTACAAGAAAATCGACTTCATGATTGATTTTATTGGGACGGGTCCAATTGTTTAGAATTGAAGCTCCAGATGATTTTCATTTTACGTATTTGACTCGACCTTGCTTGCATACACCACTGACGTACTAATGTAGTGACCACACTAGGCTCCATTCTGAAAGCCAACGATGTGGTAATCGATTTTTTATTTTTTTCTTTAATGGTAGCCCTGGTTACCTTGCTCGTTGTTCCTTGTGGTACTCAATCCACCGACAGGATCCCTCTCGTGTTGCCACCCATTACTTCTTTGCCTCTGAAACATTAAGATTGCTTTCATAAGAGATGTTTGATGTAGCTCTAACCTCCCTACGACAAAGATACACCCTGTCTAGGGATTTCAAAGTGCCTAGGAAAGAAATATTTAAAATGAATGGGATTAATTTGGATACAACAAATAAATCTAAACTAAAAATTAAAAGGAAACTAATTGTTATGATGTTAACCTAGGAGATTCTATTAATATTGGAAGAGGACATGTCAAAACAATTTTCTTTCCACTAAAGTCTTGAAAATGAAAAGAAAGCTGGACTAGCTTTCAAGAACTACGCTAAATTATGCTAGTACAAAATAAAGAAAAACTAGAAAGGGAGAGAAACGAGAAAAATAAAACTCCATTTTTGATTCATCGAGTCTTGGACCAAACCCATCTCCTACAAGCCCTATGAGTCTTCTGCACCCTCTATGAATGATTAAGCCCACCCTCTATGAATGATTAAGCCCAGAAAATGTGACCTTCTTGAATGAAGGGAAGCCTTAATCTTGAAAAATGCACTCTTGAAAAAGGCTTGGAACTTTTTTTGTTGAGACTTGTTATACCCAATCGGCTTACTCTCGAATTAGACCGGCACCGATGGTCCTTCGGCCTGGTCGAACTGAAGGCCCGACCGATCCACTTTATCAGAGGTCTGAATGACCCACTTCATCAAAGGTCCGACCGACCAGCTCCAGTAGAGGTCTGACCGACCAACTCCAGCGAAGGTCCAAACGACCTATTCCAGCAGAGGTCCAAACAATCCAGCAGAGGTCCGAACAACCCGCTCCAGCAGAGGTTCGACCGACTCACTCCATCAGAGGTTCGACCGACCCACTCCAGCAGAGATTCGAACGACTCACTGCATCAGAGGTCCGAACGATCCACTCTAGCAAGGGTCCGATCGACCCACTCCAGCAAGGCCCATATTGGCCCAAGGCAAGCCATTCCAAGGATGGTCTAGGGGCTTTAGAAGTCCCTTTCCACTGGTACCATAATTCTGTTGCAACAGAATCCTGATATCATGGTGCCATTACCCTGCAGATTCCACGATCTTGGCATCGTTACTTTGTATATCCCACGATCTGGTGCCACCTAGCCACGTTTAAGATTCCTCTAGGGGCAGATTGGTCATCCCCAGCCTGGTCCCTAATGGATTCTGGTGAAATTCCATGTCTATATAAGGTAAAGGAGGACTACAAACAGTAAGAGAGTTTTTCCCTTCTCCACGAGCTTATCTCCTTCGATTCCTCCATTCTATTGCTCCAAGGCTCCCACTAACTTAGCCATCTGAGTGTGCCCCACCGAAACACCACCGGTCCGTGGCACTTTCTTACAAGAACCGGGAGAGTTGCGCTCCAACCAGATCGTGAGAGCCCGGTCTGGGAGATTCAGCGACAACAAGACTCATTGGTTTTCTAAAAATTTTTGAAGGTTTCTAGCCCCTTGGAAGGTGGGGATTTATATTGGACCTTTGGAGAAGGTCTAGAGCTAGTGCATCCAACATGGGACCAAGAATTAGGAAAATTCTTTTAAAACATGTCAAAATTTAGTGAAAATCTGTGTAGAGATCAAGTCGGGGAGCTAAATTTCGGATAGAGACTAGCAGTCTTCTAATTGAAATGTTCGATGAGCTGATGCAAGCTAATGGATGCTTGTTAATCAGATGTTAGCAGACAACCCATGATTGGTCAATCCCTTTCTTCCAAAAATTGATGGTCTAGATAGTTATTAAGCAATGTCAATAGGGCATTTTGAAGACTTGAGTCTACGGTAAATATATCATTGAAAGTGAAGTTGCACCGTAAATAAGATTCCAATAAGGCTTGTGCCCCTCTGTTCCCAAAAAATAAGTAGTGCATGAAATAAGGATAGGGCTAGACCCTTTTTATTGGAGGGCAGAGGAATAGGGCATAATTATTGTGGACACTTAGGTTTTTTATGTAAAACTAATGAGATACTAACCATCCAAGGCCTATTCTCTAAGAAAAGTCCTCTCCTAGCTTTCGACTCTTATAAGTTCCGCTAGCAAAGACAAGAACACTCGAATTAGATCTATTAAGCACCCAAGGGGATAATTCCTAACGTCGAGGAGGATATTCTGGAGCTAAGTTCACCCAAGATGATTCAAAAGCAAAATCCATATCATTAGAACTTCAAAACCATGCATTCGACCGTTGCCCACCAATTGTCTAAATCCTTTGAAATAGGTCCCTAAGCGAATTTGAAGACCGAAAAGTCTAAGGTGACATAATTACCATCTGAACCCTTTCAACAGTGCCCTTCTTAACGTCGAAAGGAAATTTCATCTAGAAGCTAGTTTTTGTCAAGATTGCTTAGTTCGGGTTTTGGTTTAAAGGTTTAGGAAGCTCTCATGAGTTTCGCTCCATGCAAAGGGGCAGGAACCTATAAATACCCCCCTATATACTATTTTCCTTCAGTGAACCATCAATTAATTTTTCACTTGACATTCTTCTCAAATTTTGAGTGGTTAGAGGCTGCTTGAGACCCCATTGTGCAAGGCTATAGTTCAAGAGGAGGCTTTGATTGTTTTATAATGCACGCATGTCTAGAATAAGAAATTGAAACCTTTTTTGATCTTCTAGTTTGTTTGGAACTCTTATTCACATTTCAAATTCTAGTTTCCTTCAAATTCAAGACACAAACCGCTAGAGGAACAAAATTGACTCTAGAATTGATGTTCTTATAAACTGCATGGAGCAAGCTGAGAAGTAACAAGTGAACATAAGCAATATAATAACCAACTCGACCAGTAGCTATAGGATATTGGAACCTCCAAGAATACTAGTAACACCATGAATTGATGGCAGCATGATAATGCAGCTTCAATCAATGGACACATGCCTCAAACCCTAGGTATCCAATAGAGGTGTTGCTATAGATTTTGGCTCAAGGTTAGAAAAGTGCCAACTGGCAGGCATCGCAACCGGAGAAACCTATGAAACCTGGATCATTTTGGGTCAAAGTCTGCAAGCCCAGCCAACTTTAACCTAACGGAAAAAAAAAGAGCTAGGCATTGGAACAGGGGACTTGTGATGGAGACATCGACCTGTACAAATCTTGGAATAGCACGGATCCCGGAGTAGCATGTATTTTGATACAAATAAATTTAAATTTAAAGAATAGATGTTTAGGATTTATCTTTATTTTGAAATTTGTTAGTTGGCAAGGATTGAGATATCTAGTTGTTAGGATAGGGATAGACCTCATCTTATCTTGTATTTGAACTTGAACCGTCCTTATCTTTTTATCTTGTATTCAAATTCAAATGAAGGTTGGAAAGGTCTATAAATACCACCCCCCTTCCTTTGTAAAAAGTTTGGTGAATAAAAATGAGTTTTTAGAAAAGAGTGATTCTTTTTGTTCGCCTCAAATAGGGAGGGTGAGAGGCCCACTTGCTGCCTTTGCTTTCGAGCATCGAGGGGTATGAGGCTCTAGTCTGCCTTTGTTCTTCATAACATCAAGGGGTGTGAGGCCCTAGTTTGTCTTTGTTCTTCAGAACATCGAGAGGTGTGAGACCCTAGTTTGCCTTTGTTCTTTGGAACATCGAGGGGTGTAAGGCCCTAGTTATCCAAATCCAACCATCCATTTCTTCTTTCCCTATTATTCCTTCACCACCTTCCTACAAAAAAAAAATAGAAGAAAAAATAGTGGTACCCTAATCTAGGTGACTTCTAGGCTCATCAACGATCTATCCTCTGATCCCGCCCCTCATCAATTTGGTATCAGAGCCTAGATTGATTAAGGTATATTTTTTCCACCCTGGGATCCCATCTTCGCTCATATGCTGAGCCCGCCGTTGTCCTCATCCCCCGAGATCATGTCCGGAGCCCCACGTTCCACCTCCTTCATCAGGATCGCTAGATCTGCCACCCCTTCATCCACCACCATGCTCCTCCCCCTCTCCTTCTGGTCTGAGGGCAACATCATCACCGTCACTGCTGCCACCGACCAACCCAGCGATCTTTCCCGACGACGAACCTCGTCGACCGTCAAGCCCTTGCAACAAAGCCTCTCCCTACCCAAATCCACAGCAGCCAATGAACATGCTCCAGCTGCCCGATCCCAAACATCAGCATCTCCACAACCATCGAAGACCCCTACCTCGACCCTATTCACTCCATCCTCCATCTCCTACCAAGCTCCTCCCACTATGTCTTCTCACTGCCAGCAATCAAAGACCGACACCCCTTGCTGTCGCGCCACCTCATCCGACAACACCAGAGAGAGCACCGTCCCATGCACCTCCATCATCACCGATCGAGGTGCCTCTGCCATTGCCAGCCGACCCCATCCCCAATCGGTCCCTACTGCCGAGACACCGGAAGACCCGCCCATCTCCTTGCTGTCGTGACCCCGTAACTGCCATCTTCATCTCCCATGTCATCGATCTGGAAGATCCATGCCGCCGGCCTCCACCTTCATCATCCACACCATCGATAGGAACCCCTGTGCCATAGATTCGTGTGACACCTCCCACTAAAACTCCTCCCGGCTGCCGTCGCCAGCCACCGCTAACTCCACCAGCTACTGTCTCAACCGTGCCATCATCTCCTCCCAGCGCCGACACCAGCGAACCCTCTGCAAACCTCCCCTGCTCGAAGAAGGGAGCGCATGAACATGAAAGCATCCTCTCTCCCTCTTGTCGACTTTAACTCCACATAGATTTCAAAGCTACACAATTTTCAGAGTGCACCAATCTCAAAGTTACACAGATCTCAGAGCAGGGCCGATGAAAAAAATTTGGATTTGTTTAAAAAAAAATATTATCTCAAGGTTATTTCAATCTATAGTTTGAAGTCCAAGAAAAATAATATCAAGCTAAAGACGAGAGACTTGAAGCTTGACTCAACAGAGTTGAGTTTTCCCCACCTTAGAAGAATGATGGGGACATCGACCTGCATGAATCTTGGAGCAGCATGGATCTTAGAGTAGCATGGATTTTGATGTTAATAAATTTAAATTCGAAGATTAGATGTTTAAGATTTATCTTTATCTTGAAATTTGTTAGTTGGTTATGATTGAGATATCTAGTTGTTAGGATAGGGATAGACCTCATCTTATCTTGTATTTGAATTTAAATTATCGTTATCTTTTTATCTTGTATTCAAATTCAAATGAGGGTTAGAAAGGTCTATAAATACCATCCTCATTCCTTTACAAAAGTTTGGTGAATAAAAATAAGTTTTTAAAAAAGAGTGATTCTTTTTGTTCACCCCGCATGGAGAGGATGAGAGGCCCACTTTTCTACCTTTGCTTTTGAGCATCGAGGGGTATGAGGCCTTAGTTTGCCTTTGTTCTTTGAAACATCGAGGGGTGTGAGGCCCTAGTTTGCCTTTGTTCTTCGAAACATCAAGGGGTGTGAGGCCCTAGTTTGCCTTTGTTCTTCGAAACATCGAGGGGTGTGAGGCCCTAGTTTGCCTTTGTTTTTCGAAACATCAAGGGGTGTGAGGCCCTAGTTTGCCTTTGTTCTTCGGAATATCAAGGGATGTGAGGCCCTAGTTATCCAAATCCAACCATCCATTTCTTCCTTCTCCATTATTCCTTCACCACCTCGCTACAAAAAAAAAAAAAAGAAGAAAAAATAGTGGTACCCTATTCTTGGTGACTTCTAGGCTCACTAACGATCCATCCCCTAATCCTGTCCCCCATCAACTTGTTCTCCTCTCTTATCTGGTCAAAAAACTTATTAGAAAGGTGGCAGACAACCATGGAGGAGAGGGGCATTGTTGGGGACGAGGTTGGGGTGGGTTAGGACTCCAATCAGTTGAGTTTGTTACCCGTATGGTGAGGAAAAGCCTCATTATTTTCTTTAAAACCCAGACCCCTGGACCTCTTTCCCCTTGCACCCGCCGACGAGCTTAGAGTCTATCATGGTGGCCTCATCTTTTTGAAGTTCATGGCCACCGACATCCCCGACCGCCGGCATGACCGAAAAGATCACCAATGAGTTCACTAGAAAAGGCATGATCGGCCAGGTCTACCAAGTGATTAATGCCATCGTTGATGTTCGATTCGATGAGGGGCTGCTATCGATCTTGACAACCCTTGAGGTAATGGACCACTTTATTCAGCTCGTGTTGCAGGCATCCCAATACTTGGGGGAGAACATGGTGAGGATGATTGCCATAGATGAGACTGAGGGACCGGTCCATGGACAGAGGGAGGACCCTCTCTTCCATGGAGAAGAAGAGGAGAGGAAGAAGGAAGAAGAGGGGAGGAAGAGAGGAAGAAAGAAAGGGAAAGGGAAAGAAAGAAAAAAAAGAGAGAGGGGTGAGACTCTATTCGGCGAAGACGCAGAGGAGAAGGGAATGGGAAAAGAAAAAAAAAAAAAAGGAAAAGGCAAGAAAAAGGAAAAAAGGAAAAGAAAAAATAGAGGAGAGAGAGAGAAAGAGGAGAGAGAAGATGAAGAGAGAGAATATGAGGAGAGAGAAGAAGAGGAGAGAGAAAGAGGAGAGAGAAAGGAGAGAAAAAATATAAATATTGAAGGGGAGAGATTGAAAAGCTCTCTTTTTTTTGAAATTCATAAAGTTAAGATTTTATAGATAAAAGAGTTTGGTTTATAAATTACCCTTGGATTATTTATGTTTAATAATTATTATTGTAGGGGGCAGCCTTCTAAGCAAAATGGTATTGTACGGGTTCTGGGTATAGACCAATATCAGGTATGTTAGTTGTCTCTAGTAAGGTAAGGATTTCTGGACTTGATCATAGTTGTATATATATTTTTTATATGACATGCTTTGATCCGAGTACATGAGCATTGGTATGCATGTTTATTTTCGCATGGTATATCTTGATTTCTTATGATAGATAGTATTATAATTGTTTTTATTATTTATATTCCTATATACCTTGTTTTAATGAATAAAGTTATCTTTGAATTGGTTAGACCATGTTATCGATTATTGAAAAAGTATAAATGACATGATTTGACTACATGAAGTGAGTTGATGAAGTGTTGATTGAGAGAATACGGTATTTGGACCAGCCATGCCACGGGATCGTGGTTATTGAGATTGCTTGAGCCATGGGCTTTATATGTAGAATAGCCGGCCACGAGCGGATAGTACATGGGATAGCCTGAGCCACGGATTTTGTACATGGAATAGCCGGCCACGGACGGATAGTACATGGGATAGCCTGAGCCATGGATTTAGTATGTAGGCTAGCTTGGCCACGGATGGATAGTACATGGTCGATTATGAGATTTCCAATCATTGCCTAGAGCATGATCGTGGTTAGTTCATAATCCTAAAGAAGAAGGATGATTAAATCGAAACATAAAAAGGTAACATGATTTTACCAAAGGTATTATCATATATGATATTTGAGTTGTTTGGATACATGACATAATATACTTTTATCTCCTTGCTATTTTCAAATTATTACTATTATTGGCGTGATTGTTTGGAGACCTTACTAGGATGTAAAGCTCACAACCTCCTACTTTCTTCCTTCACAGCATTGTATAGGATATCGAGCTTAGTGGTGGATTGAATTCATGGAGAAATGAGAAATAATTAGAGTCATTAATACCAATTGGATGATTAAAGGATGATTGAAATTGTAACCATATGAGTTATATTATTTTCTTTTTGTTAGGTATTTTTTATGAATTGTGGTCAATAGTATTTTGGAGGATTGAAGTTGTAATGAAAATTTTTTAAGCATGCATAATCTTTAGAATGTAATCTAGGATTTGTGTGGCCGGTCGCATAGCCGATTATGGTATTAGATTCGCGACATGATAGAGTGGTATTAGAGCTTAGGTTATGATTATTTGGGATAGTGATACAAGTAATTAGAAAATAACATGGTGGTTATTAGGACATGATAGAATGATATCAAAACTTAGATTATGATTACTCAGGAACACTGATGTAAGTGATTAGAACATGACATGAGTGATGTTGAAATTTAGGTTATGATCACTATGGACTGTGATTTAAGAGGTATTTGAATTTAGTGTCATGATCAGTCGGAATATGAAGTTGGAAAAAAGGAATGGATCCAAAGTTCGGATTTCTAATCTTTAGATATTAAACATAAGATATATCATATGATTAGTACAAAGAGGAACATGATTTTTATCTATAACATAAATAGTGGGATTTATCTAGGATAAATATAAAGGGCTGGATGATTTGTACTCTTTGATCATGATAAGTAATCATATGATGAATATAGGAGAGCTGGATAAAATATATCCTTACCTTTGATAAGTGGGTTGATTCAAGCATCAAGAGTACTGGCCTGGAATTATAGTATATTATGTTAATAGGTTTTGTTAAATAAGTAGGTTTGATTATCAATTAAGTGATTTTAGAATCCTAAATCTGATATGGATACAGATTATAATAACATACTAGTTTTATTGATAATTATTGGATTATAAATTTTGGGACTGTTGTAAAAAGATGTTTAGGATATAGGTTATTCAAGAGTTAAGGATATTTTTTTCGATGATTATGTATGTCGATTATGGAGGAAAATATATAAGAAAATATGTGTTTGGAATAATGTATAGCTTTGTAACTCTCTATTGGTGGATTAGATTATATTATGTTGACAAGGCATACATATTTTGATAGAATCTTGATAGCCTATGTTAGCAATTTTCTACTTGGATTACTGAATCTATCCTATAAGTGTTGGGGATTACCAGGTATATCAAACTCCAAGTCAAATTAAGATCTATAGGAAGGTCTAGTTTATCATACTACTGGATTAAATTAAGCAAAGAAATTGATTTTGAGAGACTTATATGAGTTTAGCTTATGAGGGGCAAGATTTCAAGCTGTTGCCAACTGATATTAAGAATTATAAAATAGCTCTATGAGTAATAACTTGATCCATCCTACTCCAAAGAACATTGGCTTAAAATTATTTACTTTATTAGAGCTAAAGTTAATCTTTTCAAGAAAAAAAGTTGATCTAGATTTTTTAATTGAATTGTCAAGGAAAGTAAGATTAATTCAAACTTGGACTAGAGTTATTAAAGTCGTAAAAGAATGGTGAGATTTATGCAAGGACTTTCAATATGAAAACTAGGTTAGGATAAACCTTGATATGATATGCCTGAGATGTGAACAAGATAAAGAGACCCAACAGCTTTACTTTAATAATTTTGGATCTTTCCGGTATCAAGTAAGATAAATTTTTAGATGGATTAATTTAGTAAACCTAGATGGTTTAGTAAATCATATCGGAGTGCATAGTGAAAGTATAGTGGTTTGAGTTATCCTGAAATTAATTAATAACATTAACTCTAACTTTAGAAGTGTTATGATAGGAGCATTGATTGGAATCTCAATAACAAGATTTTAGCATTAAATGAAAAAAAGTATTGGACATCTCTAAATCTAGAATAAAGAAGTGATGATCCTTACCTGGCTAGGATCGAGAATAATTATGACACCAAGTTTCTTTAGTTATTACATTATGATTTCTTTATTTAAGGAGAGCTCGAGGTTTCCATAAGATAAAAGACTGGTTACAAAATCATAAAGACGCTTAAGAGAAGAAAGAATGCTAAAGACCATTGCAAGTATTAGTGTTGATTAAGAATAAATTGAACCGATTATGATTTTCAGTAGAGTTAATCAAGAGAAATAAATCTTAGGTGCGAAGAAATTGTGTACTTAATTCGAGGTTGAGACATTAATGTTTATTTGAAAGAGACTAAGAGAATTCGGTATGTACCGTAAATCATAAGGAGCAAGAATTGAGATGTGATATAATTTTGTTATGGATTTATGAAGAAAATATTCTAAGGGATCATGCAGAAGCTTGAGGATGATGTTAAATTATGTATATCCAAGGTTTGGGCATTATAAATCTTTTGTGGAATTAATCAAGCATAATTAATTGTATTGACATTGAAAGATTAGTATTCTTTTGAAGAGCACAAGGAAATTCGATGTGGATTGTAAATTGAAAAGGATCAAGTTTTGAAAGTTAATTAATTGGGAGTTTCAAGATGACATAAGGGTTGGATACTTTCAAGAATTAAAGTCTTGATCAAGCTAATTTTGAGGATAAAATTATTTTAACGGGAGGGAGAATCTAAAACCTAGGTTTTTTTGGGCCGAAGTTGGCAAGCCCAGCCGACTTCAACCCAACAAAAAAAAAGGGCTAAGCATCGGAATAGAGGACTTATTCTCCTCTCTTATCAAGCCAGAAAAGTCATCGGAAAAGTCGTTGGAAAGCTGTGGAGGAGAGGGGCATTGTCGAAAACAAGGTTGGGATGGGTTAGGACTTCGGTCAATTTAGTTTGTTTCCCGTACGATGAGAAAAAGCCTCGTTCTTCTCTTTAAAACCCAGACCCCTAGACCTCCTTCCCCTTGCACCTACTGATGAGCTCAGAGTCTCCCATGGCGGCCTTGTCTTTTGGCAGTTCATGGCCATCGACATCCCTGACCACCGGCATGACCAGAAAGATCACTGACGAGTTCACTAGGAAAGGCACAATCGGCCAGGTCTGCCAAGTGATTGGTGCTATCATTGATGTCCTGCTCGACGAGGGGTTCCCGATGACCTTGACAGCCCTTGAGGTAATGGATCACTTTATCCAGCTCATGCTGGAGGTGGCCCATCACTTGGGGGAGAACATGTTGAGGATGATCACCATGGATGGGACTGAGGGACAGGTGATGGGGACATCAGGATCAACCCTAGTTCACTATGGATCCCTGAATTTTGAGTCCCTTAGCCATTTTCCATATTTTATTTTTGCATCCAATAATCTGGCTATATTAGCCCTTTGTGTCCTATAAGTAACCATGAAGTCATCTAAGTCATTTGAAGTCCTGTAATTAAGGTTTTATTTAGTTAAGCCCGATTGTGCCCATTGAGTCCTGTATTTGGGCCTTGAGCTTTGTTACACTGAGTCCTATATCTAGAGTTGACTCATGCCATTAGGGTTCATGAGTCAAGCTTTGGATTATGTTTAGCTCATTCGAGCTTAGTTGATCAAGTCAGCTCATTATGAGCCTTTTGTCAATTTTGTGTCCAACAATAGAATTTAATAAAGTTACTCCGACAATTAAGTCCTGTAATAAGTTGAGGCAAGAAGTCCATTAAGTCCAGTGAATCCCTTGTCTCAACCTCATAAGTCCAATATAGTCCCATAAGTTTGAGTTAGCCCAGTTTTGTACAAGAGAAGGATCACCAACCAAGGCATTCACCAGGCCCTTCCAGATCAGAGCAGAGTTTAAGCCCATGGAGCCTCCATACTTGAAGATACCAGGCACCCAGGGAATATTCAAACTTCCAAGCACCCAGCACAAAAGGAGATGTTGCCCCAGGCCTTCTCCAAGTCCAAGTTAAGGTGGGTGCCCAGGGTTTTCCATCCCATGCACCAAGACTTCTTTGGAGGCCGCCCAAGCCCATTTGGTGGACGCCCCTTGCTACCTAAAAGCCCACGCCCAATCCAAGTAGGTGTCCATGCCTAAGAGGAGCCTTTTGACCAAGTCCAAGGAACCTTTGACCAAGTCCAAGAAGGAGAGAGAAGTCCACATCCAACTAGCAATCAAGTTTTAATTCTATTCACATTATATACTCCTAATCCTAAGTCATTTTGTATTTCTCTTCTTAATCAAACTATGTACTCCTAGTCCTAAGTAGCTTTGAATCCAATCCTAACAAGGAGAGGACCTACGTGAGCCTATAAATACCCCACCCCTCCACCCTCTTGTAACTATTGAAGGGATTGAATAATTGAATGATTGATTGAATGAATGAGTGTATGAATTTTGTGTCGTGACACATTGATGAGATCACCCCGTTCAGACCACTACAACACTTCAAATACGAGGCACCGTGAAGAGACTATAACGAAAGCAACAAGCCTGGCATAAACTCTATACCACGGATCTTAGGACATAGGGGTAATGAAGATCAAACAAGTAATAAATCAAGATTAAGAAGAAGTTTAGGGAGAGAAACAAGGGTCTAATATATTATCTCCTTTGGAATAGGTTATAGGACCTCTTGGAAGACTCGAAAGATATCTTCCCCCCTCTTGACTCAAGACCGTACAATGTATATATATCCCTAGGTTAAACCAAACCTTGCCCTTTGAACCAACTTCCAACTGGCACAGCATCAAAATAGCAAACCCATCATCCGAGTCGACTCGCAGGATTTGAGATGGCTCATCCAGACCACTCCTTCATCCGTTATAAGAATACAAGCCAACTCTAGCAAACTGAACTGACTCGTCCAGAGTGTTTACATACGTGCATTGAGAACCATAATCGACTTCTGGAAACCGAGCCGACTCAAAACAGATACATCACCCAGACCCCCGTGTGTGCCACTAACCTAGTTGACTCGAAGGACCATCGAGCCAACTCGAATAGATAGACTGAGCAATAAACATTATAAACACAGTCTATCACCTAGGACTCTTACCGGACTCACTCCTAGCCCTAGTTACATCATGACCAACATGACAAAGATCCAAAACTTGACTCCATATGCCTTGGATACATCACACGAGACTCAACAATATCCACTTTGGTGTTTCAAGGCTTTGGTCAACTCCATCTTATCCATCAACCGCATCAGTCTCATACACTTGTGAATGCTATCCCTTGAAAGAACCTTTATCAGTGCATCAGCTGGATTCTCCTTGGTATAAACCTTCTCCAGCTCCACCTCACCTTCCTCCACTAGCTCCACCTCACCTTCCTCCACCAGCTCTCTGACCCGATGGTATCTGATGTTGATGTGCTTTGTCCTAGCATGATATACTTAATTCTGTGCAAGTAACAATCCACTCTGGCTATCACAATACACCTTGATAGCCTCCTGTTTGCAGCGCATTTCCATAGCCAATCCCTTCAGCCATAGAACCTCCTTTGCTGCCTCCATGATGCCAATATACTCTACTTCAATAATGGATAATGCTATTATAGGCTGCAAACAAGACCTCCAAGACACAGGTCCTCCATTCATACTGAATATGAAACCTATTGTGGAATGGATATCCACATCTCCACCAAAGTCTGCATCCACAAAGCCTTCCATCTACTCCTGGGCAACCTTGGCTATGTTAGAGTGTTCACAGCACCTCCTCGCTGTCTGTAGCAGATGCCCACTCCAACTGATCCCACCAAGTATCTGAAGATCCCCTTCAGTGCTTGCTAGTGTTCCTTGCCAGGCTGTGCCATGAATCTGCTCACCTGACTCATTGCATGGGCTAGATCCGACCTACAACATATCATAGCATATATTAGGCTTCCCATGCCAGATGCATAAGGCACCCTCTCCATTTCTTGAGCCTTCACCTCAGTTTGTGGTGACATACTCTTCGAAAGTCTGAAATATCTTGCAAGTGGTAGCACTGCTGGTTTGGCCCCCTTCATTCCAAACCTCTCCAGCATCTTTCGAATGTATCCTCCCTGAGATAAATGCAGCAACTTCTTGGCTCGATCTCTGAAAATTTCCATGCCCAAAATTTTTTGTGCAGCCCCCAATTCCTTCATCTTAAACTCCTGAGATAGGCTTGCCTTCAAATCCTACACTATCCTCCTACTCTTGCATGCTATCAGCATATCATCTACATACAAGAGTAGATATACCTTGGATCCATCCTCCAGAGATTTTATATACACACATGGATTAACATTGCACCTGGAAAGTCCAATGCTCCTCACGAAAGAATCAAATCACTTGTGCCATTATCTCGGTGACTGCTTCAACCCATACAATGATTTCTTCAATAAGCATACCTTCTCCTTTGATCCAGGCTCCCTGAACCCCTGTGGCTGCTCCATGTAGATGCTCTCCTTAAGATGTCCATGGAGAAATGCTGTCTTCATGTCCATCTACTCCAGCTCCAAATCCTGAGCTACTATAATGCTTAACAGCACCTTGATAGACATATACCTGACAACGGGAGAGAAGACCTTAGAGTAGTCAATGCCTTCTTTCTATAAGTACCCCTTGGCTACCAGCCTAGCCTTGAACCTCACTCCACCTTGCTATAAATTTCCCTCCTTTCTTGTAAAGACCCATTTGGAGCCAATGGGTCGACTCCCTCTTGGTAGATCCACTAGTTGCCATGTCTTGTTCTACCGAAGAGAGTCCATCTCCTCCATCAAGGCTTGCATCCATGATCTCGAATCTGAACTATCCATGGCCTCCTTAAATATCTCTGGATATCCACTAGCAGAGATGAGAGCATATGAGATGGTTTCATCTATGCCGTATCGCACCAGTTTCTAGATGTTCCTCTTAGACTTGTGCAGTGCTACACCTCTTGGGTTGTCTTGCAAATCAGTAATTTTTGGCTCCTCCTACACATCCTCCTGGTCAAAAGTCTCCCCTCGCAGTTCCTCCACATGTGTGGGAATATGACTATGACTCGCCACCTCAAAGTGTACCTATTTTGAGGATAAAATTGATGGCTCATCTCCTGACTGCAAAAAATGAGATCTGCTATCCTCCACAGACTTATCAACTCCAGTTGCAACATTAGGCTTCCTTAAAAGGCTCCTCTCATCAAAGATAACATTCCTACTGATTGTAGACCACTGAGAGTGAGGATCCACCAGTAGGTAACCTTACACGCCCCTTGGGTATCCAATGAATACCAGTTTGCATGACTTTGGATCCAATTTATTCCTTTCAACTCCTTCCACAAATGCATATGCTGGACTGCCGAAAACTTTTAGGTGACCCAGCTCCACCTTATTGCCACTCCAGATCTCCTCTGGGATGCCTTCATCGATCCTTCTATTTTGAGACCTGTTTCAAGAAAATAAGAAAAGATTATAGCATCACCCCAAAAAACTTTGGGCTGTGACGCTTGCAGCCTCAAGCTCCTGGCCTTCTCTATCAATGTCTGATTCATTCTTTCAGCTACACCATTTTGTTGGGGAGTCATCTTCAATGTGAATTGGTGTTTGATTCCATTCTCCTCACAATAGCTTCTAAACTCAAAGCTTGTGTACTCTCATCCATTGTCAGACCGCAGGCACTTGACTGATTTTCATGTTTTCTTTTCCACTTCAGCTCTCCAGGTCTTGAATTGGGCAAATACCTCTAATTTTTCCTTGATCAGATATACCCACACCTTCCTAGAGAAGTCATCAATGAAGGTAACAAAGTATTTTGCTCCACCCCTGGTTGATACGGGTGCTGGCCCCCATACATTTATGTGAACTAACTTCAAAACTTCTTCACTCCGCTTGGTACTCCTGACAAATTCTAGCACTTAGGAAAGAGGGAGATGATCTATGTGAGCCTTGCATTTATTGCAAACAGCATAGTGTAACATTACACTTCTTTGAGAGTTTCATGAGTCCTCGATCACTCATGTGACTCATCCGATAGTGCCATAGCTGGTAGGTAAGCTGTTCCTCCTGTGCTGCAGAAAAAATCTCTGCACTATCTGTCACCACTGAGCCTTCCATCCTATAAAGGTTGTTGCTTAGTCTCCTTCCTCTCATCATCACCAAGGCGCCCTTGGTTATCTTCAAGCATCTACTACCCGATGAATAGCTAAAGGCATACCCTTGCTTCTCCAAATAACCTAAGAAAATCAAGTTCTTTTTCAGCTTCGGCACATGTTTGACATTAGTAAGCACCCGTATGACTCCATCATACATTCTTACCCTGATTGTACCAACACCAGCAACCTTACATGGGTGATCACCCCCGAGACTCACACTTCCACCATTTTCTTTGGCATAAAAAGCAAATCAATTTCTGTGTGAAGTGTAATGAAAAGAACATGCTGAATCCAATGTCCATTCACTATCATATTCCATGGCTCTATCTAATACAACAAGTAAATCACCTTCACTATCCTCAGATGAATGTGCACCACTCTCACTGGTCAAATCTCCTTTAGAAAAGCTCTTCTCCTTCTTATTCTTCAAAAGTGGACAGTTCCTCTTTAGATGACCAGGTTGATGACATTTAAAACACTTCCAACCTTGCTGACTACCTCGAGACTTGGACCTACCTTTTGATTTTTCTCGAGTCCTTTCCCTTGGCCTTCCTGGCCTTTCATTCGCAGCAAGAACCTCTAAACTTAAACTCTATTTACATAGCTTTTCCTGCTGTTCATTAGACCTGAGAACTCCAACCACTTCTTCGAAGTTTAAGGTCTCCTATCCATACACCAAAGTTGTAATGAGACCGTCATATGATACTGGATGTGAACACAGCAACAGGAGAGCTCTATCCTCCTCATCTATCTTTACATCAAGGCTCATAACATCCGAGCACACTTGATTGAATTTCTGGATATGAGTAATTAGATCTCCTCCCTCAGGCATCCGCAAGCTGTATGGCTGTTTCTTTAACCACAACTTGTTTATTATATTCTTGCCCAAGTATGTGTTCTCCAACTTTTTCCAAAGACCCTTCATCGTGGTTTCTCCACTGATCTCAGGTAGAACCTGATCAGCCAAGCACATCTCGATTGTGCTAAAAGCTATCTCCTCCAGTTCCTCCCATTTTTCCAGACTAACCTCCTCTAGCTTCTCTCGTACTAACACCTTATAGATCTGGTTCTGTATGAGTAAATCCTTCATCTTTTGCTGCTAAAGGGTGAAGTTTCCCTTGCCATCGAATTTTCCAAAGTTTGGCTTGATACTGCTAGATGCCATATCAACATATCTGATTAAATCAACAACACCAACTACTCACCTTAATGTTTTGATCAAAAAACTATTCCGCACCTGACCCCAGTAGCGATCTTCTTTCCTTTACACAACCTAGGCTCTAATACCAAATTATCGTGACACACCGGATGAGATCACCCTATCCGGACCACTTACAACACCTCAAACACGAAGCACCATGAAGAGACTATAACGGAAGCAATAAGCCTGGCATGAACTCTATACCACGGATCTTAGAAGATAGGGGTAATGAAGATCAAACAAGTAAAAAATCAAGATTAAGAAGAAGTTTAGGGAGAGAAACATGAGTTTAATATATTATCTCCATACAATGTGTATATATCCTGATGTTAAACCGAACCTAGCCCCTTGAACCAACTCCCAACTGGCACAGCATCAACATAGCAAACCCGTCATCCGTGTTGACTTGCAGGGTTTGAGTCAGCTCATCCAAACCACTCCTTCATCTGTTATGAGAATACAAGCCGACTCAAGTAAACTGAGCTGACTCATCTAGAGTGTCTACATAGCTGTCCTAAGAACCAAAGTCGACTCCTGAAAATTGAGCCGACTCTAAATAGATACATTACCCAGACCCCCGTGCTGTGCTACTAACCGAGTTGACTCGAAGGACCATCGAGCCGACTCGAACAGACTGACTGGACAATAAACATTATAAACACAGTCTATCACCTAGGACTTTTACTAGACTCACTCCTTGTTGGGATCCGGTGCAACGCAGCAGAAGGGAAATTTCAAAATATAGAAATTAATATGCACCAAAACCATAAACCAAGAACTCCTTAATAAGACTAAAATGTATGAAGACTAACATTCTTATGCAAATTAGAATTAGAGTACTAACCTGTAACCGCTAATTCCAATTTGATGAAGATTTAATCTTGAAGATGAACGGGCTATTTGAGTTCACCAGGCATCCAAGTGTCCGCCCTCCGATGGTGATACACACAAAGCATTGACCAAGATCCTAACTCCTTGTTCCAATGGTTCCTTCAATTCAATTCTTCTTCCAGGAATTCAATACTTGGATTATGGCTGGAAATCTTCCAGTCAAAGGTGTGTCTTCTTCCTTCTTACCCCTTCTCCACCTTCTACCAAGACTTAGAACCTTTAGGACACCCTTGTCTTGAAAGTAAGACCTTGTCCTAAGAAGATTAATGCTTGTCTTTAATTGGTGGAGAAATTAAGACAAAGATGTCTTAATGTAAGGAAGAAAAGAATTGGATCAGAACTCTTCTTTTCCTTTACCGTCGGAGACTTTCTCTCTTAACCTTGTTTAGTAGCAGAGTTTCGACAGAGTTTTACTCTGTAAAGGAAACAATGCAAAAACAAGAAGGGGATAAAGAGTCTTCAGGAGAGGAAGAAAGAAAAAAAAAAAATCACATCACCGAGTTCTGATTCCCACCCCCTTTTTTATAGTTTTCGGAGAGGCGCCCTCACAACTCTCCGTAAACAATTTTCTCATGCCCTTTCCTTCTTCTCACGCCCTTTCCTTCTTCTCACAGCCTTCTGGATTAATTCTCACGGCCTTCCAAATCAATCCTCATGGCTTTTCTCAAAGGAAGAAGTCACGACGATTGGGAGAAAGAAGTTGCGAAACTTGAATCTCCGAAGAGATCTGATTTCGCGCTCCCGGGAAGAAACTATGCTTTATTTCTTTCTTAAAAACCTCTCCACCCGTTAGATTATAATCCAAGGGTGGACAAATGAGGTGCTAATGCTAAGAAAGAAGGCTGCCCCATCTTAATTCATCGGAGAATTAAGTGGGCGCGCGCCAAGAGTCCATGCGCCCATGGACTCCTCCAAATGGCACGCCAAGAGTCCATAAGCGCAAGGACTCATGGTATTTTTGGCGTGCAAGGGAAAGGGGGCGGGTGGGGAAGTGGCCTAGCTAAAAGGTTAGCCAATTGGGTTAGCCATAATCCCTAAATTCTCAATTAAGATTTAATTAGATCCAATTAGAACCCAAATCGAGTCAATTCAGAACCCTAATTCGATTACGATTCGAATAGGAGTTAGGATTTGCAAAACTTGCTAGAGTGTCTTCATGCAAATGACTATTGATCAATTCCTTTAAGTGTGTGACCCATTGGGTTCCACATCTAGCCTGTAGTGGGTTCGAATACAAGTTGACCTAATTTGATTAGAACTCTTTCTAATCGATTTAGGTCAAATCGGGCTTACCCGATTTTGATCAATTAGGACTCTTCCTAATTCAAATCAACCCACAAGACAAGATTGACGTCTAGCAACGTGTCATGTCTACCCGGAAGATATGGAAATTTTGGTGAAATATCAAAATTACCCTTCAGTAGAAAGTTACTGTACAATTAAATCCTTCGATCAGCCTGCACCCAAAATATAATTATGGATATGGATATATATAAAATCCAATATTATATTTGTTTCTAGATCAATTTTATATTGATGATTCAATTATCTTGATATTAGAAACCATCTCTAATATCTCTACTTTGATCAAAGATTCCCTGAATTATCATCCGATTGATAACTAGCTAGATGCAATCTCCTCTTACTAAGAGTGATCGATTCCTTGTTGACCTACTCATTACCTTCATATCCAATTCACCATTCCCAGTATCAATCCTGTGCATGACTTAGTGTCATGATTAGGATTGAACCAAAGCATGGTTTCATGTACATAAGGTACTTATGGCAGTCTCAGGTCAAAGGATTACTTGTACCACTCCCTCTATGAGAACCTTCTATTAACATGTAGCTAAGATTCCATTAGATGTTCTCAAGTTGGATCATATCAGTGAACTCATTCTCTAATGAGCACCCACATCCTAGTATTAGTGTCATACACAAGTGACTGTGAGAGTAGTCACCCTATTCAGTATACATAGGATATGCTAGTCTTACCGGAAAAACCCTGATCCCCTACTCAAGGTTCCTTCGACTATGAATGTTTTTGATTAAGATTTTAAGACTTTAGGTCTCACTGGTATGATCTCATCATAACCCTAAAATCATAGCCCTAATCTATGGGGTTCATCATATAATAATAATCACAGCGTATGATGAAAAATAATGCCTTTATTAGAATATTGTCAATTACAATGGTTTGGGAGATACAACATAGATTGGCTTGTAGGGCATATCCCTTTCAATCTCCTACTTGCACTAAAGTCAATCGCCTTTAAATCTTAACCCCATACTCTCGAGGAGGCGATCAAACTCTCGCTGTGGTAGAGCTTTAGTGAACGGGTCTGCTACGTTGTTCTTTGTATCAACTCTATTTATGTAGACATCTTATCTTTCTACTATTTCTCGTACGAGATGGAAGCGTCTCAGAATGTGCTTGGACTTTTGATAAGCTCTTGGTTCCTTAGCTTGAGCAACAGCTCCAGTGTTGTCACAGTAAAGTGGCACTAGATTTTCTATCTCAGGAACAACACCCAACTCTATGATGAACTTCTTCATTCAGACTACTTCCTTGGCGGCTTCACTGACAGCTATGTATTCTGCCTCTATGGTTGAGTCAGCTACAGTCTGCTGCTTGGTACTCTTCCAACTCACTACTCCACCATTTAGGGTAAAAACATATCCCGAAATGGATTTGCTATCATCATGGTCTGATTGAAAACTAGAATCAGAATAAGCTTCTAGTTTAAGATCAGAACCACCATAAACCAGAAAAATATCCTTAGTCCTTCTCAGGTACTTAAGAATATTTTTAACTGCTTTCCAATGATCCTCTCCTGGATCAGCCTGAAACCTACTGACAATGCCTAAAGCATATGCCACATCAGGCCTGGTACAGAACATGGCATACATTATGGACCCTATTGCCGAAGCATAAGGTATAGAATTCATTTTATTTCTTTCTTCAGGTGTCTTAGGAGACATCCTTTTAGAAAGATGTATGCCTTGACTCATAGGAAGATAACCTCTTTTACTTCCATCCATGCTGAATCTTTTCAGCACTAAGTCAATGTACCTAGATTGGGATAAACCTAGCATCCTCTTAGATCTATCTCTATAGATCTTAATACCTAGTATATAGGACGCTTCTCCCAAATCTTTCATGGAAAACTAGTTTGACAGCCAAACCTTGACTGATTGCAACATTGGGATATCATTCCCAATGAGGAGTATGTCATCTACATACAGAACCAAGAAGACTATGGCACTCCCTCTAGTCTTCTTTTAAACACAGGGTTCATCCACATTTTTGATAAAACCAAACCTTTTAATAGTTTCATCAAAGCGGATGTTCCAACTCCTTGAAGCTTGGTTTAATCCATAAATGGATTTCTTTAGCTTGCATACTTGATTAGGTTTATTCTTTGAAATAAAACCTTCTGGCTGTGACATGTAGACTTCTTCCTCAAGGAAACCATTGAGGAATGCAGTCTTCACATCCATCTGCCAGATTTCATAATCATGGTATGCTACTATAGCAAGTAAAATCCGGATTGATTTGAGCATGGCAACAGGTGAGAATGTTTCATCATAATCAATTCCCTATTTTTGTCTAAAACCTTTTGCCACTAATCTGGCTTTATAGGTTTCAACTTGGCCATCAGCCCCAATCTTTTTCTTATAGACCCATTTGCACCAATAGGATTAACACCCTCTGGTGCATCGACCAAAGACCATACTTGGTTTACATACATAGAGTCTATCTCGGATTCCATGGCTTCTTGCCATCTATCTGAATCAGTACTCAAGATAGCTTCCGTATAGGTCAGAGGTTCATCATTTTGAATGACTTAGGCTTCATTATTTTCAATAATAAACCCATACCTCTCAGGTGCCCGTGGCACTCTATCAGACCTACGGGGAGGAGTTTTGTGTTTTGGTTCTGTCCTAACTATATGTTCTAATGGTTGAGAACTGTCTATCTGTGTTTCTTGTACTTCTCCAAGTTCAACAGTTCTACCATTGCCCTTTTCTAAAATGAACTCTTTTTCTAGAAAAGTGGCATGCCTGCTGACAAAAATCTTTTGTTCAGTAGGATGGTAAAATAGATATCCTCTACCCTCTCTAGGATATCCTACAAATAGACATTTATCCGCTCTAGGTTCCAACTTATGTCCAAAATTTCTTTTAACCTAAGCTGGACATCCCCATACCTTAAAATATTTATGATACAGTTTCTTTCCACTCCAAATTTTATATGGAGTACTAACAACGGATTTAGAAGGTACCTTGTTCAGAATGTAAACAGCAGTTTCTAGGGCATGACCCCAGAAGGAAATGGATAAATTTATGAAGCACATCATGGATCGTACCATATCTAATAAGGTACGATTCCTCCTTTCAGCTATACCATTTAGCTGTGGTGTATAAGGAGGGGTCCATTCAGAAAGAATTCCATTAACTTTATGATAGTCTAAAAACTCCGTGGATAAGTATTCTCCTCCTCAATCAAAATGAAGAACTTTAATACTTTTCCTGGTTTGTTTTTCGACCATACTTTGATACTCCTTAAATTTATCAAAGGCTTCAGATTTATGTTTCATAAGATACACACATCCGGACCTAGATAAATCATCTGTAAAAGTGATAAAGTATGAGTATCCACCTTTGGCTGAGTTGTCATTGGACTACATACATCAGTATGTATAAGTCCTAATAACTCAGTTGACCTTTCTCCATGTCCAGTAAATGGAGTCTTGGTTATCTTACCCATGAGACATGATTCGCAAGTTCCTAATGATTCAAACTCATAAGGATCAAGGAATTTTTCCTTGTATAATTTACTTATCCTAGACTCATTAACATGACCAAGTCGATGATGCCAAAGTAAAGTATCATTAAAGTCTTTTCTTTTTCTTTTATTATTGACATGAAAAACACTATCATTGGAAGAAAGAGTTAAGAGCCCATTGCTAAATATGCTAGAATAAATAATTTTATTAGACAACATTATCGAGCAACCAGTGCTCGTTACATCCATTACATATCCTTGTTTTAATAACAAAGGAATAGATATAATGTTCCTAATAATCTTAGGCATATAATAACAATTTTCTAACTCCAAGATCTTCCCTGAAGGCAACTTCAGAATATAGGTCCCTACAGCTTCTGCTTGGATGATATCACCACTAGCACCGTAGAGATCGAAGTCACCTTCCTTCAATACTTTAAGCTTGTGGAGGTCCTACAAAGATTTGCATATATGGTAACCACAAGCGGTATCCAATACCCAAGTATTTGATATAGACAAATTTAATGTCAATATAGCATGTATCTCATACATACCTTTTGGTGCATCTGACGCACCAGGCTTCACAGTTGCAAGGTAAGCCTTGCAATTCCTTTTCCAATGTCCCGCTTTACCGCAAAAGAAACAGGTTAACTATTTTGAGGCCTTCTTTCCTTTCTTATTCTTATTGATGCCACCCTTAGGGTTTAGCCTCCTATTAAAACCCTTTTTGCCTGATTTCTTCTTATTGGTCTTATCAACAAGAAGAAGTGGAGCCTTTTCTTCTTAACATGGCTCTCTACTGTTTTAACATATTTAACAGCTCAGGCAAGGAAGTGTTCAGTTTGTTCATGTGATAATTCAAGACAAACTGAGAAAATGACTCCGGGAGTGATTGCAGGATAAAATCCTGATTCAACTCCCCATCCATAATAAAACCTAATTGACCCAATCTGGTGATTAAGTCAATTATCTTCAGACATGATCCTGAACGGATGTTCCCTCTGTCATCCTAGCATGGAATAACTACTTAGATATTTCATATCGAGCAGTTCTGCTATGTTCTCCATAAAGCTTTTTAAATTGAGCATTATGGATTGAGTATCCATTCTTTCATGCTGTCTCTGTAACTCATTGGTCATAGAGGCTAGTATG
Organism: Areca catechu; assembly: GCA_021397845.1. Classification (NCBI taxonomy): domain Eukaryota; kingdom Viridiplantae; phylum Streptophyta; class Magnoliopsida; order Arecales; family Arecaceae; genus Areca; species Areca catechu. The sequence goes on along the minus strand of CM038042.1, from coordinate 38,706,075 downwards.
ATACACTTGACAGTAAGGGAGTCATTCTGCCACATTTTATATGTGGCCATATCTTCCTCTGTGGCATCATCCCCTAGTGGATTAAGACTAGGGGTATCAAGAATATAAGAAAGTTTTTCTGAACTCAGCACAATCTTTAAATTTCTCAACCAGTCCACATAGTTTGGACCAGTCAGTTTGTTGGTGTCTAAGATACTTCACAGTGATAATGAAGATGCCATTTATCTACATTTAATAAAGAACAATACATAAGCAAACAACCATGAAATGACTTACATAATTAAATTAGGTCTTCAATTTAATTATGTCTCCCACTATTTTATCAAAAATCATAGCCCTTACTATGATAATCGAGAAGAACCCTGATCGGTTTTTCTTAGTGAGATTGAGATCCTAATAACTTATAAAAGATCTTGCAGAAAACACAACAAATCTTTTATAAGCTCAAAGGTAGGAAACTCTTCCAATTATATCTCATATAATTCTCAAGATGTAACTTGGCCTCTAGAACATTATTAGTCTTGCAGAAAATATAACAAACCATAATGTTCTAGTTAAGTTAAGACCCTTTCATTTCTATACAGTCAATACTCAAATATAATGCCCTTGCAGATAACACAACAAAGCATTATACTGAATATACTGTAAGCATATCTATGCACTATACTAGTATCATGTCAATCACCATATTAGGTCTTGCAGATAACACAACAAACCTAATGTGGTTCATAACACAATAATGATCCAGCATGAAGGAAGGCCAATATATAGTATTTTTAACACTAAGCATTTTAGTCAAGATTTAAATTTAATCAAATTGGCCAGGCAAGTGGAAGAGATGTGGGAGTCCCCCCGTTGCTTTCCTAGACACCAATAAAAATTGGCCAGGTCAGTCAACAGAACCAATTAAAAACCATAATTCTCTTTACCTTCCCAGAACCTCCTTTCTAGACACCGAATGATCAATTATACATCATGACTAGTGATGCTTATTAGTTAAATATACTAAGACTTAATATAATTTTTTAAAAAGAAGGGATTTATAAATTGCCAGCACATTCTTAAAGAACGTATCACAATCAACATATCACTCTTATAAACAAATATGTGCTAAGTGTGTCATCATACTAGGACAACCATTTACCACATAATGGATCCACCATTATGCCAGGGCAACCTTATTTCAGTATGATGACTTCAAAACTAAACATATCTCTATAATAATTAGGGTTTGAGTGAAAAACCCTAACTAGTGGCATACATTAAAACATATATGCAATCAAAGATATGCTAAGTGCAGTAACATATTAGGATTTGAAAAACCCTAATATGTAACATACAAACTATCATAGATTATAGTCCTAATTAAGGTGGCTCTGATACCACTGTTGGGTTCGGTGCAACGCAACGGAAGGGTAATTTCAAAATTGAAACTAAATTCACACCAAAAACCCTAAACCAGGAACTCCTTAAATAAGACTAGAATATATGACAAGCATATCTATGAAAATTAGGATTAGGGTACCAACCTGTAATCGCTTATTCCAGCAAACTTGAAGTTAAAGGGGCTAACTGAATTCACCAGGCGTCCAGGTGTCCGCCCTCCGATGGTGATCCACATAGAGGAATGATCAAGAACACTATCTTCTTGTCCAATGGTTCCTCCTTTTGAGTTCTTCTTCCTAGAACTCAATTCTTCGGATTATGGCTGGAATTCTTCCACACAAGAGGTTGCCTCCATTTCTTGGATCTCTTCTCCTCCTTCCACTAAGACCTTGGCCCTTTAGACACCCTTGTCTTGAAGATAAGACCTTGTCCTAAGAGGATATAAGCTTGTCTTAAGTTGGAGGAGAAATTAAGAAAAGAATGTCTTAATGTAAGAAAGAAAGTAAAGAATATCAGAACTCCTTCTTTCCTTTACCGTCGGAGACCTTCTCTTTTATTCTTGTTCAGCAACAGAGTTTCGACAGAGGAGTCCTCTGTAAAGGAAATAATGTAAAACAAGAAAAGAGGGAAGGAGTCTTTTGGAGAGGAAGAAGAAAAATAAAAGTATTACAGATTACAATCACACAGTTCTGATTTTCCTGACCCCTTAAATAGTTTTCAGAGAGGCACCCACACAACTTTCCATAAACTCCTTCTCATGCCCTTCTCATTTTCTCACGCCCCTTCCCTCCTTCTCATGGCCTTCCAGATTAAATCCCATGACCTTTCTTAAAGGAAAAGTCACGATGTTTTAAAAAGAAAGGAGTCACGACTTTTCATCTCCGAAGAGATGTTATTTCGCGCGACCGGGAAGAAACAACACTTTCTTTCTTTCTTAAAAACCCATCAACCATTGGATTCCCATCCAAAGGGGGACAAGTGAGGTGCTAAGGTGAGAAATAAAGGCCGCCCCATCTTAATTCATCGGAGAATTAAGTGGGTGCGCCAAGAGTCCATGCACCCATGGACTCCTCCAAATGGCGCGCCAAGAGTCCATTAGCGCATGGACTCTTGGCATTTTGGCATTAAAAGAATAAGGGGCGGGTGGGGGGCTAGCCTAAATACTTGGTTAGCCAATAGGGTTAGCCATAATCCCTATAAACTCAATTAGGGTCTAATTAGATCCAATTAGAACCCAAATTGAACCAATCCGGAACCTAATTCGAATCTAATTCAAATAGAAGCTAGGATTTGCAACACCTGCTAGAGTGTCATCATGCAAAATGATTTAATTACAAAATTAAACCCTTGATCAATTCTCTTAAGTGTGTGACCCATTGGGTTCCACATCTAGCCAGTAGTGGGTTCGAATACAAGTTGACCTAATTTGATTAGAACTCTTTCTAATCGATTTAGGACAAATCAGGCTTACCCGATTATGATTAATTAGGACTATTCCTAATTAGTGATCATTCAATTTAATCAACCCACAAGACAAGATTGACGTCTAGCAACGTGTCATGTCTACCCGGAAGATATAAAAATTCTGGTGAAATACCAAAACTACCCTTTAGTAGAAAGTTACCGTATAATTAAATCCTTCGATCAGCCTGCACCTAGAATATAATTATGGATATGGATATATGTCAATTCCAATATTACATTCATTTTTAGCTCAATCTTATATTGATGATTCAATTATCTTGATATTAGAAATCATCTCTAATATCTTTACTTGATCAAAGATTCCTTGAATCATCATCCGATTGATAACCAGCTGGATGCAATCTCCTCTTACTAAGAGTGATCATTCCTTGTTGACCTACTCATTACCTTCATATCCAATTCACCATTCCCAGTATCAATCCTGTGCATGACTCAGTGTCATGATTAGAATTGAACCAAAGCATGGGTTCATGTACATAAGGTACTTATGGCAGTCTCAGGTCAAAGGATTACTTGTACCACTCCCACTATGAGAACCTTCAATTGACATGTAGCTAAGACTCCATTAGATGTTCTCAAGTTGGATCATATCAGCGAACTCATTCTCTAATGAGCACCCACATCCTAGTATTAGTGTCATACACAAGTGACTGTGAGAGCAGTCACCCTCTCCAGTATACATGGGATGTGCTAGTCTTACCGAAAAAACCATGATCCCCTACTCAGGGTTCCTTTGACTAGGAATATTTTAGATTAAGGTTTTAAGACTCTAGGTCTCACTGGTATAATCTCATCATAACCATAAAATCATAGCCCTAATCTATGGGGTTCATCATATAATATAAACAGCGTATGATGAAAAATAATGCCTTTATTAGAATATTATCAATTCCAATGGTTTTGGAGATACAACATAGATTGGCTTGTAGGGCATATCCCTTTCAATCCTAGCACGGAATAACTGCTTAGATATTTCATATCTAGCAGTTCTACTATGTTCTCCATAAAGCTTTTTTAAATTGAGCATTATGGATTGAGTATCCATGCTTTCATGCTGTCTCTGTAACTCATTGGTCATAGAGGCTAGTATGATACACTTGACAGTAAGGGAGTCATTCTATCACATTTTGTATGTGGCCATATCTTCCTCTGTGGCATCATCCCCTAGTGGATTAAGACTAGGGGTATCAAGAATATAAGAAAGTTTTTCTGAACTCAGCACAATCTTTAAATTTCTCAACCAGTCCACATAGTTTGGACCAGTCAGTTTGTTGGTATCTAAGATACTTCGCAGTGATAATGAAGATGCCATTTATCTACATTTAACAAAGAACAATACATAAGCAAATAACCATGAAATGACATACATAATTAAATTAGGTCTTTAATTTAATTATGTCTCCCACTATTTTATCAAAAATCGTAGCCCTCACTATGATAATCGAGAAGAACCCTGATCGATTTTTCTTTGTGAGATTGAGATCCTAATAACTTATAAAAGATCTTGCAGAAAATACAACAAATCTTTTATAAGCTCAAGGTAGGAAACTCTTCCAATTATATCTCATATAATTTTCAAGAAGTAACTTGGCCTCTAGAACATTATTAGTCTTGCAGAAAACACAACAAACCATAATGTTCTAGTTAAGTCAAGACCCTTTCATTTCTATACAGTCAATACTCAAATATAATGCCCTTATAGATAACACAACAAAGCATTATACTGAATATACTGTAAGCATATCTATGCACTAGACTAGTATTATGTCAATCACCATATTAGGTTTTGCAGATAACACTACAAACCTAATGTGGTTCATAACACAATAATGATCCAGCATGAAGGAAAGCCAATATATAGTATTTTTAACACTAAGCATTTTAGTCAAGATTTAAATTTAATCAAATCAGCCAGGCAAGTGGAAGAGATGTGGGAGTCCCCCCGTTGCTTTCCTAGACACCAATAAAAATTGGCCAGGTCAGTCAACGGAACCAATTAAAAACCATAATTCTCTTTACCTTCCCAGAACCACCTTTCTAGACACCGAATGATCAATTGTACATCATGACTAGTGATGCTTATTAGTTAAATATACTAAGACTTAATATAATTTTTAAGAGGAGGGATTTATAAATTGCCAGCACATCCTTATAGAATGTATCACAATCAACATATCACACTTATAAATAAACAAGTATGTGCTATGTGTGTCATCATACTAGGACAACCATTTACCACATAATGTATCCACCATTATGCCAGGGCAACCTTATTTCAGTATGATGACCTCAAAACTATACATATCTCTATAATAATTAGGGTTTGAGTGAAAGACACTAACTAGTGGCATACATCAAAACATATATGCAATCAAAGATATGCTAAGTGTAGTAACATATTAGGAATTAAAAACCCTAAGATGTGATATACAAACTATCATAAATTATAGTCCTAATTAAGGTGGCTCTGATACCACTGTTGGGATCCGGTGCAACGTAGTGGAAGGGTAATTTCAAAATATAGAAATTAATATGCACCAAAACCCTAAACCAGGAACTCCTTAATAAGACTAAAATGTATGAAGACTAACATTCTTATGCAAATTAGAATTAGAGTACTAACCTGTAACCGCTAATTCCAATTTGATGAAGATTTAATCTTGAAGATGAATGGGCTATTTGAGTTCACCAGGCATCCAGGTGTCTGCCCTCCGATGGTGATCCACACAAAGCAATGACCAAGATCCTATCTCCTTGTTCCAATGGTTCCTTCAATTTAATTCTTCTTCCAGGAATTCAATACCTGGATTACGGCTGGAAATCTTCCACTCAAAGGTGTGTCTTCTTCCTTCTTACCCCTTCTCCACCTTCTACCAAGACCTAGAACCTTTAGGACACCTTTGTCTTGAAAGTAAGACCTTGTCCTAAGAAGATTAATGCTTATCTTTAATTGGTGGAGAAATTAAGACAAAGATGTCTTAATGTAAGGAAGAAAAGAATTGGACCAGAACTCTTCTTTCCTTTACCGTCGGAGACTTTCTCTCTTAACCTTGTTTAGTAGCAGAGTTTTGATAGAGTTTTACTCTGTAAAGGAAACAATGCAAAAACAAGAAGGGGAGAACGAGTCTTCAAGAGAGGAAGAAAGAAAAAAAAAAAATCACATCATCGAGTTCTGATTCCCACCCCCTTTTTTATAGTTTTCGGAGAGGCGCCCTCACAACTCTCCGTAAACAATTTTCTCACACCCTTTCCTTCTTCTCACACCCTTTCCTTCTTCTCACGGCCTTCTAGATTAATTCTCACAGCCTTCCAAATCAATCCTCATGGCTTTTCTCAAAGGAAGAAGTCGCGACGATTGGGAGAAAGAAGTCGCGAAACTTGAATCTCCGAAGAGATCTGATTTCGCTCTCCCGGGAAGAAACTACGCTTTATTTCTTTCTTAAAAACCTCTCCACCCGTTAGATTATCATCCAAGGGTGGACAAATGAGGTACTAATGCTAAGAAAGAAGGCTGCCCCATCTTAATTCATCAAAGAATTAAGTGGGCGTGCGCCAAGAGTCCATGCGCCCATGGACTCCTCCAAATGGCACGCCAAGAGTCCATAAGCGCAAGGACTCATGGTATTTTTGGCATGCAAGGGAAAGGGGGCAGGTGGGGAAGTGGCCTAGCTAAAAGGTTAGCCAATTGGGTTAGCCATAATCCCTAAATTCTCAATTAAGATTTAATTAGATCCAATTAGAACCCAAATCGAGTCAATTTAGAACCCTAATTCGATTACGATTCGAATAGGAGTTAGAATTTGCAAAACTTGCTAGAGTCTCTTCATGCAAATGACTCTTGATCAATTCTTTTAAGTGTGTGACCCATTGGGTTCCACATCTAGCCTGCAGTGGGTTCGAATACAAGTTGACCTAATTTGATTAGAACTCTTTCTAATCGATTTAGGTCAAATCGGGCTTACCCGATTTTGATCAATTAGGACTCTTCCTAATTCAAATCAACCCACAAGACAAGATTGACGTCTAGCAACGTGTCATGTCTACCCGAAAGATATGAAAATTTTGGTGAAATACCAAAATTACCCTTCAGTAGAAAGTTACTGTACAATTAAATCCTTCGATCAGCCTGCACCCAAAATATAATTATGAATATGGATATATGTCAAATCCAATATTATATTTGTTTCTAGATCAATTTTATATTGATGATTCAATTATCTTGATATTAGAAACCATCTCTAATATCTCTACTTTGATCAAAGATTCCCTGAATCATCATCCGTTTGATAACTAGCTAGATGCAATCTCCTCTTACTAAGAGTGATCGATTCCTTGTTGACCTACTCATTACCTTCATATCCAATTCACCATTCCCAGTATCAATCCTGTGCATGACTCAGTGTCATGATTAGGATTGAACCAAAGCATGGTTTCATGTACATAAGGTACTTATGGCAGTCTCAGGTCAAAGGATTACTTGTACCACTCCCACTATGAGAACCTTCTATTGACATGTAGCTAAGATTCCATTAGATGTTCTCAAGTTGGATCATATCAGTGAACTCATTCTCTAATGAGCACCCACATCTTAGTATTAGTGTTATACACAAGTGACTGTGAGAGCAGTCACCCTATTCAATATACATAGGATGTGCTAGGCTTACCGGAAAAACCCTGATCCCCTACTCAAGGTTCCTTCATCTAGGAATGTTTTTGATTAAGGTTTTAAGACTTTAGGTCTTACTGGTATGATCTCATCATAACCCTAAAATCATAGCCCTAATCTATGGGGTTCATCATATAATAATAATCACAGCGTATGATGAAAAATAATGTCTTTATTAGAATATTGTCAATTACAATGGTTTGAGAGATACAACATAGATTGGCTTGTAGGGCATATTCCTTTCACTCCTAGCCCTAGCTACATCATGACCAACATGACAAAGAACCAAAACTTGACTCAAGATGCCTTGGATACACCACATGAGACTCAACATTTTGAGAGAAATTTTGAGTGTTCTTTCTTCTATTCTGCCTATGTTCATGTGAACATCGAGCTTCATAGGGGAGTGTTGCCTTTGCACTTTGAGCATCGAGGGGTGTGAGACCCTGTTTATCAAAACCCTAGCCCTTATCCACCTGGATGCCCATTTGCCTGCTCCCATCTAGGCCACCCCATCCAACCTTCTCTTTCCTTTATCCTCTTTCTTTTCTTAATCTAATACTCTTTCCTAATCCCTTGATAGGTGTCTTGCAGGTCCCTCCGGTTTTGCGAAGATCAGATGCCATTTACTTTGCCTTCAAACTAGCGGATAAAATATCAATGATCCGTGAGTTTTTTTGGCTTGACTTTTCAGGCCGCATCCAAGAGCGATGAGTGATCTATTCATGGAAGTAGCAACAATCATTGTCAGGTACACACACCATAGCCTTCTAGATCGGGTTATTGCAGAAAAGCTAGTCCTACCGGGGTTTCTTAGCTTTGGCGGTCCTGTTTTTGTCTCTTTTGAAGGTATTTTCTGTATGCTTGTGGTCTAAAATTTCTATAAGATCACCCTTTTATCTATTTGACCTGAAATTTGGGAATTGAAACCCTAACTTAATGTTGAATCCACTAAAATTCTCTTGCATGCTAATTAGTCCCCCATCATTTGGTATTAGAGTGAGTTTAGAATATCTTGCATCTTCATTAAAACAACAAAAACATTCATATCTATTTTTCTGTATCCTATCGTCTACATTAGGGGTCTGAGTTTCAGTCTATTTTGTTAACCTAGGTATTTTATTTTTCATTTAAACTTGCATGGCATACTCTTTGTTTATTCTTGATAATTTCTTTTTTTAATTAATTTTATAAAAATAAAAGAATTATAAAAATCTGCATCCTAGAAACCCTAATAGAAATTTTGAGTTTTCTGCACATAGTCTTAATCCCTAGGTATTGCATCATCATCCGAATTTTAGCCTATATGAAATTTGGTAGGGATCATCTTCACTTCTAATGCTCTACCCTGAATTTTTTTGGAATTTTTTTCTTCTCTGAAACTCATACAACTACTGTATCAAAGCAAATCCTAATTTTAGTTTCTGTGATTTATGCATACTTGACATAACCTAACCTAATCAACTACCAAATCCCTTCCAACCAAAGCCAAATTTTGTTTGATAACTTAACCAACTTAAATTTAATTTGTCACCTCATAAAAAGATAAAAAAATATTTTTTATTTTCTATTTGTTATTAGATTGCATTAGGGTTCATTGATTATGCATCATCTCATCTAAACTGATCTTAAGGGCAATTTCCTATCTTAGATCAGGGTAGGAGGTCATGACCTGTCTTGGACCCAAAACAACCACCTTGCATTTGTACACAAACCTTAATTAAAATTAATTAGCAACCTAATTTGCACTAGTGAGCTAGGGACACAAATAGGTCAGGTCGAGTTGTGTGGGTAAACTAGTGCATTCAATTCTCCAACTATTACTGAAAACTGGCATCTAAGGCTATAGGTCCAGAGGCAAACACTCTAAGTGGACTGGTGGTTTTTAATTAAGACCCTGTCATAGGCAGGGGAAGCCTCCTGCCACCCCACCTCTTACCTGGCCAATGGAAGGATTAGTTGCTGATTTGAGTGTAAGTTGAGTCGACCCATTCCACTTTGGCTCTTGGTCTAGAAAACTATAGTACATAGTAACCTTGTATGCTGACTGCATCATAACACCTAGACTGATTGATTGCATGACCACTAGTTTAGGAATCCAATACCAACGGTCTAAACCTGGTGTAGACACCAGAGGCACCAGAATAAGATAGAGGCTCCTAAACCCTCTATGGATTACTTAATAATGTTTGAGTCCAATTTGTAATAAGGGCTTAGCCTATTTGAGTTGTCATTTTTATTATTTGAGTCCTGTACCAGTCAGCTCATGTTGAGCTAGTTTTCTGTTTGAGTCCTATATATGTTAGTCCAAGTCCAGTGAAGACTCAGTACAAGTGAAGACCAAGCCAGTACAAGTAAAGATCAACCCAGCTTGAAGTTATGAAGACTATGGAAGGCCCAGTAGAAGAAATCGAAAGTCCTGGAGCCCTGGATCGCAGCCTGAAGCAAACTGGGCTAGCCAAGGCCCATGAGAGGAGTCATATGGTGCAAGAGAGAGTGGGAGCAATCTGAGGGAAATCAAATCTTTGACCTACCATGTATTCTAGCTAGGGTTTGGGTGGGATTCAAATTCTTAGAAAAAGTCTTTTGTATCCTTACTTGGGGGGCAAGTTTATGAGTCTATTTTAGAGATTCTCTTCTCTTGTATGAAGACAATTTTGATTAATACAATTGAGTTTTCCATCTGCTATGTGCTATCTGCTATGTGCTAAGGGGATTCTGTGTGAGCCCCTCCTTCCTCCTTGTATCTTGCATCAAGTCTCCAGCCGCCATCCACTTCTCAAAGCCTTGGCCGCCCACATCAAACATCTATTTCCCTTGCTAATTTTTAGTTTATTTTTTCATCCTTTCAGTGATTCCTTACCCTTGATAGGATGTTTGTAGGTCCCTCAACTTCTATGAATCTAATGACTCCAGCCGGGCAGTGATCAGATCACCAGGTTGAAAGTCGAGAATCCACGGGTCTCCGGCTTGATCATCCAGGCCGCATCCAAGAGCAAGAGCGATCCCTTCATCTACGATCTTCATCAGGCGCATCAACTGTTGTCAGGTACACCCGCTCTGCTTGCCAGTAGCATTATTAAAGAGGAACTAGCCCAACCAAGACTTCTCAGCCTCGGCGATCCTCTTTCCTATTGCTTTTAGGTTTTATTTTGCAAGCTGTTGCTTCTTGTTTTGCATAGAACTCTCTACTTAGATTTGTGGCCTGATCTTTAGGATTTAGATTCAAAACTTAACCTATAAAAATACAAAAATAATTTTGCATGCATTTTAGTTCCATAACATTTGGTATCAGAGCCTGTTTGGGCTCAGTTCTCTTTGAATATTCGAATCAGGTGCTTCACCATGGCCGTCCGATCATAGAAGACAAGTAGGGCTACAAGACCCTCTATTCCCAATCTATGGGATCTCTTATGCCGTGTAGGGGTGCCACTGTTATTTGACCCCTGAAGAAGAAAACAAAGAGTTCTTTAAAATTTTTTTGCATCTCGGCCTTCTCAGTACATAGCCTGTTGTTTCAATTATTTCTATCCACAAAAAACTCAAAAAAATCTAAAAATTATTTTACCGAATTCCTTAATTTTAAATTTTTCTTAAGAATTATTTTAGTCTATGGATTCTCTGCTAGCCAAAATACTGCCTGAGAATAGTTCTGCCCTGTTTTTGGCAACAAAGCTAATTTCAGCAAGTTTAGGGTTCTTTTAGTATAGTTTTTGTATATCTTAAATTTTGGCATGTTTTCTTCATATTAGATCATTATCTACAAATTATCTTTCTATTTAAGAAATATCAAAATAAAAAAAAAACTTACATATACTACTATAACACCAAAAATACTTAAAAACCTAATTTGCATTTTAATCTGCCTGCCATCATTGCATAATTAATTTAAGGGCAAAAATATCCAAGATAAGGGAAGGAGGTCATTACCTTTCCTTAGCCCAAAAATCACCACCCTTGCATCTGAGCCCAACCCTAATTAAAATCGAGTAGACTTAATTTGTCCTAGAGGGCTAGGGACACCAACCGGTCAGGTTCAACCATTGTGGGATGACTAGTGCACCCAATTCATCTCCTTTTATTTGATGCTGGTGTCTAGGCTTAAGGTACAGTGTCAAATGACCTAAGCAGATCGATGGTTTTTTAATTGGGTCCCTGTGAGAGCAGGGGGGCCTCCCACCATCCCACCTCTTACCTGGCCAATTGAAGGACTAAGAGTTGCATTATGTGTAAGTTGAGTCAACCCTTCTGTTTGGGCTCTAGGTCTAGGCAGCCATAGTCGAGTTATCGTTGAGTCTTGCATGTGCACTGGATCAGGAGTTTCATTTCATCCACCATCTCCACCTTTGGCTGAACCCATGGATAATCTTGAAGCCTAGATTAGAAGCCTGTATGGCCCATACTAAACGTAGATCATCTAGGCCCAATTACCTTAATCCAAGAGCCTATTATCATGATCTTGCCCCCGAGTCTAACCCTAGATGTCCATACCCATACTTGGTTGATTCAGAAGAAACATCCATTAGGAACACCCAACCTTATGCACCCACTTTTGATGGAAGCCAAGAGTTCTATATTGATTGGGATGAGAGAATGGATAAGTATTTTGAGTACACTAGGATGTTGGAGTTGGAAAAAATTAGATTGGCCATACATAAGTTAACCTGATATGCTAAGTTGCATTGGGTAGTCATTGAGGATGAATGTTATCAAAGAGGAGATGAAATTTGTACTTGGAAAGCCATGAGAAGTAAATTGAGAGAGAAGTACCTAGGTAGATCTTATGAGTACCAACTTTTAGACTAATGGTACAAATTGAAACAAGGGAACATGACTGTGTTTGAGTACATTGACCAATTTAACGAGTTTAGTAGGAGATGTAATACAGTTGAACCTGAGTCTAAGATAATGGCAAGATTTTGAGATGGCCTGCATAAGGATATCCAGTTGGAGCTATTTCATTGACAAATTCAGGACCTAGAGGAAGCCTATCACCTAGCTAGGGAATTCGAGTTATATTAGAGGGAACTCATGATCAGTCAATCTAAGTCCAACAAGGTTAATTTCCTTGAACCTAGGTCCAAACCTAGCCGACTTCTTTTAGACCAGCCTACTACTCCTATCCCATTAGTTTGCAAGGAAAAGACCTCAAAACCCATTAATGAGCCTGAGGTAGAAGTGTATGAGGCTGATCCTAGTTTAGTAGATGAATACGAAGGAGAAGACTTTGAAGAGGATGAACCCCTTGAAAACTAAGAGAAAGAAACTCCTGAGCTTGCTGAGAAATCTAAAGAGACCACTTATGAGTTAAGTCTAATAGAGGAACTTGTAGTGGAAGAACAATTAGAGGATGAGAACTTAGATATTGTTGCTAGAACCTTACCTGAGGAAATCGTGGAGGAGAGCCAAATTATAGAGTTTGGTCCTAAAATACAAGAACCAGAAGAATTTATTAAGGACCTAACTCTTTGAATCAGTACCCCCAGGATGGGCTCCCTCCCATATTTCCCATTGAGGACCTTTTTCCAGAAATTGTTGACCCATCCTTCCATAGCATGGACCTTTTCTTGCCTAGAGACATAATCCAATGCTCATACATTAAGGTCAGTCTCTTTAGCCCAGAACCAGTCCTTGAATCCCCTTCCTATTTCATACCCTTTCTTGAGTTGTCTCATATATCTAAAACCATTGGGTCACATTTTGTTGAGGTTACCAGGTTGCAAGAATCCATAGAGCCCATCACATTTTCTACATATTTATGGAAGATCCTTTGGCATCAATTACAAGTTCCTGAAAAATTTTCTTTTGCATGTCATCCATCAACCATGACTCATGCCCCATGCCCAAGTTGTAGTTAAGACCTAATAAACCTCTTTCGATTGGAATGCATAGTCGAGTCTATTAGGTGTTAGTATGAATCATTTATGTTACCTGTTAGGAGTCTGCATGTGCCCAACATGTTCACCACCTGCACTAATTTTGAAACAAATGGATAATTCCCAGAAAAGGGTCGAGAAATTTAATGTAGTGGATTCTGTCATGATTATTTTTAGGCCTGAGCGGTTCCTGCCCGAGACTGTTAAGAAGCTTCATGCTCGCAGAGCCAGACCTTTTAGAGTGATAAAAAAGGTTGGACCAAATGCCTATATATTAGATTTGCCCCCAAAATTTGGCATTAGTCTATCTTCAATATCGCAAACCTGGTTGAGTGGTGCGGACACCAGAGGTACTAGAATAAGACAGAGGCTTCTCAACCCTCTATGGATTAATTAGCAACATCTGAGTTCATTTGTAATAAAGGCTTATTAGTCCATCTAAGTTATTTTTTTTACTTGAGTCATGTACTAGTCAGCTCATGTTGAGCTAGTCATTTTTCGGAGTTCAGTACATGACCAGTAATGACTCATACAAGTGAAGACCAAGCCAGCCCTAGTGAAGACCAACCCAACAAAAGCTATGAGCATCATGGAAGGCCTAGGAGGAGATATCAAAAGCCTAGGATAAGAAATTAGAAGCCTGGATGAGAAGCCCTGAAGCCCTGAACCGCAGCTTGAAGCAAACTGGGCTAGCCAAGGCCTAGGAGAGGAGTTAAGTGGCACTATGGCCTTATGCTCACCACCCTTGGTCTGCCACTAGAGTCACCACCTTTTTCCGACCAAGGTAAGTGAGAGAGGGAGGGGATTTAGAGATTTTTTCTACCTAGCTTACCATGTTTTCTAGCTAGAGCTTGATGGGGATTCAAATTCCTATGTAAAGTCTTTTTTAACCTTACTTGGGGGCCAAGTCTGAGAGTCTATTTAAAGGGCTCTATTCTCTTGTATCAAGATAATTCTTATCATGAAATAATATTGAATTCCTTCAATTGCTGTGTGCTACCTGCTGTGTGCTTAAAAGGTTTCTTTGTGATCCCTAATTTGGGCATCTGTGTGACCCCAGGGTATCTGTGTGATCCCTTCCTCCTTCTTTTCAGGGTTTCTGTGTGATCCCTGATTTGGGCATCTGTGTGAGCCCAGGGTATCTGTGTGATCCCTTCCTCCTTGTTTTCAGGGTATCTGTGTGATCTCCAGGGCATCTGTGTGATATATGTTGCTGTGTGCTTTCTTTTCCTATGAGAATCTGTGTGAACCCCAGTTATCGTTCTAAACCCTTCTCCTTCTTCTTTCTTCCTCCTTGCAAGCCCAAATCCCCTGGTGACTTCTATGCTCACCAGCGATCCGAACCCCGATCTCTGTCCAGCATCATTTGGTATCAGAGCCTATTTGGGCTTAGTTCTTTATGGATATTCAGATCAGGTGCTTCACCATGGTCGTTCGGTCATAGGAGACTAGTAAGGCTTCAAAACCCTCTTTCCCTATCGACAGGATCTCCTATGGCAATAGGGGTGCCACTATGAATTGACCCCTGAAGAAGAACACAAAGAGTTCCTTAGGATTTTTTTCATTTTTGGCCTTTCAGTATATATCCTGTTATTTTAATTATTTTTGCTTGCATAAAACTCAAAAAATTGTAAAATTTATTTTATTGGATTCTCATAATTCAAATTAATTTTCAGAATTTTCTTAGGAATTATTTTGATTTGTGAATTTTCTCCCAGCCGAAACACTGCCTGAGAATAGTTCTGCTCTATTTTAGCAACAAAGCCGATTTCAAAAAGTTCAGGATTTTTTTAGTAAAATCTTTGAATATCTTTAATTTTAGCATATTTCTTGCATATTAGATCATAATATGCAATTATCTTTTTATTTAAGAAAAAATCTCCAAAACAAAAAAAAAAATACATATATTCAAAAATATCAAAACACCTAAATCCTAATTTGCATCTTCATCTGCCTGCCATCATTACATAAATTACTTTAAGGGAACTTTCTATATGTTAGACAAGGAGAGGAGTTGATAACCTCTCCTTAGCCTAAAACCACATCCCTTGTATTTGGTCCCAAGCCTAATTTAAAATTAACTAAACTTAATTTGCCATAGTGGGCTAGGGACACCCATCGGTCGGGTTCAATCATTATGGGATGACTAGTGCACCCAATTCATTTCCTATTACTGGATTCTGGTGTCTAGGAAAGAGGTACAGTGTCAAACGACCTAAGCAGATCGGTGGTTCCTTAATTGGGTCCCTACGAGAGCAGGGGGCCTCCCACCATCCCACCTCTTACCTGGCCAGATTGAAGGATTAGGATTTGAGTTGTGTGTAAGTTGAGTCAACCCATTCTGATTGGGCTATAGGTCTAGGCAACTGTAGTCGAGTCAGTGTTGAGTCTTGTATGAGCATTAGATCAGGAGCATCATATCATCTACCGTCTCCATCTTTGGTTGAATCGATGGATAAGCTAGAAACCCAAATTCAAGCCCTTGTAGACCAAATGGCCTAGATGACTACCCAGATGACTCAGTTGGCCCAGTCCAATACCCGAACCCATAATAGACTTGAACACTTAGCCAATATGTTTGATCAGGTAGAGAACCATGTAGGGACCTTAGAGAGAACCCATGGGTCGCAGTCTGAACAAGATCCTGAGTCACCTCCCCATCCTAGGAGAACCCCTCACCGTGATCCTTACTATGATGCTAAACCTAGGAGGAACCCAAACCCTGATCCCTACTTTGAAGCTGAACCTAGGAGAGCCCATCGTCATGACCCAATCCCAGAGGTTCATCTAAGGAGACCCAATCAGGACTCCATAGACCAGGAGGATAGAGCCTACAAGAATATAAGGTTAGAAGACCCCACTTTTGATGGTTGTCATGATCCTAAGGTCTATATAGATTGGGAGGGAGAGGTTGAGCAATATTTTGAGTGGTACGATATGTCGAAGGAGAGTAAGTTTAGGTTTGCCAAGCTTAAGTTGGTCCGGGAGGATAGGTTATATTGGACTATTGTTGAGAGAACCCTTAGATTAGGAGGTCATGATCCCATAGTCACCTGGAGGGCCCTGAAGGATAAGCTTAGAGAGAAATATGTTCCACCATCATATCGTTATGGTTTAATGGATCAGTGGCAATGATTGAATCAGTGTAGCAAGAGTGTAGATGAGTACATTGCAAAATTTGATGAGTATTCCATGCGATGTGACTTGAATGAGAATGAGGATGTTGTTCTGTCTAGGTTAGGGCTGGACTGAGAGATGATATTAAGAGGGAGTTCTATATGAGAGAGGATAGTGACCTGGACCATGCCTACCAGATTGCTAAGGATTTTGACCATTTCCAGAGAGGGCCCGTCTATCATAAACCCGAGCCCACTAGATACCCTAGTCAGTACCCAGGAGCTAGCCAATCCCACTAGAGTCGACCCAGCCCTAGCCGACCTAATCCAAGTCGACCCAATCTGAGTCACCCTAACCCGAGTCGACCCTAGCCTAGAACTCCATTGACCTGTAAATATGATAGAGGTAAATCTAAAGAGGCCCACAGGAGTACTAATCCCCAGAATACCTGTTTTAAATGTCAGAAAATAGGCCACTTTGCTAGCGAGTGCCCAATTAGTGCCCTACACTTAGGTGAGCTAGAGGAAGAAGAGCCTGAATCCATAGCTGAACCTGAGGGAGAAATTTATGAGGCTGATGACTAGTTATTGGATGAGTATGATGGTGAGGAGGAGGAACCTGAGTCTGAGAACCTATTAGGAGTGGTTAGGTGCATCTTAACCCAGACCCCAGTTAAGGAAGATTGGCATAGGACTAACATCCTACAGACCTTTGTTAAGGCAGGGGGTAAGGTACTTAAGATCATCATAAATAGTGGGAGTTATGACAATGCCGTCTCTGCCAGTATAGTCAAATCTTTAGGATTGACCACAGTTTCTCATCCTAGCCCTTACAAAGTTTCTTCGATAGATTCCACCTCCATCTAGATCAAGTCTAGGTGCCAAATCTTAGTTAGACTACAACCTATGAGGAAAAGATTTGGTGTGATGTCATCCCCATGGAAGTAAGTAGTATCATTTTAGGTCGACCTTGGCTTTTTGATCATAATGCAACCCTGTTTGGTCGAACTAGTGTTTATGCTTTTAGCCACCATGGGAATAAGTTTGTTATCCACCCAACTCCACCTAGAGACCCAGTTAAGAGAGGTTCTAGTAGCCTTATGGACAAGAAACCTAGAGTTAACCTAATCAAGGCTAAGGAGTTAGAGAGAGACATTGCTGAGGGTAACCCTATTGGGATCTTGACCACCAAAGAATTACATGAGCCAACCCAAAAGGAACACCCTCCAGAAGTTGTTGAGGCTCTCAAAGAATTTAAGGATGTCTTCCCTAATGATTTACCTGATCAATTACCACCCTTTAGAGACATCCAACATGCAATAGATCTATTCCCAGGAGCCACTTTACCGAACCTTCCTCGCTATAGAATGAACCCCAGTGAGCATCAAGAATTATAGAAACAAATGGGAGAATTGCTTAGGAAGGATTTTATTAGGGAGAGCTTGAGTCCTTGTGCAGTCCCTGCTCTACTGACTCTTAAGAAAGATGGTACCTGAAGGATGTGTGTAGACAGTAGAGCCATCAACAAGATGAAAGTGGATCCAATGTTAACCAAAAGCTATATCGAGGTATGATCGAATCCTTATTATATTTAACTGCAAGTAGACCAGATATCTTATATAGTGTATGTGTATGTGCTAGATTTCAATGTAATCCCAAAGAAACACATATGCTTGCTATTAAAAGAATATTAAAATACTTGAAAGGTACAAGTAATCTAGATCTTTGGTTTTCAAAAGAATCATCTTTAAATTTAATCAAATTTTTTTATGCTGATTATGCTGGTTGTAAAGTGGATAGAAAAAGTACTAGTGGTACTTGTCAATTTCTAGGGTTGAATTTAATCTCATGGCACTGCAAGAAACAAAACTTGGTAGCACTTTCTACTACTGAAGCAGAGTATGTTGCTGCAGGGAGTTGTACGTAAGTGTTGTGGATTAAACAACAACTAGAAGATTTTGGTATTTCTCAATGCAAAATTACTATTAAGTGTGATAACACAAGTGCTATAAATTTATCTAAAATTCCTATTCAGTATTCTAGGACTAAGGACATAGAGATTAGACACCATTTCATTAGAGACCATGTTTTGAATGGTGACATAGAACTAGAATTTATCCTAACAGAAAAATAACTGGCTGACATCTTTACCAAGCCACTAAATCAGGATAGATTTGAGTTGCTCAGAGGAGAATTATGACTAAGTTATCCTTTCTAGACTTAGTAAACTTAATTTCTTTCAAGAACTAAGGAAAAATTATCTAGAAAATCTCATACAATTACTCAAGATTTTTGAACAACTTTCCTTGAATTATTCAGTATATCTAATTCAATTTCTAGACCATTTGATTTCATGTGAAAAGTTTCTGTTCAAGTCGACTTGAGCAATTTTGCTCTGGTCGAGCAGGCTCGAATATCTAAGTCTCGTACTCTTGCTCTGGTCGAGCGGACTAAGTCTTTGCTTAGCTGACTCGGTGTTCTGGTTGTTCTGAGTTCACTCTGGTCGAGCTGACTCGGATATTTTTATGGCTGAGCAAGCCGACTCAAAAGTCAGAAAATCTCTATTTAGGAAGTTCTGAACTATCTTTTCTAAGTACTTCACTCTTTTACTTTACTTTGAACACACTCCACTTCCCTCGAAAGCTTTACCTTTCTCCCAAAAATCATTCCCTAGAGCCTAAAATTCCTTAATCCTTCTGCAATGGCTCCTCAAAGATCTGTGAAGAAGGTTCTTCAAATCAGTGAATCAAGCATTCGGAGCATAGATGCAAGAGGAAGAGGGGAAAAGAGAAAAATGTCTGCTCCAGTCCAGCAAGATGAAGAAACTCCTTCGCCTCCCCGGATATCATGTCTCAATGATCAATCATCCTATCACTTATGAAACAAGGATCGACTTTGCATTCCTAGAAGAAACGGGAATGAAAATCAGAAACTGGATAGAGAGTCAAGGGTGGAAGCATTTCTATTCTTTAGATACATTGACCTACCCTTCACTGGTACAGATGTTTTATGAAAACATTATCATTAAAGAATTTCATTTGGAATCTACAGTCAAGGGGAATATAGTTATAGTAGATGAAGAAAGATTGGGCAGATTGCTGCAAATGCCAATGAACAATGCTACTGAGCTTCTTCTACCGGACAAAGAACACATTCTAAAATTAATTTTGGAAAAAGAAGATGTGAGCATAGTCCAACATGTACAAGCTAATCTACTATCGAAGGAAATGAGGCTGCTACACTATATGATCAGCAAGATATTTCCTCCAAGAACTGGCTGCTTTGATTAGGTCGGTGAGAAGGATATGAAAATTATGGAACACTTAATTGAAGAAAAGCCTCTCAACCTTCCCTATATAATGATGATGCAAATGACTGAAGCAGCAAGAAAGGTCAAAGCTTGTCTACCCTACGGAATGGTCTTCACTTTGTTATTTGAAGAAGCAAGAGTTGACTTATCAAATGAAATAGGCAAGCCATTACACCACTTTGATATCTACTCCTTCAATTTACTAAAAAGAATGGGATATAAGTTGCAAGAAGGAGAATGGATAAAGAAGATGCCTAGTCAAGTTGCTGCTACCATTTTTGAAGAAGATGAAGCTGTTGATGAAGATGGGACTGAAGAAACAATGGTTACTCCACTGACCTAAAAATCTGATACTTCAAAAGATGGAAACTATCTCCAACTCTTTGACCGATCATATGGATTCTGCAATTGAGGAAATCAGAAAGTCAGTTGACATTAGATTGCAGAAATTAAGATCTAAACAAGAAATTCACCAGCATAAAGTGGAAAAGGAAATGGAGGACTTGAAGGAAGAGATCAGAAGCATCATACTGTAATCACAAAAGAAAATTGTTCCCACTGAAGATGCTCCTGAATAGATCATCAAGGAATCACTTGACATTCCTGCTCCTGTTCCTTTATCTGATCCACCTAAACCTACTAAGACCAAGAAAGAACCCAAAACCAAGAAGACTAAAGTTCTTAGAGCCCCTGTTAGAACTAGATTTAGGGATTTAAGGTTTAAACCCCTGAAAACTAAGACCTCTGATAGAGTTATAGAGGTAGGCTCCTTTTCTTCTAATGAAGAAGAAGAAGAATAGATCTTTTAGTTAGTCTTTTGGTTGTTTCTGAATTTATCAATGTTATACTTTTTATATTCTATAATGTGAATGTACTTCCATTTTGAACTTGTATGAAAATCTTATTAATGAAGTAAATTTTGATTTTCTTTGCTGTCATGTATAATGATTCAATCTTTGCACTTGTTATAGTACAACTATAATGATATTTTAATTAGAATTTCCAAGTTGAGAATTTGAAATTATCTCAAACAAATATTAAAAATTTTCTCAATCTATTCTAAAATCTGAGCTTTATTTGAAATCACCTTTTTAATTGATTGATAAAAAGGGGAAGAATTATGAAAAATGAGAGTTATGAAAAATGTGAAAAGAAAGATGGGAGAAATATGAAAAGAATGGGAAATTAGTTTATATGTTGAGCTTCCTACCAACTACTCTTAAAGTGCATAAAAATAGTGAAAAAGGGGGAGCACAAAAATGATAGCACTGCTTAAACTATTTTAAAAATCTAGAGAAAGGGGGAGATTCTCTTGAAATGATCTTGCTTTAATTATTATCTTAATGCTCTGATTACTATTGCATGCTCTGATTTATAAATTGATGTTAATTCTGTCAATTTCTTTTTGGAACTCTAATACTCCATGTTTTGTGCTAATTATAATATCATGAAGCATGAGAAGTTCAATACTTTGATGATATACTATGATATCATCTCTTGAGCTCTGATACTTATTTACTAATTCCATTAGCTCTGATACATGTGAATATTTAATTTTCAAATACTATTATACATGTAAAGTGTAAATAATTTTTCATGCCCAGTATTTTGTCATCATCAAAAAGAGGGAGATTGTTGACCCCATAAGTGATTTTGATGATAATCAAACATTCGAGCATGTACATTTATTTCTGACAACTTTTCAAGTGTTTGACAAGTTTTCGTAGGTTGAATAACATGTTCAAACTTCAACTCTTACACTTCTGTTTTCTTGGTTGGGTTGTGTTGTAAATATTTTTGTAAAGAAGAACCCAATAAAAAATGCTAAGAAAAATCAATTAAAAGGGTTACTTCTATGAGTGTGTGTGCCATGAATTTTAGTTCGAGTTGGTTTGTGTGAAATTGTAAAAGAGTTAGTGAGAGTTTTCCTTAAGTTTAATTATAAAAATCCTAAAGAAGACACTCGAGCCGACCCTAAGTGATGAAGAGCCGACTCTACTTACTGGCATGCAGCAAGGATTCTGGAACGCAGCAATCCGAGCTGACTCGATGGAAAGCAAGCCAACTCCAGTAAATCTGAGTCGACTGGAATCAGTTCGAGCCGACTCCTCTTGAGTCCATTTTCTGAAGATTTCTGAAAATAGCCAGGTGAACAGACCCAAACCAAAAGGAGCTGACTCTGCCAGACTTAATTCTAAAAGCCTGAGAAAGCGAGCCAACTCTTCTAGAGTGAGGTTTTTCAAATCTGAGAAGAAGAGCCGACTCCTCAAGTTCAATATTTTCAAGATTCAAGTTCGAGCCGACCTAAGCTACAAAGAGCCGACTCATCCAGAGTGATGTTTTGCACCATGAGACAAAGAGCCGAATGCATTGAAGATTTGGCGACTCGACCTATTGACTCGAAGGATCCGAGTTGACTCGATGGAATTCGAGCCGACTCGAATGTCGCTTTCAGGTATCCAACGGCTAGTTCCAGAATTTGTTTTTGAATCTTAAAAGGTGCTCCAATGGTCACAAATCATTCCCCAATGGTCTACAACGGCAATAACTACCTTGGGATGATAGAAGACTTTAAATTTGAAGGATTTGAACTTTCTTGAAGCAAGTTATTAGTGATTTTTTCAAAGAAAAGAGAGCTTCAATGAATATCCTACCTACCAATAGAAAAAGAGCACAAGAGCATTTAAGTCAAGCTTTCAAGTCTTCACCAACTCCAATCTGAAGCTTGAAACAACTTTAGGAAGAAGCCACTAAAGTCATTAAAGCTTATTCAAGTGCATTCAAGTGGACTTTCAGCAAGCTACACCGGCAACTATTCGACAAATTGTGTTTGTCATTCTTGTTGCATTTATTTTCAATTCAATTTTTGAATTGTTGGGTTATTGGTGAGCCCAGTTGAAAAACCAATTAGGTTCTTGGTGAGCCTTGTTAAAACCAAGGGTTAGGTTCTTGGTGATCCTGTGAAAACCAAGTTGGGTTTCTTTGGTGAGCTTGTTAAAACCAAAGGATGTTGGGTTTTCTTTGGTGATCCCGTAGGACCAAAGTGTAGGGTTTTGAATTGTGATCCTGTAAAACAATCCTATTGTATTCGGGTGTGAATATAGTGGAAATACCAAGTGATTTCTTAGGTAGTGGACATAGGAGCTGGGTTGCTCCAAACCACTATAAATTTAGTGTGTTTGTGTTATGCTTTCTTGACTCTATTTAGCTTATGCATTTTATAATTCTATTATAGAACCTACCACTTGCAAAGGATTTCGATTTGCACATTACTTGCCTTCAAATTTTTAAAAGATCCAATTCACCCCCCCTCTTGGATAACCACCTGGGCAACACTATATATTAGATTTGCCTTCGGATTTGGGCATCAGTTTTACCTTCAACATCGCATACCTGGTTGAGTATAGGAAACTGACAGCGATACCCAGTGAGGCCTTTGGACCTATTCCTTCTATTGAGAGTGATCTTCTATTGAGAGTGATCCTAGCCCAGAGTGTTCACCAATAAATTGGCCTTAGAGAGGAGAACGGATCGCGTGTAACCTGGATGATCAAGCCATAACGACCCTGGGCCGTGGCTATCAACGCTACCTGGTCTGATAGCAAGGCTGGCCAGATTTGGATGATTCATGGATTTCTTGAGAGGACTTGCAATGCCTCAACCCAGACCTTCTCGAGAATTATGTGAGTCAGCCTGATCTTCACTCGACAAGATCGAGTTCCTCCCACCCCAAGAGAATTAGTGCGGACACCAGAGGCACCAGAATAAGACAAAGGCTTCTCTACCCTTTATGGATTAATTAGTAGCATCTGAGTGTATTTGTAATAAAGGCTTAGTCCATCTAAGTTATTTTTTTTACTTGAGTCCTGTACTAGTCAGCTCATGTTGAGCTAGTCATTTTCTGGAATTCAGTACATGACCAGTAATGACTCATACAAGTAAAGACCAAGCCAGCCCAAGTGAAGACCAACCTAATTGAAGCTATGAGGATCATGGAAGGCCTAGGAGGAGAAATCAAAAGCCTAGGAGAAGAAATCAGAAGCTCGGGAGACAAGCCCGAAGCCCTGAAGCCCTGAACTGCAGCCTAAAGCAAACTGGGCCAGCTGAGGCCCAGGAGAGGAGTTAAGTGGTGCCAAGACCTTATGCTCACCACCCTTAGTCAGCCACTAGAGTCACTACCTTTGGCCAACCAAGGCAAGTGAGAGAGGGAGGGGATTTAGGAATTTTTTCTACCTAGCTTACCATGTTTTCTAGCTAGAGTTTGATGGGGATTAAAATTCCTATGTAAAGTCTATTTTAACCTTACTTGGGGGCTAAGTCTAAGAGTCTATTTAAAGGACTCTAATCTCTTGTATCAAGACAATTTTTATCATGAAATAATATTGAATTCCTTCAATTGCTGTGTGCTACCTGCTGTGTGCTTAAAGGGTTTCTTTGTGATCCCTGATTTGGGCATCTATGTAAGCCCAGGGTATCTATGTGATCCCTTCCTATTTCTTTTCAGGGTTTCTGTATGATCCCTGATTTGGGCATCTGTGTAAGCCCAGGGTATCTGGTGATCCCTTCCTCCTTCTTTTCAGGATATTTGTGTGATCCCTAGGGCATCAGTGTGAGCCCTATTGATGTGTGCTTTATTTTCCTAGTTAAATCTGTGTGAACCCTGGTTATCTTTCTAAACCCTTCATCTTCTTCTTTCTTCCTCCTAGCAAGCCCTAATCTCCAGGTGACTTCTATGCTCACCAGTGATCCGAACCCCTGTCTCTGTCCGGCATCATTGAGTATAGGAAACTGGCAGTGATATCCAGTGAGGCCTTTGGCCTACACCATCCCTTATGAGTGACCTTAGCTCAGAGTGTCCACCAATTAATTAGGCTGAGAGAGGAGAACGGATCAAGCATATCTTGGACAATCAAGCCATCATGACCTAGGGCCATGGCTATCAATGCTACTTGGTCCAATGGCAAGGCCGGCCATAATCGGATGATTCATGGATTTCTTAAGAGGACTTGCAGCGTCTTGACCCAGACCTTCTCGAGAGATACGTAAACTAGTGTGATCCTTACTTGACAGGGTCGAGTTCCTCCCATCCTAAGAGAATTGGTGTGGATACCAGAGGCATCAGAATAAGACAGAGGCTCCTAAACCCTCTATGGATTACTTAACATTGTTTGAGTCCAATTTGTAATAAGGGCTTAGCCTATTTGAGTTGTCATTTTCATTATTTGAGTCCTGTACCAATCAGCTCATGTTGAGCTAGTTTTCTATCTGAGTCCTGTATATGTTAGTCCAAGTCTAGTGAAGACTTAATATAAGAGAAGACCAAGCCAGTATAAGTAAAGATCAAACCAGCTTGAAGTTATGAAGACTATGGAAGGCCCAATAGAAGAAATTGAAAGCCCTGGAGCTCTAGACCGCAGACTGAAGCAAACTGGGCCAACCAAGGCCCAGGAGAGGAGTCATATGGTGCCATCCACCCTATGGTAACCACCCCCTTGGTCGGTCACTTAGGGTCATCTCCCTTAGCCGACCAAGGCAAGAGAGAGAGGGAGCAATTTGAGGGAAATCAAATCTTGGATCTACCATGTATTCTAGCTAGGGTTTGGATGGGATTCAAATTCCTAGGAACAATCTTTTGTATCCTGACTTGGGGGGCAAGTTTATTAGTCTATTTAAGAGACTCTCTTCTCTTATATGAAGATAATCTTGATTAATACAATTGAGTTTTCCATCTACTGTGTGCTATCTAATGTGTGCTAAGGGGATTCTGTGTGAGCCCCTCCTTCCTCCTTGTGTCTTGTGCCCAGTATCCGGCTACCATCCACTTCTCAAAGCCTTGGCCACCCATATCAAAAATCTTTTTTCCTTGCTAATTTTTAGTTTATTCCTTCATCCTTTCAGTGATTCCTAACCCTTGATAGGCTGTTTGCAGGTCCCTCGACTTCTACGAATCCAACAACTCCAGCAGAGCAGCGATCGGATACTGGGTTGAAAGCCAAAAATCTGCGAGTCTCTAGGTTGATCATCCAAGCTGCATCTAGGAGCGAGAGCGATCCCTTCATCTACGATCTTCATCGAGCACATCAATCACTGTTAGGTACACCCCCTTTGCTTGCTAGTAGCGTTATTGAAGGGGAACTAGCTTAACCGAGACTTCTCAGCCTCGATGATCCTCTTTCCTATTGCTTTTTAGGTTCTATTTTGCATGCTGTTGCTTCTTGTTTTGCATAGAACTCTCTACTTAGATTCGTGGCCTGATCTTCGAGATTTAGATTCATAACTTAACCTGTAAAAATACAAAAATTACTTTGCATGCATTTTAGTTCCGCATCAAAATCCCAACCCAGTTCAACCATGGATCCCGATTTTGAGACTCTCATGAAGGCCATGAGTAACCAGATTATCACCCAATTGACCACCCAGATGAACCAAATGACTACCCAATCCCAAAATCAGCTTGCCCAGTTGACCACCCAAATGAACCATTTGAATACCCAATTAACCACCCAAATAAATCAGAGATTTAACTAAATGACCCAATCAAAAAACCAAGCAACCAATAGGCTTGACCATTTAACCAATAGTTTTGACCAAGTAGGGAATCAATTAAGAGACCTAAGAAAAACTCCTAAGCCCTATACTAGACCTAAACCTGAGCCTGACCATAAGACCCGTGTTGAGCCTAACCCTAGGAGAGCCCCATACCCTGAATCCAGATCTTATGACTCTAGATCTCATGACTCTAGAATCTATGCACCCACATCCTATGAGCCCAGTAAACCCTAGACCTATAGAGTTGAACCCTTGTCCTATGAGCCCCAGGAACCCATAATCCCTAGGTATCAGCCTAGTGCCAGTCAGGTTTCCCCTAGTCAACCTGAAACCCATAGGATTAGTACCCCTGAGCTAAACCAAGTATTAATCAGGTACCCCTTAGTCGACCTGAGCCCATTAGGACTAGTGCCCCTAACCCAAGACCAGGTCGTAGCCAAGCCAAGCCGAGCTGACCCAACCCGAGGCAACCCGGGCCCAGTATCCCACTAATTCTCATAAATGATAGGAGTGAGGACCCTGAAGTTCAAATTGGTTGCACTGATATTCAAGATTTAGGGTATCTCCAGGTTGAGGAGCTAGAGAAAAATAAGAGCAAGTCACCAGAGGTTCAAAGAAGATCCAACATCACATACTTTAGATGCCACAAATCGGGACACTATGCTAGCCAATGCCCAACCAAAGCCTTACATATAGGAGAGCTAGAAGAGAACAAGTCTGAACCCATTGCTAAACATGAGGAAGAGGTGTATGAGGCTGATCCAAGTCTAGTAGAGGAGTATGAAGAAGATGAACTCATTGAAATTTTAGAGAAAGAAACTCCTGAGCCCACTGAAAATTCTAAGAAGGATATCTATAAATTGAGTCCAGTAGAGGGATGTGAAGAAGAGGAACAAGTGAGTGAACCCATTAAGGAATCAAAGGAAAAAATTCTAAACCCATTATAGAATTTGGAGGAGAAGTGACTGAGCTAGGATCGAACATAGTTGATGAGAGTGAAGGTTCACCAGAAGTGTCCATTGAGAAGGTTCGAGAACCAATTCCCAAGGAACAATGCTAGGAAGTTGATATTATTTTAGAGGACTTTCTAGGTAAACTTCCTAAAGACCTTCTTGATGACCGTCCACCAGTAATGGATTCCCAGCCTACTCTAGAACTAGTGCCTGTAAACCACTCTAGTGCCAAACATGTGGTTAGGACAAGCACCTAGTTAATTTCCCTTAAGCATAGGAGCCTGTTGAACCATGTCTACCATAAGGACTTCCATGCTACAATCCATGTCCTACATTATGGAGAGAATATTTACTGCCCCTAGGAAACTTACGGTACCCATACCATAAGACTTTTAGGTTTTATGATTCCCAGAAAATTTTAAGTTTGAAACCTAAAAGATGGATTGAATTTTGGGTCTACATCTTTAACATAGGGGATAAAGTAAGACTAGAGGATGAAGTGCTACGTGGTTTTAATTCTTAAAGATCCCTAGGCCTAATCCCACTATCCACACATGCACAGATCTCTGCGCAGCATATGCATCAAAATATTAGCATTCACTTGAACACTGATAATAACATGACTAATTCCCGAATTCGAGTCAAAGAGTATGCCGAGGGAGATCATGTAGAGATTAGGTCTAGACCTGAATGGTTTTCTTTGAGAGCCATTAAGAAGCCACATGCTTATGAAGCTGGACCCTTACAGGTGATAAGGATAGTTGACCCTAGTGCCAATGTATTACCACCGGATTTAGGCATTATCTCGACTTCCAATATCTTGAGCCTAGTTGTGCATAGGGCACCAGCAATGGTACCTAGTGAGATTTTTGGACCTTACCCTATTCTTGAGAGAGAAACCATACCTGAGTGTTCACTAAATTGCCTTGGGAGAGGAATATGGATCGAGCATGACCTGGACGGCTAAGCTATTATAACCCAGGACCAAGGCTATCCATATCGCTTGGTCTGATGGCAAGGCCAACTTGACTCTGAATATTCATGGATCCCTCTAGAGGACCCACAGCGCCATGACCCAACCCTTTTACCTACACCAGATTGACCCTTACTCGACAGGGTCGAGTTTCTCCCACCCCGGGAGAATTGATGGGGACATCAGGATCAACCCTAGTTCACTATGGATTCCTGAATTTTGAGTCCTTTAGTCATTTTCCATATTTTATTTTTGCATCCAATAATCTAGCTATATTAGCCCTTTGAGTCCTGTAAGTAAGGATGGAGTCATCTAAGTCATTTGAAGTCTTGTAATTAGGGTTTTATTCAGTTAAGCCCGATTATGCCAATTGAGTCCTGTATTTGGGCCTTAAGCTTTGTTACACTAAATCCTGTATCTAGAGTCAACTCATGCCATTAGGGTTCATGAGTCAAGCTTTGGATTATGTTTAGCTCATTCGAGCTTAGTTGATCAAGTTAGCTCATTGTGAGCCTTTTATCAATTTTGAGTCCTGTAATAGAATTTTATAAATTTAGTTCGATAATTGAGTCATGTAATAAGTTGAGGCAAGAAGTCCATTAAGTCCAGTGAATCCTTTATCTCAACGTCATAAGTCCAATAGTGTCCCATAAGTTTGAGTTAGCCTAGTTTTGTACAAGAGAAGGATCACCATCCAAGGTATTCACCAGGCCCTCCTAGATTAGAGCAAAGTCCAAGCCCATGGATCCTCCACACTTGAAGATACCAGGCACCCAGGGAATATTCCAACTTTCAGGTGCCCCAGCCAAGAAGCCCAGAAGGAGATGGCACCCCAAGCCTTCCCCAAGTCCAAGTTAAGGTAGGTGCCCAATGTTTTCCAGCCCATGCACCAAGCCTTCTTTGGAGGCCTCCCAAGCCCATTTTGAGGATGCCCCTTGCTACCCAAAAGCCCACACCCAATCCAAGTATGCATCCAAGCCCAAGAGGAGCCTTTTGACCAAGTCCAAGGAACCTTTGACCAAGTCCAAGAAGGAGAGAGAAGTCCACATCCAACTAGAAATCAAGTTTTAATTCTATTCAAATTATGTACTCCTAGTCCTAGTCATTTTGTACTTCTCTTTTTAATCAAACTATGTACTCTTAGTCCTAAGTAGCTTTGTAATCCAATCCTAACAAGGAGAGGACCTAGGTGAGCCTATAAATACCCCACCCCTCCACCCTCTTATAACTATTGAAGGGAATGAATAATTAAATGATTAATTGAATTAATGAGTGTATGAATTTTGAGTAGAAATTTGAGTGTTATTACATCTATTTTGCCTTTGTTTCTATGAACATCGAGCTCCATGAGGGAGTGTTGCCTTTGCTCTTTGATCATCGAGGGGTGTGAGACCCTGTTTATCAAAACCCTAGTCCTCATCCACCTGGACACCCATATGCCCGCTCCCATCTAGAACACCCCATCCAACCTTCTCTTTTCTTTCTCCTCCTTCTTTTCCCAATCTGATACTCTTTTCTAATCCCTTGATAAGTTTCTTGCAGGTTCCTCCAGTTCTGCAAAGATCGGACACTGTTTGCTTTGCCTTCGAACCAGTGGATAAAAAGTCGACTGATCTGCTAGTTCTTTGACTTGACTTTCCAGGCCATATCCGAGAGTGACGAGTGATCTCTTCATGAAAGCAATAGTAATCATTTCTAGGTACACACACCCTAGCCTTGTATATCGGGTTATTGCAGAAGAGCTAGTCCTACCAGGGTTTCTTAGCCCTCGCAGTCCTGTTTTTATCTTTTTTGAGGGTCTTTTTTGCATGCTTGTGGTCTATAATTTCTATAGGAACATCCTTTTATCTATTTGACCTAAAATTTGAAATTGAAACTCTAACTTAATGCTGAATCCACGAAAATTCTCTTGCATGCTAATTAGTCACCCTTCAACTAGTCGGTGGATAGAGGGTGGACCCTCTCTTCCATGGAGAAGAAGAAAAGAGGAAGAAAGAAGAAAAGGGGAGGAAGAGAGGAAGAAAGAAATGGAAATGGAAAGGGAAAGAAAGAAAAAAAAGAGAGAGGGAGGAGACTCTGTTTGGCGGAGATGGAGAGGAGAAGGGAACAAGAAAAGATAAAAAAGAAAGGGAAAAAAAGGAAAAAGAAAAAGAAACGGAAAAAGAAAAAGAAAAAAGAAAAAAAGAAAAGAAAAAAAGAGGAGAAAGAGAAAGAGGAGAGAGAAGAAAAGGAGATAGGAGATGAGGAGAGAAGAGATGAGGAGAGAGAGAAAGAGGAGAGAGAAGATGAAGAGAGAGAAAGGAGAGAAAAAAATATAAATATTGAAGAGGGAGATCGAAAAGCTCTCTTTCTTGAAATTCATAAAGTTAAAATTTTATAGGTAAAATATTTTGGTTTATAAATTATCCTAGGATTATTTATGTTTAAAAATTATTATTGTAGGGGGGCAGCCTTCTGAGCAGAAGGGCATTGTGTGGGTTCCAGGTATAGACCAATATCAGGCATGTTAGTTAGCTCTAATGAGATAAGGATTTCTAGACTTGATCTCTAGTTGTATATATATATTTTATATGACATGTTTTGATCCGAGTACATGAGCATTGGCATGCATGGTTGTTTTCGCACGATATATCTTGACTTCTTGTGATAGATAGTATGATAAATGTTATTATTATTTATATTCATGTATACCATGTTTTAATGAGTAAAGTTATCTTTGGATGGGTTAGACCATGATATTGATTATTGAAAAACTATAAATGACATGATTTGACTACATGAAGTAAGTTAATGAAGTGTTCATTAAGAGAATATGGTATTTGAACTAGCCATGCCATGGGATCATGGTTACTGAGATTGTCTGGGCCATGGGCTTTGTACATGGAATAGATGACCACTGGTGGATAGTACGTGAAACAGCCTGAGCCATAGACTTTGTACGTGGAATAGCCAGCCATGGATGGATAGTATGTAGGACAGCTTGAGCCACTGGCTTAGTACATGGGCTAGCCTGGCAATGAGCAGATAGTACATGGTCGATTATGAGATTGCTAGTCATGGGCTAGAGCATGATTGTGGTTAGTCCAGAACCCTAAAGAAGAAGGATGATTAAATTGAAATATAAAAAGAAAACATGATTTTACAAAAGGTATTATCATATATGATATTTGAGTTGTTTGGTTGCATGACATGATATACTCTTACTCCTTGCTATTTTCAAATATTATTATTATTGGTGTGACTTTTAAGAGACCTTACTAGGCTGTAAAGCTCACAATCCTCTACTTTCTTTCTTCATAGAGTTGTACAGGATATCCGAGCTTGGTAATGGATTAGATTCATGAAGAAATAAGGAATAGCTAGAGAGCCATTAATACCAATCAGATGACTGAAGGATGAGTGAAATTGTAACCATATAAGTTATATTATTTTTTTATGTTAGGTATATTTTATGAATTGTGGTCAATAGTGTTTTGGAGGATTGAAGTTGTAATGAAAATTGTTTAGGCCTTGCATGATCTCTAGAATGTAATCTAGGGTTTGTACGGTCGGTTGCATAGCTGATTCCAGTACTGGATTCGGGGCATGACAAAGCCTACAAAAAAGTCCATACTTGGGGGTAGCTCCAATGAGGACCCTTTAACTTTCAAGTCAGTAATCTAGAATAGAAGCAAAATAATGAGCTGAAATATATTTCACTTACTTAGATCCTCAAGGCTCTTTGTTATTTATAGCGGATGGTTATGGAGCCATGCAATTCTGAGGGTATCAGATTATTAATCGTGCCATTATGAGCATGGAATTTTAGTCCTCATCTAATTTTGCATAGGGAAAAAATTGCTCCTGTTAATCTTATCTACATGGAGTGATCGCTTCCGCACTTTAGATCACTGGCCAATTGAAATTGTGAATACTGATCATGTGATGGGAAAACCATATTAAAAATAGGAAGCTAGTAGGGACTAAGTATAAAAATACTTTGACACTAGGTTTGGCATGGCTTGGTAGGTCAACATATGGGTTGGCAACCTCTAAGGGTGCATTCCCGATAATAAGTCCAAAGATCCCAACAATGAATCCGAGATATCAGAAATATTATCATAACATTCACTTGCCCTTTACTCCCGAGTCTATATTGGAAGTGGGTTAAGCGAAGAGAGTAACGCTGATATTATGCCTTTGACCTTAGAATGCTTGCTCATGGCTCCCTATGGGATATTATGCACTTCATTTAATGTAGGCAGTGTTTGGATGCCACCGGCCATTGGCGATCAAGAAGATTGATGTGACTAGCTTGCCATTCTAGATCATTAAATGTTCTAGAAATCCCATGCTAATGATAACACCTTTTTTGCTTCCTCCTCTCTTCCTTTTAAAGTCCTTTCCTCTGGCTTTCAAGTCTATCTCAAGAACTTCTACAACAAAACTTTCGATGATTTTCATTTTGGCATCCTTGAGACAAGATTAGACTAGAAGAGATCTGAGCACTCAAGATGGCATCCAAGAAGAAGCGAGTTGGGATAGCTACATCGATGAATGTTTTCATTATCCCAGTGAGTGGTGACACCAACCCTCCAAACATTTAGCCTTCAACACTAGCTTTGATAGGAGGGGATGTCAACCCCTCAGCTACCCAAGTTTCAGCTCCATCAGGCAGTGATGCCGGCTTGCTAGAAGAGGTTCTAATAGACGTAGTGGAAGCAACAAGTCAAGAAACTATAGGTCCATCAGAAGAGACCCCAATGGAGATAATAGAGACCGCTAAGCCACCAGAGGGGACTTAGATGATGAACACCATCGATTCACAAGGGAAGGACCCCATAAAGGCAAGGGAAGCCACCAGCCCCTCGGAGCAGATTCCAATTAAGATGGTGGCTCCTGCTAGAAGCTCTTCACCCTCCCCCTATTTTGTAAGTCCTCCATGGCCAACACATTCTACTGGTTCCATGCCAAATATCTCAAGGCTATAGAGCTACTCATGGGTTTTCTCTCATGGGCTGAAAGACAACTACTGGTGGGATAGAGCACCTACAATCAGATGGCAAATGCCTTGACATCATTCATTCGGGTAAGAAACTTTCATATTTCTTTTCTTATTTCCTACTAAACTCTACTTAATAATATCTTTGTTTGAAACTTATGCAGCTAGGGTACTACTTGGCTCACTTCACAAATTTTGCTGTAGAAGCCCTGGCATAGGAGCTAGCTAACAACAAAAGAAAAGGCATACTAGCTGGAATATGTTCTCGAGCAAGAGAAATCTACCAAAGCTGAATTAGTGAAGGAATCCAATCACTTTGAAGAAGCTCTTCAGGAGGCTCAAGAAAAACCAACCTCCAAGATGACAAAATAAGGGAGGTAGAAGCGAGGATCAGAGATCTTGGGCAATGAGTGACTTAGGCAAAGAGAGATTGCTCATGGGCTTAAGAAGAAATAAAATGCTTAAGGAGAGCATTGGAGGAAGGAGAAAGAAGAGCCGAGGTACTACTTCTGCTAAAGATCATTCTTCAAGAGGCCCTTTGCTGGAGGGATAGGTATTTCGACTGAGATTGTAAAGACCCCTGGCAAGGCTAACCTTCAAAGGAAGATGCCCTAGAAGACCAAGGACTTAGTCACAAGGAAGGCTAACCTTCAAAGGAAGGCTATAATGTGCATCCAAGGAGCCGTTAGACTCATAGGCCAAACTTTAGCTGGCTACCTTGAGGGTGAAGCATTTGGATGGCTTATTGCAAGAAGAAAAGGAATGTACAATGATGCTCCAATGTGAACTCTCATATTAGGAGACAATAGCTTGGACTTCCAACATAAAGGCATCTAGGCTTGAGAAAAAAGGAGCTGATGCTGTGGCAAGGCATGTAAGACTGCCTTCTCCATAGGCTTCATGAAGTGCAAGTTGATGGCTCAAGCTCACCTTTTTTACATCAACACCAAAGCTTTGCAAGCCGACCTTTTAGATGAAAGTTTGATGGCCATAGTGGATGACGACATAGAGATATTCATAAAAATCTTGCAATGGCTTCCTTTTGCAACTAAAGTTCATGTTGCTACCCAAACTTAAGAAGGCACTAGATCCCACTATGAAGCTAGTGCCAGGACCTCCCTCCAAACTCCTGAAGATCCTTCCAAGGCTAATAATGCTCTAGGACTTGAATAATGTAATTTTTCTTTTTTAATTTTGAGATGTAATCAAATTCTATGTTCAATAAAGAATATATTTTTTGAATCATTTGTCTTGTTGTGCCTTGAACTTTGACTGTTATGTCGGCCAAGCCATAACTAAGCTAATATGAATCATAATCCAAGATAAAGCCATAATTTAAAGTGTGGAGGTAATGTGATCCAACCTAAAATTTGACCCAAGACTTGGATAAATTCTTATGAAAGATCTATGTACTTCTAGTAGGAAGGGGTTAGAATTTGAACCGCTTCCATGTAGCGGGCTTTGAGTTTGGAGTAGAGTACAATTCGCTTGCCGCTATTAATAACTATCATATCTACTATGCCCAACGGGGGAATGCCATGTGTTGCCTAGGTGGCTACCCAAGAGGGGGTGAATTGGGTCTTCTTTTAAAAAATTGTAGGCAAGTAATATGTATTTCAAAATCCTTTGCAAGTGGAATGTGTTGTGATAGAATTATAAAATGTATAAGCTAAATAGAGTCAAGAAAGCACAACACAAACACACCAAATTTATAGTGGTTCGGAGCAACCCAGCTCCTACGTCTACTATCCAAAATACCACTTGGGATTTCCACTATATTCACACCCGAATACAATAGGATTGTTTTACAGGATCACGATCCAAAACCTCTACACTTTGGTTTTATGGGATCACCAAAGAAAACCCAACACCCTTTGGTTTTAACAGGCTCACCAAAGAAACCTAACTTGGTTTTCATAGGATCACCAAGGACCTAACCCTTGGTTTTAATAAGGCTTACCAAGAACCTATTTGGTTTTTCAACCGAGCTCACCAATAACCCAACAATTCAAAGATTGAATTGAAAAATAAATGCAACAAGAATGACAAACTCAATTTATCGGATAGTTGTCGGTGCAGCTTGTTGGAAGTCCACTTGAATGCACTTAAATAGACATTAATTACT
This sequence comes from Areca catechu, assembly GCA_021397845.1. Taxonomy (NCBI): domain Eukaryota; kingdom Viridiplantae; phylum Streptophyta; class Magnoliopsida; order Arecales; family Arecaceae; genus Areca; species Areca catechu. Next base: position 38,670,655 of record CM038042.1, on the reverse strand, counting down.
TCAGTGGATTCTTCCCAAAGTTGCTTCAAGCTTCAGATTAGAGTTGGTGAAGACTTGAATGCTTGACTTGAATGCTCTTATGCTCTTTTGCTGTTGGTAGGTAGGATATTCAATGAAGCTCTCTTCTTTGAAAAACTCTCTAATTCTTTTTTTCAAGGAAGTTAAAATCCTTTAAATTTAAAGTCTTCCATCATTCCAAGGCAGTTATAGCCGTTGTAGACCATTGGGGAATGATTTTTGATCGTTGGAGCACCTTTTAGCATTCAAAAAAAATTTTGGAACTAGCCATTGGATACCTGAAAATAGGATTCGAGTCAGCTCGGATTCCTTCGAGTCAGCTTGGATCTTTCGAGTCGATGGGTCGAGTCACCAAATCTTCAATGCAGTTAACTCTTTATCTAATGGCTCAAAACATCACTCTGGATGAGTCGGTTCTTTGTAGCTCGGGTCGGCTCGAACTTGAATCTTGAAAATCTTGAACTCGAGGAGTCGGCTCTTTTCAGCTTGGGTCGACTCTTCTTCTCAGGTTCGAAAAACCTCACTCTGGAAGAATCGGCTCGATGCAGTTCGGGTTGGCTCACTTTCTCAGGCTTTCAGAATTAGGTCTGGCAGAGTCAGCTCTTTTTGGTTCAGGTCGGCTTGCCTGGCTGTTCTTAGAAATCTTCAGGAAATGGACTCTGGAGGAGTCAGCTCACTTTTCATCGAGTCAACTTGGATTGCTACATTCCAGAATCCTTGCTACGTGCTAACAATCAGAGTCGGCTCTTCATTACTTAGGGTCGGCTTGAGTGTCTTCTTTAGGATTTTTATAATTAAACTTAAAGAAAACTCTCACCAACTCTTTTATAATTTCACACAATACCAACTCAAACTAAAATTCATGGCACACACACTCACAGAAGTAACCCTTTTAATTGATTTTTTTTTAGCCTTTTGATTGGGTTCTTCTTTACAAAAATATTTACAATACAACTCAACCAAGAAAACAGAAGTGTAGGAGTTGAAGTTTGAACATGTTATTCATCCTATAAAAACTTGTCAAACACTTGAAGAGTTGTCAGAAATAAATGTACATGCTCCAATGTTTGGTTATCATCAAAATCACTTATAGGGTCAACAAACTCCCCCTTTTTGATGATGACAAAACACTAGGCATGAAAAATCAATATAAAACTTTACAATTGCCTATTTAATAATATTTGCAAGAGTATATGAACAAGTAGAGCAAATTGACTTTAGTTAGTGTCAAACAATTAGAGGAGAATTAGGGCTTAGAGAGATAATCTCCCCCTTAATAAAATACTCCATGTTTTGGCAAACTCTTCATTCAGTTTTACATTTCAAAGCTCAAAAGCTTTGATCAACAGAGCTAACAAATGTTGAAGTGTAAAACATTATGTATTAAAGTCATTATGTACCAGAGTTTGTAAAAAAAATTGTAATTCAGGCTTTAAACATTATAAGTCAAAACTTAAAGCATCAGAGCTTGAAATATCAATACATGTTCATTTCAAGTATATATCAATACATGTTCATTTCAAGTATCAGAGAAAATATGTATCGAAGCTTTGAAGTCTCAATGTTTTATCTTTTTCATGCAATACTTTCTCTCCCCCTTTTTGTCAATCAATCAAAAAGGTTGAGTAAGAATTAAGCTCAGATTTTAAAATAGATTGAGAAAGTATTTAAAATTATTTGAGATTATTTCACTTTCTCATATTTATCTTGAAATTCTAATTAAAATATTAATCATTGTAAGAGCAATCAAACATTCAATTCAGAGAGAAATTGAAGAAATTGTTAGACAAAAGATGTACTTTCATTTCATTTCAAAAGTTTAGTACAAAGTACAGAAAGGTAATACACTTAGTCACTGTCTATGTCTATGCTAGGTTTTGAGGAAGTTTGGCCAGGGATTTGAATTCTAGGAGGTAGAGAAGCAATAGGATCAATGAATTGTGGAATATCATGAGATCCAGGTGTTCTGATGTATGGAGTAAGTTGTCTTGGATGGCCTGAGTGACTAGAAAGGATCTAGAGGGAGTCTTGAGAGTAGCTAGAATATCTTCAATCTTGCCCATCATTATTCATAGAAAGTTGCTCATTGACTTCAATTCGGCTTCAACATTCTTTACACTTCTAGAAGCAGCCAAGTCTTCCATTCCTTCTTTGATTACTGCCATTTCTTTTTGTAGTGAAAGCATTTTTGAAGCTTGAACATTGGCAAATGCTTCAGCTGAACCTCTCAATCTTCCAAATTCACTTCTAATTATACCAATACCTTTGGTACAATCTTCCTCCATCCTTTTTCCTACTTCAAGTGAACCCATTTTGACCCTCAAGTTATCCATCTCAGTTTTGTAGGCTTCAAGGATTTGAGTGACTGAGCTTTTGATAGAGTCTGAACTTGATGTAATCAACTGAAGGATCGGCTGGACAACTATCACGGTTGTACTAGTTATACTGGTTACTGCAGCTTTGGAGGTTTCAATATTTTCAATTCTTCCTTTTAGATCATTTATTTGTTCTCCAAACTGGGTTAGCCTGTCATCGACTGATTTTTGAAATACTCCAAACATTTCACCCATAGAAGACTTAATGGATTCAGTCATACTATTCATTTGTTGTGCCAAGAAGTCTTGTATCATTGAAGAGTTCATGGTAGGAGCAGTTACAGCTTGATCATGACTTGGAATGTTTGTAGCCTAATCAAAGGTAGGCGTGCTGTATGGCATGTCAGGCAAGTCAAGGATAGAAATATCTAGAAAAGAAGTATCGAAGTCCATCTGGATAGGGGATTCCTGTTGTGGCTATGGCTCAGGGATGTGCATTGTGATGCCTTCACCAGTCACTTCTTCTATTTGTTCTTGGACTTCTTCAGTCTCTTCAACTATAGGAGTGTCAGTTTTCTTCTTCCAAGTACCATCTATTAACAAGTATCCCATTCTCTGAAGGGTCTTAGCTGTGTATGTGTCAGTGTGGAGTAATGCCTTACTATCTTCTCCTGTCAAGTCTAAACTTGCTCTTTGAAAGAGGATTGAAAGAATCATTCCATATGGCAAGCAGGCTTTAACTTTCCTAATTGCCTCCTTCATTTGACTAATCATAATTGCAGACAAATTAATCTTTTCTCCATTAATTAAGAGTTCCATAAAACATAAATCCCTTTCACTTATCCAGTTGAATCGACCTGTTCTAGGTTAGAAGATTCGGCTAATAAAGTTATGTAGGAGTCTCATTTCAATGGACAACATGCTTGCTTTGAGAATCCCAATCCCATTTACCTCAGCTCTTTCCAAAACTGTCTGCAATGCTTTGCTTCTATCCTTCAGTACAAGATATTCTGTGCCTTCAAAAGGCATTTCCAAAACACTTCCTAGGATTTTAGCAAAGATAATTATCTTCTTTCCTTTAACTGAGGACTCAATGAAATTCTCTCCAAACCTTAAATTTTCATAGAACATTCTTACTAGGTTTGGATAGGTCTTGATATCCAGTGAACACAAATTCCTCCAGCCTTGGTTCTCAATAAGATCTCCAATCACAAAACCGATTTCCCTTAGATATTCGAATAAAATACATCGGCCAGTAGTGATTGGTCACATACCTAGGGACATTTGGTGGCTTAGAGAAATAGGGCTTCCTTCTTCTTCAGGCTGTGGTTCATTCCAGAAGACATTATCTTCTCAGAATTTCGTTCTTCGTTCTTGTGGAGCTGCATCACCAATTCTCCCAGATTTCTTTCCAACTACTCTCCTTGGTGCCATAGTGAACAAATTGAGTTTAGAGGAGGTTTATGGAAGTTTAGAGAAGTTTGGAAAGTTTCTTGGAGGGAATGGAATAGGGTTTAAGAGTAAGAATGGTAAAAACAAAACTCTACGGCTCGAATTAAAAAAAAGATGGCTCGACATCCGAGACAGCTCGACCAACAGTTCATCTACTCGAGTCGGCTCGAGTTGAGGGAGCTCAAAAAATAATTTTTGTATTTCAATCAAGGCTCATAAAATTTTGGGATTTGGATCAGAAGGTTATCTAAATACATTGTCCTTAAGACTCTGGAGGCGGTTCTAGATAGGATCATATAATCCTAGTTTATTTCTGATCATTGAAAACCTATCTAAATTTAATGGTTTGGTAAAGATATCAGCAAGTTGGTATTCAGTTGGCACAAATTCAAGAGTAATATCATTATTCAAGACATGTTCTCTTATAAAGTGGTGCTTAATTTCAATATGTCTTTCTATCAATTTTGCAACCAGCATAGTTAGCATTAAAAACTAATTAAATTCAAGGATGATTCTTTAGAATAACAAAGGCCTAAGTTACTTTTACCTTTCAAGTATTTGAAAATTCTTTTAATAGCAAGCATATGTGTTTCTTTAGGATTACTTGAAAACTAGCATAGACACATACACTGTACAAGATATCAGGCCTACTGGTTGTCAAATATAAAAGGGATTCGAACATACCTTTATATAGCTTTTGGTCAACGTTGGATCCACTTTCATCTTTGTCTAGCCTGCAGGTAGGACTTATGGGTGTGCTAGCCTCTTTGCTTGTTTTCATGCCAAATTTTTTGATTAATTCCTTGATGTACTTGGCTTGGCTTATAAAGATTCCTTCCTTCATTTGTTTGACTTGTAATCCAAGGAAGTAGTTGAGCTCACCCATAAAGCTCATTTCAAACTCAACCTGCATTAGCTCAGTAAATTCTTCACGAAAACATTCATTAGTTGTACCAAAGATAATATCATCAATGTATATTTGTACAGTTGGCATGTCATTAAAAGGAGTTTTGTCAACATTTCCTCTTTTGAAATCATTTTTAAGTAAAAACATGCTCAATCTATCATACCAGGCCCTAGGTGCTTGTTTCAAATTATATAAAGCTTTGTTCAACTTAAACACATGATTTGGAAAAATATGATTTTCAAATCCTGGTGGCTGTTTTACAAAAACTTGTTCAGAAATAAATTCATTTAGAAAAGCACTTTTGACATTCATTTGAAAGAGTTTAAAGTTCATGATGGGGACCTCACCAGCATAGATCCCAGAGCAAGCATGAATCTTGGAGCCTTGCGAATCTCGGAGCATATCTAGAATAAATTTAAGATTTATCTTTTATTTGAAATTTGAATTAGGATTTTGTTGGTTAGGATTGAGATATGGATAGGCTTATCTTATCCTATCTTGTATTTGAATTTGAATCATCTCTATCTTTTTATCCTGTATTCAAATTCAAATGAGGGTTGGACAGGTCTATAAATACCACCCTCGGTCCTTTGTAAAAAAAAAGTTTAGTCTAAGTTTTAGTGAATGAAAATGAGTTGTAGAAAAGAGTGGGTTTTTTATTTTACTCTGTGAGGAGAGGGTGCGAGGCCCAACCTCAGGACATGATGTGAGGTTATGCCCAGTTATCTCCTTCCCATTCCATCTTCTCTATCCCCTCATGGCCTTTGAGATCCATCCTAGCGCCTCCAAGTATCGAGGAGGGTGTAATGCCCTAGAGTTTAGAGGTCTCTTCGTTAGGGTGAGTCCTAAAGTCCATGAGATCCAGATCCCTATCCTACATCCCCACTATTCCTTCGCCACCCCTAAAAAAAAAAAAATTACCAAAAAAAATAGTACCCTAATTTTGGTAACTTCTAGGCTCACCAACGATCCTATCCCCTTGTCCCCCATCAATTTTGGTATCAGAGCCCAGAAAAAAATTAGAGTATCCCAGATTCCCTTCCATCCTGCCAGCCCTCATCGTCCCCGTCCTCCATCTTTCACCCGGTCTAGCACCCCTTGGTCGCCTCCCCGTCTACCTACATTCCTTCCCATCGGTCACCATTGTTTCGTTGCTGTTTCGTCAGACCATGATCGGCCGCTGCAGACATCGTCTTCCTCAAACCCATGCCCGTCCGCTCTCGTCCGCCATGGCCCAAGCCTCCCGTCGTCCGTAAGATCCCTCTGAAGCCTCCCTTGTTCCTCCATTCCAACCATCACACAATCTTCCTACCTCCATCCATTTAGATTAGGAATCAAGTCTCCCTTCCACATCATTCATATTTTTTCCATGCCCTGAACCAGAGCCATTTATCTTCCTCCATCCTATCCTCCCATGCCCAGTTAAGCCTTCAACCCATCGATCCTTCATGCCCATTCACCATACTCACGCACAACATCATCACCTCTCCACCATCCCGCGTAGTAGCCTCCCAGCTCCCCTGTTCCATGAAGCCCCTGTTCACACGTCCAAAGAAGCCCGTCTGTAAGCCTCCTCCCGGTTTCTCCATCGCCAGATCTGCTTCTCTGGTCCTTCCCCATCACCGGATCTCCTTCCTCCGGTTCGCCCGAAGTCATCCACACCTCCATCAGCCTCCACCCAGATCGAGTCCTGCCCCCTCCTCCGTGGCCTCCGATGATGATGCTTCTAGCCTCAATCTCCCCAGCCTCCCGATGGTGCTCAGTTGAGCCAGCCCAATGGCCATAGTCGCAGCGTCACCATTAGCCTCGCCTCCCGTTTGCCACAGGAGATCTGGGAGCTCCACCACAAACTCACCACCGAGCTCGAGGAGGTCATGTTTGGTGCCCTCGATGCCCTCTTCGTGCAACCGCTACAGTGCAGATCGAGGCCCTCCCTCGTCCAAGCCGGCCACCTATCTCTGTGCCCGCTGTCGCCCGTGATGCCTCCCCATCTCCATGCCCGACGCCCCTCCGCCCTGAGTCGTCGCCAGCCACCACTGACTTCACCGATTCCATCCTCCGTCGACCATTTCTCCAAGCAACCCGGCCACCGCCTCTTCCACCTGTGGAAAGCACCGTGTCGGCCACCTTCTCCTCCGTGCTGCCGACTCCATTTTCTTTTTGGCTCCCTGTCGGCCAACTGTCCCCTCCACCGATCATGATGATCTTTGCATCGGCCATCATTCCGTCTGTCCACGGTCTCTGCCCAGCACCTTCGCCGGAGAGCCTGCCGGTGAAGACCACCGGTACATCAGAATTGCCGGTGAAGTACATCCTTGTTTTCGGTCCGTGGAGGAGGGAGATGAAGCAGACACGCACGAACATGAAAGCATTACCCGGTTCCCGACTTCAGACTTGCACAGATCTCAAAGCCACACAGATTTCAAAGTAGCATAGATTTTAAAGCTGCATGGCTTCCAAAGATACATGGATTTCAAAGTAGCATGCATCTTGGAGTTATATAGATTTCAGCGGTGCACAAATTTCAGAGCAGTCTTTGGCTGTGGGTCATCAAAGCCCCTGCTCGTTTTGACTCGACGAAGTCGAGTTTTTCCCACCTCAGGGGAATGATGGGGACCTCACCAGCATAGATCCCGGAGAAAGCACGAATCATGGAGCCGTGCGAATCTCGGAGCATATCCAGAATAAATTTAGGATTTATCTTTTATTTGAAATTTGAATTAGGATTTTGTTGGTTAGGATTGAGATATGGATAGTCTTATCTTATCCTATCTTGTATTTGAATTTGAATCATCTCTATCTTTTTATCCTGTATTCAAATTCAAATGAGGGTTGGACAGGTCTATAAATACCACCCTTAGTCCTTTGTAAAAAAAAAAGTTTAGTCAAAGTTTTAGTGAATGAAAATGAGTTTTAGAAAAGAGTAGGTTTTTTATTTCACTCCGTGAGGAGAGGGTGCGAGGCCCAACCCCAGGACAAGATGTGAGGTCATGCCAAGTTATCTCCTTCCCATTCCATCTTCTCTATCCCCTCGTGGCCTTTAAGATCCATCCTAGTGCCTCCAAGTATCGAGGAGGGTGTAATGCCCTAGAGGTGAGAGGTCTCTTCGTTAGGGTGAGTCCCAAAGTTCATGAGATCCAGATCCCTATCCTACATCCCCACTATTCCTTCGCCACCCCTAAAAAAAAAAAAAATTATCAAAAAAAATAGTACCCTAATTTTGGTGACTTCTAGGCTCACCAACGATCCTATCCCCTTGTCCCCCATCAGTTAATGTAGCAAGCAAATGCTATAAGTAATCTAATGGTCTCAGGTCTTGCTATAGATGCATAAGTTTTATCAAAATCGATATCTTCTTCTTGATTGAATTCATTTGCTACCAACCTTGCTTTATTTATAATTACTTTACCATTTTCATCTAGTGTGTTCCTATAGATCCATTTGATTTCTATTATAGGATGGTCTGTAGGTCTACTAGCTAGTGTCCAAATATTATTCCTTTCAAACTGGTTTCATTCGAGAGACAGGCTATGTAGTCATGTGCATCTCTATGTGCTGACCTAGTCCTAACACTATGAGAAGGATCACCAATGATTAGATCTTTGGGATGTGAAGTTACATACCTCCATTCCTTTGGTAAATCAGCATGATCCTTGCTTACCATTTCACTTCCATCTTGCATTGGCTTGTCTTGAATGTTTAGATCGGTCATTTCCTTTTGTAGTGTACCTGCATCATTATCTATGCACTCATCTTTTCTAGATGGTGAAGGGTTAGCTTCATCAAAGACAACATGAATTAACTCTTCTACAGTAAGAGTCCTCTTGTTAAACACTCGATATACTTTGCTATATAATGAATAACCAAGGAATATAGATTCATCAAATTTTGCATCAAACTTTCCTAGATTATCCTTACCATTATTTAACACAAAGCATTTACACCCAAAAACATGAAAATAATTAATATTTGGTTTTCTTCCATTCCAAAGCTCATAGGGGGTTTTCTTTAAATTTGGTCATATCTGGTGTGGGCACCAGACTCAGAAGAAGACTTCAGAGCTCCATCTGGATCTCTGATTGACATTGCCCGAGAAATTAGGGTTTGTAATAAAGGTTGACCTGGTCAACCAGTTTATTTATTTTTATTTATTTCTTGAGTCACCATTTAAATTTTGTTGAGTCATGTTGACTCGGTGCAAGTCCCGATGTGGTTTCAATTTGGTCCAAAATGGTGCCACATTTGTCTTCCAATCAAATCAAGGTTCAAGCAAGTGGAGGCCACACTCCAAGCCACACGCCCAGCCACACTCCGAGCACACGCCAGAGTCCAGGAGGCACCACAGAGGCATCCCAGTGTCATGGTCCCCACACCCAAAGAAGAAAAAATCAAATTGGAAGCTAATTTAAAGGAGGCGCCCATACCTGCCTATTTTACCTAAGCAAAGAAGGAAGAAAACTTCTCTTGGAGAAGAAATCAAAGAAGGACATCCAATTGAAGTTCAAATCAAAATCAAAGAGCTTAACTTGGAGTGGAAGAAAAGAAGAAATGCCATAAGAAGAGGAGGACTCCAAATCCAAATCCAACTCCAAAGGAGGCGCCATAAAAATTCCAAAAAAAATTCCTTTATGGCCGTCCCAATTTTTTTGAAGTCTTGGTCGACCAAGAGAGAAGATTTTCTACCTAATCTAGTGGTTGGAGGAGTTTAGTCCCACATGGGAATTTGTACAAGCTAGGAGAAAATTTTAGGTCTATATAATAGACCTCTCTTTGTAACTTTAGAAAATCAATGAAGAAAATTATTTTTTGCTATTCTCTTGTGTTGAGTGACCTAGGTTTCTCTTCTTCCGCACTATTCTAAGTGTTGAGCTCCGTGAGGGGGTAATCCGGGTTCCATTGGAGCCTTGAGGAGGTGAGAGATCTCCATCTTTATCCAAAACCCTAGGTTAGCCACTTGAAATTCCAAAACCCTAGCCACCCTTCATTATTTTCAATCCATCAAACCCTAGATCCATCCATCTCCCACGACCTCTCTCTCTCTACAAGTCCAGGCCGTCCACCTTCATCCAGATCCAGTCCGGCTACTTCAGATCCAGAGCAAGTTCCAAGGAAAATCACATCAGCTTCCAGGAGAATCTAGTTTTCAGCAATTTCAATCTTCAAGTTCATCAACCTGGTAAATTCTTCCCTTGACTCTCTGATTCCATCAATTATTTTTCTTCTCTTCCAGATCTTGAGTTCAGGAGAAGCCAACCCGCCAAAGGACCAGTACTGGAGGATCCATTGCAAAGAAATCTGAATCCGAAGATCCAACAATCTGCTCGGGAGAGTTCTTCCACCAAAATCTGTGAAGATCATTGTCTGGTTAGGTAAACCATCTCTTCTCTTTATTTCTGTTCTGTTGAAAGTTTGGAGTGAAACCCTAGGTCTGGGAGTTTCTCAACCCCCAGCGATCCGTTGCTTCTGAACTACTCTGATACTTTAGTTTCCTTAAAATTGTGCTTTCAATTATCATATTAGTATCTTTCAATGTTAGGTTAACTTTTCTTTGATTTGAAGCCAACTTCTACAAACATATAAAAACAACAAAATAAAATTAGTTAATCTTAATTTACTTCCGCATCGCGTCCCTTCATTTGTTCTGCATCATTTTTGGTATCAGAGCTTCCGTTCTGCATCATTTTTGGTATCAGAGCCCAGTCTAGGGTTTCTGATTTGCTTGCATGCTTGTTTTGATTGTTTTCTCTTTTTATTTTGTTTGCTCGAAGTAGACTCCCCAAGACGTCCGGTCCTAGGAACTAAGCGAGGCGCAAGCCTCCTCCTCCCATTCCACGGGGTGTTCCTAGGGCGTGTAGGGGATCCATTGGGTTATAACTTCGTAGCAGGGATTATAAACGGGGAAGACAATCTAGTTGCAGCCCGTAATTACCCTGTTGTATGAATTATTTCTCCCTACATAAAACTCTGAATTACATGATTTTTGTTTCGTTGAAACCAGTATAATTGAACCTATTTTTCATAATTTTTCTGTGATTTATTGGTTTCGGTAAAAATTCTGAGAATTAAAATACAGCAACTCTATTTTTTGTGTTCTGCAATTCAATTCTTTTTGGAGTGATCATCTCATAATTTACTTAAGGACAATTGAGCATCTAAGATAAGGGGAGGAGTTGATTACCTCTCCTTAGCCCAAAACCACCATCCAATCATTCGAACCTAGACCTAATTTAAAATCAGTTAGACCTAATTTGCCCTAGTGGGCTAGGGACACCAATTGGTCGGGTCTAGGCTAGTGTTGAGTCAGTTTGCCGAGTTATTATGTGTGTGCTTAGCACTCAGTGTCTAGAACGGTGGTTCAGGGATCCATTCCCGAAGGGCTTGTGTGCTGGTCCGCCTACCTGGCCAATCACTGATTGGTGTCTAGGATTGGCAATCAGGGACCTAACACTCCCTTTACACCTGCCTGGCTGAGTCCTGAGTTACTACAGGCTAGCTTGCCACTCTGATTGGGCATCTAGTTTGGACTCTAGGTCTAGTGATCCAGTAGTCGATTTAGTCTAGTCTCATTTTGTGTGCTTGCTTGAATCATCATGTCTACCAGAAACGGAGTGCCATATCAACCTGGTCAAACCCAACCTGATTTAGAGGCCATGGTTAGAGCTCTTACTGAGAGCATGAACAAGTTAAGCCAGGATTTGACTGCTACTGTTACCCAGTGTAAAGAACAAGTCCATGAGAATTTTACCCAGCTTAGGGATCAAGTCCAAGTCCTTGAGAAACATAGACATCAAAATTGGATCCCTGATCCAAAATTTAATAGGCCCCAACCTCATCCATACCAGGAGCCTAGGAGGACCTTATACCGTGATCGCGAGCATAACCTTAGGAAGCCTAACCATGATATCTATAGTGTGGATCGTGTCTATGAGAGGTCCTTACAATATTCTAGACCAGTCACTCAACAACCCAAGTCTTCTAGATCAAACCATTTAGATCCACACCCATGCCCAAGTAAGATCTTTACTAGCTTGAAACCCAGTGTGACCCAGGTTCCTATATCGCAAGAATGTTTGTTTTGTGGAGAAAGAGGCCATAAATCTAGTCAGTGCCCATGCATAGGACTGGCTTGTGCACAGCTAAGTGGTAAGAATCCTAAGGATGACATTAATGAGGGAGAACCCAAGCCTACCAATGAGGAAGAAGGGTCAGGTATGACAAGCCCAGAATCAGTTGACCCGATTACCACTGACCCGAAACCCATTGAAGATGGCATCGAGGAAGTATATGATGCTGGCTTGAGTCTAGTTGATGAATGTGAGGGGGAAGAACTTGAAGAATGTGACATTGATACTATTGGTTCCTTACCTGAGGAGACCTTGGAAAGCAACCAACTGATAAGACCTAGTTCAGAAATTCAAGAGATTTGTGAGAACCGGGTTCCTTTAGTCAAATACCCCCAGGAAGAACTCATATTGTTAGCCCGAGCTATTAGTTCGTACCCTCTAATGACAGTCATTCCCCAAGTACCAATTGAAGATCTTTGCACTGAACTGTTTAAGTTTGCCCACCCTATGGTAGATCCTCTCCTTAGGATGACTGAATCAAGCCTCTTACAATTGGACCTTGTCCCATGCCCAGCCACTAAGGTCTCTCCCGTAATCTCAGTTGAACATCCTTGTCTTGAGCGGATTGATTCTCCCAGTCCTGTAGAAGTCCTCCTTATGACCCCAGACCCCTTCCTTCGCATGACTGACCTACCCTTCTATAGAGTATACCTTTCCTCACCCATAGGTCAAATTTCAAGTCTTGAGGTCATCATCCATAGGTCCTTCCATGAATCATTCTTTAATCCATTTCTTGAGAAAGTGGATCATTGTTTGCTTAGAGAACAAACCTTAACTATTGCAATCACATCTCCTAGGCTACTTCCCGAACCATCTCTTGATCCATTCCTAGGAATAGCAAACTTTTCCTTTCGTAAGGATGACCAGTTGACACTCATAGATCACCATTCAAACCTTCAGGTCACCACCTTTAATCAGCAGGTAATTCAAGACTCCACCTCATATTTCCTCCCTTTCTCTAGGACTTCCAATGTTTCTTACACCATCCAAGTATACTTTGTCGAAGTCTTTAGAGTGAACCACGTGTCAGAACCTATTAGGTTTGCCACCTACTTCTAGAAGACCTTATGGCACCTACTAGGTACCCATGATAAGTTTTCATGCTCTGCATGCCATCCTCCGACCCAAGGTCAAACCTAGAGAGCCGTAGTTTGTTAGGTTTAGACCTAGGGTTCCTTTGAATAAAGTCCATTCTTTAGGAATGCATCGTCGGTCGAGTTTAGGTCATTGTCTCAGATTTTGGTTAAGTGAGAATACCAGGAGTTTGGATTTATACCTACCAAGGGCAGAATTTGCGTACAATGACTCGGTGAATAGGTCTACGGGTAAGAGTCCATTTGAAATTGTACATAGGTACAAACCTCACACACCTCTTGACCTAGTCCCTTGACCTGTCCACACTCGAGTCTCCGAATCTGCTGAGAATTTTGCACAGCATGTAAAAGACTTGCATAAAGAAATTCATGCCAAAATAAATTTAAGTAATGAAACTTATAAGAAGTTGGCTGATACTCAAAGGCGAGTCAAATCTTTTGTTGAGGGAGACTATGTGATGATTAGGTTAAGGCCTGAACGGTTTCCTCCTGGAACCGTTAGAAAGTTACATGCTAGGGGAGCTGGACCATTTAGAGTGGTAAAGAGAGTAGGATCCAATGCCTATGTGCTCGAGTTGCCTCCAGAACTAGGCATTAGCTCTACTTTCAACATTACAGACTTAGTAGAGTACAGGGAGCCAGCTGTGATTCCTAGTGAGCCTTTTGAGCCTAACCCTATCATTGAGAGTGATCCCGACCCTGTGTGTCCACCAACAAACTGGCCTGTGAGGAAAGAGCAGATTGAAAAGATCCTGGATGATCAGGTTATCTCTACTCGTAATCGAGGATACCAAAGGTACCTGGTCCGCTGGCAAGGAAGGCAAGATTCTGATGACTCTTGGATCTCCCGAGAAGAATTACAAGAATTGGACCCAGACCTCTTGGAGAGATACCAGAGCCAACTTGAGCCTTACTCGACAGGGTCGAGTTCCTCCCACCCCGGGAGAATTGGTGTGGGCACCAGACTCAGAAGAAGACTTCAGAGCTCCATCTGGATCTCTGATTGACATTGCCCGAGAAATTAGGGTTTGTAATAAAGGTTGACCTGGTCAACCAGTTTATTTATTTTTATTTATTTCTTGAGTCACCATTTAAATTTTGTTGAGTCATGTTGACTCGGTGCAAGTCCCGATGTGGTTTCAATTTGGTCCAAAATGGTGCCACATTTGTCTTCCAATCAAATCAAGGTTCAAGCAAGTGGAGGCCACACTCCAAGCCACACGCCCAGCCACACTCCGAGCACACGCCAGAGTCCAGGAGGTGCCACAGAGGCATCCCAGTGTCATGGTCCCCACACCCAAAGAAGAAAAAATCAAATTGGAAGCTAATTTAAAGGAGGCGCCCATACCTGCCTATTTTACCTAAGCAAAGAAGGAAGAAAACTTCTCTTGGAGAAGAAATCAAAGAAGGACATCCAATTGAAGTTCAAATCAAAATCAAAGAGCTTAACTTGGAGTGGAAGAAAAGAAGAAATGCCATAAGAAGAGGAGGACTCCAAATCCAAATCCAACTCCAAAGGAGGCGCCATAAAAATTCCAAAAAAATTCCTTTATGGCCGTCCCAATTTTTTTGAAGTCTTGGTCGACCAAGAGAGAAGATTTTCTACCTAATCTAGTGGTTGGAGGAGTTTAGTCCCACATGGGAATTTGTACAAGCTAGGAGAAAATTTTAGGTCTATATAATAGACCTCTCTTTGTAACTTTAAAAAATCAATGAAGAAAATTATTTTTTGCTATTCTCTTGTATTGAGTGACCTAGGTTTCTCTTCTTCCGCACTATTCTAAGTGTTGAGCTCCGTGAGGGGGTAATCCGGGTTCCATTGGAGCCTTGAGGAGGTGAGAGATCTCCATCTTTATCCAAAACCCTAGGTTAGCCACTTGAAATTCCAAAACCCTAGCCACCCTTCATTATTTTCAATCCATCAAACCCTAGATCCATCCATCTCCCACGGCCTCTCTCTCTCTACAAGTCCAGGCCATCCACCTTCATCCAGATCCAGTCCGGCTACTTCAGATCCAGAGCAAGTTCCAAGGAAAATCACATCAGCTTCCAGGAGAATCCAGTTTTCAGCAATTTCAATCTTCAAGTTCATCAACCTGGTAAATTCTTCCCTTGACTCTCTGATTCCATCAATTGTTTTTCTTCTCTTCCAGATCTTGAGTTCAGGAGAAGCCAACCCGCCAAAGGACCAGTACTGGAGGATCCATTGCGAAGAAATCTGAATCCGAAGATCCAACAATCTGCTCGGGAGAGTTCTTCCACCAAAATCTGTGAAGATCATTGTCTGGTTAGGTAAACCATCTCTTCTCTTTATTTCTGTTCTGTTGAAAGTTCGGAGCGAAACCCTAGGTCTGGGAGTTTCTCAACCCCCAGCGATCCGTTGCTTCTGAACTACTCTGATACTTTAGTTTCCTTAAAATTGTGCTTTCAATTATCATATTAGTATCTTTCAATGTTAGGTTAACTTTTCTTTGATTTGAAGCCAACTTCTACAAACATATAAAAACAACAAAAAAAAATTAGTTAATCTTAATTTACTTCCGCATCGCGTCCCTTCATTTGTTCTGCATCATTTTTGGTATCAGAGCTTCCGTTCTGCATCAATATCAAAACTCGGTTTAGTATATAACAGGTAGTGTTCATGGCTTCTACCCGAAAGTACCTTAGAAGATTACCTTCATATAACATCGTTCTGGCCATCTCTTCCAAAGTCCTATTCTTTCTCTCTACAACACCATTTTGTTGTGGTATTTTAGGAGCGGAGAAGTTATGATCAATGCCATGCTCAGTGCAATATTCATCAAAGAATTGATTTTAAAATTTAGTTCCATGATCACTTCTAATAGAGATAACAGAAAGATTTTTCTCATTTGAAACCTTTTTATGAAATTTTCGAAATACATCAAAAGTTTCATCTTTATGTGTAATAAATAATACCCATGTGAATCTAGAAAAGTCATCTACAATCACAAGGCCATATTTCATACCTCCTAGGCTTGTGGTCCTAGTTGGTCTAAATAAGTTCATGTGAAGTAGCTCAAGGGATCTAGTCGTTGAAATAATATTTTTTAATTTAAAACTCTTCCTAGTTTGTTTGCTTAATTGACAAGCATCACATACATAATTAATATCAACTTTGAAGTGAGGCAAACCTCTAACTAGATTTTTTGAGATTAATTTGGCAATAGTATGCATGCTAGCATGACCTAATCGTCTGTGGCATAATAAACATGACTCCTTCGTCTTAGCATTCATTGCTACTAAATTGGAAATACTAGACATGGTTAGATCATTTAGATCTACCACATAAATATTTTCGAGTCTGTGGCCAATGAATTTGTTGCTAGAGTCAAGAGAGTTAGTTACTATACACATAGATGATTCAAAGATAACTTTGAAGCCTTTATCACATAACGACAAATACTTAATAAATTATGCTTCAATTTATCTACTAGCAGCACATCTTCAATAGAAGTATAGGAGATTATTTTAATCTTACCGATTCTGATTATTCTCCCCTTGCCATTATCTCCAAAAGTAACCGATCCTCCTTCTTTCATTTGTAGGTTGATAAATTGATTCTTATCACCCGTCATATGCCTTGAACAGCCACTGTCAAGATACCATCTTTTCTTTGATTTTTGGACTGCAAGACAATCCTACAAAATAATCAATGAGTGATTTTAGGTACTCAAGCTAACTTGGATCCTTTCGGGTTAGCAACATTGGTTCCCTTTGGAACCCAAATGGTTCTATATTTCAATCCCAAATCTACTCATGGGATTTTTCAAGGAATTGCATTGATAAGATTTATGGCCAAATCTATAACATGCATAATAAATAATTTTGTCATTTTTGAATGATGCATGCTTTGAAGCTATAACAGATGCAGAAACAGGAATACTTGATTTGAAGGGTTTTTTCATAGTATTCTTAGGAACATATTTCAAGCCATTTGAAATTGATTTTGATGGAAAACCTTTTTCAAATTTAGCATTTGCAGCTGAAGCTTTTGAAGATACAAATTTTGTTGCTGATATTTCTTTAGCATTTATAGCATTAAATCTAATTCCAGCTTTATTTTTTGAGTCTTTTTGTTATTTCAAAATTAGCTCAAACTTATTTGAACTCAAGGTCAACTTTTCTACTAAAGGCTTAAGCTTTCCAACATCTTTTTCAAATCAGTATTTTCGACAACTAAAATATTGTTTGTCTCATATAAAATTTTTTTCATTGTTCAAGACTATAACATTTTCAGAAAGGTTATTCAATTTTCTTTGCAAAATGTTATTCTTTTCAAAAATCTCATCCTTGTCTTTTAATAAAACATCGTTTTGTTTCTTTAAGGACTTAATTTTAACCCCAGCTTTCTTAAATTCGATGAGTAAATCATGAAATGCATAATTCAGTTCATCATATGTAAATTTAGTTTGAAGCTCAGGGGATGATACCACATTTTCAAGACCCATCAAGTAAAGATTCATAGATTTCAGAGCCTCTTCTTCTTCATTTGATGAGGATGCTTCGCTGTCGCTCCATGTCACTACCATTGCTTTCTTTTTCTTTTTCTTAAATCCCTTTTTCAATAGAGGACAATCTGGTCTGATGTGCCCTGGCTTTTTGCACTCATAACATGTGGGCATTTCTTTTTCTTTCTCCTTTTTCTTGTCCTTCTCCTTAATGAACTCTTTGTTCTTGTGGAATTTTTGAAAATATCTTCCTTTCTTTCTTCCCAAGAACTTTCTGAACTTTCTGACGACCATGGCAACATCTTCGTCTTCCATGTCACTTTCAGTAGAGGAGCTTTCTTCTTCCGATTCTTCATCCCTTTTAGAATCTATAGTAGCTTTAAAGGTGATCAATTTTATTTTCTTTTGATCATCTTCAGTTCGGTACTGCATGGTCAGTTCATGGGTGATGAGAGATCCCAGCAATTCATCCAGCAATAAGGTATTCAAATCTTTTGCTTCCTGGATGGCTGTCACTTTCAGATCCCACTTGTTCAGAAGAGATCTTAGAATCTTCTGTACTAGATCTGCATTAGTGTATACCCTGCCAAGACTTTTTAAGCTATTAATAATGTTAGTGAAATGTGAAAACATGGCAGAGATTGTTTCATTTGGTTCCATCTTAAATAATTCATAACTATGTACAAGAAGATTAATTTTAAAAGACTTCACTTATGAAGTTCCTTCATGGGTCACTTCGAGTTTATCCCAAATTTCTTTTGCTGAAGAGAAAATTGAAATTCGATTAAACACATTACTATTCATGGCTTTGGCATTTAACTCTACCATCTTCATGTCGTGTTTGTCCCAATCCTCTTCAGGTTTAGGAACATCCACTCCATTAATTTTAACCATGGGGATATAAGGACCCTTTAGAATGACCTTCCACAGCTGAAAATCAACTGTTTGAATATAGATCTTCATTCTAGCTTTCCAATATGCAATATTTATGCCAGTGAAGAGTGGAGGTCTATTAGTTGATTGGCTATCCGCCAAGGACGTACTCATTGGATGAGCCATCAATCTTTACTCTAATGTATTCAGAGACTCTGCTCTGATACCAGTTGTTGCCTAGGTGGCTACCTAAGAGGGGGGGTGAATTGGATCTTTTTTTAAAAAATTGGAGGCAAGTAATGTGCAATTCAAAATCCTTTGCAAGTGGTATGTGCTATGATAGAATTATAAAATGCAGAAGCTAAACAGAGTCAAGAAAGTACAACACAAGCACACTAAATTTATAGTGGTTCGGAGCAACCCAACTCCTACATCCACTATCCAAGATACCACTTGGGATTTCCACTATATTCACACACAAATATAGTAAGATTGTTTTATAGGATCACAATCCAAAACCTCTACACTTTGGTTTTATGGAATCACCAAAGAAAACCCAACACCCTTTGGTTTTAACAGGCTCACCAAAGAAACCTAACTTGGTTTTCATAGGATTACCAAGAACATAACCCTTGGTTTTAATAAGGCTCACCAAGAACCTATTTGGTTTTTCAGTCGGGCTCACCAATAACCCAACAATTCAAAGATTGAATTGAAAAAAAAATACTACAAGAATGACAAACTCAATTTATCGAATAGTTGCCGGTACAGCTTGTTGGAAGTCCACTTGAATGCACTTGAATAGACTTTAATTACTTCAGCAGATTCTTCCCAAAGTTGCTTCAAGCTTCAGATTGGAGTTGGTGAAGACTTGAAAGCTTGACTTGAATGCTCTTTTGCTCTTTTCCTGTTGGTAGGTAGGATATTCAATGAAGCACACTTCTTTGAAGAACTCTCTAATTCTTTTTTTCAAGGAAGTTCAAATCCTTCAAATTTAAAGTCTTCCATCATCCCAAGGCAATTCTAGCTGTTGTAGACCATTGGGGAATAATTTTGACTGTCGGAGCACTTTTTAGCATTCAAAAATAAATTCTGGAACTAGTTGTTGGATACCTGAAAGCAGCATTCGAGTCAGCTCGGATTCCTTCGAGTCAGCTCAAATCCTTCGAGTCAATCGGTCGAGTCACCAAATCTTCAATGCGGTCGATTCTTTGTCTTAGGGCACAAAACATCACTCTGGACGAGTCGGCTCTTTGTAGCTCGGGTTGTTTCAATCTTGAATCTTGAAAATCTTGAACTCGAGGAGTTGGCTCTTTTTAGCTTGGGTTGGCTCTTCTTCTCAAGTTTGAAAAACCTCACTCTAGAAGAGTCGACTCATTGCAGTTTGGGTCAGCTCACTTTTTCAAGCTTTCAGAATTAGGTCTGGCAGAGTTGGCTCTTTTTGGTTTGGGTCGGCTCGCCTGGCTGTTCTCAGAAATCTTCAGAAAATGGACTCTGAAGGAGTCAGCTTGCTTTTCATCGAGTTGACTCGGATTGCTACGTTCTAGAATCCTTGCTACATGTCAGTAATCAGAGTCGGCTCTTCATTACTTGGGGTCGGCTCGAGTGTCTTCTTCAGGATTTTTATAATTTAACTTAAAGAAAACTTTCACCAACTCTTTTACAATTTCATACAATACCAACTCAAACTAAAATTCATGGCACACACTCACAGAAGTAACCCTTTTAATTGATTTTTTCTTAGCATTTTGATTGGGTTCTTCTTTACAAAAATATTTACAACACAACTCAACTATGAAAACAGAAGTGTAGGAGTTGAAGTTTGAACATGTTATTCATCCTACAAAAACTTGTCAAATACTTGAAGAGTTATCAGAAATAAATGTACATGCTCCAATGTTTGGTATCATCAAAATCACTTATGGGGTCAACACCATGTGTTGACCATCTACCCAAGATCTACCATATCGCATATTTTTCCCACCCCTCATAATTAATTTATTAAGAGAAGGCATGCCACCAAGGCCTCTATCTTTGGCTCTATTTAAACCTGAATAAGACCATGCTTGGCTTTTTAAGGCTTTTCAATCATTTTTATCATTTTTCTACTACTAAATTCTTGCATTTTATGGTTTCTTCCTCCAACCCTCTCTTTCTTTTTAAACTTTTCTCCATTTCAATTTCCTTCAGCCTTCATGATGAGCACTTCTAAGGAATCTTTGGCCTTAGTGGTGCCTATCCCAAAGGTGGAAGAAGATGTGGATTATATTTTTTCCCCTTGAACTTCCAGTCGAACCTGGTGGAGATGGATTTAGTTTTACTTCTAAGTAGTTCTAGTTAGATGTATACCCTATAAGTTAAGTTGGCTTGATACATTATAATTTTTCTAGAATATAATTTTATACTTAATTCATTAAAATCAATAAAATTAGACTTTATTCTTTTTTTTCATATCTAATATATCTATGCATCGTCCATGGAGTTATTGGACAATGACACATATTTTCATGAGTTTAGAATATGAGATATGTGTCATTATAGATTAACTCCCAAAAGCTCCTGATCATTGAATCATCACGAGGATGGTGATTAATCCATCAAAATTGGTGCACGAATCACTTTCCTTCTGGTAGATTAGTCTTGAGTCTACAATATAGAAATACTAGAGTGAGCATGTAAGTGGTTATTAGAGACTGAGCATGACTAAGTTTGAGAAGTCATATTGATGTGTACTTACTTGTTAGTGACTTCTAAAATACTGTAGTTTTGTGAGTAATTCCTTGACTTATGGTGTCTCAGCTACTCATGGTGAGGTTGCTGTCATTTAACAACCATTAACATGGTCCCTAGCCATTTGGAACTTTGTGGTATTCATTGGCTGTAGTAGCTTCACTATAGGAGAAGGGTGTTTGCTTATATGGGATCTATTTGGTCTTAGTAGTTAAGGTATAATCCTATGTGACCTAATTGGCTAAGTTCTTGAAGCTATGGTCATAGTAGTGTGATATTGAAAAAGAGTTTTTATGGAAATCACAATTGGACTCGAGCTAATTAAGTATGACATATGACAAATGCTTAGGATTTAATGAGTTTCCATGACCTGCATCATGTCAGAATTTTTGATAGAAAAATTTGATCACAGCAACTACACCTAGAAATTCAATTCTATTTTATTGGGTTGCCATTACATACTACTAGGTGGTACTAGTAGATTATGAGAACTCACTAGGATCATTTTCAGATCAACTATCCAATTTAGGATTAAGCTGATATTATTTCAATCCATCAAAAGAGTTTCGATGATACTATGATAAACATTATAGTATATCTTACTATCAAATGGAATAGAACCTGAGGGATCACACACAATAGGAGTCGATCTAACCATGAGTATGGATCTATGTAAGAGTTACTATTTAGTACATGCTAATTTTGACATTTATTAATTTTGGCACCTACTAATTTTGACACTTGCTGAAATTAAATAATGAAGTCTAAATTTATTGCAACATTTGTAAATAGGTCCATCAAGCTAAAAGTAGCAAGTGCTAAATCAGATTTAATTATTATTTGACTTTATTTAAAGTTAATTAGATTGGTAATTCAAGTTTGACTTGAATTTTTGATCGAGTCAAATCGGGTCAATAGCCTTTTTTGATTTTGGTTGAATCTAAGTATGAAAAAGATTTCAAACTTAGTCAAAAATTAGTCAAAATTTATCAACAGCTAAGAGACCCAATTGACTGGGTCTCTTTCTTTTATCTCATGTAGAAACCAATAGGAGGGCATGAAAATATGTGCTTCCTCCTCGCATGCATGGTGAGAAGAGGGAGGTGCCAAGTTGGCACCCCTCTTTCTCATTCGACACTTTCTCTCCTACTAAATAAAACTGGACTGCTATCTAAATTTGAAGTTTAATTAAATTATATAAGAAACAAATTTTATTTGAATTTTTAAGAGGCATTTTTAATGAAATTTTTCATAGTTTTTAAGATATATAGATATTAGGCTGCGCAGAATTAATTCTGACACAATCCCTTCTGAAATTTGTCCTAGTTTTTCTCCTCCATGAAAAATATAGTATAATACCTCTATAATAAGATAAGAGGTGACAGTTCCACAAAAAATATCAAAAAATATATTTTATTTTTCTACTATTTAATTTCTTGAGAGAAAAGGAAAGAAGGCTGTTAAGTTGTGCTTTTAACTAGAAGAAGGTCCATCTCTGTGCTTGAAGAAAGACTTGCAAGAATCTAGTAGTCCAGGGGTCTTAGTGATTTGATGAAGAAGGCTTCGTGTAGATACTAGTAAAGGCCAGGCATGTGTGTGGCTCTGATATATCCTAATAGATTGATTGATCCAACAGATTCTCTACTAGAAGAGGAAGTTAAGCGATCTAGGAAAGTGGATCCTCCATCTTATAAATTTATAAGATTTTATATATGATATTATTATTATTCTAGTATATTAGAAGGTTAAATAGATGATTTATGATTTAATTTTAAATTAGTATGCTTGTAAAAATTGTTTTGCATGATCTCTATTTTTACTATATCACGGATTTAGAATCTAATTCTACATGCTAGTCATCTATGAATGAATCCTAACAGTGGTATCAAAGCCATACTTTGATGTATTTAGAATAAAATTAGATCTGAATCCCTTTTAGAATTGAAGGATTTAAATGCATTTTGAACTAATTTGTAATGATTGAAAAGGTTTTAATATCACAAATTTTGTTGTTTCTGAGAAACTATTTTTGAAACTAGTATTGATATGTTTAGTTCTAAAATTTTTGATATATGGCTGATGTATCATATTTATAATTTACATCTAAAAATGATTAAATTAATTTTATAATTAATTAATCAAAATTGATCTAGCCAAGTACTCGAATTGGGTGCACCATCATAGCCATTTGATTATAGGATTTAAGTAGGGTTTAAAGGCCCTCTCTTCCTATTCAATGAGTCTCCTATAGCATATAGGGGTGCCACTTGTGACTTGACCCAAGAAGAAGAACATGGTTAAGTAATTAGGTACATGTTTTAGATCTAAAATAAATTACATAAGATGTAACTTAAATAATTTGATATAAAACAAGTTGTATGAGATGCATAAGTTAGGGTTTAGATCTAAACCAACAATTCATGATCATAAACTATTAATTTTATAAAATTAAACCTAATCTAAAATTAATTTAGGTTTTGAATTTTATTTCATGGATGTGGGTATACGTGAATAAATTAGGCCTAGTGATTAGCCACATATTAGGATCTTTGTTAGATCAGACTAGAACCCTATTTTGATTTTGAGCAGTTGATCAAACCCAATCAATGATTGATTAGGGTAAGGTTAAAGGGGCTCAAAATTGATCTTAGATGTAGCTTGGTCATATTGATTTATACTTGATATGAATCGATCAATTAAGACCTAACTTGGCTTAATGGCAAGCCCGAGTCACTAAGTTGACCTAATCAATTTTTATTGATCAATTGGTGTCTAAGGCAAGTTTAGATCATGGTCATTAAGTGGAGCTAACTCTTACCTGGCTAACTTGGTTGTTATCTAAAAAAAGAGATTTAAATGGTGGAACCCTACCATGGATCTAACTTACCTGGCCAACTTGGTCAATTAAGATTTTGATTAGGTTGCTTTTGATGAGAATTTACCCATGCTAACTAGTTTTGTCGAACATAAGATTGTACTGACCTAAACCTAATTAGTCAGATATATGATTGGGCTGACTAAGTTAGAAGAGACCTAAATCCAAACCTCCTCATTAATATTAAGTGTTAGATCTTTCACCATTGTAGGTGTGTGGGTGTCCTACTGGTATTGACTGTTTTCGACTGGTTATAGTGATTCAGTTGCACCAGAAAGATGCAACCACCCTATTAGCATGAGATTTTGCTAGGTATAGATGTGGTTGGGTCCAATAACTAGGCATGGTGAGGGACCTAATGATGACTTTGCCAAAGCATGAATATTGGGTTAGACTTCACTAAGGATTGGACTAATAACTGGGCATGGTGAGGTTTCATAACTTAGAAACCAAGTCACTGCAACATGCATGAGTTGTATTGAACAAGAGTTATCCACTCATTAGTATAGCGACTCACTAATAACCAAGCATGGTGAGGTATCATATATCGGTGGGATCGTAGCATCCACTATAAACCTTCGTCACATAGGGGTTCCGCATCTCCATGGAGGAATGCGTGAGATTCGTTAAATTAATAGGAGTATAATTATTTTTAAAAGTCCATAAAATAACTTTTATTATTAAGTATAAAAGTTTAACCTAATTTTTTACTCTTTCATAGCTAAACCATGTTAGCTTCCAATCTATTAGCTTGTATACTTTAAATAAATTGACTTGTTTGGCCTTAACTATAAGGACAAGTTTAGGAACCTCAAAATAGTCTTGAGTTTCGAGAAATTAGGCTATGTGCTCGACCAAGACCCCCTGTCTTACCTGACCATCCTAGTGCTCATTGGATGGTAGTACATGAGAAATGGATGGAAGATGAAACTAAGGTGAATGCTATGTACTAGCCTTAATATCAAATGATTTGCAAAGCCAACATGAGAATATACCAATAGCCAAGGCTATAATTACTCACTTGCAAGAGCTATATGGTGAGTAGAGTCATACCATGCACTTTGAGGTCTCAAAAAGACTATTTAATATCAAAATGAATGAAGGGTGGTCAGTCCATGATCATTGTTTGACAATGATCAAAGACATTAAATAGCTTGAGAAGCTAGGCATACCGATTCATAGGAAACTACAAGTCGATTTGATCCTTCAGTCCCTGACTAACTCATTTTTTAGTTCGTAATGAACTATAATATGAACAAATTGAGTTACCCTTTGTTTGAATTATTAAACATGCTAGTAAGTAATGAGGAGACCATAAAAAGCTCAAGGGACTATATTCTTGCTATGAAACAGGCATGTTCATCCAAAAGGAAGTATATTTAAAAGAAGAAAAAGCCTGTAAAGAAGCAAAAGAAGGATAGTAAGCCTAAGAGAAGGATAGTAAAATGAAGCCTACTGTGAGCAAAGAAAAATATATCCACTACAACACTGATGGGCACTAGAAGAGAAACTGTCTACTATACCTGGAGAGCCTAAAGAAATAGAAGATGGACATACCTTTAGAAGGTAAGTCTATACTTGTTATTGAATCAAACCTTATGGTATCTTTTACTTCTAGTTGGATACTAGACTCTGGTTCAAGTACTCATATTTGTATTTCAATGCAAAGTTTGGTAAGAAGTAGAGTGCTGAGGGAAGGAGAGATGATCCTGCATGTTGGAAATGGTAAAAAAGTTGTTACAGTTATTATGGGAGCATAAACTCTGTCATTACCTTTAAGATTTAGTTTAGTTTTGAAAGACCGTTATCATGTACCTATAATTAGTAGAAACTTGATTTATATTTCTATGTTAGTATTGGAAGGTTATAAATTTATATTCAATAAAGACTTTTATTTTATTTATTTCAAAAATAAATTATTTGCAAAAGCTCTCTTGATTAACAATTTGTACCATTTACATACTAATGTATCTATAAAAATTAACAAGCAAATAGTGAATGCCATAGGATATAAATGACCTAGAGATGACCTAAACCTAGAGTAAATCTTTTATAAAATAAATTAATTGCAAAATCTCTCTTGATTAACAATTTGTACCATTTACAAACTAATGTATCTATAAAAATTAACAAGCAAATAGTGAATGCCATAGGATATAAATGACTTGGAGATGACCTAAACCTAGAGTAAATGTGGCACCTTAGGCTTAGTCACATTAGAGAGGACATGATTAACAAACTGGAAAAGGATGGTATCCTAGACCCAATTAATTTTGGATCATACCCAGTTTGCGAATCATGCTTTCAAGGAACAATGACCAAATTATCCATTGCAGGTCAAGGGAAGAGGGCCACTAAATTACTTACCATGGTGCACACTGATGTATGTGGACTATTTGATGTACCAGCCAGGGATGGTTTTCAATACTTCATTACCTTTATCATTAATTACTTACGGTATAGGTATGTATTTGTTATGAAACACAAGTCTAAAGCATTTGATAAATTCAAGGAGTTTAGACATGAAGTAAAAAAGTAAATAGAAAAATTCCTTAAGGTTCTCTGGTTAGATCAAGGAGGTGAATACATTAGTGGAGAATTTTTAAGTTATCTCAAGGATAATGGCATAGTCTCATAATGGACTCCTCTTGGTATGCCTCAACTCAATGGGATATTTGAAAGAAGGAATAGGACCTTATTAGATATGGTCTGATCCATGATGAGCTTCACTAACCTACCTTTATTTCTTTGGAAACATGCCCTACAAACTTTGATTTACATTCTTAATTGGGTTTCCTCTAAGTCTATTCCTACCACTCCATATAAAATGTGGTTTGGTGAGAAACCAAGTCTTATCTATTTTAAGATTTGGGGATGTCTTGCCTATATCAAGAAACTAATGGTAGACAAATTAAAGTCTAGATCAATGAAAGCTCACTTTATAAGGTATCCTAAAGAATCTATAGGATACTACTTTTACTTCCTAGAGGATCATAATGTAATTGCATGCTGGCATGCCACATTCCTTGAAAGATGATTTGTTCAGGATAGTGGTCCTAAGAGGTTAATTGAGCTTGATGTGAAAATCTCTGAAAGGTAGCTAGCTAGAGATTAGGTTGAACCTGGTGAATTTGCACTACCACCTCATAGGTCTAATAGGGTCTCTCATCCTCCTGAAAGGTACTTGGATATGCTTACAAAGGACATAGAGAAAATATTTCTTGTAGGAGATAAGGATCAAATAATTGATCCTAAAACCTATGATGAGGCAATATAAGACATCAACTCTGAGAAATGGTTAAATGCAATGAAGTCAAAAATTTGACTTGTTACAATCGAACCAAGTCTAGTCCTTAGTGGATCTACTTAAGGGAATAGTATCCATTGGATGTAAATGGATCTACAAAATGAGGTGCAGATGGTAAGATAGAGACCTATAAAGCTAGGCTGGTGCCAAAAGGATATAGTCAGTGTAAAGGCATTGACTATCAAGATACTTTTTCATCGGTAACCATGCTGAAATCCATCCATACACTACTTACTATTGCAATATTTTATGATTATGAAATATGCTAAATGTATGTGAAACTTGCATTCTTTAATAAATTTCTTGAGGAAGATATCTGTATGGAGCAACCTTTGGATTTTACTTCCAATGATGGAGATCACAATGTTTGCAAGCTATAACAATCCATTTATGGTTTAAAGCAAGCTTCTTGAAGTTGGAATACTCATTTCAATGATGTGATCAAATTATTTGATTTTTTCATGAATGAAAAGGAGCCTTGTGTACACAAGAGGGTCAATGAAAGGGATGTGCATTTCTCGTATTGTACGTAGATGACATCCTCTTAATTGAAAATGTATTTCCATATTAACTTTGATTAAATGTTGGTTGTCTAAGGAATTCTTTATGAAAGATCTAGGTGAAGTATCTTATATTCTAGGAATTAAGGTTGATAGAGATAGATTGAATAAGATGCTTGGCCTTTCAAAGAAATTATATATAGAGGAAGTGCTACAAAGATTTAGCATTAAGAGCTCTAAGAGAGAATTATTATCCCTTAGGCATGGCATATATCTCTCTAGAAAGATGTGTCCTAGCACACCTTTGGAGAATAGCACGTGAGCAAGATTCCATGTATTTTAGCAATGGGAGCCTCATGTATGCTATGTTATGTACTCGACCTAATATTGCCCTAGCTGTGAGTGTCACAGCAAGTATTAGTCGAATGCAAGTGAAGAGCACGAGATTGTTGTAAAAAATATTCTTAAGTACTTAAAAAAAACTTAGGATTTATTTTTTGTCTTTAGAGGAAGTCCTGATTTATGGGTAGAGGGATACACTGATTTAGACTTTTGTCTAATCTTGATGATAGAAGGTCTATATTAGGATGTGTTTTTATGCAATGGTAGTTCTACTAGCTAGAAAAGTCTCAAGTAATCCATCATTGCTGGTTGTACTATGGAGGCTAAATACATCGCCACCTCTAGAACTACAAAGAAAGCCTTTGATATAGGAAATTCATTGTAGATCTCAGAGTGATGCCATCAGATTCTATCCCCTTATATTGTAATAACAATGGCACCATAGGCCTTACTAAAGAGCCCAGGTCTTATTAGAAGTCCAAGCACATTGAGTGGTGATTTCATATTACACGTGACTACCTCGAGAAAAATATATTGAGGTATGAAGAGTAGACTGTGGATAACATGGTAGATCTACTAACGAAATAGTTGAGCCTGTAGAAAACTAAAGTCCACCTTGAATGGATGGGACCTAGATATATGGCCAATTAGCTTTATGCAACTAGGAGATTGTTAGATGTATATCCTAGAACCTAAGTTGGCTTGACATATTCTAACTTTTTAGGACATAATTTTGTACTTAATTCATTGAAATCAATAAAATTAGACTTTATTATTTTCATTCATATCTAATATGTCTATGAATCATTTATGAAGTTAATGGATAATGACACATATTCTTATGAGTTGAGAATTTGAGATATGTGTTATTATAGATTAACTCCTAATAGTTTTCGATCATTCGATTATCATGAGGATGGTGATTGATCTGTCAAGATTAGTATAGGATCACCTCCCTTTCAAAAGATGAGTCTTAAGCTACAGTGTAAAGGTATTGGAATAAGAATGCAAGTGGTTGTTAGAGAATAACGGTACAGAGCATGACAAAATTTAAGAAGTCACATAAATGTCTACTCACTCATCAGTAACTTCTCAAATGCTATAGTTGTGTGAGTAATTTCTTGACCTACGGTGTCTCGTTTACTCATAGTAAGGTTGCTGTAATTTGACAGTACATTAACATGGTCCCTAGCCATTCAAAACCTTGTAGTATACATTGGTTATAGTATCTTTACTGTAGGAATAGGGTATCATTTAGATAGAATCTATTAGCCTTAGTAGTTAAAGTGTAATCCTATATATCCTAATCGGCTAAGTCCTTGAATCTATGGCCATAGTAGTATGATCTTGAAAACTTTTTTTATATAAATCATAATTGAACTTAAGCAAATTAAGATTGACATATGATGGATGTTTAGAATTTCATGAGTTTCCATGACCTCATCCTGTTAAAATTTTTGATAGAAGAATTTGATCACATAGTAACTACACCTAGGGGTTTATTTCTATTCTACTGGGTTGTCACTACATACTACTAGGTATTACTGGTAGATTATGAGAGCTTACTGGTATCGTTTTTGGATCAAAAATCTACGTTAAGGTTGAGCTAAAGTTATTTCAATCCATCGAAAGAGTTTTGATGAAACTATAATAAAGATTGTAATATATCTTACTACTAGATAGAATAGAATCTAAGGTATCATACATAACAAGAGTCGACCTAATCATGAACATGGATCTATGTAAAAGTTACATATTTAGTACCACCTAATTTTGGCACCTACCAATTTTAGCACTTGCTAATTTTGGTACTTGTTGAAATTAGCACCTGTTAATTTTAGCATTGCTAATTTTAGCTTGACAAACCTATTTATAAATGTTACAATAATTTATGACTTCATTATTTGACTTAATTAAATCAGATTTAGTTATTATTACTTTTATTTAAAGTTAATTGGATTGGTAATTCAAGTTTGACTTGAATTTTTGACCTAGTCAAATCGGGTCAACAATCTTTTTTGATTTTGGCTGAATCTAAATGTGTAAAGGGTTTCAAACTCAGTCAAAAATTAGTCAAAATTGATCAATAGTAGAAGACACAGTTGATAGGTCTCTATCTCTTATCTCATGTAGAAACCAAGAGGAAGGCATGAAAATATGCACCTCCTATTGGTGTGCATGGTGAGAAGAGGGAGGCACCAAGTTGGTGTTCCTCTTTCTTATATGGGACTCTCTCTTTTGCTAAATAAAATTGGACTCTATCTAGATTTGAGGTTTGATCAAATTAGATAAAAATCTAATTTTATCTAGATTTTTAAGAGGCATGTTTGAGGAGATTTTTCATGGTTTTTAACATGCACAGAAACTAGGCTGCATGGAATTAATTCTGACACAAATCCTTTTCAAAATTTATCTTCATTTTTTCTTCATAAAAAATAAAGTATAATGCCAATAGAAATCTAATAGATGAGAGTTTCTAGGAAAAATATCAGAAAAATACTTTTTTATTTTTTGGTATTTAATTCCTTGAGAGAAAAGGAGAGAAGGTAGCTAGGTTTTGGTTTAGACTAGAAGAAAAAGGTGTTGAGTCTCGTGTGGTGTATCCAAGGCATCTGGAGTCAAGTTTTGGGTCATTGTCATGGTGGTCATGATGTAACTAGGGCTAGGAGTGAGTCTAGTAAGTGTCCTAGGTGAGAGACTGAGTTTTCCCATATTTTTGTTCAGTCTGTCTATTCGAGTTGGCTCGATGGTCCTCCGAGTCAACTCGGTTGGTGGCACAGCAGGGGGGTCTGGGTGATGTACTAGTGTCGAGTCGGCTCGGTTACCCGGAGTCGACTCTAGTTCTCAGAGCAGGTATATAGGCACTCTGGATGAGTCAGCTTAGTTTGCTGGAGTCGGCTCGAATTCTCAGGACAAAATATGGAGTAGTCTCGATGAGCCAACTCGAACCTTGTGAGTCGACTTGGATGACGGGTTCAATATTTTGATGCTATGCTAGTTGGGAGTTTGTTTAACGGGCTAGGTTTGGTTTAACATAGGGATATATATATTGTACGATCTTGGCTGAGAGAGAGAGAGAACTCTCGAGTCTTCCAAGAGGTCCTGTAACTTATTTTAATAGGTGACAATATATTAAACCTTTGTTTTTCTCCCAAAAACTTTTTCTTAATCTTGATTTACTACTTGTTTGATCTTCATTGCCCCTATATTCTAAGATAGGTGGTATAGGGTTCACGTTAGGCTTGTTGCTTCCGTTATAGTCCCCTCACGATGCTTCATGTAAAAGGCATTATTTCTGGTCCATGAGGGATTAATCTCATTAGTGTGCCACATCATTTGGTATCAGAGCCTGGGTTGTGTGAAGGAAAGAAGATCGCTGCTGGGATCAAGTGTGGAATAGATTTTGATCAAGACATCGAGGTGAGTGGTTGGAGTTTTTATTTTTTATTAGATTTGTTGATATGGCATCTAGCAGTATCAAGGCAGACTTTGAAAAATTCGATGGCGAGGAAAACTTCACCCTTTGGCAGCAAAGGATGAAGGATTTACTCGTATAGAACTGGATCTATAAGGTGTTAGTATGGGAGAAGCCAGAGAAGGTTAGTCTGGAAGAATTGGAGGAACTGGAGGAGATAGCTTTCAGCACAATCAGGATGTACTTGGTTGATCAGGTTTTACTTGAGATCAGTGGAGAAACCATGGCTAAGGGTCTTTGGAAGAAGTTGGAGAACACATACTTGGACAAGAATATGACGAACAAGTTATGGTTAAACAAACTGCTGTACAGCTTGTGGATGCCTGAGAGAGGAGATTTGATTGTTCTATCTAAAAATTCAATCAAGTATGCTCGGATGTTATGAGCCTTGATGTGAAGATAGATAAGGAGGATAAATCTCTCCTGTTGCTGTGTTCACTTCCAGTATCATATGATGGTCTCATTACAACTCTGGTGTATGGAAAGGAGACCTTAAACTTTGAAGAAGTGGTTGGAGTTCTCAGGTCTAATGAGCAGCAGGAAAAGCTATGCAAAGGAAGTTCGAGTTCAGAGGTTCTTGCTATGAATGAGAGGCAAGGAAGGCCAAGGAAAAGGACTCAAGAAAAATCAAAAGGTAGGTCCAAGTCTTGAGGTAGTTAGTAGGGCTAGAAGTGTTTTAAATGTCATCAGCCTGGTCATCTAAAGAAGAACTGTCCACTTCTAAAGAATGAGAAGGGAAAGGGCTTTCCAAAGGAGATTCGACCAGTGGGAGTGGTGCACATTCATCCGAGGACAGTGAAGGTGATTTACTGGTTGTATCAGATGGAGCCATGGAGTATGACAGCGAATGGACACTGGATTTAGCCTATTCTTTTCATTACACTTCTCATAGCAATTGGTTTGCTTCTTATGCCAAAGCAAATGGTAGAAGTGTGAGTCTTGGGGATGATCACCCATGTAAGGTTGCTGGTGTTGGTACAATCAGGGTAAGAATATATGATGGAGTCATATGGATGCTTACCAATGTCAAGCATGTGCCGGAGCTGAAGAAAAACCTGATTTCCCTAGGTTATCTGGAAAAGCAGGGGTATGCCTTTAGCTATTCACCGGGTAGTGGATGCTTGAAGATAACCAAGGGAACCTTTGTGGTGATGAGAGGAAGAAGACTGAGCAACAACCTTTATAGGATGGAAGGCTCAGTGGTGACAGATAGTGCAGAGATCCTAGCTGCAGCACAGGAGGAGCAGCTTACCGACCAGCTATGGCACTATCGGATAGGTCACATGAGTGACCGAGGACTCATGGAACTATCCAAGAAGGGTCTAATCGCAGTACATAAGAAAGAGGGAGATGATCTATGTGAGCCTTGCATTTATGACAAACAGCATAGAGTAACATTTGCCAAGAGTACCAAACAGAGTGAAGGTGTTTTGGAGTTAGTTCACTCGGATGTATGGAGGCCGGCACCCATCAGCAAGGGGTGGAGAAAATTACTTTATTACCTTCATCGATGACTTCTCCAGGAAGGTATGGGTATATCTGATCAAGAAAAAACTAGAGGTATGTGCCTAATTCAAGGCCTAGAGAGCTAAAGTCGAAAAGAAAACAGAAAAATCAGTCAAGTGCCTACGGTCTGACAATGGAAGAGAGTACATAAGCTTTGAATTTAGAAGCTACTGTGAGAAGAATGGTATCAAACGCCAATTCACAGTGAAGATGATTCCCCAACAAAATGGTGTAGTTGAAAGGATGAACCGGAGATTGCCAGAGAAGGCCAGGAGCTTGAGACTGCAAGCATCACTGCCCAAGGTCTTTTAGGGTGATTCTTTAATCTTTTCTTTTTTATTGTAAATAGGTCCCCAAATAGAAGGATCGATGGAGGCATTCCAGAGGTGGTCTGGAGTGGGAAGAAGGTGGAGCTTGGTCACCTAAAAATTTTTGGCAGTCCATCATATGCACTGGTGGAAGGAGCTGAAAAGAATAAATTGGACCCAAAGTCATGCAAGCTGGTATTCATTGGATACCCAAGGGGTGTGAAAGGTTACCTACTAGTGGATCCTCACTCTTAGTGGTCCACAGTTAGTAGAAATGTTATCTTTGATGAGAGGAGCCTTCTAAAGAAGCCCAATATTGCAAATGGAGTCAATAGGTCTGTGGAGGATAGCATATCACATTTTTTGCAGTCAAGAGATGAGCCATCAGTTTCAGCCTTGAAACAGGTTCATTTTGAGGTAGAGAGTCGCAGTCATATTCCCATACATGTGGAGGATCTACGAGGGGAGACTTATGACCAGAGGATGTGCAGGAGGATCTAGAAACTATATATTCGCAGGACAATCCAAGAGGTGTAGCACTGCACAAGCCCAAGAGGAATATTCAGAAATCGGTGCGGTACGGTATAGATGAGACTATCTCATATGCTCTCATCTCTGCCAGTGGAGATGTAGAGACATTTGAGGAGGCCATGGATAGTTCAAATGCGAGGTCATGGATGCAAACCATGATGGAGGAGATGGACTCTCTTCGGAAGAACAAGACATGGCAACTGGTAGATCTACCAAGATGCAGTCGATCCATTAGCTCCAAATGGGTCTTTACAAGGAAAGAGAGAATTCAGAACAAGGTGGAGTGAGGTACAAGGCTAGGCTGGTAGCCAAGGGGTACTCATAGAAAGAAGGCATTGACTATTCTGAGGTCTTCTCTCCCATTGTCAAGCATATGTCTATCAGGATGCTCTTAAGCATTGTTGCAGCACAGGATTTGGAGCTGGAGTAGATGGATGTAAAGATAGCATTTCTCCATGGACATCTTGAGGAGAGTATCTACATGGAGTAGCCACAGGGGTTCAGGAAACTTGGATCAAAGGAGAAGGTATGCTTGTTGAAGAAATCATTGTACGGGTTGATGCAGTCATCGAGGTAATGGTATAAGTAGTTTGATACCTTCATGAGGAGCATTGGACTTTCCAGGTGCAATTTTGATCCATGTGTATATATGAAATCTCTGGAGAATGGATCCAAGGTATATCTACTCTTGTATGTAGATGATATGCTGATAGCATGCAAGAGTAAGAGGACAGTGCAGGATTTGAAGGCAAGCCTATCTCGGGAGTTTGAGATGAAAGACTTGGGGACTGCATGAAAAATTTTAGGCATGGAGATTTTTAGAGATTGAGCCAAGAAGTTGCTGTATTTAGCTCAGGGAAGATACATTCGAAAGGTACTGGAGAGGTTTGGAATGAATGAGGCCAAACCAGCAGTGCTGCCACTTGTAGGACATTTTAGACTTTCAAAGAGTATGTCACCATAGACTGAGGTGGAGGCTCAGGATATGTAGAGGGTGCCTTATGCATCTGGCATGGGAAGCTTAATGTACACTATGATTGTTGTAGGCCGGATCTAGCCCATGCAGTAAGTCAGGTGAGCAGATTTATGGTGCAGCCTGGCAAGGAACACTAGCAAGCACTGAAGGAGATCCTCAGATACTTGGTGGGATCAGTTGGAGTGGGCATTTGCTGTGGACAGCAAGGAGGTGCTGTGGAATACTCTAACATATCCAAGGTTGCTCAGGGGCAGATGGAAGGCTTTATGGATGTAGAATTTGGTGGAGATGTGGATACTCATTCCACAACAGGTTTCATATTCAACATGATGGAGGACCTAGGTCTTGGAGGTCTTATTTGCAGCCTATATGATACGGGACAAAATGGGGGGGCTAGGAGGATCATTGGAGAGCTGAGAAGTCTCATGTGATTAGGGTCAAGAAGGCAGAAAAATTATGCAGGGAAAAGAAAGATGGATACTCTATGGACTTGGGACTTACCCTCATGGAGAGACGTCGCATCTCTAGGACATCTCACCCACCTCACTACATGCAGTCTAAGGCATCCCACCCATCTCACTACATGTGGAGCCTAGGGCATCCCATCGAAATTGCTATCTAGGGCCCTGAAGGAGAAGCTCCAAGATCATAGAGGGGACTTAGCAAGATAGAAGATAACTAGGGCCTCACATCCCTCAATGCTCGAAAGTGAAGGTAGTGAGGTCTCACACCCCTCGACACCCGTAGGTGAAGGAAAGATGGGCCTCATGCCCACTCCTAACGGAGGCAGAACCAAGAACACTCTTTTCAAAAATTCATATTCTTCATATATTATTCAAGAGAGGAGGTGTCTTAATATATGTTTGCAAAACTTGGGGTCTAAGTAAAGAATACAAGGCATGTAATCCAAAAAAGGTGACATCCCAAACCTGCTTTATTTGTAGCCTGAAAACATTGTAGAATACTAAACAAAATCCTCCCCATATGGTAGAAAACTAATCCTAATCTAAAACTAATTTAAATACTTCCTAACTGGTCCATACATCCAGATTTAAAATAAATAAATTAGGCATACTCTGGATTCACCAAGATTAGTGTCTGCTCTGAAATCTGTACAACTATAAAATTCTCGCTGCTCTGAGAATTGTGTGCTCTGGAAATCATGCAGCTCTAAAACTCGTGTAGCATTGAAGTCAACAACAGGGATGGCACTGCTTTCATGTTCGTGCTGTCCCCTTTCTTCCTCACGGACCGAACCACGGTGGAATAGAGAGACTCCGGCAGGCTTCGCTGGTGACTAGCACTTGGCGATGACGGCAGCATGGGAAGATGATCCTAGTGGATGGCACGGTGGCGGTGGTGCCAGACTGGGTGGCGATTCAGACGGTGCTGGACGTGGGTTGTGGTCGGGGAATGCTGTTGAACGTGGTGGTGAAGCAGATGAAGGAGGGGTCCGAGGGCAGGGTGGTGGTGTTGGACCGCTAGCGGAGACGGTGGTGGCGGCACTCCGGCGGGCATGGGCTGAGGGGGTGCAGGAGTACATGACATGCCGGGAAGGTGACTCCTAGTGGATGCCCTTCCCGGATGCCTAATTCGGTGTCTTTGTCTCGGTGATGCACCTCAGCGGGCTTGGCTGGATGGCCGGCGATGGTGGCAGGTCAGCGACCGTGATGGCGGAGAGAGGAAGGGGGGTCGGTGGCTGGATTTCCACCAACAATGGAGGCCAGTGGTGAGATCCGCTTGGGGAAGGCCAACCGTTGGGAGTTGGATAGCGGCACAATCGGGGATGAACGGCGTCGGCGGGTTGGGCAGCTCCGATTGCGTAGGTTGGGCGGCCATGTTGATGGATCAGCCATGATGGTGGGAAAAAAAGGAAAAAAAAGGTATTCTGGGCTATGGATGGAGGAAGAAGATGACAGGGATATGTTCGGGATAAGTTGGGGATAAGTATGGAATAAAATAGGAATAGTGGGGATTGGTGGAATAGCTGGAATAAGAAAATTATAAAAATAAAAAATAAAATATGGGATTAAAAAAAGAAAAACCCGGATAGGTTTGATGTCCCCATCACTATAACGGCATTATCCACCACTGAAGTGGAATATATTGGCATCGCGGAGGCAACAAAGGAGGCTCTATGGTTGAAGGGATTGGCTATGGAGATGGGCAACAAATAGGAGGCTATCAAGGTATATTATGATATCCAGAGTGCATTGTTACTTGCACAGAATTTAGTATATTAAGCCAGGACAAAGCACATCGATATCAGATACCATCAGATTAGAGAGCTGGTGGGGTAGGCGAGGTGGAGTTGGAGAAGGTTTATACCAAGGAGAATCTAGCTGATGCATTGACGAAGGTTCTTCCAAGGGACAGCTTTCACAAGTGTATGGGATGGATGCGGTTGATGGATAAGATGGAGTTGACCGAAGCTTTGAAATACCAAGATGGAAATTGTTATGTCTTGTGTGGTGTATCCAAGGCATCTAGAGTCAAGTTTTGGGTCTTTATCATAGTGGTCATGATGTAACTAGGGCTAGGAGTGAGTCCGATAAGAGTCATAGGTGATAGACTGAGTTTTCCCATGTTTCTGTTCAGTCTGTCTATTCGAGTTGGCTTGATGGTCCTTCGAGTTGACTTGGTTAGTGGCACAGCATGAGGGGTATGGGTGATGTACGAGTGTCAAGTCGGCTCGGTTACCTGGAGTCGACTATAGTTCTCAGAGTAGGTACGTAGGTATTCTGGATGAGTCGGCTCGATTTGCTGGAGTTGGCTCAAATTCTCAGGACAAAAGATGGAGCAGTCTGGATGAGCCAACTCGAACCCTGCAAGTCGACCCGGATGATGGGTTCACTATTTTAATGCTGTGCCAGTTGGGAGTTTGTTTAAGGGGCTAAGTTTGGTTTAACCTAGAGATATGTATATTGTACGATCTTGGCTGAGAGAGAGAGAGAGAACTCTCGAGTCTTCCAAGATGTCTTGTAACTTATTCTGATAGGCAAAAATATATTAAACCCTTGTTTTTCTCCCGAAAACTTTTTCTTAATCTTGATTTACTACTTGTTTGATCTTCATTGCCCCTATATTCTAAGATAGGTGGTATAGGGTTCACGCTAGGCTTGTTGCTTCCGCTATAGTCATATCACGGTGCTTCGTGTTTGAGGCATTGTATTTGGTCCAGGAGGGATTGATCTCATCCGGTGTGCCACATCAAAAGGTCCATCTCTGTCCTTAAAGAAAAATCAATGAAGATCTAGTAGTTTGGGGATCATAGTGATTCAGTGAGGAAGGCTCCATGTGGATACCAATAGAGACTGGGTGTGTGTGCAGCTTCAACAAATCTCAACAGATATGATACTAGAAAAGGGAGTTAAGCAATCTAGGTAAGTGGATCCTTCATCTTATAATTTTATAAGATTTTAGATTTAATATTATTATTCCAGTATATTAGAAAGTTAAATAGATAATTTATGATTTAATTTTAAATCAGCATGCTTATGAAAATTGTTTTGTATAATCTCTACATTTGTTGCATCTAGGATTCATAACCTAGTTATGCATGCTAGCCATCTATGAATGAATCCTAATAGTTCCAAATCCCCAAGGGTTTCAATTGGATGTTCCAAGATGAATGATTTGGTTTGCTCACCCCCCTTAAGCTGGATGCGTCTTTATAAGGAATGCTTCCATGCTATATTGAGGCTTCCCCTCTATCCAATTTTTTCACACTTTTTCAATTTCTTGATATGTCACCAAGCTTGGTAGTTCTAAACTAATGGCAACATATATATGGTTTTACCATAGTGTGTGTCTTTGCTAGGATTCAACCAAGAATCATACTTTTTCTTTCTTTTCTCACTTTCAAAAGACACCCCAGATCTTATAGATAGTGGTATGTCACTTTGAAGAGAAAAGGCTTTCATCCATTGACCCAAGGTGCTCCTTCTGTAGTACATTTCTAGAAGGAGTGCTTTTTGTTCATTTTCAAAACATCTGGTGAAGGCTAGGGGTTCGTCAATTAGGGCAAGCCTTAGGAGCCCATCCTTAGGGAGCCTATCCTAGATGACCACCTAAGGCATGAGTTCAAGACCCTACACGACTTCAGGTTCCGGCCATTGAAGGACCACCTTTTCAAACAAATATTGTACAACATCAAAATCAACCAGGTTGACCCTCAAGGTGCACATGGGTCACCTACCCCATGCCAATACTTTATTTTCTAATTAATAAGTTTGATATCTATAGTAACCTTTGATGGTTTTAGTCGCAGAAATGGATCCAAGGATACGAAGGAGTTGAAGCAAGCCTCCAAGTTGAAGAGGTCTATTGATCCTAGACTGTTAGGTTTACCCTTGATTTTGATGAATAACAAAATGTTGAGTACATATTTTATACTAATGATTATTTGTAGTTATAAGTTTTCAGGAATCAAGCACCTCAAATTCTCAAAGTTAGAGTATCATGGCATGCTTTGGTACAAAGCATTTTTCATGATTTGAGAATTCTTCTCCATCCAAAAAGGACACAAATAAGTTCAATTATTGTTTATATATGTTGCATTCAAATTTCATTGAAAATCTTTGTGTTTTTGGCATGTTTGGCACTTGTTTTTGAAATTTGCAGAACCAAGTGTTGACACTTAGGAGCCAAAGCGTCGACACTTCAATATTTGGCACGAAGAAATTTTTCATGGCATGCTAAGTATCGATACTCAGAATTCAAGTGTCGACACCTGAAACTCAAGTGTCGACACTTAAGTTCCTAAGTGTCGACTTAAGGCCTGAGACTTTTTGAAAATACAGAACTTGCCTATGGAGAAGTTTTTGTGTAAGGTGTCTACACCTGTGAGTCAAGTGTCGATACTTGAAAGTTCAAGTATCGATACCTAGAAGCCAAGTGTCGATACCTGACAGCCAAGTGTCGACACTCAGGTTCTGACAGCCTTAACAGAAATATTTTCTGACAGCCTGAAATTGTGGTTTTTAGCTTCTAACGACTAGTTCTTGATCCCTAACGGTCTAAAACAGTTTTTTGGATATTTTTCATGTATTTAAGCTTCACCAAACTCATTCATGAAGTAAGAGAAAAGAGAAAATCAAGGAAATATCCAAGAGTTAAAGTTCTTCTTCAAGAACTCCACTTTCAAAAGCTAAAAGGAGAGATTCCACTGAAAAAGCCTACAATCCTTTCATTTCATCTTTCCAAAAGTGTTCTTGAAAAGATTCCAAGTCAAGTCACATCAAGCAATCATTCAAGAGCTTCAAAGATTCCTCATCCACTCTAAGAAGAGAGTTTGTTTGTTTTTAAATTCTTGTATTCTGAATTTATTATTGTTTGACCTAGCTTTCAAGGTTCTTGAAAGTAGTTTATAAGGTGTTGGTGAGCAAAAAACAACTAGGGTTGACTTGTGAGCCCAAAGATAAAACAAGTGTAAAGGTTTGTTGGTGAGCCTAGGTGACAAAACCAACTTTGGTTTTGACATGCGAGCCTTGGAAAACAAGTCGGCTATAATCTTTGAAGTGATTATAGTAGAAATTCCCAAGGGGAGCTTGGGAGTGGACGTAGGTGCTTGGAGAGCACCGAACCACTATAAAACTTGGTGTTTGTGTGTGATTATCTCCTTTTTCTTCTTGCACTTTATTTCTAGCACTTTACTTATTATTTTCAGCTGCATATACTTAAGTGCATTATCCACAAACACTACACGGCCTGCACATAATTGTTTTAATTTTCAAAAAGACCCAATTCACCCCCCCTCTTGAGCTCCATTTCTAGGCAACAAGTGGTATCAGAGCACCGGTACTCTCTTGTAGGTCCAACGATCTTGAGTAAAAGATCATGGCAGCCCCAATAGGAATGGATATTGTTGAAGGTCAAGCTTTAAACCGTCCCCTACTATTTAATGGCACAAACTACACTTATTGAAAAAATCGCATGTGCATATTCATACAAGCCATTGATTATAATCTTTGAAGGACAATTATCAAAGGTCCTCATCAAGCTACTATGTTGGTTAATGGCATTCCCACTTCCAAAATGGAAGATGATTGGGATGAGTATGACATTAAGCAAATAGAGCTTAATGCTAAGGCTATGAATCTATTATTTTGCTCCTTAGATCTGAGTGAATTCAATAGAATCTCTAACTGTCTCTCTGCTAAGAAAATATGGGACACACTTAAAGTTATCCATGAGGGTATACACCAAGTGAAAACAACTAAAGTTAACATGCTCATTCATACATATGAAATGTTCAAAATGGAACCTACTGAATCTATAAGTGAGATGTATACTAGGTTAACAAATATTGTGAATGGCATGAGAAGCTTAGGAAAGATTATATCTAATGGTGAACTTTTAAACAAACTTCTTAGGTCTCTTCCGGCTTCATGGGATGCCAAGGTAACTGCTATAGAAAAAGCCAAGGACGTCAACACTCTTCCTCTCGAGCAATTATTGGGCTCATTGATGACATATGAGCTTTCATTAAAGCAAAAGAATGTGGATGATGACAAGAAAAAGAAAGTGATCGCTTTCAAGTCCACCAACAAAGATGAATCAAGTGAAGATTTAGAAGAAGAAGATGAGACAGCTCTCATGGCTAAAAAACTCAGGAGGTTCATGAGAAAGAAGAAGTATAACTTCAAGAAAAAATCTCTAAAAGGAGAGCCTAGCAAAGAGAAGGAGAAGGCAAAAGAGAAAGAGCAGCCCACAGGCTTTGAATGCAAGAAACCAGGCCACTTCAAAATTGACTGCCCCCTACTTAAAAAAAGCAAAAGAAGACTAAGAAAGAAGGCCATGATGGCAACCTGGAGTGACAGCGAGGACTCCAGTTCCGAGGAAGAACAGCAAGAAGTTGCAAACTTCTGTTTGATGGCCGATCATGATGAGGTACTTTCTAAAACTGAAAATGAGTTCACTTTTGATGAATTGCATGAGGTTTTTGATGAATTAGTCATTGAATTTCAAAAACTGAAGTCAAAGCATAAAGAACTAAAAGGGCAAAACTTGGATTTAGTTAAAGCAAATGATAAGTTTTCAACTAAAAATGATTGCTTGCTTCTTCAAAATAAAAAGCTAAATGATAAAATTATTACTCTTGAAAAAGAAAAGGAAGTTTTGAAAAAGAAAAACTTTTCTGTATCAAATGAAAACCTTTCAAAATGAAATAATGAAATTTTGCAAGAAAACAAAAAGAACAAAGAAGAACTTGAAAAGAAAACCATTTGTTGAAAAATTTACATATAGTTCTAAAAAATTAAACATGGTTTTAAATAATCAAAGGGATATTTTCAACAAAGCTGGTTTTGGTTTTAAAACTCAAAAATAGCAAAAGTTTTTCAAGAATTTCTTTGTGCCTGCATCATCATCTATTACTTGCTATACTTGTGGTATTATAGGATATAAATTTTACTTGTGCAATAAAAGAAAAATTAGCAATGTTAAGAAAGTTTGGGTTCCAAAAGGAACCATTACCACTAATCTAAAAGAATCCAAGATGGCTTGGGTACCTAAAGTCTCCACCTGATTTTTATTGTAGGTGTGCCTTGCAACCAGTAAAAGAAGATTGTGGTACCTCGACAGCGGTTGCTTAAGGCACATGACCGAGATGTGGAGCAATTCTCATCACTCGAGTATCAAAATGGTGGTAATGTAACATTTTGTGATAATGGAAAGGGCAAGATTGTCAGAATTAGTAAAGTCCATATGACCCTTCTACTTACATTGATGATGTATTGTATGTTGATGGTTTGAAACACAATTTACTTAGCATTAGTCAATTTTATGACAAGGATTTCAATGTTGTTTTCAAATCTTCAATGTACATTGTTTCTAGTTTAGATGATAATGGAATCAAGTTCATTGGTCATAGGCATGGCAATATTTATATGGTTGATCTTGATGATCTTCCTGTTCAAAATGGTCAATGACTAGTGGCAATGGAAGCCAAGATCAATGAAACTTGTTGGCTTTGGCATCATAGACTAGGACATGCAAGTATGCATTTGATTTCAAAATTTAATAAAAAGAATTTGTTAAAAGATTTACCAAAACTTAGTTTTGAAAAAGATAAGATTTGTAGTGCTTGCCAACTTGAAAAACAAACCAAATCATCTTTTAAACCAAAAGGAGTAGTCTCTACATCTAGACCCTTAAAGTTGCTTCATATGGATCTCTTTGGGCCAACTAGGATATCTAGTTTGGGAGGTAAGAAGTACGATCTAGTTATTGTAGATAATTTCCCATGCTTTACATGGGTCATATTTTTAGTACACAAAAATGAAATATTTTCCGCATTCATTAGATTTCATAAAAGAGTTTCAAAGAAAAAAGGTGTTTCAATTGTATCTTTGAGAAGTGACCATGGAACTAAATTTGAAAATTCTGAATTTGATAAGTTTTGTAGTGAAAATGGCATTCATCACAATTTTTTTGCACCTAGGGCACCTCAACAAAATGGGATGGTAGAAAGAAAAAATAGAACTCTTGAAGAAATGGCACGCACCATGCTTTGCAAAAATGACCTACCTAGATATTTTTGGATGGAAGTCATAAGCACTGCATGCTATGTTT
This sequence comes from Areca catechu, assembly GCA_021397845.1. Taxonomy (NCBI): domain Eukaryota; kingdom Viridiplantae; phylum Streptophyta; class Magnoliopsida; order Arecales; family Arecaceae; genus Areca; species Areca catechu. The sequence goes on along the minus strand of CM038042.1, from coordinate 38,627,279 downwards.
TGAACCATGTTTTAATCTGACCGATTTTAAAGAAAACACCTTATAAGCTTTGGAAGGGTAGAAAACCTTCAATCAGATATTTTTGAGTTTTTGGATGTCGTTGTTTCATCTTAAATAATGGTAAAGATAATTTAAGCAAATTTGATGTCAAGTCGGATGAGGGTATCTTTCTAGGCTACTCTATATCTAGCAAGGCATACAGGGTCTTCAACAAAAAAATACATGTTATTGAAGAATCCATACATATTGTATTTGATGAATCTAACCAGAAATCTTCTAGAAAAGAAGATGTGCTTTGTGATGAAACAGGTACCAAAAGAACTGAAGAGGTGAATAACAATGAAGAGCCTACTAAGAAATAAGAAGATGATCAAAATAATGAAAGAGGCCAAGATCAAGAAAATGAAAATGTATCATTACCTGATCCTCTACCTAAAGAATGGAGGTATGCTCATGGACACCCCAAAGAACTTATCATTGGTGATCCATCTAAAGGTGTAAGTACTCGATCATCTCTTAGAAATATCTATGATTATTTAGCATTTGTATCCCAAATAAACCTAAAACTATTGAAGAAGCTGAAAATGATTACAATTGGATTAATGCTATGCAAGATGAACTTAATCAATTTAAAAGAAATAATGTTTGGACTTTAGTAGATAGACCTTCAAATGTTTCAATAATTGGCACAAAATGGGTTTTTAGAAACAAACTTGATGAAAATGGAATTGTTACGAGAAATAAAGCTAAACCAGTTGCCAAAGGATACAAACAGGAGGAAGGGATTGATTTTGATGAAACATTTGCTCCTGTTGCTAGACTTGAGGCAATTAGGCTATTATAGGCTTTTGCTTATTTATGGATTTTAAATTATTTCAAATGGATATCAAAAGTACTTTTTTAAATAATTTTATTGAAGAAGAGGTTTATGTTGAACAACCACCCGATTTTGAAAATCATGAATTTCCAACCATGTTTTTAAACTTCATAAAGCTTTGTATGGTTTGAAACAAGCTCTAAGAGCTTGGTATGATCGTTTAAGTACTTTCTTACTCAAAAGTGATTTTACTAGAGGTAATGTAGATACTACATTATTTTTGAAAAAGAAGAATGATGATCTCTTAGTAGTACAAGTGTATGTGGATGATATCATATTCGATACTACTAACAAATCTCTTTGTCAAGAGTTTGCAAAGTTAATGCAGGGTGAGTTCGAGATGAGCATGATGGAAGAACTTAACTTCTTTCTCAGACTTCCGATAAAGCAAACCAAAAAGGGAATCTTCCTCAACCAAGCTAAGTACATAAAAGAAGTTATGAAGAACTTTGGAATGAAGAACACCAAGCCTTTAGGTACACCATTGAGCTCCTCTTGTAAGCTTGACAAAGACGAATCAGGTAAATCTATTGACCAAAAGCTTTATAAAGAAATGATAGGCTCATTGCTATACCTAACTACTAGTAGGCCAGATATTATGTTCAGTGTTTGTATGTGTGCAAGATATCAGTCTGCCCCTAAAGAGTCTCATCTTTTAGCTATTAAATGCATACTTAGATATCTTTCTAGCTCAATTGATATTGGTCTTGGGTACTCTAGAGATTCTTCATTTGAATTGATTGCTTATTTTGATGCTGACTTTGCTGGGTGTAAACTTGATTGTAAAAGTACTAGTAGAACCTGTCAGTTTCTTGGGGTTAATTTGATCTCATAGAGTAGCAAGAAATAGAATTTGGTTGCTCTATCTATGGCGGAAGCCGAATATATAGCAGCTAGAAGCTGTTGTGCTCAAATCCTATAGATTAAACAATAACTCAAGATTTTGGCATTAAACTAATTAAGACTCCCATAAGATATGACAATACTTGTGCAATCAATCTAACTAAGAATCCTATGCAACACTCAAGAAGTAAACACATTGAATTAAGACATCATTTCATAAGAGATCATGTACAAAACTCTAATGTAATCCTTGAATTTGTGTACTGATGATCAACTAGCTGATGTGTTTACCAAACCATTGAGTGAAGAGAGATTTTGTATGATTAGAAGAGAGTTAGGAATCATTGACCCTTTCTCTTAGAACTCTCTCAAATTTCCACCCTACCCAATTTTTTTTGCTCAAAATCAATTTTATTGAGTCCCAAATCCTTTTAAAACATCCCATGATTTTTTGAAAATTTTTCAGATTTTTCTTAGAAATTTCTTGGCCAAGTGTCGACACTTGGATTTTGCGAAGTGTCGACACTTGAGAAATTTGAAGTATCAACACTCGCAAAAATTTCAGTTTTTTAGGGCTTCACCGAATCACTTTTTATTTGATTTCTTTCCTCCACTCGAGCCCTAGTGGCCCCCCTATTGTCCGTGAAGCTTGGAACAGCGATCTTCCTCCCTTGCCCCTTATTTTTTAGGTAAAAGCCCTTGCTTTCCACCTTAATTCCAATTTTTTTAGGTTTACCCATGGTTTTTCTTTTTTTTTCTTCACAATTTTCTTCCATTTTTCATGATTTGCTCATTCTCCCACCTAGAATCCTATTTTTCTCAGATTTAAGTTAGGATTTCTTGTATTTCTCTCATATGGACGGATTTTATGGTTTACACCTCATTTTTGCCCCTTGTTCCACTGATTTACTGTTACATTGAAGGTTCTTGGCTGAAAACCCTAATTCTTTTGGATTTGTGTTCAAATTTCTTGTATTACTCCTCTTTGGATGGTTTATACATTGTATTTTTCGATTTATATGATATGTTACTGTTTGTTCCACATGGTTTCACTATTTGATTGAAGTTTTTGGGCCAAAATCAACTGTTTGGTGTTTTTCCCTTGTTCAAACCAATTTTACCTAATAAAAAATTAATTTCACTTGGCATTATCTGATTCAATTATTTTTAACTTGTTTCTACAACTTTTACCTTTTGATTTTATGTTTTTGGTTAATCCCAAACCTAAACCTATCTTTTTGATTTCATTCCCATTTTAAAACAAACCCTAGTTATTTTCCTTAAATTACTGTCATTTTAAAGCAAAACCAAGTCCTATTTTCCCTTTCGTTCAGTCACATTCTTAGTCGAACCACTGTTCTTGACTTGTTTTTCCTATGCCTTCCTTAGACCTATCTTTACCCCTTCTTCCTTCCTTCTCTCAACTGGTAGACATGGGACCTAGGAAGAGATTGGTTGTGAAGAGGAAGTTTGGTCAGAGTTCAGCAGAGAGGAGATCGAAGGCTAGGCATGACAGTGGATAAACCAGTAGTTCGACTGCCCCTGGTTCACCCCCTGCAAAGAGGATGGCAGGGAAGGTAGTGGCAGCAACCAGGTGGATAGATCTTGAGTTCTTTGATAGGAAGCACTTTCAGATCAGACATGCACTTTAGGATGCTGGGTTGGTACCATTCTGTACCATATAGGAGAGGTACTATCCACATTTGGTGCATGAGTTTTATGGCAGCCTAGATTGCCTTCGTCTACCGTGGAGACTATAGTCAGAGGTATATATATTCCACTATCTGAGGAGGTTCTGAGTCAGGTCTGGGAGATCCCGCACCAAGGGATTTCTATTTTTACTGTTAAGTATAGAGAGGAGGCTTTCAGATGCATCCTAAAGAGAGAGGATGTTCGCGGCGTGACTACGGTCATTGCGAATCACTTGTTAATTGAGATGCGCTTGCTCCATCACATCACAGCACAAATTTTGCTCCCGAAGACTGGCAGGTTTGACTTTATTACAGAGCAGGAGCTGGTGCTCATGGTGAGCTTGACTCAGAGGACACAGATAGATCTTCCATCACTGATGTTAGCCTAGATGAGAGATACAGCGACACAGAGGAGGCACTACTTGCCATACGGGATGGCTCTTACTCATCTTTTCTGAGCTTACAGAGATCCTTTGGAGGGGGAGACCTCCAAGGAGACCTTACATATGGACGTTTATGATGAAAGATCCCTCCACCATATTGGATATATATTGGTCGCTGGACACTGGATTTGTAGGAAGTCTAGTCAGGAGCCAAATAAGGAGGATGAGTTGAGAGAGGCCGACACCAGGCCATCAGGGCCAGTTGGTATACCTCCTTATGTTGGACCTATGTCAGAGCCAGAGCCGGTGACTCCTACAGCTACCCCTTCTACTCCTCCATCTTCTACTAATATATCTTTCAAGGAGCATGCCAGATAGCAGTTCACAAAGCAGAGGAGTGAGATAGTTGGATTGAGTATCTGCATAACTCAGTTGCATATCGAGATTGAGAGCCTTAGAGCCCATACTGCTATGGAGCACACTGAGATGCGTCACACCATGGAGGCAAGATTTGCTCGTATCGAGGATTTACTTGGATCCCATCTACCTCCAGCAACTCCTGCGGCTCCACATGATGATGCTGATGATGATGGCCACCAGGATGGACACGATGATACAGTCAGTGGTGGTGTCTGAGATGATGGGAGTGATGATAGATCGGCTAATATTATTGATGATGATAGTGACAGTGACAGTGATGGTGGCGTAGATGGCTATAAGATGGTCAGTTGAGAACCACAAACTCCTGCTATTCCTCTTACTAATCCGTGTGACACACAGATCTCCACGGCTCCTGTGTTCATCACACCCACTGAGACTCTTCCACCTCCTTCTACTCGATCTTCTAGGATTGCACCCCGTATAGGACCCTCTACTAGGACTAGGAGCCGTGGTGTTATGAAGACTCCTAGAGGTCTAGCTCATAGGTCCAGGATTACCAGTCCCATATCTTTTGAGATTCCATTTGATGAGGATTAGCCTCACAAATGTTTATTCTATTGTTGTTATCATTTATCTTATGTTTCATGCTTATGTACTCCATTTTATGTTGTGCGTTTCAGTGTTGCTGATTGATTCAACAAATTTTGTACTGAAAACACTCCTTTATATATTCCACTTTCGTGCTTACATTGATTGAATTCATATTGTTTAAATTTTGCTTTGACAATATTGACTTTGATACCCTACTCTTAGGCTCTGATGCCTATTTATTTTTGAAAAAATAAACTTGTATGAGCTCTGGTACCTTCTTTGTCTAAGTGCATTTATTAAGGGGGAGCTTATGCCCTTTAATATTTAATGATTGACAAAAAGGGAGAGTAGGATATATAAAGTTTTCAAATTTTATATTTTATACTTCAATTAAAACTTGCTTTGATATGAAATGCTCCGAAATGATTTGACACAAAATGTTTCATTAAGGGGGAGAGTAGATGTAGTTTTCTTGCTTAAATTATACCTCCCATCTATTAAAATTGTGTTGTATGAGCTTGAGATCATGTTTATGAAGTATCATATCTAAAAATTGAATTTGAATGTTTATATACTCAAGATTTTGTCATCATCAAAAAGAGGGAGATTGTTGGGTTTACCCTTGATTTTGATGAATAACAAATGTTGAGTACATATTTTGTACTAATAATTATTTGTAGTTATAAGTTTTCAGGAATCAAGCACCTCAAATTCTCAAAGTTAGAGTATCATGGCATGCTTTATTCCAAAGCATTTTTCATGATTTGAGAAATCTTCTCCATCCAAAAAGGATACAAATAAGTTCAATTATTGTTTATATATGTTGCATTCAAATGTCATTGAAAATCTTGGTATTTTTGGCATGTTTGGCACTTGCTTTTGAAATTTGTAAAACCAAGTGTCGACACCTGGGAGCCCAAGTGTCGACACTTCAGCATTTGGCACGAAAAAATTTTTCATGGCATGCTAAGTATCGACACTCAGAATTCAAGTGTCAACACCTGAAACTCAAGTGTCGACACTTAAGTTCCCAAGTGTCAACTTAAGGCCTGAGACTTTTTGAAAATACATAACTTGCCTATGGAGAAATTTTTGTTTCAGGTGTCGACACCTGTGAGTCAAGTGTCGACACTTGAAAGTTCAAGTGTCAACACCTGGAAGCCAAGTGTCAACACCTGATAGCCAAGTATCTGATGCGGAACTAATATGCATGCAATTTTTTTTATATGTTTTATATGTGGGGTTGGGTGATTAATTCCCGGATTTCAGATTAAAATAAGTTGTAGAGAATTTTATATGAATTTTAGAAGATCAGCATGCAGATTAGGACCTAGAAAAGTAGAAAAGAAGGATCGCCGGGGCTGAGAAGCCTCGGTTAGGGCAAGTTCTCCTACAATAAAACTACTGGAGGTAGAGGGGTGTACCTGACAATGTCTGTGAAGATCGCAGCAAAAGGGTCTCTCGTTCCTCGACGGATGCGGCCTGGAAAATCGAGCCAAAGACCCGCGGATACCCGGCTTTCTGCTCGGTGATCCGATTGAGGCTTGGCTGGAGTCGTTGGATTCGTAGGAACTCGGGGACCTGCAAACGACCTGTCAGGGTTAGAAAACTCACAAAGGAACAAGAAAACAAAGGAAAAACAGTAAGAAAAGGCTTCTTTTGGAGTGGGCGTCCAGGGATCTGAGATGCTTGTTGGTAGCAGGAAGATGATTGCAGCACTGGGAAGAAGAACTCTCGCAAACCCCTTTATGCACACAGCAGGGTATCACACAACTCAATAGAAGAACTCAAGGTTTTCATTCATCAAAAATTCCCTCATACAAGAGGCTAGGGTCCCTTAAATAGACCCTTAACCTTGGGCTCCAAGTAAGGGTACATAAGTCTTTACATAAGAATCCTTTTCCCTCTCAAACCCTAGCTAGAAAATAAAGAAATATTAGGTAGAAAAATCCCTAAAAATTTTCTTGACTTGGTCAAGACTCCAAGGACGCCTAGGGGGCGTGTTGGGCTTCTAGGAGCAGCAAAAGGCCGGCCCAAAGGGGCTTGGGTGCATGGGTTTGGGCCTCTGGAAGCTGGGGTGGCCTGGTAGCCAGGTAGCAGGAATATTCCCTGGTATCTTGCTTCTTAGGGGCTTGGGCTTGGCACCTGGGCTTGATTTCTTTGGGCTAGGATGCAGATGGACCTCTGAAATCATGGATGACCTTATCTATAAATATACTTTGGCATCTGGAAGGGAATCTAGGCATCTGGAGGGCATCTGCAAGAAATCAGGGTTTTCTGAATTTTCCTCCTGGGGTCTTCAAATCTTCAAGCTGGGTTGGACTTGTGCTATACATCCATGTCTTCAATCTGATTGGACTTGGTCTTTACTTGTATGATGTGGTCTTGAGTCTTCAATATGGTTGAATAGGACTCAAAAAATAAAATTAGCTCGACATGAGCTGACTAACACTGGACTGAACTAGCTCAACATGAGCTAAATAATTACAAGACTTAAATGAAACAACTCAGCTGGACTAAGCTTTATTACAGTGGACTCGAATGTTATTTAAGTGATCCACAAGGGTTGAGAAGCCTCTACCTTATTCTAGTGCCTTTGGTGTCCGCACCAATTCTCCCGGGGTGGGAGGAACTCGACCCTGTCGAGTGAAGATCAGATTGGCTCACATATCTCTCAAGAAGGTCTGGGTTGAGGTGTTGCAAGTCCTCTCGAGAAATCCACGAATCGTCCGACTCTGGCCGGCCTTGCCATCGGACTAGGAAGCGTTGATAACCGCGGCCCCGGGTCGTAATGGCTTGATCATCCAGGATACGCTCGATCCGTTCTCCTCTCTCAGGCCAATTAATTGGTGGACACTCTGGGTAAGGATCACTCTCAATAGAAGGGATAGGCCCAAAAGCCTCACTGGGTATCATTGCCGGTTCCTTGTACTCAACCAGGTCTATAATATTGAAGGTAGAACTGATGCCCATATCCGAAGGCAAGTCTAGCACATAGGCATTTGATCCAACCTTCTTTAATACTTTAAAAGGTCCGGCTCCCCGAGCATGAAGCTTCTTAACAGTCCCAGGTGGGAACCGTTCAGGCCTAAGCCTAATCATGACAGAATCCCCTACATCAAATTCTTTGATCCTTCTTCGGGAATTAACCAAATTTTTATAAGTTTCATTGCTTAAGTTTATCTTTTGGTTAATGTCTTTATGCAAGTCTCTAATATGCTGTGCAAATGACTCTGCAGACTCTGAGACTCGTGCATGAATAGGTAAAGGAATCAAATCAATGGGGCGATTAGGCTTGTACCCATGGAATATCTCAAAAGGGCTCTTACCCGTTGTCCTATTTACTGAACTGTTGTAGGCAAACTCTGCTCTAGGTAATAACAAATCCCATGTTCCAACATGTTCACCTACCAGGCATCTAAGGAGGTTTCCTAAACTTCGGTTCACTACTTCAGTTTGGCCATCTATTTGAGGGTGGTAGGCTGTAGAAAACTTAAGCTTGGTCCCTAATAGGTGCCATAAGGTCTTCCAGAAATAACTAGTGAACCTAACATCCCTATCAGATATAATGGTCTTGGGTAGGCCATGGAGTTTGACCACATGATCTAAGAAGAGTTTGGCTATCCTAGACGCGTCAAAGGTTTGGGAACAGGGAATAAAGTGAGCCATCTTAGAGAACCTATCGACCACTACAAAGATTGAGTCATGTTTCTTTTGGGTCTTAGGTAATCCTAGCACGAAATCCATACTTAGGTCCTGCCAAGGGCGATCAGGCACTGGTAAAGGTGTGTAAAGACCAGTGTTTTGCTTTTGCTGTTTGGCAACAGCACAAGTTCGACATCTGGCTACAATCCGTGCAACGTGCCTTTTCAATCCTGGCCAAAAGAACTGGTCCTCTATTGCTAAGATCGTCTTATTTCTACCGAAATGACCAGCTAAACCTCCAGCATGTATTTCCCAGATTAGGAATTCTCTAAGGGAAGTTTTGGGTATACAGAGTCGATTATTCTGGAAAAGGTAACCATCCTGAAGGGTATAATCACTATGGGTATTGGATGGTCCTAGCCTGAGGGTCTGGTAAATGCCTCCAAAGTCTGGGCAGGTTTCATATTCATCCTTTAACCTGTCAAACCCTATGACTTGGGTGCTAACTGATCCCAATAGTAAAGACCTACGGCTCAGGGCATCTGCTACCTTATTTTCAGTACCGGCACGGTGCTTCAGGACGAAAGTGTAGGCCTGAATGTACTCAATCCATTTACCATGCCGTGGGTTCAGTTTCTTTTGGGAGTTCAGGAATCGGAGTGCCTCATGGTCAGAAAATAAAACAAACTCCTGCGGGAGTAAATAATGTCTCCAATATCTAAGGGCCTGGACTACCGCATAAAATTCCTTGTCATAGGTAGAGTACTTAAGTTTAGCCTCATTCAGCTTTTCCTGAAGAAGGCTACAGGGTGGTTCTCTTGACTTAGTACCCCACCTATTCCTACTCCCGAGGCGTCACAAGCGACCTCAAACACCTTAGTAAAGTAGGTAATCTAAGGATGGGTGCATGGGTCATCTTATCCTTCAGCTCTAGGAAGGCCTTATCAGCTACTTTGGTCCACTCAAATGTACCCTTCATAATGCAATCGGTGATAGGTGCGACGATTGTGCTAAAACCCCTAATAAATCTCCTATAAAAGGTTGCTAGGCCATGGAAACTACGTACATCATGGACATTAGAGGGTGTAGGCCATTCAACAATCGCCCTAACCTTTTCAGGATCTGCAGAAACTCCCTCAGGGGTGACAACAAAACCTAGGAAGATGACCCTATGTGTCATGAAATCACACTTCTTAAAGTTGGCATAGAGGTTATTCTCCCTAAGGGTTTGGCATACCAGTCTTAGATGACTAAGGTGGTCCTTCTTGGTTCTGCTATAAATCAGAATATCGTCAAAGTAGACCACAACGAATTTTCCGGTAAACTCTCTCAGGACCTGGGTCATAATCCTCATAAAGGTACTTGGTGCATTGGAAAGTCCGAAGGGCATTACAACCCACTCAAACAGGCCATCCTTAGTTTTGAAAGCAGTTTTCCACTCATCCCCAGGTCTAATTCTCACCTGATGATAGCCGCTCTTAAGGTCTATCTTGGAGAAAATTCTGGCTCCGGCCATCATGTCTAACATATCATCCAACCGGGGGATGGGAAACCTATATTTCACAGTTATTTTGTTGATAGCTCTACTATCTATACACATCCTCCAGGTACCATCCTTCTTAGGGGTCAGTAGAGCAGGGACTGCACATGGACTCAGGCTCTCCCTAATGAAACCCTTCCTAAGTAATTCTCCCACTTGTCTCTGTAATTCTTGATGCTCACTGGGATTCAATCTATAGTGAGGAAGGTTTGGTAAAGTGGCTCCTGGAACTAAGTCTATTGCATGCTGGATGTTCCTAAGGGGTGGCAATTGATCAGGTAAATCCTCAGGGAAGACATCCTCGAATTCTTTCAGAGTTTCAACAATTTCTTTAGGGTGTTCCTTTTGGGTTGGCTCTAATATTTCTTTGGAGGTCAAGATCCAAACAGGGTTACCATCAACAATCTCCTGTTCTAACTCCCTAGCCTTAATCAGGTTAACTCCAGGTTTCTTGTCCTTAAGGCTACTAGAACTCCTCTTAACTGGGTCCCTAGGGGGAGCTGGATTGATAACAAACTTATTCCCATGGTAGTTGAAGGTACAAACATTGGTTCGACCATACAAGGTTGCATCATGATCAAATAGCCAAGGTCGACCTAAAATCATACTACTTACTTCCATGGGGATAACATCACACCAAATCTTTTCCTCATAGGTCTGCAATCTAAGTAAGATTTGGCACCTAACTTGAATTTGGATGGAGGTGGAATCTACCCAAGAAACTTTGTACGGGCTAGGATGAGGAACTGTGGTCAATCCTAAAGATTTAACTGTCTTGGCAGAGATGGCATTGACACAACTCCCACTATCTATGATGATCTTAAGAACCTTATCCCCTATCTTAACAAAAGTCTGTAGGATGCTAGTCCTACGCCAATCTTCCTTAACTGGGGTTTGGGCTAGGATGCACCTAACCACTCCTAATTGGTTCTCAAACTCAGGTTCTTCCTCCTCACCTTCGTACTCCTCTATTAATTGATTATTAGCCTCATAAACTTCTCCCTCAGGTTCGACTACAGACTCAGGCTCTTCTTCTTGTAATTCACCTAGATGTAAAGCACTAACTGGACATTGATTCATAAAGTGGCCTGGCTTATGACATCTAAAACAGGTCTTCTGGGGAGTGTAACCCTTATTAGCTTCTAGAGATTTTCCTCGATCATCCTTGCGGGCCAAAGAATTACTAGGCTGGGGTCGACTCGGACCTGGCTGACTAGGACTGGGTCGGTTTGGGCCTGGTAGACTAGGACTGGGTCGACTGGGTATGGGTCAACTCTGAAGGGGCTGGCTAGCTCCCGGATACTGACTAGGGTATCTAGTGGGCTCAGGTCGACGGTAAATGGGCCCTCTATGGAAACGTTCATGATCCCTAGCAATCTGGTAAGCATGGTCCAGGTCTCTAACCTCTCTCATGTAGAGCTCTTTCTTAATGTCATCTCTTAATCCAGCCCTAAACCTAGATAAGAAAACATCCTCAGACTCTCTCAAATCACATCGCATGGAATACTCATCAAATTTTGCAATGTACTCATCTATGCTCTTGTTACCCTGATTAAATCGTTGCCATTGATCTAGTAACCCACTACGATATGAAGCTGGAACGTATCTTGTCCTAAGCTTACCCTTCATGGCCCACCAGGTGGTTATAGGATCATGCCCTCCAAGATTAAGTGTTCTCTCAACACTAGCCCAATGTAACCTGGCTTCCCGAATCAACTTAAGCTTAGCAAACCTAAATTTACGCTCCTCTGTCATATCATACCATTCAAAATATTGATCCATCTCTCCCTCCCAATCTATATAGACCTTAGGATCTAGACAACCATCAAAAGTTGGAGCATCAAGCTTGACATGTCTATAGGATCGGTCCTCCTGGTCTACAAAATCTTGATTAGGCCTTCTATGACGAACTTCAGGGATTGGGTCAGGACGATAGCCTCTTCTAGTTTCAACCTCAAGATATGGATCAGGGTTCGGGGTCCTCCTGGGCTCAGGATTATAGTATGGGTCAGGTTGAGGGGCTCTCCTAGGTTCGACCTCTTGGTATGGGTCAGGGTCTGGGGTCCTCCTAGGCTGAGGGTTATAGAATGGGTCAGGATGAGGGGCTCTCCTAGGTTCGACCTCAGGGTATGGATTAGGGTTTGGGGTTCTCCTAGGTTGAGGGGAATTAGGATCTGGCTCAGACTGTGAACCCTGGGTTTTTCCTGGGGTCCCTACCCGGACTTCTAACTGATCAAACCTGCTGGCAAGATGGTCAATTCTATCATTGGTTTGAATACCAGACTGAGTTAACTGGGTTATCTGGGTAGCCATCTGGGCCATTTGATCAGCTAGGGCTTTTATTTGGGCTTGTAAATTTTCCATGGGTTCAGACATTTGTGAAGGAGGTGGGTGATATGAAACTCCTGATCTAGTGCTCATGCAAGACTCGATCAGACCGACTATAGCTGACTAGACCTAGAGTCCAAACTAGATGCTCAATCAAGGTGGCAAACTAGCCTATAGTAACCATGTACTTAGCCAGGCAGGTGTAAGGGGAGTGTTAGGTCCCTGATTGCCAATCCTAGACACCAATCAGAGATTGGCCAGGTAGGCGGACCAGCACACAAGCCCTTCGGGATTGAATCCCTAAACCACCGTTCTAGACACTGAGCACAAGGCACACACAGGTTAACTTAACACAGTGATCTAACACTAGTCCGGACCCGACCAGTTGGTGTCCCTAGCCCACTAGGGCAAATTAAGTCTAATTAATTTTAGGTTAAGGCTTGGGACCGAATGCAAGGGATGTGGTTTTGGGCTAAGGAGAGGTTATCAACTCCTTCCCTTATCTGATATAGCAAGAGTGCCCTTAAAAGTAAATTATGCAATGATGGCAGGCAGATGAGGATGCAAATTAGGGTTTAGATGTTTTTTGGTATTTTTGGAGAATATGTAATTTTTTTTTTTTTGGTATTTTATTAAATAGAAGAAAACTTGCAAATTATGGCCTAATATGCATGAAATATACTAAAATTAAAAGATATGCAAAATTGCTAAACAAAAACCTAAAACTTCCAAACTTGTCTTGCTGAAAAAAAAAACAGAGTCAAAAATTTGCAGGATGTATTTCGGCTTGAAGAAAATTCAAAGTCCGAAATAAAATCTGTAAAAATTATGAAAGTTACTTTGGATTATGATAAATCCAGAAAATGAAATTTTAAAATTTTTGGAGTTTTTAACAGGGAGAAATAATTAAAATAACAGAGTATATATGGACTGAAAAATTACAGAAAACAAGCCCTAATCTAAGCTCTGATACCAAATGATGCGGAACTAATATGCATGCAATTTTTTTTATATGTTTTATATGTGGGGTTGGGTGATTAATTCCCGGATTTCAGATTAAAATAAGTTGTAGGGAATTTTATATGAATTTTAGAAGATCAGCATGCAGATTAGGACCTAGAAAAGTAGAAAAGAAGGATCGCCGGGGCTGAGAAGCCTCGGTTAGGGCAAGTTCTCCTACAATAAAACTACTGGAGGTAGAGGGGTGTACCTGACAATGTCTGTGAAGATCGCAGCAAAAGGGTCTCTCGTTCCTCGACGGATGCGGCCTGGAAAATCGAGCCAAAGACCCGCGGATACCCGGCTTTCTGCTCGGTGATCCGATTGAGGCTTGGCTGGAGTCGTTGGATTCGTAGGAACTCGGGGACCTGCAAACGACCTGTCAGGGGTTAGAAAACTCACAAAGGAACAAGAAAACAAAGGAAAAACAGTAAGGAAAGGCTTCTTTTGGAGTGGGCGTCCAGGGATCTGAGATGCTTGTTGGTAGCAGGAAGATGATTGCAGCACTGGGAAGAAGAACTCTCGCAAACCCCTTTATGCACACAGCAGGGTATCACACAACTCAATAGAAGAACTCAAGGTTTTCATTCATCAAAAATTCCCTCATACAAGAGGCTAGGGTCCCTTAAATAGACCCTTAACCTTGGGCTCCAAGTAAGGGTACATAAGTCTTTACATAAGAATCCTTTTCCCTCTCAAACCCTAGCTAGAAAATAAAGAAATATTAGGTAGAAAAATCCCTAAAAATTTTCTTGACTTGGTCAAGACTCCAAGGACGCCTAGGGGGGCGTGTTGGGCTTCTAGGAGCAGCAAAAGGCCGGCCCAAAGGGGCTTGGGTGCATGGGTTTGGGCCTCTGGAAGCTGGGGTGGCCTGGTAGCCAGGTAGCAGGAATATTCCCTGGTATCTTGCTTCTTAGGGGCTTGGGCTTGGCACCTGGGCTTGATTTCTTTGGGCTAGGATGCAGATGGACCTCTGGAATCATGGATGACCTTATCTATAAATATACTTTGGCATCTGGAAGGGAATCTGGGCATCTGGAGGGCATCTGCAAGAAATCAGGGTTTTCTGAATTTTCCTCCTGGGGTCTTCAAATCTTCAAGCTGGGTTGGACTTGTGCTATACATCCATGTCTTCAATCTGATTGGACTTGGTCTTTACTTGTATGATGTGGTCTTGAGTCTTCAATATGGTTGAATAGGACTCAAAAAATAAAATTAGCTCGACATGAGCTGACTAACACTGGACTGAACTAGCTCAACATGAGCTAAATAATTACAAGACTTAAATGAAACAACTCAGCTGGACTAAGCTTTATTACAGTGGACTCGAATGTTATTTAAGTGATCCACAAAGGGTTGAGAAGCCTCTACCTTATTCTGGTGCCTTTGGTGTCCGCACCAGTATCAATACCTAACAGCCAAGTGTCGACACTCGAGTTCTAACAGCCTCAGCGAAAATATTTTTTGATAGCCTGAAATTGTAGTTTTTAGCTTTTAACGGCTAGTTCTTGATCCCTAATAGTCTAAAACAATTTTTTGGATGTTTTTCATGTATTTAATCTTCACCAAACTCATTCATAAAGTAAGAGAAAAGAGAAAAATAAGGAAATATCCAAGAGTTAAAGTTCTTCTTCAAGAACTCGACTTCCAAAAGCTAAAAATGAGAGATTCCACTGAAAAAGCCTACATTCCTTTCATTTCATCTTTCCAAAAGTGTTCTTGAGAAGATTCCAAGTCAAGTCACATCAAGAAATCATTCAAGAGCTTTAAAGATTCCTCATCCGCTCTAAGAAGAGAGTTTGTTTGTGTTTAAATTCTTGTATTCTAAATTTATTATTATTTGACCTAGCTTTCAAGATTCTTGAAAGTAGGTTGTAAGGTTGTTAGTGAGCCAAAACCAACTAGGATTGACTTGTGAGCCCAAATACAAAGCAAGTGTAAAGGTTTGTTGGTGAGCCTAGGTGACAAAACCAACTTAGGTTTTGACTTGTAAGCCTTGGAAAACAAGTCGGCTATAATCTTTGAAGAGATTATAGTGGAAATTCCTAAGGAGAGCTTGGGGAGTGGATGTAGGTGCTTGGAGAGCACCGAACCACTATAAAACTTGGTGTTTGTGTGTGATTATCTCCTTTTTCTTCTTGCACTTTATTTCCAGCACTTTACTTATTATTTTCTACTGCATATACTTAAGTGCATTATCCACAAACACTACATGGCCTGCACATAATTGTTTTAATTTTCAAAAAGATCCAATTCACCCCCCCTCTTGGGCTCCATTTCTGGGCAACATAGAGTCAACCAAAGTATCCACACCAGGTCTGGAAGTCCATCTCCACTAGCGACCTCTTCAAGGACTTAAAGGTCAAAGCGAGTCGAACAACCCACAACCACTATAGCACCTCCTATCTAGGCAACCAGGATAGGATATCGAAGAGCTTATTTGAGCCCTATCACTGATTAAGAGATTCATTCGAACCCTCTGAATCCCTAGGTTGAAGCTGAATGGAGGCCTTGCCTAAGTCCTACTGCCCCCCAGACCTAGGTTAAATGGAGGATCAAGCCAAGTTCTACTCCCCTAGCCAAAGCTTCCCCAAGCCAAGACCAACTAGCTAAAGTAGCGAGGCCATCTAGGAGTACCCTAGCCAGTTTGAAGCTCCATGCCTCCAGCTTGGATGACTATAGACGGTGCACAAGTTATTTATGAGGATGCTCTTTCCGATCAGTGCCAATAAACTGTTGAGTGAAAGGTTCTCCACTTAGCAAAAAGTAGTAGGCTACTTCATCCGAGTAAGCTGATATTCCTATAACTTTCTAGTTTTTCACCTTTTATTGTTGCTAATAAACCTTCCCCTACAATCTCACCCATTACATGAATGGTTTTGTGGAGCACGCTTAAGATGCCTTGGTTCATGCCAATAAGTACAAAATCAATGCCGAGACATTGAAAGTGACCAAAGATAAGGTCGAGCAGAGGGTTGAAGCGATTGATCAGAGGGCCAAAGTAGTAGCAAACATTGCTGAAGACATGAAGGAGGCCTTAAGGAGGGTCATAGATGAGAATTCCAAAATAAGAGTCGAATAAAAGGCTCATGCAGCTAAAATAAGAGAGCTGAGGGCTTCACTAAAAGAAAGTGAAATCAAAGCATGGTGGCAAAGAAAAGAGTAGTAGAGGCTGAGAGAAGTGTTAAGGATCAAGTTAAGGCTACTACTATAAAGGCCATCGAAGCTTTCCTAAAATCAAAATAATTTTGCAAGGAGAAGATCCAATTTGCCTCCGATGCTTATGACACTGAGAAGTAGATTATCTAGGGCAGGGCTTCGCCTAGTATCCAAAGTTGAATTTAGACTTCCTAGATGAAGACTGAAAGCTTGAAGAAATTGACATTACTACTCTGGTGAGCACTTCTACCCCAGATGCACTAGCCACCGTTCCACAGATTTTCCCTTCTTTTTGCTTTTTCTTTCCTTGTAAATCACTTCCGACCCATTGGAGGTCATTTTTGTAAAAAATTTGAATGAACAAAGCATACTTTTCTGAATGTAATTTGATCTTGTCTTGAACTTTGTTTGAACAAAATATGCACTTTTGATCCAAGGCAATTGCCAAACACTTTTAGTGAGTAGATATCTTGATAATTCCAATCTAAGGAAGTGACCAAGTTTTGTTTAAATCTATAGATAAATGTGCTAGATATCTCTGACACAAGGAGATAGCCACCCCTTTTATGCCTTAGGCTTGTTTTAGCAACTACAATCATGGATGGTTGCCAGGACTTTCTAGGTTATAAGCTGACTAAGATAATGCCAATCTAAAGTAGTTACTTTTGCAGATTAATTTTGACAACATTGATCTAAGGTAGTTATCCTTGTAGGGTAATTTTGGTAATGCCAATATGAGATAGTTGCCATATTGTTGCCTGTCCATAAGCATTCCTAGTTTGGATAAGAGACCAGTCTTCATAGGAGTCATGATAGGTTAATCTCCCATTGGCTACTGAAAACATTACTGGGCTTCAGGGGTCATCTAGAGTTAATCTCTTACTCCTATTCACCGAGGTTTCAGCATTTGGCTTGCAGGGGTCATTGAAGGTTAATCCCCTACTTCTCAAGTATTTAGGGTTTTTAGTCTTAGGTGATTGAAAGGGCCCTTTTAAGTGGTTAACCCTTCAGGAGTCAATGAATGTTATTCCCTTGCTTCTTAGTAGACCAAAAGTTTGAGTTGGTTCAGTTCATATGAAGAGACGAAGAGCTCTTGGGGGTCAACTAAGGTTAATCCCCTACTTCTTAGATAACTAAAATATTTGAAAATGGAGAGGCCATCATAGGTTAATTCCCCATTCCATGAAGCACAAGTCATCATGTAAAAACATACACATTACATAATAGACATGAAATTCTTTAAAGTAAAATTTACATTACTGATAATACATGTTAAGGTTTGAGGAGTTTCAGAGTCTAGATAGTGGAGTCCCATCAAGTTGCTTCAATCGATAGGTGCTAGGGCAAATTATCTCATCCACTTGACATGGACCTTCTCAAGTGGAAAACAACTTTCCTTGCTCGAAAAGCTAAGAAACTTCAATGCATAGCAGCCGTGGTGGCGGGGGCACCAGGATCAAACACAGATTACTAGACCCTATTTGGTTTACCTATCCATGTGTCAAATTTTATAATCAACTAGAATTGAGTCTTATAATATATTAAGGTTAGTTGATTTGTCTTAACCCTCAACCTAGTCAGTATTTTGAGTCCTGTACATCAATTATGAGTCCAGTATGAGCCCAATTTTTATACAAAAGAGGAGGTCACCCTATTTTGGAGTTCCACAAGGCCACATCCAAGAGTCAGATGTTGCTACATCAGCCCATTGGATTTTGTGTGACAACCCAGGATCCAAGATGCTTCTAGAAACCCTAATTCTTTCCAGATATCCTCTAGATGCCCAGATTCCTTCCCAGGTGCTAGAGAATTTTTCTAAACTAGGGCATCCATGATTCCAGAGGTCCACCTACATCCCAGCCCAAAGAAATCAAGCCCAGGTGCCAAGCCCAAGCCCTTAAAAAGCAAGATTCCTAGGAATATTCTTGCTACCAGGCTACTAGGCCACCCCAGCTTCCAGAGGCCCAAACCCACGCACCCAAGCCCCTTTGGGCCAGCCCTTTGCTACTTCTAGAGGCCCAGCACACCCTCCTAGGTATCCTTGAAGTGTTGACCATGTCTAAAGGGGTTTGACCAAGTCCAAGTTGAAGAGAAGAAGGAGAATACCAAGTTTATTCCTAATGTAGTTGGGATTTATAATCCTTGTAAAGTTGTAATTCTAACCTAGCTAGGAAATTACTTGTATTCCAATTTGGAAGAGGACTTGTAACCCAAGTGTAACCACGGTTAGTGAGGGCATGGGAACTCTATAAATACCCCATCCCTTCCCCTATTGTAAGCATCTCTTTCTTATGAATACAACTTGCTGAAATTTTGAGTTATTGCTTTATGTTGATATTTTGTTTTGGTTATTTGGTTTGTGTTCTTTTGCTTGGATGAATTCCTTGCTGCCCTAGCATCCTTCCACACCCTAAATCACTGCCATCCAAGCCTTCACATGCCCAAGGAGGAGTGCCCTAGGCCACCAAGCAAGGAGATCTTCAACAAGCTTCAAACAGCCCAGCTTCTAATCCCTAACCTGATTTCTTCTAAACCTAGTTTCCTTTCTTTTTCTTACATGCTATTTTTATTGACCCTTGACATTTTGCAAGATCCCCGAGGTGCTTCCCCTCCATTGAGGAGGCATTCTTTGCTGCCCGGACCCAGATTAGCCATCGGATTCAAGGGAAATAAGGCTTTTTCTTCAAGGCTCCGATCAGAGTTGTGAGTGATCTCTTATGCTATTGGATTTCAATCTCTGACTGGTATGAAACCTTTCCTTCTCTTATTATCTAATTTGCTTGAAGTTAACTATCCTAAGCCAAGAATTCCTCAAGTTTTGGGTCCTGTCTTTTAGTTATCTTGCATGATTCAGCCTGCGACAAGTAGATTCTTAGAACTGTTGAATATCTACTAGTTCTTTACTTTGCTTTGAGAAATTAGCCATCAAACCTAAATCTAAAAATTACAAAAAAATTAGTTTACTGCTTTTACTGTATATTTAGCATTCTTAGAGTTATCCTGCATTAATTTGGTATTAGAGCAGGTTTAGGATAGTTTTTTTATTTGCTTTGCATTCACAAACCCTAATTTTGCATTTTGTCCACTATATTAGGTGTCTAGGTTTCATCTGATTTTGGCATCATAAACATTTTATTTTTCTGTAAATTTTGCACTGCATGTCCTCTATTCTATCTTAGTAATTATCAAGATTTTTAATTATTTTTACTGAAATCCTAAATCTCTAAAATTTGGCATAATAGGAACCCTAACAGAATCCTAATAATTTCTGTAGCAATTCAGAAAACCCTATGTTTGCATTATCATCTGATTTTTTTCTGCATGAAATCTGGTAGGCTTTATCATCACCATCCATCCTCTGTTCTTGATTTTTTTTTGAATTTTTATGCATCAGGATCTATGTCAAACTCTGTAATAACTGAAACCCTAATTCACTGATTTTTGCTACATTCTGCATCTTGACTCAACCAAACCTAATCAACTACCAAACTCCTAATCCCAAGCCAAACTTTGTTTGATAACCCCAGTTAACATAAACCTAATTTGACACATCATAAATCATTAAAAAATATTTTATTTTTTTATTATTTTAGATTACATCAGGGCCATCAATTGCCATCATTATTAACCTAATCTTAAGGGCAACTCTCTATCTCAGATCAAGGCAGGATTTCATCACCTGTCCTGGGTCCAAAACAACCAACATCATACTAACCCAAGCCTAATTAAAATCACCTAGACCTAATATGCCCTAGTGGGCTAGGAGACATCAACAGGTCGGGTCCGAGCTGTGTGAGCCAACTAGTGCATTTAACCTTTTAGCTATTACTGAAAGCTGGTGTCTAAGGCTAGGGGTCCAGAGTCAAATGACCTAAATGGTGTTGTGATTTTTAATTAGGTCTTTGTGAAAGCAGGGGGGGCTCCCACACTCCCACCCCTTACCTAGCCAGTGGAAGGACTTGCTATTGGGTTAGGTGTAAGTTGAGCTGACCCACCCAGTTTCTGGCTCTAGGTCTAGGAAACCCTATATTATACTAGCCTTTTCTTTCTCTTTTGTATGCTTAGTTGCATCATTTCATTTTGATTATTTGATTTGTTGCATGACCACTATATTAGGAACCCAATATCAAAAGTCTAAACCCCAACCAAACCCAACTATGGATTCCAATTTTGAGGCCATGATGAAGGCCATGAGTGATCATATTATCTTCCAAATGAACCTCAAGCTTGACCAAACCCAAGCCCAGCTTACCCAAATAAACCAGTCCAACACCCAAACCCAAAATCAGCTTGCTCAAATAGACCGTAGGTTTGACGAGTCCGATACTAAGCTTGATCAAATGAACCATAGATTCAACTAAATAGGAACCCTAGGCAAGACCCATAGAGCTGAACCCTTACCCTATAGACCCCAGGAACCCATAGTCCCAAGATATGAACCCAATAGTAACCCACTATCCCTCAGTCGCCCTGAATCCTATAGGATTGATACCCCTAGATTTGAACCCATAACCTTTAAACCCATAACCTTTAAATCCATAACCCTTAGTTTACCCACCCCTGTTATCCCAGACCCTAGTCAATTTTCCATTAGCCAAACCCCTCTTACCACCCCATTGGTTCACCAAGATGACTTAGAAGAAGAAATATATGAGGCTGACCCAAGTCTGGTAGAGGAATATGAGTCTATTGAAGATCTAGAAAAATACCCTATAGAAGACCCATGATTAGTTGATTATGACCATACCCAGGTAGAAGCCAATCCAGTGTTAGTTGAATCAATAGAGATCCAAGTAGAAGCCACCCTAGAATCAGTTGACCCTGACCATAACCAAGTAGTAGCTAATCTAGATTTAGCTAACCTTGACCATAATCAGATAGTGGCCGACCAAGAGTTAGATAAACCAGATCACACCCAAGCTGCAATGGAAGAGCAATTAGAGGAGACTTTAGAAGAGAATTCAATTGTAGAGCCTAGTCCTGAATTTCCCAAGCCAAAAGTGTTTATTGAGGACTTGGCTTATCTCACCCAGTACCCTCAGGATGAAGTCGCTTCCTTGATCCTAATTGAAGATCTTTTTCCTGAAATTAGTGACCCATTCTTCCATAAGGCAGACATAGAAGATAGACACCAACCCTTTAAGGTCAACCTTATTAGCTTAGGAATAATCCCTGACACCCCTTCTTATATCTTAGTCTATCCAATTAACCCTAAACCCTTTTCTTACTTTCCATCCAACCAGACTAACCCCGAATTCACCTCATATTTTTTGCCTTTTCTTGAGTTTTTTTATATTTTTTTAACCATTCACCTACATCATGTAGAGGTTTGCATGTTACATTCATTTCTTGCACATGTTAAGTTTGCATCTTACTTCTTGCATACCCTTTGGCATTTAGTATGCATATATAGTAAATTCTCTTGTGCATGCCATGCTAGGGTTAAACCTAGAGAGTCTATAGTGTGTTAGGTTAGATCCTAGAAAGTCCAATTAAATTTCTTTCGATAGGAAAGTTTAGTCGAGTCTAATAGGTATTAGTTGAGTCCAATAAATGCACAACCAGAATTACATGTCTGCACCTGCACTACCCTCTGTATAGCATATGAAAATTAGTCAAAAGCTAAACATAACTATTTAACTAACCAACAACTTGGCTAATTCCCAAAAGAGAGATAAAGAATTTTGCAGGGGATTTTGTAGTTGTAAAGAATTTTCTGCTCGCGAAGTTGGCCCATCCAAGATAATGAATATCTGTGGACCCAAAGCCTATGTGCATGAGATACTACCTGATTTAGGTATTAGCTCCACCTTCAGCATCTCAGATCTTATAGAGTCTAGGGAGCCAGCAGTGATACCTAGCGAGCATCTTGAGCCTATCACTCCCTTTGAGAGAGAACCCATCCTAGAGTGTCCACCAACCAATTGGCCAAATAGTGAGGAAAAGATCGAGAGAATCCTGGATGATCAAGCCATATGTACCCGGAATCGAGGCTATCTGAGGTACTTGGTTCGATGACAAGGTAGGCCAGAATCTGAGGACTTGTGGATCATCCATGAGGATCTGCAGCACCTCAACCCAGACCTACTCGAGCACTATGAGAGCCAAGTTATCCCACACTCGACGGGATCGAGTTTCTCCCACCATGGGAGAATTGTCAATGGTACCAGGATCAGACACAGATTATTGGGCCCTATTTGGTTTACCTAGCCATGTGTCATATTTTGTAATCAACTAGAATTGAGTCCTGTAATAATTTGAGGTTAGTTGATTTGTCTCAACCCTCAACCTAGTCAGTATTTTGAGTCCTGTACATCAATTATGAGTCCAATATGAGCCTGGTTTTTATACAAGAGAAGTGGTCACCCTATTTTGGAGTTCCACCAGGCCACATCCAGGAGTCAGAGGCCACTACATCAGCCATTGGATTTTGTGTGACAACCTAGGATCCAAGATACTTCCAGAAATCCTAATTCTTTCCAAATGTCCTCCAGATGCCCAGATTCCTCCCCAGATGCCAGAGCATATTCCTAAACTAGGGCATCCATGATTCCAGAGGTCCAACTGCATCCCAGCCCAAAGAAATCAAGCCCAGGTGCCAAGCCCAAGCCCTTAAGAAGCAAGATTCCAGGGAATATTCTTGCTACCAGGCTACCAGGTCACCCCAACTTCCATAAGCCCAAACCCATGCACCCAAGCCCCTTTGGGCTGGCCCCTTGCTGCTCCTAGAGGCCCAACATGCCCCCCTAGGCATCCTTGAAGTGTTGACAACGTCCAAAGAGGTTTGACCAAGTCCAAGTTAAAGAAAAGAAGGAGAAGACCAAGTTTATTCCTAACCTAGTTGGGATTTCTAATCATTTTAAACTTTGTAATTCTAACCTAGCTAGGAAAGGACTTGTATTCCAATTTGGAAGAGGACTTGTAACCCAAGTATAACCATGGTTAGTGATGTCATAGGAACTCTATAAATACCACACCCCTTCCCCTCTTGTAAGCATCTCTTTCTTATGAATACAACTTGCTAAAATTTTGAGTTATTGCCTTGTGTTGGTGTTTTGTTTTGGTTCTTTGGTTTGTGTTCTTGTGCTTGGACAAATTCCTTGCTACCCTAGCATCCTTCCATGCCCTAAATCACTACTATCCAAGCCCTAAATCACTACTATCCAAGCCTTCACACGTCCAAGGAGGAGTGCCCTAGGCCACCAAGCAAGAAGATCTTCAACAAGCTTCAAACAGCCCAACTTCTAATCCCTGGCCTGATTTTTTCTAAACCTAGTTTCCTTTCTTTTCCTTACTTGCTATTTTGATTGACCCTTGATGTTTTGAAAGATCCCCGAGGTGATTCCCCTCCCCTAAGGAGGCCTTCTTTGCTGCCCATACCACCTAGATCAGCCATCAGATTCAAGGGAAACAAGGCTTCTTCTTCCAGGCTCTGATCAGAGTTGTGAGCGATCTCTTCTACTATTAGATTTCAATCTTTGACTGGTATGAAACCTTCCCTTCTCTTATTATTTGATTTGCTTGAAGTTAACTATCCTAAGCCAGGAATTCCTCAAGTTTCAGGTCCTGTCTTTTAGTTATCTTGCATGATTCAACATGGGACAAGTTGATTCTTAGAATTGCTGAAACCCTGTTAGTTCTTTACTTTGCTTTGAGAAATTAGCCATCAAACCTAAATCTAAAAATCACAAAAAAAATTAGTTTACTACTTTTACTGCATATTTAGCATTCTTAGAGTCATCCCACATCAGTTTGGTATCAGGGCAGGTTTAGGATAGTTTTTTTTATTTGCTTTGCATTCACAAACCCTAATTCAGCATTCTGTCCACTATATTAAGTGTCTAGGTTTCATCTGATTTTGGCATCATAAACATTTTTTTTTTTGAATTTTGCACTGCATGTCCTCTATTCTGTCTTGGTAATTATCAAAATTTTTAATTTTTTTAACTGAAACCCTAAATCTCTAAAATTTGGCATAATAGAAACCCTAATAGAATCCTAATAATTTCTGTAGCAGTTCAAAAAACCCTAGGTTTGCATTATCATCTGATTTTTTTTTTGCATGAAATTTGGTAGGCATCATCATCACTGTCCATCCTCTATTCCAGATTTTTTTTTGAATTTGTATGCATCAGGATCTGGGTCAAACTCTAGAATAACTGAAACCCTAATTCAATGATTTCTGCTACATTCTGCATCTTGACTCAACCTAACCTAATCAACTACCAAACCCCCAATCCCCAACCAAACTTTGTTTGATAACCCTATTTAACTTAAACCTAATTTGACACATCATAAATCATTAGAAAATATTTTATTTTTTGAGTTGGTGTCTTTATTATATTCTTCAACTCTGAGAGAGGGAAGCCCAATCTTCGCAGGGTTGATTACTTCTATCCTGAATGCTAGGCAGAAAGGAGTTTCTCCATTTGGGATTCTTTGAGTGATTTGGTAAGCTCATAACATGTGATGAAGCTCATCCACCCAATATCCCTTCACTTGGCCTAGTCGGGCCTTCAGGCTTTATAGAAGAGGCTTGTTGGTAATTTTAGCTTCACCATTGGCATGGAAATGTGCCACCAAATTAAAGTGCTTAGTGATGCCATACTCTTGGCAAAGCTCATGGAGCCACATGCCATTAAATTACCAGTCATTATCTATAATTATAATCTTGGAAAGACCATATCAGTAAATAATAGATCTTCAAATGAAATACCTCACCATAGCTTTGGTGATGTGGACAAGTGGCTCAGCTTCAACCCACTTAGTAATGTAGTCTATAACCACCAGAACAAACTTACGCTTTCTAGTTACCCTAGGAAATGCACCAAGGATGTCCATTATTCATTAGGCAAAAGGCCAAGAAGCAGTAATTGGAGTCAAAAGCACTGCCAGTTGATGCTAAATGATAGCATTTGTTTGGTAATGCTCACACTTCTATACAAATTCAGCTACATTCTGCAACATAGTGGGTCAATAGTAGTCCTACCGAAGTATCTTGTAGGCTAAAAACTTGCCTCCCAAGTGATTTTCATAGACTCCTTCATAGACCTCTCTTAATGTATAATCTACTTCAGACGAGCACAATCACTTCAGCAAAGGTAGGGAGAATGAGCTCTTGTATAGCTAATTATTATACATAACATAGTGAGGTGCTTGGCGCCTCATCTTTCAAGCCTCTTTCTAAGCTAGTAGTAACTAGCTTTGCTGGAGATATTTAAGAAGAGGATCAATTTAGCTTGGCTCTTCATTAATCTATTGAACAAGCTAAGATTCCTTAAGACTTGAATTCTTCAGCACTTTAAAGTATGTATCCTTCCAAAGATTGGATGGCAAGGATAAAGCTAGCTTTAACAATGCATCGGCCCTGGAATTTTCTACTCTAGGTACCTACTGAACATTAAAGAATTGAAATGATGATATCAAGTCCTTGCCTTGCTAAGATATTTCTTCATATTTTCTTCCTAAGCCTCGTATTCATCTTTGACTTGCCCAACCACCAGCTGAAAGCCACTAAAGATAGTGAGATGTCAAACCCCAAATTTTTTTGCAATCTTAAGGCTAGTGACTAGTGCTTCATATTCTACCTTTTTGTTAGTAGCTAGAAATTCGAAGTGTAGGGCATATTTAGTAACATCTCCTTCAGGGCTAATCAGAATAGGGCTAGCCCCCAACCCCAAAGAGCTTGACGAGCCATCCACATACAATGGTGCGGGCACCAGACTCAGAAGAAGACTTCAGAGCTCCATCTGGATCTCTGATTAACCTTGCCTGAAGAATTAGGGTTTTTGGTTTGTAATAAGAGTTGACTAGATCAACTCAATTTAGCTTGAGTCTACATTACCTGCATTTTATTTTTTGAGTCATGTTGACTCAGTAGTGGACTAGGGTTTCAACCTAGGGTGTTACATTTTCTTCCAAGGCCTAGCAAGTGGGCGCCACACTCCCAGCCACACTCCCAGCCATATGCCTGAGTCCAGGGGGCGCCATATCTACATCCAGCAGCCTTTGGTCCCCACGCCACAGATAGCAGCTTCCTTCTCTCATGCGCCAGTTGAGGAGAAATCCACCAGGAGTCCACAAATCAAGGGGGCGGCCCAAGTCTTTCCCAAAAGAACCAAACTAAGAAAGGGAAGAAATTCTCTTGGAGAAAACTTCAAGGAGGTGCCCACTACCTGCCAAAAATATCCAAAACAAAGATGGGAAGGGCCATGACTTAGGGAGGAAGAAAAGGAGGAGTCCAAAAGAGTTGATCCATGGAAGGAAAAAAAAATTCTCTTAAAGATCCAAGCAAGGAGGCGCCATCTACCTGCCTTTTATAACCCTAATCAAATTTTTTTGGTACCTTGGCCGACCATATGTGTATGGATTATCCTGATTTGTAGATCCCCTCCTTTAGTCCCACATGGGAAGATGTAAAACCCTACTCCCTTGTAAAGCCTTATAAATTAAACCCCTCTTGTAAGTTTAAATCAATCAGATGGATGAAACCAAATTTTTTTTGTGAGCAAACTTTGTGTTTTCTCTCTTCCGCACTTGCATCTAGGTGTTGAGCTCCGTGAGGGAGTAAATTCGGGTTCCCCAGGAACCTTGAGGAGGTGTGAGATCTCCAAAACCCAAACCCTAGGTTAGCCACTTCTACTCCAAAACCCTAGCCGCCCACCATCCACTTCAATCCACCAAACCCTAGCCTATTCCACCTCCCACGGCCTCTCTCTCCAAGTCCAGGCCGACCACCAGCATCCAGCTACAGTCCGGGTACTTCAGATCCAAAGCTCTTTCCAGAGGGAGTCGAATCAGCCTTCAAGAGAATCTGGATCTCAGCAACATCAGCCTTCAAGTTCTTCGAACTGATAAATCCTTCCCTGAGTATCTGAATCCATCACTTGTTTTTCTTCTTCCCAGATCTTGAGTTCAGGAGAAGCCGACCCAGCCACGAGACCAGTATTAGAGGATCCATTACGAAGATAGCAGAATCCGAGGATCCAACAATCTGTTCGAGAGAGTTCTTCCACCCAAATTCTGTGAAGATCACTGTCTGGTTGGTAAACCATCTCTTCTCTTTATTTTTGTCCTGTTGAAAGTTCAGAGCGAAACCCTAGGTCTAGGAGTTTCTCAACCCCCAGCGATCCGTTACTTCTGAACTACTCTGATAACTTAGCTTCTTCTAAATTGTGCTTTCAATCCTTACCTAGTTTCCATCAACTTAGTTTAACTTTACTTTGAGTCAAAGCCAATTTCTGAAATATATATAAAAAAAAAAAAAAATTAATCTTAATTTTACTTCCGCATACGCTTCTTTGCTCTTTGTTCTGCATCATTTTTGGTATCAGAGCTTTCGTTCTGCATCAATTTTGGTATCAGAGCTTCCGTTCTGCATCATACAAGGTCCATTGCCCTTCTAGGTTGGCTCTAGAACTCATTCCCTCAACATGCACATTTTCTTCCTTTGAAATTGTATACTCGAGGATGATGTCCACAAGCACTTGAGCTTTAATTGAAGGCCTTGGATAGAACCTTATATCTAATTCAGAGAGTTCAAGCCCCCATTTGGCTATTCTTCCTAAGGTATCTAGCTGATGAAGAATGGTCTTCATAGGTTGATCAATTAAGAGGGTTATACTATTGGCTTGAAAATAGACTGAAGCTTCCTGGCAGAAACAATAAGTGTGAAGATAAACTTCTCCAGCTTGATATATCTAGTTTTTGCATCTTGGAGGACCTTGCTTATGTAATAGACTAGCTTCTAAACCTTCCCTTTCTCTCAAAAGAGCATTGCACTTATTTCTACTGAGGATATAGCAAGGTAGAGTAAAAGCTCTTCGTCATACTCAAGCTTGCTCTATAGTGCGGCAAAACTAAGATACTTCTTCAACTCCTCAAATTCCCTTTGGCCCTCTATAGTCTACTAGATGTCCTTTGGCTACTTGAGTATCTTGAAAAAAGGAAAACATCTTTTTGCCAATCTGGACACAAAGCAGTTGAGGGATGCTACCTCCTGATAAGGCACTATACTTCCATGATAGAGCTTGGTGGAGTTATCCCTTGGACCATGCAAATCTTTTCTAGATGGGCCTCGATGCCTCTATGCAAGACATGAAATTGAGGAACTTGTCAAATGCCATCTCAAATACACACTTCATTGGATTCAACTTTATGTTGTATTGGCACAATGCATGGAATACCTCTTGGTGGTTAGCAATATGGTCATAAGAAGATCGACTCTTAACCAATATATCATCCATATATACCTACATAATTTGGCTAATTTAATCTTTGAAGATCCTATTCACTAGCTGTTGATAAGTGACATCTATATTATTAAGTCCAAAGGGCATGACCTTATAATAAAAGAGCCCATGATCAATGATCAGTTATAAAGGTGATCTTCTCCTTAATTTTTAGCACCATCCATATTTGGTTATAACTGGAGAAGGCATCCATAAAAGTGAGGAGTTCTTGACCAAAGGTTTCATCAATCAATTAATCAATCTAAGGAAGAGGATAGCTATCCTTTGGATAGATTTTATTTAGGTCGGTGAAGTCTATATGCCCATCTGTCACTTTCCATTTGATTTCTTCACAAGTACATGTTAGCCAGCAAGTCAAGATACATCACCTCCTAGATGAAATTGGCCTTGACTAGCTTATTGGCTTCCTCAATTATGGCCTTTTGGTACTCCAGGATAAAATTCTGCTTCTTTTGCTTCACCGGATGGTATATAGGATCATTGTTCAGCCTATGCACTATCATGTCCAGGTCTATTCTTGGCATATCAATAGTAGACCAGGCAAACACATCAATATTTTCTTACAAAAAAGTAGTTAGCTAAGTCTTGGTTAACTTATCTAGCTCTAAGCCTATCCAAACCATTCTATTGGGACCCTTAGAGATATCTCAATGAGATCTTCCAATGGCTCACCATGCTCCTCTGTCAGCTTGTCTTATATATCTAGCCTATGAAAAATAGGTTGAGCTAGGATTCAACCTGAAGTCTGGCATTGTAGCATTGCTATGCCATGACTTGATTTCCTCTAATCTGCTCGATTCCATTTCTTATCAGGAACTTTACATGCAGATAATAGATAGAGACCATAGCATTGAGGGCATATAGACCAGGTCACCTAAGGATTGCATTGTAGGCAACAAGGACCTTGACCACCAAGAAGTCCACCTAGACTGTAACTCATTGGGGTGTGAATGAAAAGTGCCCTAAAAGCCAATTATTGTAAGGGCATTTTTGTAATCTTCCAACTCTTGTATGACATTATATTAATAAAGGCATTTATTTTCATCATATACTACTATGTCTTATTTATGGATTATGATGAACCCCATAGATTAGGGCAATGGAATTAGGGTTATGATAAAAATCATAAAGTGAAACCTAAGTTCCTATAAACCCTAATCAAAATATTCCTAGTCAATGGACCATCAATTTGGGGATCGATGAATCCGGTAAGACTAGCTTATCCTATGAATGCTTAGTTAATGAGGATGGTTAGTCTCACAACCATTTATGTAGAGATACTAATACAAGGATAAGGATGCTCATCAGGGTATGAGTACATTGAACTGATCTGCACCAGAACTATCTTATGGAAGTC
The DNA here is from genome assembly GCA_021397845.1 of Areca catechu. Lineage (NCBI taxonomy): Eukaryota > Viridiplantae > Streptophyta > Magnoliopsida > Arecales > Arecaceae > Areca > Areca catechu. The sequence continues at coordinate 38,597,234 of CM038042.1, read as the reverse complement.
TTACTACTTGTCAAAAGATAGGTCTTAGAGTAGGAGTTGTGCATGTGATCTTTAGACCCAAGGTCACCATGGTTCCTTGTGCACACTAAGCCGTATTTTTGGTTCATATGCATTCATGACAATGAGTCATGTGCAGGGTGTTCTGGGTATGGTGGAAGGTGTACGAAGGATGTGAGTGGACCAACAAAGAATCGATCGTTCCCGGTAAGAGGAATTGTTATCCCATGTAATCTCTTCGATGAGTGACTCAAGTAGCCTTTGATCAAAGCAGGATGAGATTAAAAGTATTTTGTAATCAGTCATCAGTTGAGTCCTCATGATCAAGTTGATATTCGATATGATTAAGTGTTAGGGTTTGACATATATCCATACCTATCACTTAATCAGGATAATGGGAGATCGAAAGATTGAATTGCACGGTAACTTTCTACTGTAGGGTATTTTGGTACTTTCTACCAAATTCCATATTTTTTGGATAGGCATGATACATTGCTAGACGTCAATCTTGTCTTGTAGATTTTCTTGAACTAATTGGATTTGTTTCATGAGTCAATTCAGTAGATATTTCGAATTGGATAATTAGGTGAGCCAAATTGACCTAATTAGGTCAATCGGGTTCGATTGGTGCGAATCGGCTTAAACCTAAACTTACTGCTGGCTAAATGTAGAACCCAAAGGGTAACACATATTAGGAAGTTGACCAAGGAAGTCATACATAATTTAATTAGGGTCATGGGATCCTAATTGGTTAGCTAGATTGCACACTAGCATGTATAGGTTAACCTAATTCCTAACCCAAATGATTTGGGTCCAGCTGCTTGCTATTTTGATTAACCAATTTAAGAGAGACTTAAATTGGGTTAAGTCTGGGTTAAGACAACCTTAATCAGGTTTTATCCTGATTTATTTGGACTTGAAATGCCACTTGGATTAGAGTCCAAGTCGGCATGGACTCTTGGGTGCAATATTGCATGCGCCAAGGAAGAGTGGGCATAGAAAGGACCATGAGTCCTTCTGCAGATGAATCACTTTGGCTGATTCATTTAGGACACTCTTGGCACACATCCCCACACCCCTTAGGATAATTTTTGATCGGTTAAACCTTTTTGAATTGGCATGAAAGGTGTGGAAGGAAAACACACGCATGAAGAGACGCATCTCTTCATTTTGCACGCGTCCTGAAGCTGTGTCCTTTTACTGTCAGGACTCTTCATATTCTTCAATGTTTGGAGATTGAAAAGGCACCTCTTGGCTTCCCAGAGACCGGTACTTGTCATGTGCCAATTCATAAATTACCCAGGAATGGGAATGGATGTTGATATGGGCTTTGATGCATGATAAGACATATTGGATATGATTTTTCAAGCCAGATAACCTCTCTTCGGTCTTGAAAAATCATATATGATAACTTGAGGGATGACATATCACATGCCATTCTTAAAACTATATATAGGGGTGGTGATATGAGTTTCAGATATCAGATTCTACCGTAAAGATATTCTGAGTTTTTTTTTGGTTCTCCCTCCCTCCTCCTTTAAGACAAAACCTTGTCTCTTTTAGACAAGGCTGTCTTTGTAGGACAAGTCTTAGAATTTAAGACATAAGCCTAGAGTGTTCTAGAGGAGGGTAATACCAAATCCAAGAGTGGTTTTGGAAGGCATTCAGAGTACCCTACAGAAGGACAGGCTGTCCTTCAAAGGTCAAAGTCCAGAAGGCTGTCAAGAAGAGTCCTAGTCAAGCAAGCAACAGAAGAAGGAATTCTTCCTTGGTTCAATTATCGTGTGGATCACCGTTGGAGGGCTTGCACTTGTGAGCCTTATAGAATGAAGTGAAAACTAGCATTTCAGGTATGTTTCTTGTACTTCATTTACGATTCATTAATTGATAATGTCTAAGGGGATCCAGGAATTAGGGTTTCTTCTAGCCAATTAGGGTTTTCATGCTTGAATTTTTGTTTTAAAATTTACTTTCGCATGTTGCATGATGACCTAGGCTCCTAGAAATTCCCTTCAGTGGTATCAGAGCCACCCTTAGTTCATTCAATTACATATCATTTTGAAGTTCATGAACATCCACATTCGAGTCGACCAATGATAAGGTGTACTATGAGACCTCCACCCACCTAGGCTCCTAGAAATTCCTCGATGAAGTTGTGGATCAATGATAGGGTGGATTATAAAACCTCCCTTAGTTTCTCTGGTTGCCCCACTCAATAAGGGCATGCCTTGAACTTTCTGGCTTCTCCTCCACCATAAGCTTGATGGGGACTAGGTGGGTGTTGTACACCTTCTTAGCATTGTCATACTTCTCCATCTGAGTGACCATTTCCATGAAGTTTTATGGATAGGTCATTTCCAAAGAGAAGAGAAGCATTCCTTTATAGCCCGCTCTTCAAGGCTATCATGGCCATGGACTGATCTAAATAGCACACCTCTAAGGTAGCTATGTTGAAGCAACTAAGATACGCACTAAGCAATTCTCCTTCCCTCTGCCTTATGCTGATCAGATAGTCTGAACCCGGAAGACACCACTGGCTACTGGTGAAGTGAGAGGCAAATAGCTAACTTAATTCTTTGAAATAATCAATGGAGCTGGGCTTGAGATAGGAGTACCAATGCCTAAACATCCCTTTAAGAGTGGAAGGGAAAGCTTGGTAGACAATTTTGTTAGAAGCTTGGCTGAGTAACATGAGAGTTCTAAAACTTTCAAGATGATCTAGCAAGTCCCCCGACCCATCATAGGTTTCTAGATGAGGGACCTTAAAATGCAAGCATTGGCTCCTGCATTATTCTGATAGTGAAGTGTGAGTTAATGTTGACATCGAGCCCTTCATCATAGACTGAGAACTGGTTCTACAATGCTTTGATCCTTTGATTCATTTCCTAGTGATGCCTTTATATTAGTGTCTCTAGCATGATAAGCCTTGGAGTGCTAAGGCGGTAATCTCTTAGGAGTGAAGTCTCTTTCAGAGTGGGGAGTGGGTGATCATTTCGTAGCCCACTTTGGACTTCTGGGCTTACTTTGCCACATACGCCTCTCAAGTTTTAGATCCTACGGAGGGAGGTGGGATGCCACGAGATGTGGCCATGATTGCTAAGCCATAGTGGAGGGATATTATTGTGGAGCAGGAGCAAGTTGTGCATCTTTTCAAGCATCATTATTCTGCTACATTGCTTGAACTACAGCAGTTAAAGTGTGCACCTACTGGACCAACTCATTGAATTGGTCTGTAGTTATCCCTACAGCAAGTAAAGATTGTGGTGCAAGTGAAGGGGAAAGAATAAGAGCCCTGCTACTGGTACAATCACCAGCATTTCTTAATGAAGTGGCATTTTCAAGTGGCATCGAGAAAATATGCTCTTTCTTTCCAAAATTGGGCTTGGGCCTTCCGCTAGCACCAATTTATTATCACTAATTTTGGCTCAATGTCAGAGAAGCAGCCAACTGGTGGGTGTTGCTACTGGAGAGACCTACAAAAAAGTTCATAATTAGGGGTGGCTTCAATGTTGACCCTCAAATGCTCAAGTCAATGATTTAAAATAAAAGGGAAGTAGTGACCTAGAATAAATTTCACTTACCTAGGTCCTCAAGGCTCTTAGCTATTTATAGAAGATGGTTGAGAAATCATGCGATTACAAAAGTATCCCACTATTAATCATACTATTATGAGCATGAAGTTTTAGCCATCATCCACTCCCATGTACGGACGAAACTATTGGTGCGGACACCAAAGGCACCATAATATGACAGAGGCTTCTCAACCCTCTGTGGATTACTTAGTAGTGTTTGAGTCCAATTTGTAATAAGGGCTTAGCCTAATTGAGTTTTCCTTTGGCCCCTAAGTCATGTTCTTTTTGGGCCTTCATCATTTGAGTCCTATATTCAGAGTTTGATTCATACCATTAGGGTTTGGATCAGTCAGTCAAGTTAGCTCATGTTAAGCTAGTCATATTCTGAGTCCTGTAAATTCTAGTCCAAGTCCAATAAAGGCTCAATATAATTGAAGACCAACCTCGCTTGAAGTCATAAAGACCATGGAAGGCCCAACAGAAAAAATTGAAGGACCTGGAACCCTGGATCATAGCTTGGAGCCCTGGACCATAGCCTTAAGCAAACTAGGCCACCCAAGGCCCAAGAGGAGCATCATATGGCGCCATGAACTCTTATGGTCACCTCCTCTTGGTTGGCCACTTAGGGTCACCTCCTTTGGTCGACCAAGGCAAGTGAGAGAGGGAGAGTTTGAGGGAAAGAGGGAGAGTGGGATACCATGTATTCTAGCTAGGGTTTGGGTGGGATTCAAATTCCTATGAATTTTCTTTTATATCCTTACTTGGGGGACAAGTTTGTGAGCCTATTTAAGAGGCCCCCCTCTCTTGTATTAATGGCTAATTATTCATGAAATATATTGAGTCTTTACTCCATTGCTATGTGGTTGCTGTGTGCTAAGGGAAATCTATGTGAACCCCTTCTTTTTTCTAGCCTCCTGTGCCCTGCCTCCAGCCACCATCAAAACCCTAGAGCAACCTTCTCCAGCCTTGGCTACCCAAAACAAAACCTCTTCTTTCATTGCTATTTTCTGATTTTTTTCTTCATCCTTAAATCATTTTCTAACCCCTAATAGGTGATTTGCAGGTCCCTTGAAGTCTATAAATCCATAGATTTTAGCTGGGCAGCTTTCGGATCACCGGGTTGAAAGCCGCGAATCCGTGAGGTCTTCAACTTAATCTTCCAGTTCGCATCCGAGAGTATTGAAAGAACTCTTCAAGGATTCTTCAGGAAATCCATGTTAGGTACACCCCCTCAACTCACCAGTAGCCATATTAAAGGAGAACTAAACCAACCGGGGCTTCTCAGCCTCAGCGGTCTTCTTCTCTATCATTTTAGGGTATATTTTGCATGCAACTGTTTCTAAAATTTTTGTAGAACTCTCTACTTTAGATCTTGGCTTTATTTTTGGGATTTAGATACCTAACTCAACATATAAAAATATAAAAACACTTTGCAAGCATCTTTAGTCACGCATTATTTGGTATCAGAGCCTGTTTGGGCTTAGTTTCTCTTTGAATATTCGGATCGGGTGCTTCACCATGGCCATCCGATCATAGGAGACAAGTAGGGCTGCATGACCCTCCCTTCTCAATCTAAGGGATCTCTTATGGTGTGTAGGGGTGCCGATGTGATTGACCCCTGAACAAAAAAATAAAGAGCATCTTTAGTTAATTTTGCATCTCGGCCATCATAGTATATAGTATGATGTTTTAATTGTTTCTATCTGTAGGTAACTCAAAAAATCTGATTTTTATTTTTTTGGATTATAATTGAAAGTATTTTCCAAGATTTTCTCATGAATTATTTCGATCTGTAGATTTTCTGCCTGTCGGAATACTGCCTGAGAATAGTTCTGCACTGATTTTTTAGCAAAGCCAATTTTAGCAAGTTTAGGGTTCTTTTGGTAAAATTTTGCATATCTTAAATTTTTGGCATATTTCCTGCATATTAGGTCATTTTCTGTAAATTATATTTTTCTTAAAAACATGCCAAATATATATATATATATATACAAATATACATAAAACACCAAAATAGTTGAAAGCCTAATTTGCATTTTTATATGCTTGCCATCATGTGCATAAAATACTTTAAGGGCAATTCTACTATGCCAGATTGGGGGAGGATTTGACCACCTCTCCTTAGCCCAAAACCACAATCCTTGCATCTGACCCAACCCTAACTAAAATTAAGTAGACCTAATTTGCTCTAGAGAGTCGGGGACATCAACAAGTCGGGTTCAACCTTTGTGGGAAGACTAGTGCACCCAATTCATCTCCTATCACTGGAAACTGGTATCTAGGCTAGAGGTACAATGTCAAATGATCTAAGCTGATCGGTGGTTTTTTAATTGGGTCCCTGCAAGAGCAGGGGGCCTCCCACCATCCCATCTCTTACCTGGCCAATTGATGGACTAGGATTTGCATTGTGTGTAAGTTGAGTCAACCCATTCTATTTGGGCTCTAGGTCTAAGTAGCCGTAATTGAGTTATTCTTGAGTCTTGCATGTGCACTAGATCAGGAGTCCCATTTCATCCACCATCTCCACCTGTGGCCGAACCCATGGATAAGCTGGAAGCCCATATTCGAGCCCATGTTGACCAAATGGCCCAGATGAACCATAGGTTTGACCGCATGGATAATTGGCTAGAAACCGTAGAGGAGGCACGTAGGCCTCGTAGTGAGCCAGACCCTGAGTCACCTCCCCATCCTAGGAGATCCCTTGACCTGATCCATTCCCAGAGGTTCACCCAAGGAGACCGAATCAAGATTTCATAAACTAGGAAGATAGAGCCTACAAGAACATAGGTTAGAAGCCCTCACTTTTGATGGCTGTCTTGACCCAAAGGTTTACATAGATTAGGAGGGAGAGGTAGACCAGTATTTTGAGTGGTACAATATGTCCGAGGAGCTAAAGTATAGGTTTGCCAAGCTTATGCTAGTCCACCAGGTCAGGTTATATTGGGCTAATGTTGAGAGAACACTTAGGCAAGCAGGCCGTGAACCCATAGTTACCGAGGTGCCATGAAAGCTAGGCTTAGAGCCAAATACCTCCCAGAGTCATACCACCAGGGATTGTTGGATCAGTGGTAGAGATTGAATCAGGGTAGCAAGAGTGTGGTTGAGTATATAGCGAAGTTTGATAAGTATGCCATGCGATGCAACATAGATGAGCCTGAGTCAATCACCGTGTCTAGGTTTAGAGCTCGCCTCAAGGACGAGATTCAAAGAGAGCTTTACATGAGAGAGGTTAGTGACCTGGACCATGCCTACTAGATTGCTAGGGATTTTGAGCATTTCCAAAGAGGGCCCATCTACCGTAGACCCGAGCCTACTAGATACCCTAGTCAGTACCCAGGAGCTAGCTAGACTCACCAGAGATGACCTAGCCCAAGCCGACCCAGCTCGAGTCAACCCAGCCCGAGTCACCCTGACCCGAGTTGACCGCAAACCTAGTACTCCTATGCCCCATAGAGATGATAGAAGTAAATTAGTAGAGGTTCACAGGAGTCCCAATCCATAGAAAACATGCTATAGATGTTGTAAACTAGGCTACATTGCTAGCTAGTGACCAGTTAGTGCCCTCCACCTTTGTGAGCTAGAGGAAGAGGAGCCTGAACCCATAGCTGAACCTAAGGGAGAAGTCTATGAGGATGATGTCAAATTACTAGATGAGTATGATGGAGAGGAAGAGGTGCTTGAGCTTGAAAACCTGTTAGGAGTGATTAGGTGCATCTTGACCCAAATCCAAATTAAGGAAGGCTAGCATAGGACCAACATCCTATAGACCTTTGTTAAGATAGGGGGTAAGGTATTCAAGATCATCATAGATAGTGGCAGTTGTGTCAATGCCATCTCTACTAGTACAATAAAATCCTTTGGATTGACCACAGTCTCCCACCCTAGCCCCTATAAGGTTTCTTGGGTAGATTCCACCTCCATCCAGATCAAGTCTAGGTGCCAAATCTTGGTTAAACTTCAATCATATAAGGAGAAGATTTGGTATGATGTCCTTCCCATGGAAGTTAGTAGTATCATTTTAGGTCGACCTTGGCTTTATGATCAAGATGCAATCCTGTTTGGTCAAACCAATATCTATGCATTTAGTCACCATGGAAATAAGTTTGTTATCCACCCAACTCCACCTAGACACCTAGTTAAAAGAGGCTCTGGTAGCCTTAAGGACAAGAAACCAAGAGTTAATCTGATTAAGGCAAAGGAGTTAGAGAAGGAGATTGTTGAGGGTAACCCTATTTAGATCTTGACCACCAAAGAAATTCATGACCCACCCAAAAGGAACACCCTCCAGAGATTGTTGAGGCTCTCAAAGAATTTGAGGATGTCTTTCTTGATGATTTACTTAATCAATTACCACCCCTTAGTGACATCCAACATGCTATAGATATGGTCCCAGGAGCCACTTTACCAAACCTTCCTCACTCTATAATGAATCCCAGTGAGCATCAAGAGCTATAAAAACAAGTGGGAGAGTTACTTAGGAAGGGTTTCATTAGGGAGAGCTTAAGTCCCTATGTAGTCCCTGCTCTACTGACCCCTAAGAAAGATGGTACCTGAAGAATGTGTGTAGATAATAGAGCCATCAACAAAATTACTGTGAAGTACAAGTTTTCCATTCCTCGATTGGATGATATGCTGGATATGATGGCCGGTGCTAAAGTTTTCTCAAAGATAGACCTTAAGAGCGGCTATCATCAGGTTAGGATTAGAACTGGGCATGAGTGAAAGACCGCATTCAAGACTAAGGATGGACTATTTGAGCGGGTTGTAATGCCTTTTGGCCTTTCGAATGTACCAAGTACATTTATGAGGATTATGACCCAAGTCCTGAAAGAATACACTGGGAAATTTGTTATGGTCTATTTTGATGATATACTAATTTATAGCAGGACTAGGAAAGACCACCTTAGTCACCTTAGACTAGTATGCCAGGCCCTTAGGGAGAATAGCCTTTATGCCAACATCAAGAAATGTAAGTTCATGACACATAGGGTTATCTTCCTAAGTTTTGTTGTCACCCTAGAGAGAGTTTCTGCAGATCCTGAAAAGGTTAGGGCAATTATCGAGTGGCATGTACCCTTTAGTGTCCATGATGTACGTAGTTTCCATAGCCTAGCAACCTTTTACAAGAGATTTATTAGGGGTTGTGGTACTGTCATCGCACACATAACAGACTGTATTAAGAAGGGTACATTTGAGTGGACCAAAGCAGTTGATAAGGCCTTCCTAGAACTTAAGGATAAGATGACCCGTGCACCCATCTTTAGATTACTTGATTTCTCTAAGGTGTTTGAGGTCACTTGCGATGCCTCGGGAGTAGGAATAAGTGGGGTACTGAGTCAAAAAAATCACCCTATAACCTTCTTTAGTGAGAAGCTGAATGAGGCTAAACTTAAGTACTCTACCTATAATAAAGAATTTTATGCGGTAGTCTAGGCCCTTAGATATTGGAGACATTACTTACTACCGCAGGAGTTCGTCTTATTTTCTGACCATAAGGCACTCCGGTTCCCAAAAGAAACTCAACCCAAGGCATGGTAAATGGATCGAGTACATTTAGGCCTACACCTTTGTCCTAAAACACCATGCCAGAACAGAAAATAAGGTAGTAGATGCCCTTAGCTATAGGTCTTTGCTTTTAGGTTCAGTCAATACCCAAGTCATTGGGTTTGATAGATTAAAGGATGAGTATGAAACCTACCCAAACTTTGGTGACATTTACCAGACCCTTAGGCTAGAACCATCCAATATCCATAGTGAGTATACCATTTAGGATGGCTACCTATTCCAGAATAATAGGCTCTATATCCCTTGAACTTTTCTTAGAGAATTCTTGATTTAGGAGACTCACGCTGGAGGATTAGCTAATCACTTTGGTAGGAATAAGACCATCTTAGCGATAGAAAACTAGTTTTATTGGCTAGGTTTGAAAAGGCATGTTGCTCAGATAGTAGCTAGGTGTAGAATTTGTGCTGTTGCAAAATAGCATTAGCAAAACACTGGTCTCTACACACCTTTACCAGTGCCGATCACCCTTGGCAAGATCTCAATATGGACTTCGTGTTAGGATTACCTAAGATCCAAAAAATACATGATTCTATCTTTGTAGTGGTCGATAGGTTCTCTAAGATGGCTCACTTCATCCCATGTTCCCAGACCTCTGATAAGTCTAGAGTAGCCAAACTTTTCTTAGATAATGTGGTTAGACTCCATGACCTACCCAAGACCATCATATCAGATAGGGATGTTAGGTTCACCAGTTACTTCTGGAAAACCCTCTGGCACCTGTTAGGGATTAAGCTCAAGTTTTCTATAGCCTACCACCCCCAAACAGATGGCCAAACTGAAGTGGTGAACCATAGTTTGGGAAACCTCCTTAGATGCCTGGTAGGTGAACACATTGGAAATTGGGACTTATTGTTACCTAGAGCAGAGTTCGCCTACAATAGCTTAGTGAATAGGACCACAAGCAAGAATCCTTTTGAAATAGTCCATGAGTATAAGCCTAGTCACCCCATTGATCTAATTCCTTTACCGGTCATGCATGAGTCTCAGAGTCTATAGAGTCATTCGCATAGCATATTAGAGACTTGCATAAGGACATTAGCCAAAAGATTAATCTATGTAATGAAACATATATGAAACTGGCTAATTCCTGAAAAAGAGCCAAGGAATTTGATGTATGGGATTCTATCATAATTAGGCTTAGGCCTGAGCGGTTCCCACCCAGGACCATTAAGAAGCTTCATGCTCATGGTGCTGGACCCTTTAGAGTGATAGAGAAGGCCGGACCCAATGCCTATGTGTTAGATTTGCCTTCATATTTTGGCATTAGTTCTACCTTCAATATCGCAGACCTGGTTGACTATAGGGAACCGATAGCGATACCTAGTGAGGCCTTTGGACCTATTCCATCCCTTGTGAGTGACCCTAGCCCAGAGTGTCCACCAATAAATTGGCCTAAAAGAGGAGAATGGAACGAGCATATCCTAGATGATCAAGCTATCATGACCCAGGACCTCGCCTATCAACGCTACATGATCCGATGGCAAGGCCGACTAGAATTGGACGATTCATGGATTTCTTGAGAGGACATGTAGCACCTCGACCCAGACCTTCTCGAGAGATATGTGAGCTAGTGTGATCCTTATTCGACAAGGTCGAGCTCCTCCCACCCCAAGAGAGTTGATGCGGACACCAAAGGCACCAGAATAAGATAGAGGCTTTCAACCCTCTATGGATTACTTAGTAGTGTTTGAGTCCAAGTTGTAATAAAGGCTTAGCCTAATTGAGTTTTCCTTTAGCCCCTGAGTCATGTTCTTTTTGGGCCTTTATCATTTGAGTCCTGTATTCAGAGTTTGATTCATACCAGTAGGGTTCGGATCAGTTAGTCAAGTTAGCTCATGTTGAGCTTGTCATATTCCGAGTCCTGTAAATTCTAGTCCAAGTCCAATGAAGACTCGATACAATTGAAGACCAACCCAGCTTGAAGTCATGAAGACCATGGAAGGCCCAACAGGAGAAATTGAAGGCCCTGGAACCCTGGATCATAGCTTGGAGCCCTGGACCGCAGCCCAAAGCAAACTGGGCCACCCAAGGCCTAAGAGGAGCATCATATGGCACCATGAACTCTTATGGTCACCTCCTCTTGGTCGGCCACTTAGGGTCACCTCCTTTGGCCAACCAAGGCATGTGAGAGAGGGAGAGGTTGAGGAAAAGAGGGAGAGTGGGATACCATGTATTCTAGCTAGGGTTTGGGTGGAATTCAAATTCCTATGAATTATCTTTTATATCCTTACTTGGGGGACAAGTTTTGAGCCTATTTAAGAGGCCCCCCTCTCTTGTATTAAGGGCTAATTATTCATGAAATATATTGAGTCCTTACTCCATTGCTGTGTGCTTGATGTGTGCTAAGGAGAATCTGTGTGAACCCCTTCTTCTTTCTAGCCTCATGCGCCCTGCCTCCAGCCACCATCAAAACCATAGAAGCAACATTCTCCAGCCTTGGCCACCCAACACAAAACCTCTCTTTCTTTACTTTTTTCTGAATTTTTTCTACATCCTTACATCATTTTCTAGTCCTTAATAGGTGATTTGCTGGTCTCTTGAAGTCTACGAATCCATAGATTCTAGCTGGGCAACTTTCAGATCACCAGGTTGAAAGCCGCGAATCTGCATGGTCTTCGGCTTGATCTTCCAGGCCGCATCCAATTGTATTGAGAGAATTCTTCAAGGATTCTTCAGCAAATTCCTATCAGGTATGCCCCCTTGACTCTCTAGTAGCCATATTGAAGGAGAACTAGCCCAACCAGGGCTTCTCAGCCTTGGTGATCCTCTTCTCTATCATTTTAAGGTCTATTTTGCATGCAACTGCTTCTAAAATTTTTTGTAGAACTCTCTACTTTAGATCTTGGCTTTAATTTTGGGATTTAGATACCTAACTCAACCTATAAAAATACAAAAATAATTTGCATGCATCTTTAGTCCCGTATCAACTATTGCTGTTGATCTTATCTACATGGAGTAGCCATTTCCATACTCTAGGTGACTGGCCTTTAAAATTATGAAGACTGATCATATGATAAAAAAGTCATGTTAAAAACAAGAAGCCAGTAAGGACAAAGTATAAAAATACTTCAACTCCAAGTTTGGTATGACTTTGTAGGTCAGCATATGGGTCGACAAGCTCTAAAGGAGCATTCCTAATAATAAGTCCAAAGATCTCAACAAGAAAACTAGGGTATCATAATTACCCCCATAATAAGAGGGTTGAGTAAACCCATCCTACTTAAGACCCTGATGAAAACTTGTACAAGAGAATCAAGCTTGAAGTGGTTGACTTCCATGGAAAACTGAACTTTGCTAACTTTCTAGACTAGCACTCCACCATTTGAAGGCTACTTATCCTAATACAAAATAACTAGGCTTAAGAGTATTGAGTTTATTAAAAATAAGCTCAAAGGTCATGCCAGGATTGGATGGAGCATAGTTGAGGCTTAGCAAGAAAGGTTCTGTGCCACCTACACCAATATAAAGATGATGAAACAGTAACTCAAGGATTAGAATCTTCCTAAAAATCATGCTCAATAAGTCTATGAAACTAAAGCTTCAACTCTAGCAAGGAGCTCTCACCATGACTAAGTGGTTCAATGAGCTTACCACAAACTATGAGTTTATAAATGATGATGCACACCAAATTTCTTGGTATTAACAAGGTTTTTACCTCATTATCAATTATAAGTTTGCTATCCATCAACCTGGTGATTTACTTGCCTTCCCAACCAGTCATCCAATTAGAGAATATGGTGACCTTTCAATCTAGAATTCCAACCATGCAAGCTAAACCGTCCTCTAGCTAGCATGAAGAAACCCCTTGCTACATATCCAAGCCAATCCTTCCTACTCTAAAAGCCACCCAGGAACGTAATTGGAAGAATGGTTAGCAATAGTAACTAGAACCACCAAGAGTGGAGGCTAGACATGGAAAGCAACCATTGGAGTGGATAGTTATAACATTTGTGAGTTATGTATTAGTATAAATAGTGATAAGGACCCTTTCAATAATCAATTCAATCAAATTATCTTTATCTTAATCTTTTATCCTATTAAGAGGTAACTCATAGAACTTCTACTATAGCTCAGCGAGCTACATGCATATCATAGTCTAGTACTACACTTCTAATATAGTTCATCACTACACTATTCTTATATAGGGTAGAATTACACCCTTATCCATTTCCATCTACTTTGAACAATGGTATGATAGTGATGAAAATCCTTGAAAATCAATGCATTTAAATTTACACTATACTCGATCATTTCTTTGACCCATATCTTTCCAACTAGTCCAACTCATACACCACTGCCCAAGCAAACTTGGCAGTTTGCCCTCCACCCTAACCGAGTTCATTAGGAATTCTGAGTTCACTAGTTCACTCAAAATGGGTTGGAAAAGCTGGCGATAATCCTTCTAGCTAAAAACTATTTGGCAACAATCTTCCTGGCACAAAAAAAGCTTATCATGCCTTTAAAGATTGGGTTATTCTTAGCAATTCTGAAAACATAAAATGTTTCTCCTTTGGAACATAGTCAAATATCTAGCAACATAATGTTCCATAACATATCTTCTTGGTTTCCTTACTTTGATCTCCTTTCTTGGTAGGGTTCATTATTTCTTTTCATTAAAGAAACAAAACTTTCTTTGATCTATTTTTGTGTCATATATTGAAATTTTGGTATAGAAATGTCTATGTGCACTTCCAATTTCTCGTTATGCAAACTATGTAGGACTGCCAAGTTTTTTGTAGACCTTCAGAGATCAACAATGGATGCATCCACAAAGTTTCATGTCGATCCAAACTTATTTGGGTAGCCAAGCACCAAACCCTCGCATCACCTCATATTAACCCTAGGTGCAGAAATTTCGTGCTACCTAGATACTTCATGCACTGACCTTCAAATTGCACCCCACCTACTCCCTTAGATCTCTAAGACATAGATCACCTAGTTTCATATCAAAAGCTCACCTTTACACATCCTGGAGATAGCCAAAATGAATTAGGACAATAGCAAACAAGGGTCAAACCCTTCCACCTGCCAAGCTAATTTTGCACTCAACACAACTTAGCGCCTCCAACTCCTTTTATGATAAGGAGCCCTTCTCTTTGAAGGATGTTGGAGTTCCTTCTTTTAGCTAGAATATGGCCATGGAACAATATTGGGATGGGCACCAAATTAAGGTGGAAATCTCCTAGCACTAATTCCTCCTAGTGGCAATCAAAGAAGTCCCACTTCTTTAGTTCTCTTGATTGCACCTTATACACACCTTTGTAGCATGAAGACTCCAAATGAAAAGGGCCTCTTTCAACAAACCAGTCATGGGTTCAAGGCGAGATCCTGAGGGTGACTCGATTAAATCCAGGAATTATTTCTTGAGGCCTGAAATAGTTAGTTTGAGTGTAAAGTCAGGGTTTCCTTCTTTGTGTCCCCGTTCTACCAACCAGTATTTTAGTGGTGTCAGGTTGACATACTCACCTATTGATGGAAAAATGCTACAAAAATTTGAGCACCTTGTATCGAACATTACCCGACAAGGTTGGGGCCTATAGGGGTAGCTACACTAAGTTTAACCCCCCATCCCTTTTGCTTATAAAAAAAAAAGGGCTTCTTTTGTTATTTCAAATAGTGCACAAAAGATTGGGAGAGAGAATCTTTGGCATGAATAATTCCTAGCATCACACACTTCTTGCTGCTAATCATCCTAGTGCAAGAATTCTTGGCTCTGTTTCCTTGCAGCATAAGACCCCTTTGTGGCATGAGGAGAGAGGAAGAGAGAGGCTCTAATTTAGAGAAAAGAGAGTTTACTTTGATTCCATCACAATAGGTTTAAAAAAGGTACCCTTTTATAAATCAAAGGGTTCTCCTAATCTAAATAGGACTAAAAACATAAATCTAAACTCTAACTTAAATTCTCTCAAGGCTAATCCAATTAGGAAAGCACTCACTCAAGCTTGTGTATACCCAAGACTTGACCCACCTCACAATTACTTGAATCCAAACCCAATCCAATTTGTATTAGCCCCTTCAAGATCCAAAATCCTAGACCTTGAATCCATGTAAGGCCGAACATCCATCCTAGGATCAAATCGGTCCTAGCCTAGGACCCAAATCAATCCTAGACACTTGGAGCCATCACCATGATACCTCACCTGGTCTCCCAAGGCTTGGGAGCATCACATCTATGCCTAAATGTTGGTAGGTAAATGGTCCATTAAACTTAGATAATTTGAGGCTAACATGTAGAAAATAAATGAATTGTCGTTTGGATAGTTTTTAAATGCTATTTTTTAAAATGCTATTTTAATTATCCACTCTACCTGACATCCCAATCAAATGGCCTCAAAGCAGCAATATATCAAGCCACCTTAAAAGCAACTATATATATATATATATATATAAAGCCTATGTTGAAGAATAAATTATGCATCAAAATAAAAATGTGATTTCTTGGGGAATCAAGATGATAGATTGAGTTACTATTCCTATCAATCCTCAAGATAACTAACCCGTTATCAAATTAGGCTTTAAGATAGTATTTAAAAGTAATTGTTTTTTATTTGGATGAGTTGTTTTGTCACTAGGGAAGGATGATATCTAGCTTGTGCAATGAATGTTTTTTAGTCCCAAAATAATAGATTTTAGACAATATATATCTCTTGTCTAAACATTGAGTTTGGGTAAACAAGTTTATTTAAAGCTGGACAAGGTATTAATTTTAAATTCTAACTATCTGATGAGTCGTTATTATAGTGCATTGTATCTAGGTTACAATAGAGTCTAATCTAGTTTATAAATTTAGATGATGTAGGTTAGAGCTTTAAAATTAGATCAAATTTGTACAAGTATATCTAAAAAATCAAACAAATTAAGTTCTAGATGTAAGGCTATGAAATCATGTGAAAATCAAGTTTAATTTAGGTCGATTGAATGAAACCATACAAATATGAAGTCCTTTGATCTACACTATATGAAGTCTTCAATGTGTAGGTTTAAATTCTATCAAATCAAGTTAGGTTTTTTAGCCAACCCAAGTTGTTGTTATTGATTAAGAAACAATTATCCACATAATGAGAGACCTATTTCTCAAAAAACATAAGGAGAAATATGAAATTCATGATGATAATTATGAGAGTTGGAACATAAGAATCACATGTCTCTTAGTTGGTTCCAAGAAAAAAAACACTCTTATGTTATCTCAAGTTGTTGTGTTGTTGTTGTTTTTAAGTTCTAGAATGGAGGTGGGGAACACAACAAAGTTAGCCTCTAAATGTCTACAATAACCAAGATATTAAACTATGGGCAAAGAATGTTTTCTAATGTTCATCACAATCATTATTTGTAGCTAAGGCTGCAAATGGTCAAGTTGACCCATGACCCGACCTAACCTGACCTGGTTAGATTTGACCCGAACTCATTTAGAAGATCCATGGAGCTGGGTCAGGTTCTAAAATTGGAGCCATTTCATTTTTTGGTCAGGTTTGGATTTACTAAATTCAAACCTAACCCAACCCAACCTGATATATTAAGGCTTTTGGGTTGATTTAGGTCTTAAGATAAATGACCTGACCTAACCCAAACCTAGTACAAGATCGGAATCTAGTTTAGTGACTTACCTAGATCCAAACCCAAACCCATCCCAATTTAAATATCATGTGGGAAGGCAGAGCTAAAACATTCCCACAAAGTAATCTTCTACACTAGATGAGTGATTGAGGAAAGCAATCCTCCTTTGTTCATCACCTATGTAGGCAAGATCATGTCAGTCGGTTGGTTGAAGCTCCGCCATGCATAGCTCATGCCATCGAAGCTCATTAACACAAGGTTTCCAACATAAAGCATCATGGCGTTGTTGAAAAAATACCTAGGGTTTCATGGATGAATTTTTATTAATTCATAGCAAAAGTACATCTATTTTAAAGTTATGTTAAATAGAAAATATGTATTTAGAATAATGCTAATAAACCCTAAGTAGGATCGTAACATGATATGTAGTAAAAAATAAAATCAGCATGCATCGATCTACCCAATGCATGCAGTAGATCTAATTTATAAATAATATGAAATCCAATTTTATGACCATGGGTCAATGATCACCACTGTTGATAGTACATGGTAAGGGCTCTCTATGTCATTTCACAACTGTGCATGATGTCTGACCTCTATGAATCATCCACACGAAGCTCCGATGCGACCAACCTCCTAGAATTGCTAGATCCCTCCGAAGGCCACTAGATGGCTAAAAATAATTTATTTTTTAGGCTTTCTTGAGCTGCCCAAGAAATCCAAGAAAAAAACAAAGAGGTCTAGATTAAGGAGGAAGAAAACAAAAAAAAGAAATCCCTTTCTACTATTTTTCTCTTCTTTTCTTTCTTCCTTCAACCCTAGTCCCCAAGAAAGGTCTTCCATGCCAAAGAAGAACTCATGCCCTTTTAGCACCCTTTCTTATCTGATCTCATGCCAATTTATATCCTCTTTGGTTGCCCAATCCCGAAAGAATACTACAAAATTTAGGCATATAGATTAGGGCAGGATTATGGGAACTTTTAGATGAGATAAGGAAGCAAATAACCTAGTTTGACTAGTCTTAGTTTATCCCAAGCCCCACCCTGATGCAGGACGAAAGCTCTGATACCAAAAATGATGCAGAACGAAAGAGAGATGATGCGATGCGGAAGCAAATTAAAATTAATGTATTTTTTTTTATTTATTTATTTTTAGAAGTCGGCTTTGACTCAAAGGAAAGATAAACTAATGTTGAAAGAAATTAAGAAATGACAGAAAGCATAATTAAAAGGAGTGGATTATCAGAGTAACTCAGAAGTAAGATCGCTGGGGATTAAGAAACCCCCAGACCTAGGGTTTACTCCTCTTTCAAGAAACAGACGAACATAGAAGAGAATGTTTTATACCTGACTGTGATATCTCTCATTGCTTCAATTGAAGGACACTCTCGAGCAGATTGTAGGATCCTTGGAGACGGGGTATCTTCATAATGGATCCTCGGATTGTAATCCTATGGCAAGGTTGGCCTTCATCTCGAACTCAGGATCTGGAAGAAGAAGAACAAAAAAAAGAACCAGAAACTCAAAGAAAGACACTGACCTGAGTACTTAATGAAGATTGTTGGATGTAGAAGTTCTGGAGATCTTGATACTGATCTGACTCTCCTTTGAACTGGCTCTGTAGTTGAAACAGTTGATCTGAACCTGGATGCTGGTGACCGACTTCGATGTGGAAGAGAGGGGCCGTGGGATGAAGATGGAAAATTAGGGTTTGGTGGTGGTGGAGTAGAGATGGGTGGACTAAGCTAGGGTTTTGGGGTTGGAGATCTCACACCTCCTCAAGGTTCCTAGGGAACCCGGATTTACTCCCTCATGGAGCTCAACACCTGAATACAAGTGCGGAAGAGAGAAACACAAAGTTGCTCACACAGAAATTGATTTCATTCATCATTTTTCAAGAGTTACATAGAGTTGAATATATAGACATAACAAAGAAATAAAATTTTATACATTTCCCATGTGGGACTAATAGGACTAACCCACACTTTAGGCATCAAATTCTCTTCCCAAGACTCCATCCATGAGTGGGCAGCCCAAAAACTCCATGAAATCTTGAAAATCAGCTCCAAATGGCAGGTTATGGGGGTGTCTCCTAGTATCTCTCTATGAATCAAGGATTTTCCCTTCATGGTTTGGCTCATTTGGACACCTCCTAGTCTTGCTCCACAAGTTTAGGCTTCTTCCTTTCATGGCTTTGGCACTTTTGAAAACTTTTGGGAACCTCCTTTAATTCCTCCCCAAGACATGCTCTCTTCCCTTTTATAACTTGGATTTTTATGGAACATTGTGGGGCACCTCCTTGATCCTCTCTTCAAGAAAAATTCTTGCCATCCTGGCTTAGGTTTATCTAGAAAGAAATTGGCTCCTCCTTGGATTGAGGTATCTTGATGGATTTCTCTCCCAAGTGGTGCAAGAAGAAAAAGGAACTTACTTCTTGTGGTGTAGGGACCAAAGACACTGGATGGAGATGTGGTGCCTCCTGGACTCTGGCGTGTGGCTGGGAATGTGGCGCCCACTTGCTTGGGTCTGGGAGAAAAAATGTGGCACCCTGGACCTTGACTTGATTGAAAAAAAAGTGGCACCAACCTGGAGAAGACCTAGACCACTACTAGGACTTGTATTGAGTCAACATGACTCAACAAAATTTAAATTACAGGAAAATACAGACTCAAGACTAAAATTGAGTTGGCCAAGTCAACCCTTATTACAAAACCAGAAAACCCTAATTCTTCGGGCAAGGTCAATCAGAGATCCAGATGGAGCCCTGAAGTCTTCTTCTGAGTCTGGTGCCCGCACCAATTCTCCAGGGGTGGGAGGAACTCGACCCTGTCGAGTATGGATCAAGCTGGCTTTGGTATCTCTCCAAAAGGTCTAGTTCCAATTCTTGTAATTCTTCTCAGGAGATCCAAGAGTCATCAGAATCTGGCCTTCCTTGCCAGCGGACCAGGTATCTTTGGTATCCTCGATTACGAGTAGAGATAACCTGATCATCCAAGATCTTTTCAATCTGCTCTTTCCTTACATGCCAGTTTGATGGTGGACACACAGGGTCGGGATCACTCTCAATAATAGGATTAGGTTTCAAAGGCTTACTAGGAATCACAGTTGGCTCCCTATACTCTACTAAGTCTGTAATGTTGAAAGTAGAGCTATTGCCTAGTTCTGGAGGCAACTTGAGCACATAGGCATTGGATCCTACTCTCTTCACTACTCTAAATGGTCCAGCTCCTTTAGCATGTAACTTTCTAACGGTTCCAGGAAAAAACCGCTCAGGCCTTAACCTAATCATTACATAGTCTCTCTCAACAAAAGTTTTGACTCGTCTTTGAGAATTAGCCAACTTCTTATAAGTTTCATTACTTAAAGTTATTTTGGCATGAATTTCTTTATGCAAGTCCTTTACATGCTATGCAAGTGCATCAAGAGACTTGTGTGTGTGGGCTAATAGTGAAATCAGATCAAGTGGTGTGTGACGCTTGTATCCATGAACATTTTCAAAGGGACTCTAGCCTATAGACCTATTGATCGAAACATTGAATGCAATTTCAGCCCTGGACAAAATACAAATCCCAATTCCTAGTGCTCTCAATCAAATCAAAATCTGAGCCAAAGCTGGGTAAAGGGTCAAGAAAAACTAAACTAGACTGATGATGCATTCCTAAAGAATGGACTTTATTCCAAAGGAACCCTAGGTCTAAACCTAACAAACTAAGGCTCTCTAGGTTTGACCTTGGGTCGGAGGAGGGCATGCAGAGCATGAAAACTTATTATGGATGCCTAGTAGGTGCCATAAGGTCTTCCAGAAGTAGGTGGCAAACCTAATAGGTTCTAAGGAGTCTTGCAACCTAGAGATCTCAGTAAAGTGTAATCCCATAGCTCTAGAAACATGAGAAGATTCAGGGAAGGGTAGGAAATAAGAATCAGAGTTTTGAGGTGGCTTATCGGAAACAATAAACATACCTTGGTTATTCAGGACGACCTTAAAATGAGGACATTGTTCTATAGGTGCACTCATCCAAACCTCATGATTTGCTCTAGGAGGGTCTACAAGTGCAAGTTCTAGGATAGGCTGGGTGCTCCTAGAAGGTGGAAGGTTATCAGGAAGGTCTTTGGAATGTTTATCTAGAAAGTCTTCTAAGCTACTATCTTTTTCTTGTTCGTGGACCTTCTCAATGGGCAATTCTTGTGAACCCCTTCCTTCTTCACACTTCTCTACCAGATTTGACTCAGGGGTGTCTTCTTTGGATTCCTCAATGAGTTCAGGGGTATTCTCACTTAAACTCTCATTGGGTGCAATTTCTTCTTCCTGAACTTCCTCGAAAGGGTCTTCTCTTAGGGTTAGCTCCTGAATTCCTTGAGTGGCAGGGGTCCCCTCAATAACCCCATCAGGTAGGAGTTGGTTAATTGAATTATCGGGAGAGATAACCTCAAATTCTTCTTCTTCATATTCATCTATCAAACTTATGTCAGGCTCATATATTTCTTCCTCAATCTCACTGAAAGGTTCTAATCTATTCTTCTTTGATTCCTCTTTAAGTATGGCTCTGGTCAGGTCAACTAATTTTGGGATGGCCATGCCTAACTCCTTCTCAGTGTTATCCTTTTGGTCAAGAGGTGACACAAGTGGGAATTGACAAACAAAAGTCTGGTTCACTACGGATGTTGGATCAATCGGAACTTGACTTAAGTTGGTAGAGGTTGTCTTTAAGTCCAAAGTACTTGATTGGTTATATCTTAAAGACCACTCATAGTCTTGGGCTTCTTGGTAGGCTCGGTCCAACTTATTGGTCTTTTCAAGGCATAGCTTCCTATAAATGTCTGGGTGTAACCCAACCCTAAACCTCGATGTGATCTGAGCTTCGGTCTCAATGGTATTGCATTTCATGTCATACCACTGGAAGTCCTCGATATATTTAGACACAGGCCTATTACCTTGTCGCAATTGGTACCATTGGTCTAAAAGTCTTTTCTCATAGGATCTACCTAGGTACCTATCTCTCAACTTACTTCTCATATCTCTCCAAGTATATATTTCCTATTTTCTTTGATAACAGTCATGCTCAATAGCATACCAATGTGACCTAGCATGTTTGGTGAACTTGGTTTTGCCAACCTAACTTGTCCTAATTCCGATATGTTAGTGCACTCAAAATATCGATCCATTTGTTCTTCCCACTTAATATATGTCTCTTGTCTTCCATCAAAAGTGGGTGCATAAGGTTCGGTGTTCCGAACGGGTCCCTTCTCCGAGTCAACCAAGTATGGGTATAGGCTCCTAGGGCTAAACTCAGGGGCAAGATCATGGTCATAGGCTCTTAGATCAAACCTCCAATGATTAGGTTCAGGATCCTTGTATAAAGGTCTCCTAGGCTCTGGGTGTGGGTGAGGTTGGGGTCTACCAAATTCTGAGTCAGGGGTCCAATTTCTATGCCTAGGTTCCTCAAGTCCCTGGGCTCGGTCTCTAAACTGGGCAAAAGTATCAGTCATATCCTGACTCAATTTGGTCATACTTTCGGTAAGAGTTCTAATCATGGCCTCTAAATCAGGTTGGATTTGACCAGGTTGGTAGGGTACTCCATTCCGGGTGGACATGATGATGCAAGCAAGCTCACCAAATAAGACTCGACTGAAACGACTATGGGCTAACTAGACCTAGAGCCCAAACTAGATGCCCAATCAGAGTGGCAAGCTAGCCTGTAGTAACTCAGGACTCAGCCAGGCAGGTGTATGGGGAGTGTTAGGTCCCTAATTGCCAATCCTAGACACCAATCAGTGATTGGCCAGGTAGTCGGACCCGCACACAAGCCCTTCGAGATAGAATCCCTGAACCACCATTCTAGACACTGAGTACAAAGTACACACAGAGTAACTAGACAAACTGACTCAACACTAGCCTAGACCCAACCAGTTGGTGTCCCTAGCCCACTAGGGCAAAATAGGTCTAATTAATTTTAAGATTAAAGGCTTAGGTTCGAATGCACGGGAGGTGGTTTTGGGCTAAGGAGAGGGTCTCAATCCTCCCCTTATGTTGCAACTTTGGTGCCCTTAAGATAGATTCAATTTATGCACACTCAAATAAAAACACAGCTTGCAGAAAATAAAAAGTAGAACAGCAGTAAAATTGATCTCAGAAAATCTACATAAATTAATAAATCATAAAAATTTTATGTAAATTACTTTCAATTATACTGGTTCCAGAAAAATGAGAATTAATTAATTTGGATTTTTTTGTAGGGAGAAACAATTCGAATAACAGGATAGTTACTGGCAGAAAATAGAACGTGTGTCCCGTTTACAATCCCTGCCTAGAAGTTATAACCCAGCGGCACCCCTACACGCCCTAGGAACCCCCGTGGAATGGGAGGAGGAGGCTTGCATCTTGCTTGTTCCTAGGACCGGACGGCCAGGGGAGTCTACTCCAGGCAGCAAAAGTAAAAAGGAACGAAAAAAAAACAATCAAACAAGCAAGAACCCTAAACAGGGCTCTGATACCAAAAATGATGCAGGACGAAAGCTCTGATACCAAAAATGATGCAGAACGAAAGAGAGATGATGCGATGCGGAAGCAAATTAAAATTAATATATTTTTTATTTATTTATTTTTAGAAGTCGGCTTTGACTCAAAGGAAAGATAAACTAATGTTGAAAGAAACTAAGAAATGACAGAAAGCACAATTAAAAGGAGTGGATTATCAGAGTAACTCAGAAGTAAGATCGCTGGGGATTGAGAAACCCCCAGACCTAGGGTTTACTCCTCTTTCAAGAAACAGACGAAGAGAGAAGAGAAGGTTTTATACCTGACTGTGATATCTCTCATTGCTTCAATTGAAGGACACTCTCGAAAAGATTGTAGGATCCTTGGAGACGGGGTATCTTCGTAATGGATCCTCGGATTGTAGTCCTATGACAAGGTTGGCCTTCTTCTCGAACTCAGGATCTGGAAGAAGAAGAACAAAAAAAAGAACCAGAAACTCAAAGAAAGACACTGACCTGAGTCTTAATGAAGATTGTTGGATGTAGAAGTTCTGGAGATCTTGATACTGATCTGACTCTCCTTTGAACTGGCTCTGTAGTTGAAACAATTGATCTGAACCTGGATGCTGGTGACCGGCTTCGATGTGGAAGAGAGGGGTCGTGGAATGAAGATGGAAAATTAGGGTTTGGTGGTGGTGGAGTAGAGATGGGTGGACTAAGCTAGGGTTTTGGGGTTGGAGATCTCACACCTCCTCAAGGTTCCTAGGGAACCCGGATTTACTCCCTCACGGAGCTCAACACCTGAATACAAGTGCGAAAGAGAGAAACACAAAGTTGCTCACACAGAAATTGATTTCATTCATCATTTTTCAAGAGTTACATAGAGTTGAATATATAGACATAACAAAGAAATAAAATTTTATACATTTCCCATGTGGGACTAATAGGACTAACCCACACTTTAGGCATCAAATTCTCATCCCAAGACTCCATCCTTGAGTGGGCAGCCCAAAAACTCCAAGAAAACTTGAAAATCAGCTCCAAATGGCAGGTTATGGGGGTGTCTCCTAGTATCACTCCATGAATCAAGGATTTTCCCTTCATGGTTTGGCTCATTTGGACACCTCCTAGTCTTGCTCCACAAATTTAGGCTTCTTCCTTTCATGGCTTTGGCACTTTTGGAAACTTTTGGGAACCTCCTTGAATTCCTCCCCAAGACATGCTCTCTTCCCTTTAATAACTTGGATTTTTATGGAACATTGTGGGGCACCTCCTTGATCCTCTCTTCAAGAAAAATTCTTGCCATCCTGGCTTGGGTTTATCTGGAAAGAAATTGGCTCCTCCTTGGATTGAGGTATCTTGATGGATTTCTCTCCCAAGTGGTGCAAGAAAAAAAAGGAACTTACTTCTTGTAGTATAGGGACCAAAGACACTGGATGGAGATGTGGTGCCTCCTGGACTCTGGCGTGTGGCTGGGAGTGTGGCGCCCACTTGCTTGGGCCTGGGAGAAAAAATGTGGCACCCTGGACCTTGACTTGATTGAAAAAAAAGTGGCACCAACCTGGAGAAGACCTAGACCACTACTAGGACTTGTATTGAGTCAACATGACTCAACAAAATTTAAATTACAGGAAAATACAGACTCAAGACTAAAATTGAGTTGACCAAGTCAACCCTTATTACAAAACCAAAAAACCTTAATTCTTCGGGCTAGGTCAATCAGAGATCCAGATGGAGCCCTGAAGTCTTCTTTGAGTCTGGTGCCCGCACCAATTCTCCCGGGGTGGGAGGAACTCGACCCTGTCGAGTATGGATCAAGCTGGCTCTGGTATCTCTCCAAAAGGTCTGGGTCCAATTCTTGTAATTCTTCTCGGGAGATCAAAGAGTCATCAGAATCTGGCCTTCCTTGCCAGCGGACTAGGTATCTTTGGTATCCTCGATTACGAGTAGAGATAACTTGATCATCCAGGATCTTTTCAATCTGCTCTTTCCTCACATGCCAGTTTGTTGGTGGACGCACAGGGTCCGGATCACTCTCAATAATAGGATTAGGTTTCAAAGGCTTACTAGGAATCACAGCTGGCTCCCTATGCTCTACTAAGTCTGTAATGTTGAAAGTAGAGCTATTGCCTAGTTCTCGAGGCAACTCGAGCACATAGGCATTGGATCCTACTCTCTTCACTACTCTAAATGGTCTAGCTCCTTTAGCATGTAACGTTCTAACGGTTCCAGGAAAAAATCGCTCAGGCCTTAAACTAATCATTACATAGTCTCTCTTAACAAAAGTTTTGACTCGTCTTTGAGAATTAGCCAACTTCTTATAACTTTCATTACTTAAAGTTATTTTGGCATGAATTTCTTTATGCAAGTCCTTTACATGCTATGCAAGTGCATCAAGAGACTTGTGTGTGTGGGCTAATAGTGAAATCAGATCAAGTGGTGTGTGAGGCTTATATCCATGAACAATTTCAAAGGGACTCTAGCCTATAGACCTATTGATCGAAACATTGAATGCAATTTCAGCCCTGGACAAAATACAAATCCCAATTCCTGGTGCTCTCAATCAAACCAAAATCTGAGCCAAAGCCGGGTAAAGGGTCAAGAAAAACTAAACTAGACTGACGACGCATTCCTAAAGAATGGACTTTATTCCAAAGGAACCCTAGGTCTAAACCTAACAAACTAAGGCTCTCTAGGTTTGACCCTCTTTTCAATGCATATTTTATCTAAATAGGTCTATAGTCTAGAGTCCCTTTGAAATTGTTCATGGTGCCCGCACCACACCCTCATAGATAAAATTTTTTTCCATGAATTTTTATCTCAAATGACTAATAAAAGGACCCTCTTTTCAATGCATATTTTATCTAAATTTTTCAAAGAGTTTGATTCCCATTGAAACTCCTCCATTTTAATTTAAAACTCAACCTAAATTAATCCAAATCAGATAAGAAAGGAGGGAGGGCATCAAACATGTTTGGCATAAATTTTTTATGAATTTATTCAAATAAATATCTTGGAGAAATCCAATAGAAAACCTAGTTGGCCTATATAAGGGTTTGACCAAGCTTTGACCAAAATTAGTTAGGAGCCAAAACTAATTTGGGTATAACTAATTTAACCAACTTGGACTCAATTTAATTCGATCCTAATTAAGCTTAATTAAATTTTAATTAAATATAGAATTAACTAAGTCCAAGTCTGAATCAAACTATAATTAGAAACCTTTAGCAATTAGGTCATCGAATAATTAAATCGGCTGAGTTCTGATTAAACCAAATTTAACTAGACTTGACCTAAACCTTTTCATTCAATAAATTGAGTCAATAATAATATAGTTATTAATTAATCTTTCTATAATTAATAATTAATTAATTAATTATTAATTTATAATATTTGTATAGGGTTAATTATTCATCATATTTTTAATTTTATCATTGAATAATTCTTAATCGTTAGTTAGCCATCATGATCAGTCGAAAACATCTATTATGTATAACCCCATAGGTTCAAATACTAAGCTGGTAGTCCAGGAACTAATTTTTAAACTAATTGATGCAACCATCTAGTAATAGTGCCCGACGTCCGGATAGGTCGATTGTTCGTGAAGCAACATTCAAGAACCCAGGCATATGGTTTCCATATAATTCATCCCTTTGACCTTAAAACTTAGAATGATTTCAAAGTTAACTGCCAACTCCTAGTAATGCATCCCAATATGCTCAGCTTGCTAAATCCTATGACTCTTTACAAGGATTTCCCTGGCCAAGGTCTTGCTAAATTGAAATACAGTAGAGCATTGTCTCCAACATCTTAGAGTGGTCAATTCCATCTTGACTCACCACGGACTTAACAAATATTTGACTGCATCCAGTAACCTTCCATCACTGGATTAGAAATCTAGGTAATCCAATACCTAAGTATAATGAGTTGCTTGCAAGTCACCAAGATAATCTCAGGTTGGAGGGATACTTAAACTCATATTTTTCTATGAGATATTCTTAATAGTAGAGTACTCAATAGAGTTGGTCATGTTTAATGCAAGTTCACCTACCTCACCTACATACCATACTAGTGTCTTCACACTTCTTGGTTATGAGGACAACTAACCATATGGCATACAATGACCTATCCTCAATAAACGTTGTCATCATAGGGAATAACATATCATTTGGTTGCGAACATGTTTAAGAACTACTTGATAAATCCTTCTTTATTGAATTGAAGTAGTTCTAAGAA
Source organism: Areca catechu (assembly GCA_021397845.1). Classification (NCBI taxonomy): domain Eukaryota; kingdom Viridiplantae; phylum Streptophyta; class Magnoliopsida; order Arecales; family Arecaceae; genus Areca; species Areca catechu. The sequence continues at coordinate 38,569,837 of CM038042.1, read as the reverse complement.
CTTCATCTCAGAAGATTCTAAAAAAAGATGTAAAAAGAGATGAACTACCAAAAAATAACTTTTATTTTATCGATGATTCATGTACACATCATAAAAACTCAACCTTCTACAACCTAGATGATTAGCTATAGAACACATTTCTTAACAACATTCACTTGGATTAGAGCCAATAGGAAAAGTATCGAATACCCATTTTTCACTTGTGGTCATCGAGCTCTTTGATTCCAAAGGCTTTAGTAAATGGGTCAGCCAAGTTTTCCTTTCCATCAATCTTCTGAAGGTCATTGCCACCTCGATCCACTATCTCCCAAACAATGTGAAAATGACATAGAATATGCTTGGTCCTTTGCTGAGTTTCCATACCCAATTAGCTTTCTTTGCAGCATCGGATGCTACAATATATTCTGTCTCATAAATAGAATCAGCCATACTGTGCTGCTTAGAACTTTTTCGGTAGATAGCTACTCCATTTAGGATAAAAATATAACCTGACACACTTTTACTGTCATCCCTATTTGATTGAAAACTTGAGTCAGTATAACAGACTAGTTTTAAGTCAGAATCTCCATAAATGAGCTATTGATCTTTAGTATTTCTCAAATACTTAAGGATGATTTTTAGACCTTTTAATGATTCTCACTTAGATCAGATTGATATCTACTAACTACTCCTAATGAGTGTGCCACATCTGATCTCATACATGTCATAGCATACATGATAGATCCCATTGTTGAGGCATATGGAATCCTACTCATACACTCTCTCTTAAGGACTTGTTGGACAATCCTTCTTTGAGAGATTAATTCCATGACTTATCAAAAGATAGCCTTTCTTGGAATTCACCATGCTGAACCACTTCAACATGGTCTCAATGTATCTGGACTTGGTCAACCTTTTATATATATCCTTATAGATCTTCATCTCAAGGATGTAAGATGCTTCTCCCAAGTCCTTCATACAAAATTGAGAAAACATTCATATTTTTATTCCTTGCAATGCAGGAACATCATTCTCGATTAAGAGAATATCATCCATATACAAAATAAAAAATACTATAACTGAACCATAACCTATTTATATATGCAGGTCTCTTCTCTGTTCCTAATGAAGCATATGTTCTTATCACTTTATCTAAATGCATGTTCCAACTCCAAGATGCATGTTTCAATCCATAAATGGATCTCTGAAGCTTGCACATATTTGTTTTATCTATGAATGTGAACCCTTCAGGCTATATCAATACACCTCTTCTTCAAGCTCTCCATTTAGAGAAGTTATTTTCGCATCTATTTGCTAGATTTTATAATCAATATATGTCGCTATCACAAGCATAATCTGAATAGATCTGAGCATTGCCACAGAAAAAAAAATCTCATCATAGTCAATACCATAATGCTGATGATATTTCTTGGCAACCAGACAAGCTTTGTAGGTCTTTACCTTCCTATCTACACCCTTTTTTTTTGAAAATCTACTTACACCCTATGGATTTTATCCCATTAGGTGGATAATAAGTGTCCATATATCATTGACTTTCATGGATTCCTTTTTAAAATTCATGGCTTCTAACCATTTATCAAAGTCGACACTCTACATCACATTCATATAAGTGATCAGATCCTCATTATTTTTCTCAAGTTCAATAGGATCACCATCCTAGACCAAGAAACTATAGTATCTATCCAGTTGACATGGTACCCTACCAGATTCCTTAATGGTGCTTCTACAGTAGGCTCTAGGTTTGATTCAATCAAATCTAATTCTTTAGATTCAGTTGATGGTGTTGATTTTTTACCTATCGAACTTTATCAAGTTCAACCTTCGAGGCATCAGTTCCTTTTTTGAGAAACTCCCTTTCCAAAAAGACTACATTATTACTAACAAATACTTTGTGTTCATCAGTATGGTAGAAGAAATAACCCTTAGTTTCCTTTGGATACCCTATAAATGCACACCTATCAGACCTAGGCCCAAGCTTGTCCATCTTCAAACATTTGACATAAGCTAGACATCTCTGGACCCTAAGGTGTGAGTGAACTGGTTTATTCCATGTCCATATTTCATATGGACTTGTATCTACAAACTTGCTAGGAACTCTATTTAGAATATAACAGGCCGACTCTAATGCATATCCCCAAAAAGAGATAGGCTAACTCGCAAATCCCATCATAGATCGAACCATGTCTATCATGATTCAATTTCTCTTTTCAGACACTCCATTATGCTAGGGTGTCCTAGGAGGAGTCCATTGTGAGAGAATCCCATTATCTTCCAAATATGTTATAAATTCACTGGTAAGATATTCACCTCCTTGATCAGATTGAAGGATTTTAATATATTTACCAGTTTATTTCTCAACTTCATTACAAAATCGTTTGAAGATCTTAAATAACTCTAATTTATGTCACATCAAGTAGACATATCCATACCTTGATAGGTCGTCGGTAAACATGATGAAGTAGTGGTATCCACCTATGTCTAAAGTATTCATGGGTCCACATACATCAATATGTATTAGACTCAAAACCTGAGTGGCCCTTTCACCCTTTCCAGTAAAAGGTAACTTAGTATCTTCCCAAGAAGACATGATTCACAGGTCAGCAATGATTCAAAATCATTGACCTCGAGGATTTCTTCTTCGAATAACCTATTCATCCTTTTTGATGGGGACATCGCCAGCAGGGATCCCGTAGCAAGCACGGATCTCGGAACTGCACGAATCTCGAAGGATATCCATAATAAATTTGCTTGGGATTTATCTTTATCTTTTGTTTGAATTTTGAATTAGGATTTGGTTGGTTAGGATTGAGATATGGATAGGCTTATCTTATCCTATCTTGTATTTAAATTTGAGTCATCACTATCTTTTTATCCTGTATTCAAATTCAAATGAGGGTTGGACAGGTCTATAAATACCACCCTCAGTCCTTTGTAAAAAAAACAGTTCAGTTCATAAAATAATTTGAGTTTATAGAAGAGTGATACTTCTTGCCTTCGCCTTCGGGCATGGGCGTGATGCCCTAGTTATCCCCCTTCCCATTCCATCTTTATCCCCTCGTGACCTTTGAGATTCATCATAGCGCCTCCAAGTATCGAGGAGGGTGTAATGCCCTAGAGGTGAGAGGTCTCTTCGTTAGGGAGAGTCCCAAAGTCCATGAGTTCCAAACCTTGTCTTCCAGTCCCACTATTCCTTCGCCACCTTTTACCTAAAAAATTCCAAAAAAATATAATACGCTAATTTTGGTGACTTCTAGGCTCACCAAAGATCCTACCCATCTATCCCCCATCAATTTTTGGTATCAGAGCCCAGAAGAAATTAGGGTACCCCAGATTCCCTTCTATCCCGCCAGCCCTCATCGTTCCCATCCTCCATCTTCCACCCATTCCACAGTTGGACAACACATTTCATTTCCACTGCCGGTCTCACATGCCCACCACCGATTGGACATCACAGCTCCCTCGATCGAGTTCTCCACCCCAGTCATCCTTTTCCCTGTTCTCGTACGCCACCATCCCCTGCCTCGGCCTCGCTTCCTATGAATGGTTGTCCAAGTTCCTCCTTGGCCTTGCCCCATCACTGCCCTTCCAAACCAGAGAGGCCCACTGGAAGATCCTCCTCTTCCGAATGGACGTCCTCACCCTCAATTATGTCGGCTTCTCCCATGTCTACAGCCCACCTCCATTCTTCTCCGACCCCATATCCCATAGCGACTACAACCTTGCCTTGCCGATGACCCCGACTCCACAGCCATTCGGATGATCCAGGTCACTGTCTGGCCAAACCCTGTCTGCTACCATCCTTGCCTCGCCATCGCCGCCTGTGACGCCGGTTGTGCCGTTGCTGCCTGTGCCACCAGTTGTGCCATCGCCTCCAACCCCAAATCCCCGATCCAAAGATGGCGAGAGAACCTGAACGGCGATGCAGCAATCCGTCTTAGTGCACATCATCTGGGTTATCATCCTTGGCTTCGCCATCCTGTTCGGCTTTCCATGAATCAATCAAATCGCATTCGTCCCGATCGCCGCCATTGCCCTTCCCCCGACTTCTGCCACCGCCCAGAATCGCCTCCCGGGACCGCCATCCGAAACCCCTGCTGACATCGCTCGAAACCTTCTCCACTGCCTGGAACAGTCGTGGATCGCAACGCCCAATCCCTATGCCACCCACCTCCTCTTCCATTCGCTGCATCCGTGAAGTCTCCTCGGCCGCCGACCTCCATCCCCAATTCCAGTCATCGGCCGAGGAAGAAGAATCCTCTACCCCGCACCCATCTCCCCACCCTCGACTCATGTCATCACCCCCCAGCATCCACCCCGACCCCCTCCTCTGCACTGGCCACCTCCCCTCCGGCCCCTCCGACGGTCCCCACACCTTCGGCTCTTCCACCAGTGCCCCATCCAACAACCGTGCCACCCCGCCGACTGATGGCCCATCCGCCCCAGGGGAGAGAGCGCCACCGTCGCGTCCGTCAGATCTTGGTCGTTGATATAGTCATCATTGCTGGAGGAGAGCACAGAATCCCTATTCTGGTTTTTTGCATGCCATCAAAGCAAAAAAAACCCTGGCACGATCGTGAAAGCAACAACCTTCTGCACGCTTCTCAAGGCAAAGCCGGCTTCCTCTTGCTGAGTTCAAGCTGCTCGAATTCTAGAGTTACATGATTTTCGGAGCCGAACAGATTTCAGAGCAGAGCCCTTTTGATTGATTGGATTCGGTTTCACCAACGTCCCCCCTGATCCTGACTCGACGGAGTCGAGTTCTCCCCACCATAGGAGAATGATGGGGACATCACCAGCATAGATCTCGAAGCAAGCACGAATCCTGGAACTACACGAATCTCGAAGGATATCCAGAATAAATTTGCTTGGGATTTATCTTTATCTTTTGTTTGAATTTTTAATTAGGATTTGGTTGGTTAGGATTGAGATATGGATAGGCTTATCTTATCCTATCTTGTATTTGAATTTGAGTCATCACTATCTTTTTATCCTGTATTCAAATTCAAATGAGGGTTGGACAGGTCTATAAATACCACCCTTAGTTCTTTGTAAAAAAATCAGTTCAGTTCATAAAAAAATTTGAGTTTTTAGAAGAGTGATTCTGCTTGCCTTCGCCTTCGGGCATGGGCATGATGTCCTAGTTATCCCCCTTCCCATTCCATCTTCTTTATCCCCTCGTGACCTTTGAGATTCATCATAGCGCCTCCAAGTATCGACGAGGGTGTAATGCCCTAGAGGTGAGAGGTCTCTTCGTTAGGGTGAGTCCCAAAGTCCATGAGTTCCAAACCCTGTCTTCCAGCCCCATTATTCCTTCGCCACCTTTTACCTAAAAAATCCCCAAAAAAATATAATACCCTAATTTTGGTGACTTCTAGGCTCACCAACGATCCTACCCATCTGTCCCCCATCAATTTTCTTATTAATATTCCTAGTCTATAATATCAAAGGTAGACATCAAACATATTTTCAATTCTAGGATATTTATTGGACGTGTGTATTACATTCACAAGCTATGATAAAACATAAATATCATTCTTCAGTTGTCCATGCATTATAGTAATACCATTCAATGATATCACAATAACTATCTTTGATTGATAAATGATAACTATGTTTGGCTAAAAGGCTTATAAAAATCATATTCATCATAAAACTAGGACAATAGTGACAATCACCTAAGATAATGATACTAGAATCAAAAACAAGCTCAAGTATTTCTAAAGCTAGAACTAGATTAGATCTTCCATCTCTAACATTTGGTAATTTCTTGTCATTTTTGAATCTTCTACTAACCTGAAGTCCTTACATCAAATTGTAAATATTAATAGGGCTTCCGGTATCTACCTAGGCAGTAGTATCATAAATAAAAAAATTACAAAGTGTTATTATATAAGTACCTTGTCCAGTAATGCTTCGTTGATTCTTTTTCTTTCTTGGCATGTTCGAGTTCAGCGAGATAATGTAAAGAAGACAATTCCTCCTCTAGCATCTTTGTTTCTTATAGTAGAAGTATTCAACTTAAGTCTGGTCAGCTTTCAACTTCTTGGTTTGATCTAGCTTAATCATTGGAGTACTTTGCATATTTCTCTTATTCTTTTTCTTCCCTTTCTTAAAGGGATGATACCCTATCAATCCTCCCACTACTTTCTCCAATCCCTTATGGAGCTGATGATCCTTCTCAAAGGTCTATAGTAACCTCAACAGACCGTGGTAGCTTACTACAGGCCTTATCATTCTATAATGATCAAGGAAGTCAATATAGGATTAAGGATCGCAGCCTTCCCCAGCTATTCATGCAAGGAGAATCTATGTTTTCCTAGGTGCTTAATCAATTCGATCATGTGCAATACATGATCTGTGATCGAGGCCCTTTCCCTCATCCTTCTGTTGAAAATAGCATTAGATGTTTTGTATCTTTAAACATCGTCAAGAGTGCCAAAGGATTCTTTCAATACTTGAAGTATATCCTCCAGCAAGCATCCTCAAACTTGTAATTTAATTTATCATTCATAGATGCCTGCATAATACAATGAATAGTGGTTCGATCATTGAGCCACTTCTGATAAGTATCTTGGACAGCACCATGAGCATTCTGAGTAGGCTCCTTAGGTGCTAGATCTATTAACATGTACAGAATATGTTCATACTCTAGAACTATTTTTAATTTTTGATACTATCTATCAAAACTAGATCCCAATAAATTTTTATTGTCTAGTAATGAACGAAGCGATAAAATGATGGCCATATTAATCTAAAAGAAGAACAAGACTTAACTACTAAATGAATCATTTAATCCTAAAGACCTAGAATTTAGTCTAAAGGTTCTTCCATTATTTTTGATCAAATTGGCAGCCCCCACCTCCAATTCAAGAAATTATACCAATTCCTTAGTAGGTACCAGAATCCAATAGATTGCATACGAGCCCAATTTTGGCTGGCTCACCTATATGCATTTAAAGGTAGGTTCCTATATGCATTTAAAGGTAGGTTCTTAACCAATTATTTCTCTAAAAAAATTTTAATAATGATTTTATCCTAGATACTAATCAGCAAGCCTTCAGGCTACCATTGGAAGTCCGAGTTAGGTCTAACCATTTATATGATAGGACAGAGTGCTTCCAGCAAATGATGCCTAAGCCCGACTTTGGTCGGCTAACCTAACCATTGTTTATAAAGAACGACTAAGCCATCATAATATAAATAATAACTCTAATAGCCAGATGAGCACCAGGTCTTTGGACCTCCAATGATCAACTTAATTGTTGGGCTCATTATCACTCTCTTTATAAGAGGCCATGACTTAATTATCTCCATAATTTTATCACTTAAAGGATTTAATAATTTTAAAGAATTTAATTAGAGAAAAGAGATGGGGACATAGACTAATCAACAATCCTTCCACTAACATCATCAATGGTCGAATCACATTAGTTCAAGGGCACCAAGATTAGTTAAAATGATCTTTCTTACTAGCATGGGTTACCTTGACTCAGTGAGCTATTTAATCAAGTTCTAATTGACCACATTGGGTAGGTAAGTGAGATCAATAGGAGGGTTTTACCATTAACCTCTTTCCTTATATACCAAATAAGTTAGCAAAGTAAGAGGTGAAGGTGAAAAACACCTACACCTAGCATACAATATGCAAGAAAAGAGGGCAGAAGGATATACATTTTAAAATAATTTTAAAGCATTTACAGCAGAAGGCTCGATAGATAGATCTAAACGATCTACCGATCTGCCCGCAATAGGAACTAGTATAATGACCTAGCATGCATATAACATCAAAAGCAAGAGACTATATATATAAAAGTGGTGGGGACACCAAAGGCACCAGAATAAGATAGAGACTTTTCAACCCTCTATGAATTGATCAATAATTTATGAGTCCATCTATAATAAGGGCTTAGCCTATCTGAGTCCATTTTAGTTGATTTTGAGTTTCAGTTCTGTACTAGTCAGCTCATGTTGAGCTAGTTCAGTCCAGTGTTAGTCAACTCATGTCGAGCTAATTTTATTTTTTTGAGTCCTATTCAACCATATTGAAGACTCAAGACCACATCATACAAGTGAAGACCAAGTCCAACCAGATTGAAGACATGGAAGTATAGCCCAAGTCCAACCCAGCTTGAAGATTTGAAGACCCCAAGAGGAAAATTCAGAAAACCCTGATTCCTTGTGATGCCCTCCAGATGCGCAGATTCCCTTTCAGATGCCAAAATATATTCATATACCAAGGCATCCATGATTTTAGAGGTCCATCTGCATCCTAGCCCAAAAAAATCAAGCCCAGGCGCCAAGCCCAAGCCCCTAAGAAGCAAGATACCAGGGAATATTCCTGCTACCTGGCTACCAGGCCACCCCAGCTTTCAGAGGCCCAAACCCATGCGCCTGAGCCCCTTTGGGCCGGCCTCTTGCTGCTCCTAGAATCCCAACACACCCCCTAGGTGTCCTTGGAGTGTTGGCCAAGTCAAGATAATTTTTAGGGATTTTTTCTACCTAATGTTTCCTTATTTTCTACCTAGGGTTTGAGAGGGAAAAGGATTCTTATGTAAAGACTATTTGTGCCCTTACTTGGAGCCCAAGGTTAAGGGTCTATTTAAAGGACCCTAGCCTCTTGTATGAAGGAAGATTTTGATATATGAAATAAACCTTGAGTTTTTTAATTGCTTTGTGTGATTACCCTGCTGTGTGCATAAAGGGGTTTGAGAGTTCTTCTTCCCGGTGTTTGCAACCATCTTCCTGCCGCCAACCATCCTTCCAGCCCCTCCAAAACTTTCTTCCCTTTGCTGTTTTCTTTTGTTTTCTTGATTTCCTCTGAGTTTTCTAACCTATGATTGGTCGTTTGCAGGTCCCTGAGTTCCTACGAATCCAACGACTCCAGCCACGTCTCAATCGGACCACCGAGCAGAAAGTCGGGTATCCGCAGGTCTTTGGCTCGATTTTTCAGGCCGCATCCATCGAGGAACGAGAGATCCCTTCACTGCAATCTTCATCGGGTGCTTCAGACATTGTTAGGTACACCCTCTCTACCTCCAGTCTTATTATTGTAGGAGAACTTGCCCTAACCGAGGCTTCTCAGCCCCGGCGATCCTTCTTTAGTACTTTTCTAGGTTCTAATCTGCATGCTTGGCTTCAAAAATTCATACAAAATTCTCTACAACCAATTTTGATCTAAAATTCGGGAATTAATCACCTAACCCCACATATGAAATATACAAAAAGAATTGCATGCATATTAGTCCCGCATCATTTAGTATCAGAGCTTAGATTAGGGCTTGTTTTCTACAATTTTTTAGTCTGTATATACTCTGTTATTTAAATTATTTATCCCTCATAAAAACTCCAAAAATCCTGAAATTTATTTTTCTGGATTTAGAATAATTCACAATAATTTTTACAATTTTTTCAGATTTTATTATGGCTTGTAAATTTTCTGCAAGCCAAAATACTGCCTGCAAATTTTTGGCTCTGTTTTTTTTCAGCAAGACAAGTTTGAAAGTTTTAGGGTTTTGTTTAGCATTTTTTGCATATCTTTTAATTTTAGTATATTTCTTGCATATTAGGCCATAATTTGCAAGTTTTCTTCTATTTAAGAAAATACCAAAAAAAAATTACATATTCTCCAAAAAACCAAAAACATCTAAACCTTAATTTGCATCCTCATCTGCTTGCCATCATTGCATAATTTACTTTTAAGGGCACTCTTGCTATATCAGATAAGGGGAGGAGTTGATAACCTCTCCTTAGCCCAAAACCACATCCCTTGCATTCGGTCCCAAGCCTTAACCTAAAAATTAACTAGACTTAATTTGCCCTAGTGGGCTAGGGACACCAACTGGTCGGGTCCGGGCTAGTGTTAGATCACCGTGTCAAGTTAACCTATGTGTGCCTTGTGCTCAATGTCTAGAATGGTGGTTCAGGGATTCAATCCCAAAGGGCTTGTGTGCTGGTGCGCCTACCTGGCCAATCTCTGATTGGTGTCTAGGATTGGCAATCAGGGACCTAACACTCTCCTTACACCTGCCTGGCTGAGTACAGGGTTACTATAGGCTAGTTTGCCACCCTGATTGAGCATCTAGTTTGGACTCTAGGTCTAGCAGCTGTAGTCGGTCTGATCGAGTCTTGCATGAGCACTAGATCAGGGGTTTAATATCACCCACCTCCTTCACAAATGTCTGAACCCAAGGAAAATTTGCAAGCCCAAATAAAAGCACTCACTGAGCAACTAACCCAATCCATGGCCCAGTTAACTCAGTCTGGTACCCAAACCAACAATAGAATTGACCATCTTGCCAATAGGTTTGACCAGTTAGAAGGCCGTGTAGGGACCATACAAAGAACCCATGGGTCACAGTCTGAGCCAGATCCTGAGTCCCCTCAACCTAGGAGGACCCCAAACCCTAATCTATACCATGAGGTCGAACCTAGGAGAGCCCCTTATCCTGACCTGTACTACAATCCTCAACATAGGAGGACCCCAAACCCTATTCTATACCAAGAGGTTAAACCTAGGAGAGCCCCTCAGCCTGACCCATACAAAAATACTGAACCTAGAAGAACCCCTTACCATGACCCTTATTATGATACTGAACCTAGAAGAACCCCTTACCATGACCCTTATTATGATACTGAACCCAGGAGAACCCAATACTCTGATCCATATAGGGAGTCCAATCCTAGGAGAACCCAATACTCTGACCCATATAGGGAGTCCAATCCTAGGAGAACCCAATACTCTGACCCATATAGGGAGCCCAACCCTAGGAGAACCCAATATTCTGACCCATAGAGGGAGTCCAACCCTAGAAGAACCCAATATCCTGACCCATATAGGGAGCCCAACCTTAGGAGGACCCTATACCATGATCCATCCTTAGAACCTGACCATAGAGCTGACCCAAAATCCTATGACCCCAGATCCTGTAATCCCATGACCTATAGATCTGCACCCTTGTCCTATGAGCCCAGAGAACCCATAACCCCTAAGTATCAGCCTAGTACTAGTCAGGTTTCCCTTAGTCAACTTGAACCCCATAGGATTAGCATCCCTAAATATGAGCCCAGTAGTGAGCCACTACCCCTTAGGCAACTTGAACCTACTAGGATTAGTGTCCATAATTAGAAACCAGGACCTAGCAAATTTTTTCGTAGCCGACCTTCTCCAACCATTCCTGAGATTGACAAGGCTTACATTAACGTGGAAGTGTATGAAGTTGATGCAAACTTAGTGGATGAGTATGAGGGAGAAGAGGAGACACCTTTAGATGACCTAGAATTAGCTAACCCAATAGATACCCAGGTAGAAGCCAACCTAGAGGTAGTTGACCTTGACCACATCCAACCTAAAGCTATAGTGGAAGAACAAATAGAGGAAGAGAACCTAGGTACTGCTACTAGAGCCTTACTTGAGGAAACCATAGAGGAGAGCCAAATTATAGAGTCTTGTCCTAAAATACAATAACCTGAAGAATTTATTAAGGACCTGATCTCTTTGAATCTATACCGTCAAGAAGAGCCTCCTCCTATAGTTCCCATTAAGGACCTCTTCCCTGAGATTAATAACCCATCCTTCCATTATACAAACCCCATAGATATACCGCAACCCCGTAAGGTTAACCTCATTAGTATAGGATTAGTTCATAACACTCCATTTTTTATCCTACTTTATCCAACTAACCCGGAACCTTTTTCTCTACCCTACCAGACTAATTCTGAACCCACTTCCTATTTCCTACCCTTTCTTGAGTATTCTCATGTGTCTAGAACTATTAGATTACATTTTGTTGAGGTTACTAGGTTGCAAGGATCCATAGAGCATATCCCATTTACTACCTACTTTTGGCAGACCCTATGGCACCTATTAGGAGTTACTAGCAAATTTGATATAGTGGATTCTATCTTGGTTAGGCTTAGGCCTAAAAGAAGCTTCATGCTCGTAGAGCCGGACCTTTTAAAGTGATAGAGAAGGTTGGATCAAATGCCTAGGTGTTAGACAAGCATTCGGATTTAGGCATTAGTTCTACCTTCAATATTATAGACCTGGTTGAGTACAGGAAACCGGCAGCGATACCTAGTGAGGCTTTTGAACCTATTCCTTTTCATTGTGAGTGACCCTAACCCAGAGTGTCCACTAATAAATTTGGCCTGAGAGAGGAGAACGGATCGAGCGTATCCTGGACGATCAAGCCATTATGACCCGGGGCCACGGTTATCAACGCTTCCTGGTCCGATGGCAAGGCCTGCCAGAGTCGAACGATTCATGGATTTCTCGAGAGGACTTGCAGCACCTCAACCTAGACCTCCTCGAGAGATATGTGAGCCAGCTTGATCTTCACTCGACAGTGTCGAGTTCCTCCCACCCCGGGAGAATTGGTGGGGACACCAAAGGCACCAGAATAAGATAGAGACTTTTCAACCCTCTATGAATTGATCAATAATTTATAAGTCCATCTGTAATAAGGGCTTAGCCTATCTGAGTCCATTTTAGTTGATTTTGAGTTTCAGTTCTATACTAGTCAGCTCATGTTGAGCTAGTTCAGTCCAGTGTTAGTCAGCTCTTGTCGAGCTAATTTTATTTTTTTGAGTCCTATTCAACCATATTGAAGACTCAAGACCAGATCATATAAGTGAAGACCAAGTCCAACCAGATTGAATACATCAAAGTATAGCCCAAGTCTAACCCAGCTTGAAGATTTGAAGACCCCAGGAGGAAAATTCAGAAAACCCTGATTCCTTGCAGATGCCCTCCAGATGCCCAGATTCCCTTCTAGATGCCAAAATATATTCATATACTAAGGCATCCATGATTTTAGAGGTCCATCTGCATCCTAGCCCAAAGAAATCAAGCCCAGGCACCAAGCCCAAGCCCCTAAGAAGCAAGATACCAGGGAATATTCCTGCTACCTGGCTAACAGGCCACCCCAGCTTCCAGAGGCCCAAACCCATGCACCTGAGCCCCTTTGGGCTGGCCTCTTGCTACTCCTAGAAGCCCAACACACCTCCCTAGGCATCCTTGCAGTGTTGGCCAAGTCAAGAGAATTTTTAGGGATTTTTTTACCTAATGTTTTTGTTATTTTCTAGCTAGGGTTTGAGAGGGAAAAGGATTCTTATGTAAAGACTATTGTGCCCTTACTTGGAGCCCAAGGTTAAGGGTCTATTTAAAGGACCCTAGCCTCTTATATGAAGGGAGATTTTGATATATGAAATAAACCTTGAGTTCTTTAATTGCTTTGTGTGATTACCCTGCTGTGTGCATAAAGGGGTTTGAGAGTTCTTCTTCCCGGTGTTTGCAACCATCTTCCTGCCACCAACCATCCTTCCAGCCCCTCCAAAACATTCTTCCCTTTGTTGTTTTCCTTTGTTTTTTTATTTTCTCTGAGTTTTCAAATCCCTGATAGGTCGTTCGCAGGTCCCCGAGTTCCTACGAATCCAACGACTCCAGCCACGCATCAATCGGACCACCGAGCAGAAAGCCGGGTATCCGCAGGTCTTTGGCTCGTTTTTCCAGGCCGCATCCATCGAGGAACGAGAGATCCCTTCACTACGATCTTCACCGGGTGCTTCAGTCATTGTCAGGTACACCCCCTCTACCTCCAGTCTTATTATTGTAGGAGAACTTGCCCTAATCGAGGTTTCTCAGCCCCGGCGATCCTTCTTTAGTACTTTTCTAGGTTCTAATCTGCATGCTTGGCTTCAAAAATTCATACAAACTTCCCTACAACCAATTTTGATCTAACATTCGGGAATTAATCACCTAACCCCACATATAAAACATACAAAAAGAATTGCATGCATATTAGTCCCGCATCAAAAAGTACCATACCTTTATACCTCTGAGAGAAGCAATGGAAGTGCTGTGAGAAGGAAGAGGGTGCTTGAGCCACACATGTGTCTGGCCTCTATAGGAAATTCACACCTGGGCACAACTTTGATCAACTCCCTCAGAGTGCTAGCACTTCCGGATCCTTGGCCGATCTTCTTCTTCTAGAAAGACTAGGATGAGAGCAGGAACCCCTTCCCAAAACCTATCTTCCCAAGACCATGCTAGAGTGCTAGGTTATTCACACCCAATCCCAAAACCTCTCACAGCCCTTCTCTACTTCCTCTCTCTCAAAGCTTTTCTCAAAATCTACGGATCAACCATTGGCAGCCCCTGAAAATGACGTTCATTTGTAGAGGCAGCAGGGAGAGGGAGAAAGAGGAAGGAGGAGAGTTGAGGGTAGAGAATGGGGGAGAGGATCAAGGCTATACCAAATGGGTCCAACCCATTAAGGTAAGTATGACTTTCATACCATAAATTCTTGGAGCCAAAACTGGTTTGAATTCAAAATTCAAACCAGGTCAAAACCTGCCCAAAAACCTCCCACGAAATCCTTCCAAAATTTCTGCTCGTCACAGGAAGTGTCGACACCCGAAAATTGCCAAGTGTCGATAATTAGAACAAAGTGAATCATATTGACTTCTGGTGACGACAAACAATTCCCAATCATCGATTAGCCCCAAGATCAGATAGAAATCCTCTATGGTGTGTGACCCCATAGGTTCGAACACTAAACTGATAGCACTGGAACATTTTCAGTACCAGTCAAAATCCTCATCTAGCAATGATACCCGACATCTGGATAGGTCAAAGATGTAGAGCACCTCACAAGAACCTCTGGCATATGGTTGCTGCATAATTCATCCCTTTGACCTTATAATGCTTAGGATGATCTAAGGTTCGACTACCAACCCTAAGTTGGTTTATCTAGATCATGTCTCAACCTCACAAGTTCTGTGACTCCTCACAAGAACTATCCAGGCTAAGGTTTTGCTGAATTGAGACATAGTGAGTCATGCACTCCAAACTATTTAGAGAGGTCAATTCCATCTTGATCCACCATCGCTTATTAAGTACTTAACTATACCCAGAAATCTTTCATCACTGAATTAGAAATCCAGGTAGTCTGGCATCAAAGTATAGTAAGTTGCTTGCAAGCTACCATGGTTACCTCAAGTCTGAGGGACACATATACCTATATCCCTTTGCGAGCAATCCTTTGGCAGAAAGGAGCTCCGCAGATGGTCACGTTCAGTGAGATGTCATGCATTTCACTTGCATGTCGCACTAGTGTCTCCACACTCCTTGATTAAGAGGACAACCAACAAATGTGACATACAACAACCTATATTTGATACATCGTCATCCTATAACAATATATCCTTTGGTTGTGAACTAGTTTAAGAACTACCTGACATATCCTTTCTATATCAAACAATATAGTTCTAAGGACTCCATCACATAAGAGTTCTTTATAGGAAAATATAGATATGATGGATAGCCAAAAATAAATAACTTTTATTTATTAAAGGAATTCATATACAAATACAAAGATAGCATAACTGTATACAGCCTAGACGATTGACTTTGGGATACAATTCCCGACAACTCCCACTTGGACTAAAGCCAATCGATACAGAATCTCATTTCCATTTTTCATTTATAATAGTCGAACTCTTAAACTCCGACGGCTTTAATAGAGGGGTCAGCCCGGTTCTTTTTTCCATCGATCTTCTAAAGGTCAATATCATCTCGTTCCATGATCTCTCGTACAAGGTGATAGCACCGCAGAATATGCTTTGTGCGGTGATGAGACTTCGACTCTTTGGCTTGAGCAATAGCTCCAGTGTTTCACAATACATCGGAACAGGACCATCCAGGGAAGGTGCCACTCCCAGCTCGCCAAGAAACCTCAACAACCACATAGCTTCCTTCGCTGCATTTGATGCTGCAATGTACTCCGCTTCGTATACTGAGTCTGCCACAGTAGGCTGCTTGGAACTTTTCCAGCAGACAGCTCCTCCGTTCAGGATAAAGACAAAACTCGACACACTCTTGCTATCATCTTTATCTGACTAGAAACTGGAGTCAGTATACCCCACAGGTTTCAAATCAGATTCTTCATAAATTAGCCATTGGTCCTTAGTATTTCATAAATACTTAAGGATGATCTTTACCACTTTCCAATGAGCTTCACCTGGGTCAGACTGGTATCTGCTCACTACACCTAGTGAGTATGCCACGTCTAGTCTAGTACATGTCATAGCATACATGATAGAACCCACTGTCGAAGCATATGGGATTCTACTAATGCACTCTCTCTTCTCAGAAGTTGTCACACAATTTCTTTTGGAGAGATCAATTCCAGTGCCTATCGGGAGATAGCCCTCCATGGAATTCTCCATACTAAACTGTTTCAGCACGGTGTCGATGTACGTAGATTGTGACAGTCCCAGAAGCCTCTTAGATCTATCTTTATAGATCTTCATACCCAGTATGTAAGAGGCTTCACCCAAGTCCTTCATAGAGAACTGAGATGACAACCAGACCTTTATTCCTTGCAATGCTAGGATGTCATTCCCGATTAAAAGAATGTCATCCACATACAGCACAAGGAATACAATCACAGAACTATTAGCTCATTTGTAAATACAAGGTTCTTCTGCATTCATAACGAAGCCATACGACTTGATACACTTATCAAATCGTATGTTCCAACTCCTTGATGCTTGCTTCAATCCATAGATGGACTTCTGAAGCCTACACACCTTTGACTCGTTTGTGGATATGAACCCTTCATGCTGTATCATATACCCTCTTCTTCCAGCTCACCATTCAAGAAAGCTATTCAGACATCCATTTGCCAGATTTCATAGTCAAAGTACGCTGCTAAAGTAATCATAATCTGAATGGATTTGAGCATTGCCACAGGAGAGAATGTCTCATCATAGTCAATACCATAACATTGACGATATCCTTTGGCAACCAGATGGGCTTTATAGGTCTTCACCTGCCCGTCTGCGCCCCTTTTTCTTTTGAAAATCCATTTGCACCGAATGGGTTTTATCCCTTCAGGTGGACCAACCAATGTCCATACATTGTTGATCTCCATGGACTCCATTTCGGAATTCATGGCTCCTAGCCATGATTCAGAGTCAGACTTCTGCAACGCATCCATATAGGTGATCGGATCCTCATTATTCTTATCGAGTTCAATGGGATCACCATCCTAGACCAAGAAACTGTAGTATCTGTCTGGTTGAATTGGTACTCTATGAGATCTCCTTGATGGTTCCTGAGTGGGCTCTGGGTGTGATCTAATCATAGTCAGTTCAATGTTGTCCCTTAAGTGTGTCGATTCTTCTACTTGTTGAACTTCACTAAGTTCAATCTTAGCGGCTGCAGTCCCTTCACCAAGGAACTACTTTTCCAAAAAGATAACCCTAAAATCAATGAACAACATTTGTTCCTCAGCTAAGTAGAAGTAATACCCTTTAGACTCTTTTGGATACCCAACAAATAGGCACTGGTCAGACCTAGGTCCAAGTTTGTCCATTTTCAAATGTTTTACATAAGCCGGGCACCCCCAGACCCGAAGGTGTGAAAGTGTCGGCTTACATCCAGTCCATATCTCATATGGTGGTTTACTGACAGACTTACTTGAAGCCCTATTCGAAAGGTAACATGCTAATTCTAAAGATATTCCTAAAAGGATATCAGCAGAGAAACAAAGCCCATCATGGACCGAACCATGTCTAATAGGATTCGATTCCTCCTCTCAAACACTCCATTTAACTAGGGTGTCCCTGGAGGTGTCCACTGAGAGAGAATCTCATTCTCCTCAAGATATGTCAAAAACTCACCCGAAAGGTATTCACTGCCTCGATTGGATTGAAGGATTTTGATACACTTTCTGGTTTGTTTTTCTACTTCATTACGATATCGTTTGAACATTTCAAACGACTTAGATTTATGTCTCATCAAGAAGACATAACCATACCTCGAAAGGTCATTTGTAAAAGTAATGAAATAAACATACTCACCTGTAGCACTAACATTCATGGATTCACATACATCATTATGTACCACACTCAAAATTTCATTGGCCCGTTCACCTTTTCCAATAAAAGGTGACTTTGCCATTTTTCCAAGAAGACAGGACTTACAAGTTGGAAGTGAATTATCTTCACTAAAATCAAGGACACCCTCGATTTTCAACATGTTTATCCTATTCCTGTCAATATGACCTAGCCTACAATGCCATAGGTTCGCTTCACTGACATTATCTATCCTAGGGCATTTGCTAGATATGTACATTACATTAATAGATCACAATAGTACATAGATGCCATCATGCATTTGCCCATTCAAAATTATAGAACCATTCAAAATGATTTTACAAATGTCATTCTTTATTAATAGTTCATAACCATACATGGCCAACTGGACTACAGAAATGACATTCAAAATAAAAGAAGGATAAAAATGACACTCTTTCAAAACGATAATACAGGACTCGAAAACAAGTTTAAGGACTCCCAATGCCAGAACTGGAACTCGGCTTTCATTTTCCAAGTTCAAGAACCTCTCGTCATCCTCGAATCTTCTACTAACTTGAAGTCCCTACAAAGAATTGCAAATGTGAATGAGACTTCCTATATCCAATACCCAGTTAGTAGTATCACAAACAGAGAAACTACAAGGTGTTATATAAATACCTTGTCTAGGACCATCTTGTACCTTTCTCTTCTTGGACCTGTTCGGGTCAAGGGATGTAATGTAAAAAGGATAGTTCCTCTTCTAGTGAACCCTCTTCTTGCAGAAGAAGCACTCTGCCTTGCTTTGATCAACTTCACTTTCTTGGCCCACTAACCAAATCAGCAAACAAGAAGGGTTCACATAACTAATGATCCATGGGCACCTAAAATCAGTCAAGACTGATACCTTGGGTGACAAAGGTTCACATGAGTCAATGAGCTATCTAATCAATTCTGAACGACCACATTGGCCAAGTAAGTGAGATCATGGGTTGGGTTCCGCCATTAACCATCTTGCCTTAGACACCAATAGAGTTGGCCAGGTAAGAGGTAGCCCCAAAGAACCAAGATCATAATGCCAAACCTACCTCGACACCAATCGGTTCATCAGACTTGATTAAACTAGCCTAAAGACTCGAGCTTTCCACTGAGCCACAAATTAGATCCATTTAGATTATGGACTAATCAATCTAACTATTAGATAGATCTAGAGAAGAAATCCTAACTCAAAATTTGATTAGATTAGTTCTCTAATAGGTCTAATGCATTTAAACTTAGGTCTAACCCAATTAAGGACCTAATAGAAGCTAACCCAAGACCCTTAATGCTTATTGAAATGACTTAAAATCTTTTGAATCAAATTCCTAGAGTTCTTAGTCATTCTTAATTCTTAATTAAGTTCAACAACCTCAAATAAATTAAAATAATTTTAATTTATCATGTAAAACAATTTTACAAAAATTCAAAATTTGAATTCACTGTATTTCAGAATTTTCTATTCCAAGTGTTGACACTTCAGGAGCAAGTGTCGACTCAAGGCTTGAGACAGGAAAAAAATAATAGAACGATCTATTTTCTGGACATGCTCTGTGTCGATACTTCGAAGGACAAGTGTCGACACTTCAGGAGCAAGTATCGACACTTCAACCTGTCTTAGAAGAAAAACAGAAACCAGATCTCAGGAAATATTTCCATGAGTCGACACTTCAAAGGCCAAGTGTCGACTCACAGCCTAAGACAATAAAAAATAGTGATTTTAAATCTAATATTTCTCCAAACATTCAATCAAAATAGATCAAAACAATCATTTTAGATCTTATCTAAAGTTGTTTTATGATCATTTCATTATATTAAAACATTTTTAACCTATAATTTTCTTTCTTCTTATTTTTCTTTTCAAGAGTCAATCACAGTGACACCCCTACATGCCATAGGAGATCCCATTGAATGGGAAGAGAGGATCTTGTAGCCCTACTTCTCTTCTATGATCGGACGGCCAAGGTGAAGCACTCAATCCAAGTACTTAAGAAAGAAAAGAGATGTTATTAGCAAGCTAGCATCATTATACTACAAAAAAGAACCTATTGCTCTAATACCATTGAAGGTGAAAAATACCTACACCTAGCATACAATATGTAAGAAAAGAGGGTAGAAGGATATGCATTTTAAAATAATTTTAAATTATGCACAGCGGAAGGCTCGGTAGATGATCTAAATGATCTACCGATCTGCCTGCAACAGGAACTAGCATAATGACCTAGTATGCATATAACATCAAAAGAAAGAGAATATATATATATATATATAAGTACCATACCTTTATACCTCTGAGAGAAGCAATGCACGTGCTGTGAGAAGGAAGAGTGTGCTCGAGCCACACGTGCGTCTAACCTCTATAGAAAATCCACACCTGGACTCGACTCTAATCAACTCTCTCGGAGTGCTAGCTCTTCAGAATCCTTGGCCAATCTTCTTCTTCCAGGAAGACTAGGATGAGAGTAGGAACCACTTCCCAAAACCTATCTTTCCAAGACCTAGCTAGAGTGCTAGGTTACTCACACCCAATCCCAAAACCTCTCATAGCCCTTCTCTATTTTCTCTCTCTCAAAGCTTTTCTCAAAATCTGTGGATCAACCATTAGCAACCCCTGAAAATGATGTTCATTTATAGAGGCAGCAGGGAGAGGGAGAAAGAGGAAGGAGAAGAGATGAGGGGAGAGAATGGGGGAGAGGATCAAGGCTATACCAAATCAGTCCAACCCATTAAGGTAAGTATGACTTTCATACTATAAAGCCTTGGAGCCAAAACTAGTTTGAATTCAAAATTAAAACTAGGTCAAAACCTATCCAAAAACCTTCCACGAAATCCTTCCAGAATTTTTGCTCGTCACAGGAAGTGTCGACACTCAAAAATTGCCAAGTATCGACACTTCACCAAGTATCGACACCTGTAAAATTCCAAGTGTCGACACGTGGAACAAAGTCAATCATATTGACTTCTGGTGATGACAAATGATTCCCAATTATCGATTAGCCATAAGATTATATAGAAATCCTCTATATTGTGTGACCCCATAGGTTCGAACACTAAGCCGGTAGCACTGGAATATTTTCAATACGAGTCAAAGTCCTCATCTAGCAATGATACCCGACGTCCGGATAGGTCGAAGATGTAGAGCACCTCACAAGAACCTCTGGCATATGGTTGCTGCATAATTCATTCCTTTGACCTTATAATGCTCAGGATAACCTAGAGTTCTACTGCCAATCCTAATTTAGTTTATCCAGATCATGTCTCAACCTCACAAGTTCTGTGACTCCTCATAAGAACTACCCTGGCTAAGGTTTTGCTGAATTGAGACATAGTAGGTCATTCACTCCAAACTATTTGAAGAGGTCAATTCCATCTTGATCAACCACCGCTCCTCAAGTACTTGACTATACCCAAAAACCATCCATCACTGGATTAGAAATCCAGGTCGTCCGGCATAAAAGTATAGTGAGTTGCTTGCAAGCTGCATGGTGACCTCGGTCTGAGGGACACATATACCCATATCCCTTCACGAGCAACCCTTTGGCAGAAAAGAGCTCCGCAAAAGGTCACGTTCAGTGAGATGTAACACATTTCACTTGCATGTCACACCAGTGTCTCCACACTCTTTAGTTAAGAGGACAACCAACAAATGTGACATACAATAACCTACACTTGATACATCGTCATCCTATAACAATGTATCCTTTGGTTGTGAACCAGTTTAAGAACTACTTGATATATCCTCTCTATATAAAACAATGTAGTTCTAAGGACTCCATCACATAAGAGTTCTTTATAGGAAAATGTAGATATAATGGACAGCCAAAAATAAATAACTTTTATTTATTAAAAGAATTCATATACAAATACAAAGATGGCATAACTGATGCGGGACTAATATGCATGCGATTAATTATGTGAATTTTGTATGTGGGGTTAGGTGATTAATTCCCAAATATCATATCAAAATAAGTTGTAGGGAATTCTATATAAATTGTGGAAACTAAGCATGCAGATTAGGACCTAAAGAAGCAGTAAAGATGGATCACCGGGGCTAAGAAGTCTCAGTTAGGCAAGTTCTCCCACAATAAAATTACTGGCGGTAGAGGGGGTGTACTTGACAATGTCTGATGTGCCCAATGAAGATCTCAACGAAGGGATCTCTCATTCCTCGATGGATGCGGCCTGGAAAATAGAGCCAAAGACCCGTGGATACCCATCTTTCTGCTTGGTGGTCCGATTGTGGCCCGATTGGAGTCGTTGGATTCGTAGGAACTCGGGGACTTGCAAACAACCATCAGGGGTGCGAAAACAAGGTTGGGAGCATAAGAAAAAAATCAGAAACAAGGTAGCAAGGGCATGGGAAGAGGAGGCTTGGATGATGGCTGGAGGCAGTTGCAACACCGGGAAGAGGAAACTCTCAAAATCCCTTTATGCACACAGCAGGGTAACACACAGCAATTGAAGAGAACTCAAGTTTTAATTCATATATCAAAATCAATCCTCATATAAGAGACTAGGGTCCTTCAAATAGACCCTTAGTCTTGGGCTCCAAGTAAGGTTAAAAGAGACATTACATAGGAGTTAGAATACCCATCCAACTCTAGCTAGAAAAATAAGGAAAACTGTTTGGACAAATCAATTCCATCTAGGTCCATCACTGCTCCACAAGTACTTGCTTGTACCCAGAAACCTTCCATCACCGGATTAAAAATCTGTGTAGTCCGGCACCAAAGCACAGGGAGTTGCTTGCAAGCTACCGTGATGACCTCAGGTCAGAGGGACACATATACTCATATCCAATCATGAGTATCCCTTTGGCATAAAAGGGCTGCACAGAGTCACGTTCAATAAGATATCACATATCCCACTTGCAGATCACATCAGTGTCACCACACTCATTTGGTCAAGAGGACAACCAAACGATGTGAACTACAACAACCTATACTTGATATATTACCGTCCAGTACAATATATCCTTTGGTTGTGAACAGGGTTTAAGGACCACTCGATACATCCTCTCTGTATCTAAATCAATGTAGTCCTAAGGACTTCATCACATGAAAAGAGTTCATTTTAGGGAAATACAATATGTGATAAGCTGCCAAAAATAATATTTTATTAATTCATAAAAAGAATACAATACTGAGCTCAACCGCCTACATCCCAGGCGATTGGCTTTGGGACACAATTCCCAACAGTATCTGCACGCCACGTGGCCACTCTCCAGATTCTCCTATGGGAAGATCGGTCTTTCTCAGCCTCTACCCGAATGGATTTTGGACTGTTCTGCACCTATATAAGGTACTTAGGGGACCCCATTTGAAGGTAGAACAACTCTTCCCTCTCCATATGCTGTTCATCCCTCGATTCCTCCATTCTGTTGCCTTCAACCTCCTGCTAACTTTGATGCCGCAACAGATTGGCGCTAGAGAAAGGGCCGGCTCCCTTCTCTAAAAGTAGGAATCCATCGCCCCTGCTACGAAATGGCTAAGGGAAGAGCTCCAAATGCCACTACCAGAAGAGGTATCTCCCCTTCCAAGTCTGAGGAACCTCCTAGGGAGGATGATACCGCCGCCACCATCGCTGCTACCACCAAACCTACCATCACACTGGGGTTGCAGTAGTTCCAGACTTTGGTAAACCGCATCAAAATGCTTACTGCTGTAGTTCAGCATTTTCAGGAAGCAACCGACAACCGTCATCAACTACAAGCTATTTCCTGCACCAATCCTCCGACTGCTGCTAAGAGAAGCCGACGGCCGGAGATCCCTCAGCATTGTTCTCACGCTACCGTGGAGCCTCAAAGGTCCTTGGGTGACCACATCGATGGCAAAAGGGCAAGGTCTGCTTCGCCTTCCTATGTCGAATCCATCCCGGTCGGCGGTCGGCTTACTGCCGAACCTCCGAGGGACTATGCCAGCAAGATCATGCGCATGAAGGAGCGCATTGCCGAAATCACCCTCTGGCAGAAGGCCAAAGGGGAATAGGTATATGACTCCCGTCCCCCATTCTCTGATGAGATTCTGGCAAAGACGATTCCCCGCCACTTCAAGATCCCATAAGTGGACCCTTATAACAGTACCACTGACCCGGTGGACCATCCAGGCATGTACAAAGCCTATATGATGGTACAAGGCACCTCCGACACTCTCCATTACATCGCCTTCCCTGCTACCCTTAAGAAGACCGCCCGGATGTAGTTCTTCACCATCCGGCCAGGTTTGATCCACTCCTTTTCTCAACTCAAATCACTTTCCTTCCCCATTTTAGGACTTGCAGTCAGATCCCGAGGAATACTGACTGCCTCTTCCTCGTGTTGCAAAAGGAGGGAGAGAACCTTCGGGATTTCATGGCCCAATTCAACTCAGCGACCATGGAAGTCCCAGATTTGAATGAGGCTATAGCAATGTCAGCCTTCAAGTGAGGGCTTCGCTCATCCATGCTAACCTTTTTCCTAGACAAGAAACATTCGACAAGCTACAGCGAACTCCTGGCTAGAGCACAAAGTTACGCCCTGACAGAAGAACAAGCGGCCAGCCAACATCAAGCTAAGGGAAGGCCGACCCCCAAGAAGCGGAACGATAAGGCTTCTGAAGTCTGACCTCCAAGTGATATGCGGCGGTCAGCCCAACGCCGAAGTCTGAAGTCGAGGGACTTCCCCCGGAGGTTTGAGACTTATGCGCCTCAGACCCTACCAAGAGAGAAGATCCTTTTGGAGATTGAGAACGAGACTTTTCTGCAAAGGCCTCGATCGATGAGCGGCCCTCCTTCTCAAAGAAATAAAGATAAATTCTGTCAGTTCCATAGGGACCGCAGGCATAGTACTGAAGAGTTCCTGCAGTTGAAAGACACCATTGAAGACCTCATCCGGAGGGGATACCTGTGCAAGTACGTCCGACCCCATTAGGACTGGGCTGAAGCATCAAATGCCCGAAACCCTCCAGAGGAGACGGAGCTCCCCAATCAGAGGCCGATAGACGAGGATGTCAACATGCTGCATCGACGGTCCAGAGGAAGCTACGAGGATGGGCTCGATATTGCTAAAAGGTCCAGGGGCTCCAATGCAATCACCTTCTCTGATGAAGATCTTCTGGAGAATCATGTTTTTGAAAGTGACCCTGTAGTCATGTCGACAATGATTGCCAACTATGATGTAAGGAGAATACTTATAGATAATGGAAGCTCAATAGAGGTATTGCTGTACGATGCTTTTATGAGAATGAATCTATCCAGGTCCATGCTACAGGAATCCCCGCACCGCTAACAGGCTTTGGGGGGAACTCCGTCGGAGTAGAAGGGAAGATAGTTCTCCCTATGACGGTTGGGATTGAGCCCTTCCAGAAAACACTCCCAATCAACTTTGTGGTCATCCGGACGACCTCGCCTTATAATGCCATTCTGGGCCGACCGGCCCTTAACAAATTTAGAGCCATTGTATCCACTTATCATTTGTTGGCCAAATTTTCGACCAGGAGCGGGATCGAAGTGATGAGGGGAGATCGACGGATGGCTAGGCAATCCCTGACCATTCTGAACTAACATTCAGAAGGCCATCCCACTCTTGAGCAACTCGACTAGAGGGCTGAAGCAGATGGCCTTGGTCAGCCAGGAGAAAAGATTCTATTTGTTCCCCTTCGAGAAGACGATCCCACCAAAGTTCTTCAGATTGGGGGTTCCCTTAGCGAAGACATTAAGTCAGAACTGATCAGCTTCCTCAGGAGTATTGCCGACGTCTTCACCTAGTCAGTGTCGGACATGCCCGGAATACCATCGGAGGTCATCACTCACTAGCTCAAGGTGGATCCGACTTACCGACCTATCCGATTAAAGAAGAGAAGTTTTGCCACCAAAAGGCAGAGAGCCGTCGTTGAGGAAGTGAAAAAGCTATGTGACACTAGCTTCATCAAGGAAGTCCACTACCTTGAGTGGCTGGCGAATGTTGTTATGGTGAAGAAGGCCAATGAAAAGTGGAGGATATGTGTAGATTACACCGACCTCAACAAGGCCTGTCCGATGGACAGCTTCCCAGTACCCAAGATTGATCAGCTGGTGGATGCCATGGCTGGCCACCAACTTCTCAGCTTTATGAATGCCTTCTCCGACTACAACCAAATAAAGATGCACCCGGAAGATGAGGAGAAGACCGTCTTTGTCACCAACAAGGGTCTGTACAGTTATCGGATGATGCCCTTCGGCTTGAAGAACGTCGGTGCCACTTTTCAAAGGCTGATCAATCGAGTGTTTGAAGGTCAGCTGGGTAGGAACATGGAGGCCTATATGGATGATATGATAGTGAAGAGTCTCCATAAGGCCGACCACATCAGGGACTTACGGGAATCCTTTGATGCACTTAGGCGCCATCGGATGAAGCTGAACCCCACGAAGTATACTTTTAGGGTAACCTCTGGCAAGTTCCTTGGTTTTCTAGTCACACAGAGAAGAATTGAAGTGAACCCCGACAAGATAAAGGCCATCACTGAGATGGCGCATCCGACCAACAAAAAGCAGGTGCAGGAGCTCACCAGCCGAATTGCCTCTCTTAGCCATTTCAACTCCCGTTTGGCTGAGAAGTCCCTGCAATTCTTCGAGGCCTTATACCGATCGGAGGGTTTTCTTTGGACTGACGAGTGTCGGTCGACCTTCGAAGCATTGAAGGAGTACTTGAAGAGCCCTCCATTGCTAGCCAAGCCGATGGAGGGGGAGCCTTTATACCTCTATCTTTCGATGTCAGACAAAGTGATCTACACCATCTTCGTGCGAGTCGGAGAGTATGGATAGTAGAAGCCTATCTATTATATCAGCAAAGTCCTCCATGATGCCGAAACAAGGTACCCCAAGATGTAAAGTTAATATATTCTTTGGTCACGTACGCCAAGTGGCTCTGATCGTATTTCCAAGCACATCCAATTATGGTGATGATCGACCAAACCCTCAAGGCAATCCTTCGGAGCCCAGATACATCCGATCAGCTCGCCAAGTGGGCTGTCAAGCTAGGCGAATTCGACATCTTTTTCCAACCATGATCTTCCTTGAAGGCCCAGGTAATCGTTGACTTCATTGTAGAGTGTACATGGAGGCAGGAAACGCCTCTTCAAATGATCGAAGCACCTGAAGCCGATGCCATCTATGAAGCTGAACCGGCTTGGACCCTCCATGTGGATGGAGCGTCCAACCTTGCGGGCAGCGGGGCTGGATTGATCCTGGCCAACCCGAATGGAGAGAGCCTAAAGTATGCATTGCATTTTTTATTTCAGGTGTCGAACAATCAGGCGGAGTACGAAGCCCTCCTCGTAGGGCTACAAATCATCAATGAACTGGGCATCAGCCGACTCAGAGTCTTCTCTGACTCATAACTGGTGGTTAATCAAGTAAGGGGGGAATTTGAAGCGAGGGACCCGACCCTGGCAAAATACTTGAACAAGGTACAAAACCTTATCTCTCGGGATTTTTCAAAATCCTCCACATACCTTGTCTTCAGAACTCTCGAGCAGACACTCTATCAAGATTGGCCACAGCAGCCATCAACACTTCTAACCGAACTTTTGTGGAGCATTTGCAGCACCCAAGTATTATGGAAGAGTCGACCGAGGTCCACCAGCTGGAACAAGAAACTTGTTGGATAGATCCGATCCTTGCTTTCTTAACTAAGGGAACTCTTCTGGAAGATCCGACGGAGTTCAAGCGAGTGCACTCGATGGCTTCTATGTACGTCATCCTCGATGGTGTCCTGTATAAGCGATCATTCTCTCAGCTGCTATTAAAGTGCTTGGGGCTTACAGATGCCGACTACACTCTCAGAGAAGTCAATGAAGGCATCTGTAGAAACCACCTCAGAGGAAGGTACTTAGCTTACAAGATCATCCGACAGGGGTATACTAGCCTACTATTCAGAAAGACACGTCGGACTTCGTCTGAAGGTGTGACACGTGTCAAAGATACTCTATTATACAAAGGAGGCCTGCCAATGAGCTAACACCGATCACTGCCCAGTGATCGTTCGTATAGTGGGGGATGGATATCTTGGGACCTTCTCCCCCGATCATCGGGCAACGAAAATTTTTGCTTGTGGCCATCGACTATTTCACCAAGTGGGTGGAGGCCGAACCACTCGCACAGATAACAAAGGCCAAGGTGGAGAACTTCATCCGAAATAATATCATCTTTCGATTTGGCATTCCCCGGATGATTATTACTAACAATGGAAGACAGTTTGACAACTCTAAGTTTCAAGACTTTTGTCAGCAATATCATATGTCTCATCGACTCATATTGGTCGGGCATCCTCAGTGCAATGGAGAGGCTGAAGTTACCAATCAGACAATCCTGCACGGGCTGAAGACTCGACTAAATGAAGCTAAAGGGCTTTGGGCAGTGGAGCTCCACTCAATATTATGGGCATACCAGACGATCGCCAGAATGTCAACCGGTGAAACCCCATTCAACCTCACTTACGGGAGCGAAGCTGTCATCCCCGTTGAGACCTCTCTTCAATCTCTCCAGATTGACCACTATGTCGAACCGGCTAACTTCAAGCAACGAAGGGCTGACCTGGAATTGCTCGAAGAAACTAGACTTCGGGAAGGCATGAAGATGGCTGTATGCCGCCAGAAGAAGGTGAAATATTACAACTCGCGTGTCAAGGCACGAGCTTTCCGGGTCGGAGACCTAATCCTACGGAGGACCGAAATTTCGAGGCCGATCGAGCAAGGCAAGTTTTCTCCAAATTGGAAAGGACCATATCGAGTCATTGAAGTGGTTCGAGCCGGCACCTATCGACATAAGTTTTTGGATGGACGACAGATGGCATGTCCGTGGAATATAGACAACCTCTGCAAGTAATATCAATGAAGTCCACATTTCTTCTATGAACCACTTTCGAAAGTCTGACTCCGGTCGGCAGAGGCTCAAGGGTAGCCCACTTTTGAAAGTCCGACTCCGGTCAAC
The DNA here is from genome assembly GCA_021397845.1 of Areca catechu. Lineage (NCBI taxonomy): Eukaryota > Viridiplantae > Streptophyta > Magnoliopsida > Arecales > Arecaceae > Areca > Areca catechu. The sequence goes on along the minus strand of CM038042.1, from coordinate 38,540,998 downwards.
AAAGGCTCTAGGGCAGCCCACTTCTAAAAGTCTCACTCTGGTCGGTAGAGGCTTTAGGGCAGCCCACTTCCGAATGTCCAACTCCAGTTGGTAGAGGTCTAGGGTAGCCCACTTACGAAAGTCCAACTCCAGTCGGTAGAGGATCTAGGGTAGCCCACTTTCAAAAGTCTAACTCTGGTCGGCAGAGGCTCTAGGGCAGCCCACTTTTGAAAGTCTGACTCCAGTCGGCAAAGGCTCTAGGGCAGCCCACTTCCGAAAGTCTGACTCCGATCGGTAGAGGCTCTAGGGCAGCCCACTTCTGAAAGTCTGACTCCGGTCGGCAGAGGCTCTAAGGCAGCCCACTTTCGAAAGTCCAAGTTCGGCCGACAGAGGCTCTATGGCAGCCCACTTCAGAAAGTCCGACTCCAGTCGGCAGAGGCTCTAGGGCAGCCCACTTCCGAAAGTCCTACTCAGGTCGGTAGAGGCTCTAGGGCAACCCACTTTCAAAAGTCTGACTCCGGTTGCCAGAGGCTCTAGGGCAGCCCAGTCCACACAAGCCGACAGACCAACACTTAGGTTGAAATTCCTAAGCTCGTTGCTCCGGCCTGAGCTACAGTCTGACTGCTGCCTTAACTATTTCTAGGTTCAGAAAGCCGGTAGACCAACACTTTGGTTGAAATTCCTAAGCTCGTTGCTTCAGCTTGAGCTATAGTCCAACCGCTACCTCAATTACTTCTGGGTTCAGAAAGCCGACGGACCAACACTTAGGTTAAAATTTCTAAGCTCATTGCTTTGACCTGAGCTACAGTCCGACTGCAGCCTCAACTACTTCTGGGTTCGAAAAGCCAACGGACCAACACTTTGGTTGAAATTCCTAAGCTAGTTGCTCCGGCCTGAGCTACAGTCCGACTGCTGCCTCAACTACTTCTGGGTTCAAAAAGCCGATGGACCAACACTTAGGTTGAAATTCCTAAGCTAGTTGCACTGGCCTGAGCTATAGTCCGACCGCGGCCTCAACAACTTCGGGGTTCAGAAAGCCGACGGACCAACACTTAGGTTGAAATTCCTAAGCTAGATGCTCCGGCCTGAGCTACAGTCCGACCGTTGCCATAACTTGAGTCGACTCATGCCATTAGGGCTCATGAGTCAAGCTTTGGATTATATTTAAGCTTAGTTGATCGAGTCAGCTCATTATGAGCCATTTGTCAATTTTTAGTCCTGTAATGGAATTTAATAAACTTAGTCTTGTTGAGAGTTTTGTAATAAAATTGAGTTGAATTGAGTCCTATAATAAGATGAGACAAAAAGTCCAATTGAGTTGTCTCAACCCTAGTCTAGTCCAATTGAGTCCTATAAGAGTCCAGTAAGTATGTTCTTCTTGTCAAATTTTGTACAAGAGAGGAGGATACCCAGTTCTAAAATTTTATCAGGCCTCACCCAAAGAGACACCAACCATTCTGGGCCTTACATGCCATCCCAGCCCATGAAGCTCCACATATGAAGATTCCAAGTACCAAGATGCGAGAGAATATTCTAGGTGCCCTAGCCTAGGGTTTCCAGCCCACCAGGAGGCCCATGCACCAAACTCCTTTGAAGGCCGCCCAAGCCCAATGGAGGATGCCCCTTGCTGCCCTAACTATAAGCCCAATTCCACCTTGGCATCCAAGCCCAAAGAAGACCCCTTGACCAAGTCAAAGAAGGAGAAGAATCCACTTCTAACAAGAAGATTTTGTTTTATTTCAACTCAAATTATGTACTCTTAGTTCTAGGCCACTTTGTAATCCTTCTCCCAATCAAATTTTGTATTCCTATCCTTACTAGGAGAGGGCATAGGAACATCTATAAATATCTCACCCCTCCACCCTCTTATAACTAATGATCAATTATTATGAATTATTATAAATGAATTTCTCTTTTTTTTTCTCAAAATTCTAAGTAAATTTCTGTGGATTAAGTATATCAGTGTGATCGCTCAGGGTTTCTGTGTGATCCCTGCACCCTGCCTCCAAGCCATCAGCCCTCTTCATCTCTGAGATGCCTTCCTTAAACCTCTTCCCCTTATTCTTCTTTTAGTGATCTAACATTCTTCTTCTTCATTTTCTAACCCTTGCAAGGTGATTTTCATGTCCCTTAGAGTTCACGAATCTAAGGATTCTATCTGACCAGCTTTTGGGTCACCGGATTATAAGCCATGAATTTGCAAGGTCGATAGCTTATTTTTTCAGGCTACATCCGAGAGCATGGGGAGAACTCTTTATGGATCGATCTTAAAATCTCTACCAGGTACACCCCCTAGACTCCTCTGGTAGTGGTATTGCAGAAGAGCTAGTCCTAACCAGGGCTCCTTAGCCTTGGCGGTCCTGTTTCTTCACTTTTAGGATTTATTTCTGCATGCCTGTGCTTCAGATTTTCTATATGATTCCCTACTTAATTTCTTGGATTGAAATTTAGGATACAAACTTCTAACTTAATTTCTAATAATACAAAAATAATTGGAATGCATAAACAATCCCACATCATTTGGTATCAGAGCATGATTTAAGGCTAGTTTCTGCATCCCGTAATTCCCATACATAGTCTATTGTTTTTACTGCTTTTGCATGTAGGTAGATCCACAAATTTTGATTTTTGTTTTGATGGATTCTCATAATTGATAGTATCTTTCAAAATTTTTTATTATTTATTTCGATATGTACAATTTTTGCACACCTTTTTTTTTTTCCTTAGAAAACTACTGATTTTTGGTCTAGTTCATTACCTAAGGGATTTTATTTTTCATTGAAATTCTCATTAAATACTCTCTGTTTAGTTTAGATAATCATAAGAATTTTTAATTATTTTTATCAAAAAATATATATAAGAATATCTGCATCTTAGAAATCCTAATAGAAATCCTGGAATTCTTTACACAGTCTGAAAACCCTAGGCTTTTCATCATCATCCAAATTTTTATCTTCATGAAATTTGGTAGAGATCATCTGCCCTATTCATACTATATCTTGAAGTTTTTCTAATTTTTTTACGTACTAAAAACTAAACTAAATTCTACTTCCAAACAAATCCTAATTTTTGTTCTGCATACTTGATTAAACCAAACCTAATCAACTTCCAAACCCTACCTTACCCAAGCCCAAGATTTGTTTGCTAACTTAACCAACATAAACTTAATTTGCCATCTCATAAAGGGACAAAAAAAATATTTTTTATTTTCTAATTGTTATTAGATTGCATTAGGTCTCATAGTGTGTTCATCATCTCATTCAATCAATTTAAGGATAATTTCCTCTCTCAGATCAGGGCAAGATTTCATCACCTGTCCTGGGCCCAAAACAGCCACCCAGCATCAGGACCCAAGCCTTAATTAAAATCAATTAGCAACCTAATTGCTCTAGAGAGCTTAAAGACACCAATGGGTCGGGTCCGAATTGTGTGGGCCAACTAGTGCACCTAATTCCCCAGCTATTATTAAAAACTGGTGTCTAAGGCTAAAGGTCCAGAGGCAAATGCCCTAACTGGATTGGTGGATTTTAATTATGACCCTATCACAAGTAGGGGGAGTCTCCCACCACCCCACCTCTTACCTAGCCAATAGAAGGATCAGTTGCTAAATTAAGTGTAAGTTGAGTAGACCCATTCAATTTTTACTTTAGGTCTAGCAAACAGTAATCCATTTTCACTTTGTGTGCTTGACTGCATCATACTAACTTGTTTGATTGATTGCATAACCACTAGGTTAGGAATTTAATACCAACGATCTAAAACCCAACCCAGCTAAACCATGGAACCCAATTTTGAAACCTTCATGAAATCCCAACTGATTGGTTAGCCCAGCTAAACTAGACAAATGCCCAATTAACCAGCCAGATTAACCAGTCCAACACCCAATCCTAAAACTAGTTTGCCTAGATGAACTTACTTGACCAATCCAATACCCAATTGACCACCCAGATGATCCAATTGAATCTTAGACTTGACCAAATGACCCAATCAAATAACCAAGCAACCCATAGGTCTGACCAAATAGGAGACCAATTAGAAAACCTAGAGAAAACCCCTAAGACCCATATCAAATCTGAACATAAGCCTGACCCTAAGACCCCTTGTCCCCCACCTCCCAACTCTAGGAGAGCCTAATACCCTGAGGCCAAGAGATCCACAACTTATAGGTCTGAGCCCAAATCCTATGACTCTAAATCCTATGACTCTAAAACCTATGCACCCAGATCCTCTGAACCCAAATCCTATGTACCCATGTCCTTGAGTCTAGTGAATCCATAACCCATAGATCTGAATCCACGTCCTATCAGTCCAGTAAACCTAAGACCCATAGAGCTGAACCCTTGTCCTATGAGCCCCAGGAACCCATAACCCCTAGGTATCAGCCTAGTACCAATCAAGTTTTCCTTAGTCAACCTGAGCCCCATAGGATTAGAATCCCTAGCTATAAGCCTAGTATTATTCTACTTCCCTTTAGTCAACCTAAACCCTTTAGGACTAGTGCCCCTAGCCCCGGACTAGATCCTAACCAGCCCAACCTGAGCCAACCCCAATCCAATACCACTATGGTCTGTAGGGAAGATAGAAGCAAGTCTATAAAAGTTTAAAAGAGTTTCAATCCCTCGAGAGTGTGTTTTAGATGTTGCAAACCAGGCCATTTTGTTAGCTAGTGTCCAGTCAGCATCCTACACCTAGGTGAGCTAGATAAGGATGAGTCTGAACCCATTGTTGAGCCTAAAAAAAAGGTTAATGAGGCTGATCCAAGTTTGGTAGAGGAGTATGAAAATGATGATCTTGTTGAAGATTTAGAAGAAGAAACTCCTAAGCCCATTGATCAACCTAAAGGAGACATTAATAAGTTAAGTCCAGTAAAGATATCTATAAAAGACCTAGAATTAGTTGACCCAGTAGATACCCAAACAAAATCCATCTTGGAAGTACAGTTGAAGGAAGAGGACCATGAGAAACCTAACCCTACTATTAGACTCTTACTCGAGGAGCTACTAAAAGAAAGCCTAATTACATAGCCCAGTCCTGAAATCCAAGAACCAGAAGAATTTATAAGGACCTGATCTATTTAAATCAGTGCCCTTAGGATGAAGTCACTCCTTTGACTCCAATTGATCTCTTCCCTGAGATTAGTGCCCCATTCTTTTATTATACAAACCCTTTAGATATATCTCAATCCCTTAAGGTCAACCTCATTAGTCTAGGACTAATCCCGGAAACCCCTTCTTGTACCTTGTTCTTTCTAATCAACCTCGAACTCTTTTCTTATTTTCTATCTTACCAAACTAACCCTAACTCCACCTCTTATTTTTTACCCTTTTTAGAAAATTCCAGCATTTTTAGGATCAATAGATTGCATTTTGTTGAGATTAGCATACTACATACATTCATTGCACATGTTAGGTTTGCATCTTACTTCTGGCATACCTTATGGCATTTACTAGAAGCTCATTGTAAATTTTCATGTGTTTCTCGAACCAGGATCAAACCTAGAGAACCTAAATTCTGTTAGGTTTAGACCCAAAGAGTCCAATAAATTTCCTTCGATAGGAATGCTTGTCGAGTCTATTAAGTGTTGGTTTTGAGTCCAATAAGTCCCCAAACCTAATTCATCTATCCATACCTGCACTGACCTCTATAGAGTATTTGCATCAGGACATTAGCCAAAAGATTAATTTAAGTAATGAAATCTATAAAAACTAGCTAATTCCCAAAAGAAAGCCAAGGAATTTAATGTAGAAAATTCTGTTATGGTTAAGAAGCTTCATGCTCGTAGAGTTGTACCCTTTAGAGTGATAAAGAAAGTGGAACCCAATGCCTATGTGCTTGATCTGACCTTAGATTTAGGCATTAGCTCTACCTTCAATATCGCAAACTTGGTTGAGTATAGGGAACCGGCAATGATTCCTAGTAAGATTTTTGGAGCTCACCCATCCTTTGAGAAAGAAACCTTACCTGAGTGTCCTCTAAATTTGTCTAAGAGAGGCATACGAATCGAGGGTATCCTAGATGATCAAGCTATCACGACCCGGGGCCGCGGCGATCAATGCTACTTGGTCCGTTGGCATGGTTGACCAGAATTCGATTATTCATGGATTACTTGAGAGGACTTGCAGTGCCTCAACCCAGACCTCCTTGAGCGATAGCAGAGCTAGAGCGACCCTCACTTGATGGAGTCAAGTTTCTCCCACCCCAGGAGAATTGATGGGGACATCAAGTCAACCCTAGTTCACTATGGGTCCCTGAATTTGAGTCTCTTAGCCATGATTTAAATTTTGTCTTTGAATCCAATAATCTGGTAATGTTAGCCATTTGAGTCCTGTATTTGGGCCTTGAGCTCTATTAGACTTGAGTCCTATATCTAGAGTTGACTCATGTCATTAGGGCTCAAGAGTTAAGCTTTGGGTTATATTCGAGCTTAGTTGATCGAGTCAGCTTATTGTGAGCCATTTATCAATTTTTAGTCCTGTAATCGAATTTAATAAAGTTAGTATTGTTGAGAGTTTTGTAATAAAGTTGAGTTGAATTGAGTCCTATAATAAGCTGAGACAAAAATTCCAATTGAGTTGTCTCAACCCCAATCCAGTCCAATTAAGTCCTGTAAGAGTCCAGTAAGTGTGTTCTTCTTGTCAAATTTTGTACAAGAGAGGAGGATACCCAGTTCTGGAATTTTATCAGGCCTCACCCAAAGAGACATCAGCCATTCTAGGCCTTGCATGCCATCCCAACCCATGAAGCTTCAGATATAAAGATTCCAAGTACCAAGATGCCAGAGAATATTTTAGGCACCCCAACCCAGGGTTTCCAACCCACCAGGAGGCCCATGAGTCCAACTCCTTTGAAGGCCACCCAAGCCCAATGAAGGATGCCCCTTGCTGCCTTAAGTACAAGCCAAATTCCACCTTGGCATCCAAGCCCAAAGAAGACTCCTTGACCAAGTCAAAGGAGGAGAAGAATCCACTTCTAACTAGAAGATTTTGTTTTATTTCTACTTAATTTGTGTACTCCTAGTTCCAGGCCACTTTGTAATCCTTCTCCCTATCAAATTTTGTATTCCTATCCTAACTAGGAGAGGGCATGGGAACATCTATAAATATCCCACCCCTCCACCCTCTTGTAACAAATGATCAATTATTATGAATTATTATTAAAGAATTTCTCTTGAGCTTTTCTCAAAATTTTGAATGAATTTCTGTTTGATTAAGGATATCTGTGTAATCTCTCAGGGTTTTTATGTGATCCCTGCACCCTGCCTCTAAGCCGCCAGCCGTCTTTATCTCTGAGATGCCTTCCTCAAACCTCTTCCCCTTCTTCTTCTTTTAGCAGTCTAACCTTTTTCTTCTTTATTTTCTAACCCTTCCATGGTGATTTGCAGGTCCCTCAGAGTTCATGAATCCAAGGATTCCATCTGACCAGCTTTCGGGTCACTGGATTGAAAGCCGTGAATCCGCAAGGTCGACAGCTTATTTTTTCAGGCCGCATCCGAGAGCATGGAACGAACTCTTCATAGATTGATCTTCAAATCTCTGCTAGGTACACCCTCTAGACTCCTCTGGTAGTAGTATTGCAGAAGAGCTAGTCCTAACCAGGGCTTCTTAATCTTGGCGATCCTGTTTCTTCACTTTTAGGATTTATTTCTACATGCCTATGCTTCAGATTTTCTATAGAATTCCCTACTTAATATCTTGGCTTGAAATTTGAGATACAAACTCCTAACTTAATGCCTAATAATAAAAAAATAATTGGCATGCATAAATAGTACCACATCTCATCATCAGAATATGCAATCAAATCAATAGCTGAATTCTTAAATTATCATAATCCAATGTCAAGTGTACTAGATATATATCTAAGTATGTGCTTAATAGCCATTAAATTTGATTCCTTAGGCTCAGATTGATATCTAGCACACATGCATACACTAAATATAATATCTAGTCCACTAGCAATTAAGTACAGTAATGATCCAATGATGCCTTTATAGAATTTTTGATCAATTTTCTTACTAGATTCATCCTTGTCAAGTTTATATGAAGGGCTTATAGGTGTACCAATTGGCTTAGTCTTCTACATCCCAAACTTTTTCAGAATCTTCTTTGTGTATTTAGTTTGGTTGATGAAGATCCATTCATTTGTTTGCTTGATTTGGAGTCCGAGGAAGTAGCTCAATTCTCCCATCATGCTCATCTCGAACTCTCCCTATATTAGCTTTACAAATTTTTGACAAAGAGATTCATCAATGGCACCAAAGATAATATCATCAATATAGATCTGTACTACTAAGATATCATCAACCTTTTTCTTTAAAATTATGGTTGTATCAACATGACCTCTGGTAAAACCATTTTCAATCAAAAATTTACTAAGTTTTTCATACCATGCATGGAGGGCTTGTTTTAAACCATAAAGTGCTTTGTGTAATTTGAAAACATGATTAGGATATGCATGATTTTCAAAACCAGGTGGTTGTTCAACAAAAACTTCTTCAACAATATAACCATTTAAAAATACACTTTTAACATCTATTTGAAAAAGTCTGAAATTCATAAAACATACAAAGGCTAGAAGTAATCTAATGGCTTCAAGTCTAGCTACTGGAGCAAAGGTTTCATCAAAATCAATTTCTTCTTGATTATAACCCTTAGTTACCAGTCTAGCCTTATTTCTAGTTACTATACCATTTTCATCCAATTTATTTCTAAATACCCATTTTGGGCCAATTATAGAAGTATTAGGTGGTCTTTCTATTAATATCCAAACTTTATTTTTTTCAAATTGATTTAGTTCCTCTTGCATTGCAATCAACCAATTTAGATATTTTTCAGCTTTTTTAATACATTTAGGTTCAATTTGTAAAACAAAAGAAATGTAATTATATTCATTTCTAATAGAGGATCTAATTTTTACCCCTTTCGATGGATCACCTAGGATTAATTCCTTAGGATGTCCATGAGCATACCTCCATTCTTTGGGTAGATCCTTGTTGTTTGGTGAAGATCTTGTGGCTTCTTCTTCCTTTTCCTTGCTTTGATCTTCTTTATTATCTTTGAAAGGATGATTATCCAAAGTCAGCTTTTTAAGTTCTTCAATACCTGCACAATCATCAACAGTATCCTTGTTTCTAGAGGATTTATTAGAAGGCTCTTCAAACACTACATGCATGGACTCTTCTACTACTAGTGTTCTTTCGTTAAAAACTCTGTATGCTTTGCTAAAAGTAGAGTATCCTAAAAGAAACTTTCATCTGACTTAGCATCAAATTTGCCTAAATTATCTTTTTCATTGTTTAAAATAAAACATCAACAACCAAATACTCGAAAATACTTTAAAGTTGGTTTTCTTTCTTTCCAAAGCTCATAAGGTGTTTTCTTTGAAATTAGTCTGATCAAAACATGGTTTAAAATATAATAGGCAGTATTAATAGCTTCGACCCAAAAATATCTAGGAAGATTATTTTTGCAAAGTATTATGCATGCCATTTCTTCTAAAGTTCTATTATTTCTTTCTACCATCCCATTTTATTGAGGTATCCTAGGTGTAGAAAAATTATGTTTAATTCCATTTTCATTACAAAAATCTTTAAAATCTTGGTTTTCAAATTCAGTACCATGGTCACTACAGATATAAATAACAGAAGTAGCTTTTTTATTTAAAACCTTTCGATAAAACTTTGTGAAAGCTGTGAAAGATTCATCTTTATGTGCTAAAAATAAAATCCAAGTAAATTGAGAGAAATCATCCACTATTACTAATCCATATTTCTTTCCTCCTATGGTCCAAAGAGATCCATATGGAGTAATTCTAGTTGTCTATAAGTTGAAACTATTCATTTAGTTTTAAAAGAGGATCTTGTTTGTTTTCCAAATTGATAAGCTTCATAAATTTTATCTTTTTCAAGTCTAGGTTTTGGTAAATCTATAACCAAATCCTTTTTGCACAATTTATAAAGTAAATGCATGCTTGCATGACCTAATCTACGATGCCAAAGCAAACTTGTCTCATTAATTATGGCATTCATTACAACTAGGCATTCACCATCTTGTAAAAATAAATTATCAAGATCAACAAGATAGATGTTGCCATGCCAATTTTCAATGAGTTTCACTCCATTATTATCAGGACTAGAAACCATGCAAAGGGATGATTCAAAAATTACTTTAAAACCTTTATCACAAAACTGACTAATACTAAGCAAGTTAAGTTTTAATTCTTCAACTAATAAAATATTATCAATAAAGGTAGAAGGGGAGATTTAAACTTTATTGATACCAATGATTTTTTCTTTATCGTTATCTCCAAAGGTTATACTCCCTCCATTCAAAGCTTCTAGAGAAGTGAATTACTTTACATCTCCTATCATGTGTCTTGAGCAACCACTGTCAAGATATCACATCTCTTTTTCTCTTTGGTTACAGGAAACACCTGCAAAACAAATCAAGCTTTTGTTTTAGGTACCCAAGCCATCTTGGATCCTTTAAGGTTAGTAAGAATGGTTCTTTTTGGAACTCAACTTTTTTTTAAAATTATTTATTTTTCTCAAATTATATTGTTAAGCCTTATGTCCAAATTTTCTACAACTAAAGAACTAAAGCATGTAATATTAGATGATTCTGGAACAAAAAGATTTTTGAAAAATTTTTATTTCTTTTGTTGCTTGTAACCAAGTCTAGCTTTATCAAACATAGCTCTTTGATTGTTCAATAATAAATTCAACTTTTTAGAGCTAAATATAAACATTTCAATAAAAGGTTTAACTTTATTAAGCTCATCTTTGAATTTCTTGTTTTATACCTCAAGTTCTTTGTTTTTCTTTAAAAATTCATTATTTGTAATAACAACTTTGGGTCTTTTCAAAACCTCTATTTTTTTTGATAAAGCATTCTTTTATTTTTTCTAAAACATTAATCTTAGCTTTTAAATCATTGTTTTCATTAACAAGATTGGTATTTTCTGAAGAAAAGGAATCAACATGCTTTTTCAATTTCTTGTGCTCAATTTTTAACAATTTGTACTCATGCACAAGTTCATCAAATATAAATTCAAGTTTAAATTTAGATTGTACCTCATCTTCTTAAGCCATGAGTAAAAGGTTGGCAACTTTTGGTTGTTCTTCCTCTAAACTAGAGTCTTCATTATCGCTTCATGTTGCCATCATTACCTTCTTTTTGAATTTCTTTTTGAACTTCTTTAAAATTGGACAATCAACCTTGTACTATCCGGGCTTCTTATATTCGAAGCAAATTGGTTGGTCCTTCTCCTTCTCTTTTTCTTTTTCTTTGCCTTTTTCTTTACTAGGCCATGGCTTCTTTTTATAGGGAAACTTCTTTTTGGTCATGAATCTTCTAGCCACAAGCGCTTCTTCATCTTCATTTTCTCCTTCTTCGGATTCTTCACTTAAAGACTCATTTGGTATAATGGATTTGAATGCAATGGTCTTCTTTTTCCTATATGCATCTACTACTTTTTGTTTAAAGCTCAACTCAAAAGTCATGAGTGAACCGACTAGTTGCTCCAAGGGAAGTGTCTCAACATCTTTAGCTTATTGTATTGCTGTGATCTTTGGATCCCAAGATATTGGTAATGACCTGAGAATCTTATTTACAAGGTCAGCATTAGTCATAACCTTCCCAAGACTTCTCATACTATTTATAATATTAGTAAATCCAATATACATATCTGTTATAAATTCATTTGGCTCCATTCTAAACATTTCATATGTATGAATGAGCATATTTATTTTAGTATTCTTCACTTGATGGGTACCCTTATGAATAACCTCAAGTGTATTCCAAATCTCCTTTGTGGATGCATATGTGAAAATCCTATTAAATTCAGTAGGATCAAATGCATAATAAAGTAAGTTCATAGCTTTTGCATTAAGCTCCGATTGCTTAATGTCATTTTCATCCCAATCCTTTTTTAGTTTTGGAATGAAAATGCCATTATCCATCATGGAAGGAAGATGACGACCTTTTACTACAACTTTCTAAAGATTATAATCTATTGAATGCATATAAATTCTCAGGCAGGTCTTCTAATAAGTGTAATTAGTGCCATTAAAAAGGGCAGTCTATTTGAGGCTTCACTCTCAACAATATAAGAACATATAGGGGCTACCATAGATCTTTAACTCAAGGTGATTAGACCTATAAGTTGAGTACAAGGCTCTGATACAACTTGTTACCCAGCGAAGCAACCCAACAGTGGGGGTGAATTGGATTTTAAAATTTTTTAGCAAAGATTAAATATAAGGGCCAATTCAAAAATAATTGAAGGTGCTAGTGAATTCAAGAATATATGTGCTTGATAATAAAATGCAGCAAAAATAAAGAAGTAAATGCTAGAAAAGAGGAAGCAATCATAAATGATAGAAAAGTACCCTAAGAGCCAATCATTATGAGAGCCTTTTTGTAAACTTCCAGCTCATGTATGAGCTACTTTTATATTAATAAAGGCATTTGATTCATCATATACTGCTGTGTCATATTTTTATTGATTATGATGAACCCCATAGAGTAGGGCAATGGAATTAGGGTTATGATGGAATTCACAATAGTGAGACCTAATTTTCTATAAATTCTAATCTAGAATGTTCCTAGTCATTGGACCATCGATTCAGGGATCGATGAATCCGGAAAGATTAGCTTATCCTATGTATGCTCAGTTGATGAAGGTGGTTGATCTCACAACCACTTATGTAGAGACACTAATACTAGGATAAGGGTGCTCATCAGGGTATGAGTACACTGGACTGATCCACACTGAGATTATCTTATAGAAGTCTTACTACTTGTTAAAAGATAGATCCCAGATTAGAAGTTGTGCATGTGATCTTTAGACCTAAGGTCACCATGGTTCCTTATGCACACTAAGCCATATTTTGGTTCATACTCATTCATACCATTGCGACATGTATGGGGTGTTCTGGGTATGGTGGAAGGGGTACGAATAATGTGAGTGGACCAACAAGGAAACGATCATTCCTAGTAAGAAAAACTGTTATCCCATGCAATCTCTTCGATGCGTGACTCAAGGAGCCTTTGATCGAAGCAGGATGAGATTAGTGGAATCTAATCAGTCATGAGCTGAGTCCTCATGATCGAGTTGAGATTCGATATGATGAAGTGTTAGGGTTTGACATCTATCCATTCCTGGGAGGCAAACCTAATAGGTTCTGACACGTGGTTCACTCTAAAGGCTTCGACAAAGTATACTTGGATGGTGTAAGAAGCATTGGAAGTCCTAGAGAAAGGGAGGAGATATGAGGTGGAGTCTCGAATTACCTGTTGACTAAAGGTGGTGACCTGAAGGTTTGAATGGTGACCTATGACTGTCAACTGGTCATCCTTACGAAAGGAAAAGTTTGCTACTCCCAGGAATGGATAAAGAGATGGTTCGGGAAGTAGCCTAGGACATGTGATTGCAACAGTTAAGGTTTGTTCTCTAAGCAAATAATGATCCACTTTCTCAAGAACTGGATTAGAGAATGATTCATGGAAGGGCCTATGGATGATGACCTCAAGACTTGAAATTTGACCTATGGGTGTAGAAAGGTATACTCTATAGAAGGGTAGGTCAGTCATGCGAAGGAAGGGGTCTGGGGCCATAAGGAGGACTTCTACAGGACTGGGTGAATCAATCCGCTCAAGACAAGGATGTTCAACTGAGATTACGGGAGAGACCTTATGGGCTGGGCATGGGACAAGGTCCAATTATAAAAGGCTTGATTCAGTCATCCTAAGGAGAGGATCTACCATAGGGTGGGCAAACTTAAACAGTTCAGTGCAAAGATCTTCAATTGGTACTTGAGGAATGACTGTCATTAGAGGGTACAAACTGATAGCTCGGGCTAACACTGTGAGGATCTTCAATTGGTGCGGGCACCAGACTTAGAAGAAGACTTCAGGGCTCCATCTGGATCTCTGATTGACCTTGCCCGAAGAATTAGGGTTTTCTGGTTTTGTAATAAGGGTTGACCTGATCAACTCAATTTTGAGTCTGTAATTTTGTCATTTCAATTTTTGTTGGGTCATGTTGACTCAGTCCAAGTCCAAGGCCCAGGTAGGTGTCATTCCCTTTGCCATAGGGCACCACATTTTCCAGCTACAAGTGGGTGCCACACTCCCTGCCACATCTCCATCCAGTGTACCTTGGTCCCCACGCCTCAAGTAAGCAGGTTCTTTTTTTCTTGCACCACTTGGGGGAGAAATCCATCAAGATACCTCAATCCAAGGAGGAGCCAACTTCTTTCCAGATAAACCCAAGCCAGGATGGCAAGAATTTTTCTTGAAGAGAGGATCAAGGAGGTGCCCCACAATGTTCCATAAAAATCCAAGTTATAAAAGGGAAGAGAGCATGTCTTGGGGAGAAAATCAAGGAGGCACCCAAAAGTTTCCAAAAGTGCCAAAGCCATGAAAGGAAGAAGCCTAAACTTGTGGAGCAAGACTAGGAGGTGTCCAAAAGAGCCAAACCATGAAGGAAAAATCCTTGATTCATGGAGAGATACTAGGAGACACCCCCATAACCTACCATTTGGAGCTGGTTTTCAAGTTTTCATGGAGTTTTTGGGCTGCCCACTCATGGAAGGAGTCTTGGGAAGAGAATTTGATGCCTAAAGTGTGGGTTAGTCCTATTAGTCCCACATGGGAAATGTATAAAATTTTATTTCTTTGTTATGTCTATATATTCAACTCTATGTAACTCTTGAATTTAAAAAATGATGAATGAAATCAATTTCTTTGTGAGCAACTTTGTGTTTCTCTCTTCCGCACTTGCATTCAGGTGTTGAGCTCCGTGAGGGAGTAAATCCGGGTTCCTTAGGAACCTTGAGGAGGTGTGAGATCTCCAACCCCAAAACCCTAGCTTAGTCCACCCATCTCTACTCCACCACCACCAAACCCTAATTTTCCATCTACATCCCACGGCCCCTCTCTTCCACATAGAGGCGGCCACCAGCATCCAGGTTCAGATCAACTGTTTCAACTACAGAGCAAGTTCAACGAAGAGTCAGATCAGTATCAAGATCTCCGGAACTTCTACATCCAACAATCTTCATTAAGTCCTCAGGTCAGTGTCTTTCTTTGAATTTCTGGTTCTTTTTTTTTTTTGTTCTTCTTCTTCCAGATCCTAAGTTCAAGAAGAAGGCCAACCTTGCCATAGGACTACAATCCGAGGATCCATTACGAAGATACCCCGTCTCCAAGGATCCTACAATCTGCTCGAGAGTGTCCTTCAATTGAAGCAACGAGAGATATCATAGTCAGGTATAAAACCTTCTCTTCTCTCTTCGTCTGTTTCTTGAAAGAGGAGTAAACCCTAGGTCTGGGGGTTTCTCAATCCCCAGCGATCCTACTTCTGAGTTACTCTGATAATCCACTCCTTTTAATTGTGCTTTCTGTTATTTCTTAGTTTCTTTCAACATTAGTTTATCTTTCCTTTGAGTCATAGCCGACTTCTGAAAATAAATAAATAAAAAAAATACATTAATTTTAATTTGCTTCCGCATTCCATATTTTCGTTCTGCATCAATTTTGGTATCAGAGCTTTCGTTCTGCATCATGCATGATCCTGGCACCCTGGGAAAATTCCCATCAGTGGTATCAGAGCCATCCTTGTGGCATTCCAATTATGAATCTTTTTGGAGTTTGATTAAATTTCATTATCGAGCCGACCCGAACCTTATCGAGTCGACTCGACCATGTTCATATGTATGATATTATGTCAATATAATGCTATGCATATTAGGGTAATATGCTTGATGACATGAATTTTAATGCATATGCTAGAGTGATATGCATTGTATTTATATTTGTTATAAACTTAGATATCATGTTTATGTTTATACTTGCAGTAATAAACACTATTATCATGATAGTTTTAGAATGTGTTTTGAGACCATCAAAGCCCTCATCAAAAAGCATATTTAGTCATAGTATAAAACTTAGTCAAGATGCAAAACCGGTTAAGGTTTGATCAGCCAATTGGTGTCTAGGCAAGTGATTCTGGGAAGGTAAAGGGAATGAGGTTTTTAATTGATTCCGTTGTCTGACTTGGCCAATCTAATTGGTGTCTAAGGAAAACAATGGGGGGACCCCTTCACTCCTCCCACTTACCTGGCCAATTTGGTCATATCTAAATCTTAATTTGGTAATGCTAATTGGTTAAGTATACTATAATTTGCCTTCCTTCATGCTAAGCCAAATTTATGTCAAAACTATAATAGGTTTGTTGTGTATACACAAGGCCTACTCTAGGAATTGATATAAGATTTGTCCTAGTGCACTTAGTGCTTTATAGCATGTTTGGATATGTTGCTTTGTTGTGTACACACAAGGGCAACATTATTTAATCATGGCTATATGGAAATGAAGGGTCCGACTAAACTAAGACATTATGGTTTGTTGTGTACACACAAGGACATAAGTGTCCTAGAGGCAAAGATAATTATTAAGAATTGCACGGGTTGCAATTGGAAAGGTTCTCCTACCTTTGAACTCATGTGTGTTTGTTGTGTACACACAAGGCACTCGTGAGGAATAAGAATCTCAAACCCACTAAGAAAACCAGGAAGGTTTCTTGCTTACCATAGTTAAGGGTTATAGTATTTGAAGAAAATAATGAGAGACATAATTAGATATAAAGTCCTTATCTAATTATGAATGCATTAATTGAGTGGTCTGCTAATATTGTTCTTTAATTTAATGCAGGACATTTAAATAATGGCTTCAAAATTATCACTGAGGGGCATCTTGGATGCCAACAAGTTAGCCGGTCCAAATTATGTGGACTGGTTGAGGAACCTGAGAATTGTATTAACTCAGGAGAAGCATTCATATATACTTGATTCTTCGGATCCAGTGTTGATCGGAGAGGATCATCAGAGGAGGATATTGCCACATATAGGATGTGGAAAAATGATAGTACAACTGTCAGATGCATCAAGTTGGCCTTAATGAGCAACGAGCTCCAGAGGCAACATGAAGGCATGGAACCTCAGTCCATATTGCTCAATTTATAGGAGCTATATGGAGAGCAAAGTAGGACTGCTCAATACGAGATATTGAAGCAGTTGTTCCATGCTCGGATGAGTGAGGGTTCACCTATGCAAACTCTTGTGCTAAAAATGATTGACTTGATCATTCGATTGGGTCAATTAGGGTTTGTCATGAATGGTGAATTCAATCAGGACTTGATCCTACAATCACTCCCAAATTCCTTCTCTTAGTTTGTTCTTAACTACCATATGAATAAACTAAACATTTCATTGCCAGAGCTGCTTAACATACTTAAGATAGGTGAGAGACACTCTAAAGGAGATAAGGCTCACGTGCTTCTTGTTGATAGAAAGAAGCAGGAAATGAAGAAGGGTATGAATAAAAAATTCAACCCTAGGAAAAGCATCCAGAAGAAGAACAAGAAAGCTAAGAAGGTTGATGGAGCCTGTTTCCATTGCGGCAAGACTGGGCATTGGAAGAAGAATTGCAAGGTTTACCTTGCAAATGTGAAGCAAGATGCAAGTGGAGCATCTAAAGGTTTGTATATGATACAAACTAATTTATCATTGAGTGCTTCCGCTTCTAATTCATGGATATTGGATACCGTATGTGGATCTCATATATGCAATTCGTTGCAGGGACTCCACAGAATTAGAAGATTGAAGAAGGGTGACTTTAAGCTGCATGGGGCAAGTGGTGAAGCCATACATGCCGAAGCTATGGGTACCTATCTTCTTTTATTACCTTCGGGTGATGTAATAAAGTTAGAAGAATGCTTCTATGTACCAGATATTATTAGAAACATTATTTCTGTACCCTTGTTATTACAATAAGGATATGAAATAAATGTAAAGAGTAATGGCTGCTCTATTCTTCATAATAATAAAATATTTGGATATGGATCTTTTGTAAATGGTCTTATAACTTTACAACTAAATGATAATATTTTTCTTATTGATAATAATAAGAGGAAAAGAGATAATGACAATGTCACATATCTCTGGCACTATCGAATAGGTCATATCAGTGAGTAAAGAATAAACAAGTTGATCAAAGACAATTACTTTGACTCTAATGATTTCCAATCATTAGGAATTTATGAATCTTGTCTCAAAAAAAAAATGACCAAGTCTCCATTCACTGGACATGGAGAAAGGGCAACTAAATTGTTAGGTCTAGTGCATATTGATGTATGTGGACCTATGTCAACTCAGGCTAGAGGAGGATATTCTTATTTCATCACTTTTATTGATGATTTATCAAGATACGGTCATGTGTATCTTATGAAACACATGTCCGAAGCCTTTGATAAGTTTAAAGAATATCAGAGTATGGCTAAAAAACAAACTGGACATAGTATTAAAGCTCTTCAATCTGATCGAGGAGGAGAATACTTATCTAGTGAGTTACTAAACCATCTAAAAGACAAAGGCATTATTTTTGAATGGACCCCTCCTTATACACCCCAGTTAAATGGAGTGGCAGAAAGGAGAAATCACACCTTATTAGACATGGTGAGGTCCATGATGAGCTCCACAGATCTTTCCACTTCCTTTTAGGGACATGCCCTGGAGACTACAGCACATATATTAAACAGGGTTCCATCTAAGTCGGTACGTAGCACTCCATATGAGTTATGGAATGGCAAAAGACCAAGTCTTAAGTACTTAAAGATTTGGGGTTGCCATGCTTATGTCAAGAATAACTTTGGACATAAGTTAAGTGCTAGAGCTGACAAGTGTAGATTTGTTGGTTACCTAAAAGTAGGTATGGGATACCTCTTTTATAATGCTATTGAACAAAAGATAATTATCAGTAGGCATGCTACATTCTCGGAACAAGAGTTTATCCAAGAAGGATGTAGTGGTTCTTCACTTGAGTTATGTGAAGAACAGAACCAACAAACCAATGAGCCTTCAAGTGAAATTCCCTAACCAGAGATTCTTATAGATCAAGAACAACCACAATACACACCTCCTCTTTGAAGGTCAAAGAGGGTGCGGGAAGCACCTCTCAGATATGGTTTTGTCATCAGGGATGACAATGAAGCCAATATCATACAGGATGATGATCCTGTGATCTATTCGAAAGCTATCGAGAGTAAAGACTCAGACAAATGGCTTGGTGCCATGAAATCTGAAATGGACTCCATGTATTCCAATCAGGTTTGGACTCTGGTAGATCCACCTAAAGGAATTAATCCAATTGGGTGTAAATGGGTCTTCAAGAAGAAGAATGGAGTAGATGGTCAAGTTGAGACCTACAAGGCTAGACTGGTAGCAAAAGGTTTCAGACAAAAACATGGTATAGACTATGATGAAACTTTTTTTCTAGTAGCCATGCTCAAGTCCATTCGGATATTGCTTCCAATAGCAGCATACCATGACTATGAGATCTGGCAAATAGATGTAAAGACTGCTTTCCTCAATGAAAACCTTGAGGAAGAAGTCTACATGTCACAGCTAGAAGGTTTTGTCTCAAGTGGGAGACCAAACCAGGTATGTAAATTAAAGAAGTCCATTTATGGACTTATGCAAGCATCGAGGAGTTGGAACATCTGTTTTGACGAAACAATCAAAGAATTTGGTTTTATCAAAAATATAGATGAACCATATGTGTACAAGAAGACAAGTGGGAGTGCACTTGTTTTCTTGGTTTTATATGTGGATGACATACTGATCATTGGGAATGATATCCCAATGTTACAGTCGGTTAAAACTTGGCTATCATCAAAATTTTTCATGAAGGATTTGGGAGAAGCATCCTATATACTGGGTATAATGATCTATAGAGATAGATCCAAAAGGATGCTAGGCTTATCCCAATCCAGGTACATTGACTTAGTGTTGAAGAGATTCAACATGGATGGAAGTAAGAAAGGTGATGGGGAACTAATATGCATGCAATTTTTTTTGTATGTTTTATATGTGGGGTTGAGTGATTAATTCCCGAATTTCACATTAAAATAAGTTGTAGGGAATTTTATAAGAATTTTAGAAGATCAGCATGTAGATTAGGACCTATAAAAGTAGAAAAGAAGGATCGCCGGGGCTGAGAAGCCTCGGTTAGGGCAAGTTCTCCTATAATAAAACTACTAGAGGTAGAGGGGGTGTACCTGACAATGTCTATGAAGATCGCAGTAAAAGGGTATCTCGTTCCTCGACGGATACGGCCTGGAAAATCGAGCCAAAGACCCGCGGATACCCGGCTTTCTGCTCGGTGATCCAATTGAGGCTTGGCTGGAGTCGTTGGATTCGTAGGAACTCGAGGACCTGTAAACGACCTGTCAGGGGTTAGAAAACTCATAAAGGAACAAGAAAACAAAGGAAAAACAGCAAGGAAAGGCTTCTTTTGGAGTGGGCATCCAGGGATTTGAGATGTTTGTTGGCAGCAGGAAGATGATTGCAGCACTGGGAAGAAAAACTCTCGCAAAACCCTTTATGCACACAGCAGGGTATCACACAACTCAATAGAAGAACTCAAGGTTTTCATTCATCAAAAATTCTCCCTTCATACAAGAGGCTAGGGTCCCTTAAATAGACCCTTAACCTTGGGCTCCAAGTAAGGGTACATTAGTCTTTACATGAGAATCCTTTTCCCTCTCAAACCCTAGCTAGAAAATAAGGAAACATTAGGTAGAAAAAATCCCTAAAATTTTTCTTGACTTGGCCAACACTCCAAGGACACTTAGGGGGATGTGTTGGGCTTCTAAGAGCAGCAAGGGGCTGGCCCAAAGTGGCCTAGGTGCATGGGTTTGGGCCTCTGGAAGCTGGGGTGGCCTAGTAGCCAGGTAGCAGGAATATTCCCTGGTATCTTGCTTCTTAGGGGCTTGGGCTTGGCGCCTGGGCTTGTTTTCTTTGGGCTAGGATGCAGATGGACCTTTAAAATCATGGATGCCTTGGTATATGAATATATTTTGGCATCTTGAAGGAAATCTGGGCATCTAGAGGGCATCTGCATGGAATTAGGGTTTCTGATTTTCCTCTTGGGGTCTTCAAATCTTCAAGCTGGGTTGGACTTGGGCTAAACTTCCATGTCTTCAATCTGATTGGACTTGGTCTTTACTTGTATGATGTGGTTTTGAGTCTTCAATATGGTTGAATAGGACTCAAAAAAATAAAATTAGCTCGACATGAGCTGACTAACACTGGACTGAATTAGCTCAACATGAGCTGACTAGTACAGAACTGAAACTCAAAATCAATTAAAATGGACTCATATAGGCTAAGCCCTTATTACAGATGGACTCATAAATTATTGATTAATTCATAGAGGGTTGAAAAGCCTCTATCTTATTCTGGTGCCTTTGGTGTCCCCACCAATTCTCCCGGGGTGGGAGGAACTTGACCCTGTCGAGTGAAGGTCAGACTGGCTCACATATCTCTCGAGAAGGTCTGGGTTGAGGCATTGCAAGTCCTCTCGAGAAATCCATGAATCGTCTGACTCTGGCTGGCCTTGCCATCAGACTAGGAAGCGTTGATAGTCATGGCCCTGGGTCGTGATGGCTTGATCGTCCAGGATACGCTCGATCCGTTCTCCTCTCTCAAGCCAAATTTGTTTGTGGACACTCTAGGTTAGGATCACTCACAATGAAAAGGAATAGGTCCAAAGGCCTCACTAGGTATCGCTGCCGGTTCCCTATACTCAACCAGGTCTGTAATATTGAAGGTAGAACTAATGCCCAAATCCGAAGGTAATTCTAATACCTAGGTATTTGATCCAACCTTCTCTATCACTTTAAAAGGTCCGGCTCTGCAAGCATGAAGCTTCTTTTAGGCCTAAGCCTAACCAAGATAGAATCCACTACATCAAATTCTTTAATCCATCTTCGGAATTAGCCAGTTGTTTCAAAATTAGTGCAGGTGGTGAACATGTTGGGCACATGCAGACTCCTAACAAGATGATGCAAAGGACTCATACTGACACCTAAAGACTCGACTATGCATTCCTATCGAAGGAAATTTTATTGAACTCTTTGGATTTAAACCTAATAGATTATAGGTTCTCTAGGTTTGATCCTAGCTTGACATGCACATGAAAATTTACAGTGAACTCCTAGCAAATTCCAAAGAGTATGCCAGAAGTAAGATGCAAACCTAACATGTGTGATGAATGCATGCAGTATGCTAATCTTAGTTAAATGCAATCTAATAATCATAGAAATGCTGGAGGTGTTAGGCAAGGGCAGAAAATAGGAAGTGGGTTCAGAATTAGTTTGGTAGGGTAGGGAAAAAGGTTCAAAGTTAGTTGGATAAAGTTCGATATAAGAAGGCATGTCAGGGACAAATCCTAGACTAATGAGGCTAACCTTACGAGGTTGCGGTATAGCTATGGGGTTTGCATAATGGAAGGATGGGTTACTAATCTCAGGGAAGAGGTCCTTAATGGGAATTATAGGAGGAGGCTCATCTTGAGGGTACTGATTCAAAGAGATCAAGTCCTTAATAAATTCTTCGGGTTCTTGTATTTTAGGACTAAACTCTATAATTTGGCTCTCTTCTATGGTTCCCTCAGGTAAGGCTCTAGCAGCAGTACCTAGGTTCTCTTCCTCTATTTGTTCTTCCACTATAGCTTTAGGTTGGATGTGGTCAAGGTCAACCACCTCTAGGTTGGCTTCTACCTGGGTATCTATTGGGTCAGCTAATTCTAGGTCATCTAAAGGTGTCTCCTCTTCTCCCTCATACTCATCCACTAAGTTTGCATCAGCTTCATACACTTCCGTGTTAATGTAAGCCTCGTCAATCTCAGGAATGGTTGGAGAAGGTCGGCTAGGGAAAAATTGGCTAGGTCCTGGTTTCTGATTATGGACACTAATCCTAGTAGGTTCAGGTTGCCTAAGGGGTAGTGGCTCACTACTGGGCTCATATTTAGGGGTGCTAATCCTATGAGATTCAAGTTGACTAAGGGAAACCTTACTAGTACTAGATTGATATCTAGGGGTTATGGGCTCCCTAGACTCATAGGATAAGGGTGCAGATTTATGGGTCACGGGATTATAAGACCTGGGGTCATAGGATTTGGGTTCAGCTCTATGGGTCTTGGGTCTACTGGACTCATGGGATATGGGTTCGTAGATTCTAGAGTCAGAGGATTTGAAGTCATAAGATCTATAGGTTGTGGGTATACTAGGCTTATAGGATGTGGGTAAATAGGATCTAGAGTCATAGGATCTAGGTTCAGTATCATAGTATGGGTCAGGCTGAGTGGCTCTCCTAGGTTCAACCTCACGATATGGTTCAGGGTTTGGGGTCCTCCTAGGTTCAGGATTATAGTATGGGTCAAGCTGAGGGGCTCTCCTAGGTTCAACCTCTCGGTATGGATCAGGGTTTGGGGTCCTCCTAGGTTGAGGATTGTAGTACGGGTCAGGATAAGGGGCTCTCCTAGGTTCGACCTCATGGTATAGATCAGGGATTGGGGTCCTCCTAGGTTGAGGATTGTAGTACGGGTCAGGATAAGGGGCTCTCCTAGGTTCGACCTCATGGTATAGATCAGGGTTTGGGGTCCTCCTGGGCTCAGTATTATAGTATGGGTCATGACGATGGGCTCTCCTAGGTTCAACCTCTCGGTAGGGATCAGGGTTTGGGGTCCTCCTAGGTTGAGGATTGTAGTACGGGTCAGGATGAGGGGCTCTCCTAGGTTCGACCTCATGGTATAGATCAGGATTTGGGGTCCTCCTAGGTTGAGGGGACTCAGGATCTGGATCAGACTGTGACCCATAGGTTCTTTGTATGGTCTCTACACGACCTTCTAACTGGTCAAACCTGTTGGCAAGATGGTCAATTCTATTGTTGGTTTGGGTACTAGACTGAGTTAACTGCCATGGATTGGGTTAGTTGCTTAGTGAGTGCTTTTATTTGGGCTTGCAAATTTTTCATGGGTTCAGACATTTGTGAAGGAGGTGAGTGATGTGAAACCCCTAATCTAGTGCTCATGCAAGACTCGATCAGACCGACTATAGCTGACTAGACCTAGAGTCGAAACTAGATGCTCAATCAGGGTGGCAAACTAGCCTATAGTAACCCTGTACTCAGCCAGGCAAGTGTAAGGGGAGTGTTAGATCCCTAATTGCCAATCCTAGACACCAATCAGAGATTGGCCAGGTAGGTGGACCAGCACACAAGTCCTTCGGGATTGAATCCCTAAACCACCATTCTAGACACTGAGCACAAGGCACACACAGGTTAACTTGACACAGTGATCTAACACTAGCCCGTACCTGACCAGTTGGTGTCCATAGCCCACTAGGGCAAATTAAGTCTAGTTAATTTTAGGTTAAGGCTTGGGATCGAATGCAAGGGATGTGGTTTTGGGCTAAGGAGAGGTGATCAAATCCTCCCCCCATCTAATATAGCAAGAGTGCCCTTAAAAGTAAATTATGCAATGATGGGCAGGCAGATGAGGATGCAAATTAGGGTTTAGATATTTTTGGTATTTTTGGAGAATATGTAATTTTTTTTTTTGGTATTTTCTTAAATAGAATAAAACTTTCAAATCATGGCCTAATATGCTGGAAATATACTAAAATTAAAAGATATGCAAAAGATGCTAAACAAAACCCTAAAACTTCCAAACTTGTCTTGCTGAAAAAACAGAGCCAAAAATTTGCAGGTTGTATTTCGGCTTGAAGAAAATTCACAATCCATAATAAAATCTTAAAAAATTCTTAAAATTACATTGAGTTATGATGAATCCAGCAAAAGAAATTTCAGAATTTTTGTAGTTTTTATCAGGGAGAAATAATTAAAATAACAGAGTATATATGGACTAAAAAATTACAGAAAATAAGCCCTAATCTAAGCTCTGATACCAAATGATGGGGAACTAATATGCATGCAAATTTTTTTGTATATTTTATATGTGGGGTTGAGTGATTAATTCCCGAATTTCACATTAAAATAAGTTGTAGAGAATTTTATATGAATTTTAGAAGATCAGCATACAGATTAGGACCTATAAAAGTAGAAAAGAAGGATCTCCGAGGCTGAGAAGCCTCGGTTAGGGCAAGTTCTCCTACAATAAAACTACTAGAGGTAGAGGGGGTGTACCTGACAATGTCTATGAAGATTGTAGTAAAAGGGTCTCTCGTTCCTCGATAGATGCGGCCTGGAAAACCGAGCCAAAGACCCGCGGATAACCGGCTTTCTGCTCGGTGATCCAATTGAGGCTTGGCTGGAGTCGTTGGATTCGTAGGAACTCGGGGACCTGTAAACGACCTGTCAGGGGTTAGAAAACTCACAAAGGAACAAGAAGACAAAGGAAAAATAGCAAGGGAAGGCTTCTTTTGGAGTGGGCGTCCAGGGATTTGAGATGTTTGTTGGCAGCAGGAAGATGATTGCAGCACTGGGAAGAAAAACTCTCGCAAACCCCTTTATGCACACAGCAGGGTATCACACAACTCAATAGAAGAACTCAAGGTTTTCATTCATCAAAAATTCTCCCTTCATACAAGAGGCTAGGGTCCCTTAAATAGACCCTTAACCTTGGGCTCCAAGTAAGGGCACATTAGTCTTTACATGAGAATCCTTTTCCCTCTCAAACCCTAGCTAGAAAATAAGGAAACATTAGGTAGAAAAAATCCCTAAAATTTTTCTTAACTTGGCCAACACTCCAAGGACACCTAGGGGGACGTGTTGGGCTTCTAAGAGCAGCAAGGGGCTGGCCCAAAGTGGCCCAGGTGCATGAGTTTGGGCCTCTGGAAGCTGGGGTGGCCTGGTAGCCAGGTAGCAGGAATATTCCCTGGTATCTTGCTTCTTAGGGGCTTGGGCTTGGCGCCTGGGCTTGTTTTCTTTGGGCTAGGATATAGATGGACCTCTAAAATCATGGATGCCTTGGTCTATGAATATATTTTGGCATCTTGAAGGAAATCTGGGCATCTGGAGGGCATCTGCAAGGAATCAGGGTTTCTGATTTTGCTCCTGGGGTCTTCAAATCTTCAAGCTGGGTTGGACTTGGGCTAAACTTCCATGTCTTCAATCTGATTAGACTTGGTCTTTACTTGTATGATGTGGTCTTGAGTCTTCAATATGGTTGAATAGGACTCAAAAAAATAAAATTAGCTCGACATGAGCTGACTAACACTGGACTGAACTAGCTCAACATAAGCTGACTAGTACAGAACTGAAACTCAAAATCAATTAAAATGGACTTATATAGGCTAAGCCCTTGTTACAGATGGACTCATAAATTATTGATCAATTCATAGAGGGTTGAAAAGCCTCTATCTTATTCTGGTGCCTTTGGTGTCCCCACCAAAAGGTTACTTACCTATAAGTCAAGGCATGCATATCTCTAAGAAAATGTCTCCTAAAGAAAGAGAGAGGATGGCTATGATTCCTTATGCTTCGGTTGTAGGATCGATAATGTTTGCCATGTTATATACCAGACCTGATGTTGCATATGCCTTGGGCATAGTGAGCAAGTTTCAGGTAGATCTAGGAGAAGATCATTGGAGAGCTGTGAAAAATATTCTTAAGTACCTGAGAAGAACTAAAGATATTTTTCTAGTATATGGAGGATCTGAGTTGAAACTAAAAGGATATACAGATTCTAGTTTTCAATCAGATCCAGATGATAGCAAATCCACATCGGGGTATGTCTTTACCCTGAATGGTGGTGCAGTGAGTTGAAAAAGTACAAAGCAGCCAATAGTAGTTGACTCAGTCACTGAGGTAGAGTATATAGCTGCTAGTGAAGCCACAAAGGAAGCTATCTAGACGAAGAAATTCATCATGAAATTGGATGTGGTTCCTGATGTATAACAGCCAGTGCCATTATACTGTGATAACACTAGGGTTGTTGCACAAGCTAAGGAACCAAGGTCTCATTACAAGTCCAAGCACATTCTAAGATGGTTCCACCTCGTTCAAGAGATCATTGAAAAACAAGATGCCGTCATTGAACGAGTTGATACAAAGAACAATATAGCAGACCCATTCACTAAAGCTTTAGCCAAGCAGCAGTTAGATCATCACTTAGATTGTATGGGCATAAAATACAAGGACGATTGGCTTTAGTGCAAGTGAGAGTTTGATAGAAAAGTACCCTAAGAGCCAATCATTATGAGGGCCTTTTTGTAAACTTCCAGCTCATATATGACATACTTTCATATTAATAAAGGCATTTGATTCATCATATACTGCTGTGTCATGTTTTTATTGAATATGATGAACCCCATAGAGTAGGGCAATGGAATTAGGGTTATGATGGAATTCATAACAATGAAACCCGATTTTCTATAAATCATAATCTAGAATATTCCTAGTCATTGGACCATCGATTCGGGGATCGATGAATCCGGAAAGACTAGCTTATCCTATGTATGCTCAGTTTATGAGAGTGGTTGATCTCACAACCACTTGTATAGAGACACTAATACTAGGATAAGGGTGCTCATCAGGGTATGAGTACACTAGACTGATCTACATCAGGATTATCTTATGGAAGTCTTACTACTTGTCAAAAGATAGATCCCAAAGTAGAAGTTGTGCATGTGATCTTTAGACCTGAGGTCACCATGGTTCCTTGTGCATACTAAGCCATATTTAGTTCATACTCATTCATGCCATTGCGACATGTACGGGATGTTCTTGATATGGTGGAAGGTTTACGAAGGACGTGAGTGGACCAACAAGGAATCAATCATTCCTAGTAAGAGGAATTGTTATGCGATGCAATCTCTTTGATGAGTGACTCAAGGAGCCTTTGATCAAAGTAGGATGAGATTAGTAGAATCTAATCAGTCATAAGCTGAATCCTCATGATCGAGCCAAGATTCGATATGATAAAGTGTTAGGGTTTGACATCAATCCATACCTATTACTTAATTGGGATAATGGGAGATCGAAAAATTAAATTGCATGGTAATTTACTATTGAAGGGTATTTTATTATTTTTCACCAAATTTTTCATCTTCTAGGTAGGAATGACACGTTGCTAGATGTCAATCTTGTCTTGTAGGTTTTCCTGAACCAATTGGTTTGGTTTCATGAGTCAATTCGATGTGTGATTCGAATTGGACAATTATGTGAGCCAATTTGACCTAATTATCAGGTTCGATCGAATCAAATCGGCTCAAACCTAAACCTACTGCTAGCTAGATGTGGAACTCAATGGGTTACACACAATAGAGACTTGGCTAATGAAGTCATTCATGATTTAATTAGGGTCAAAGGATCCTAATTGGTTAGCCATATTGCATACTAGCATATGTAGGCTAACCTAATTCCTAACCCAATTGGATTGGGCCCGGTTGCTTGCTAATTGGGCTAACCTAATTATGAAAAACCTAAATTAGGTTGAGTCTTAAGTTGGGCTAGCCAAATCAAACCTTAATCTGATTTTAATTTGGACTTAAGGGCATTTTAGGTGCCATATATGAATAGTCCCAATGGCATGAGACTCTTGGTACCTAAATAATACCTTAACTTCAAAAGGGCACAAAAGGGCCTATAGATCTCTGATATAAAAATAAAAGATATGGTCAAAAAGCTTATTTGATGCCCTTTCCAATGACACCCATATTGCATATGTTTGACCAAGTCAATTTGATGCTTTGGGTGGACTAAATGGAAAGGGAAAGATTATTGGCGCCCTTTGGCACACATGGGAGAATAAGTGGCACGCAGAAGGACTAAGAGTCCTTCTACAGATGAGACTCTAAGAGTTTCATCAGGAAAGTGTCTCTTCATTTTATCTCCATGGTCTTAAGAAGTCTAATATCCAGTTCAAAGTTTAAAGGGATGGCTTGAAGATGTGTGAAAGGTGGCGCGTACATGAAGAGTCGTGCCTCTTCATATGCGCGCGCACAACAGAGGGCAGAGTCCTTCTACCTCTAAAACTCTTCAAGCCTCACATTACTTCAGATTAGAAGAGGTGTCTTTCTATCTTAGAAACTGGTATTTGACACGTGGCACGATGGGGATTGATCTGGTAAGTGAAAGAACACAGATATGACTCTCCATTCCCGAAGAGTCTTATCAGATATGTTGTTTCATATCTGATAAGTGTTGTTAGGATGCATTTCACGCCCCATCTGAGATTATAAATAGGGGTATGGTGAAATGAGAAATACTAACTTTGATCTTTTGAGAGTCTGAGTATTTTATTTTCCTGAGAGTCAGAGTGTTCTTCCACTTTCTCCCTCCCTCCTCCTTGTTTTAGGACAAGACTTGTCTTGTTAAGACAAGTTCTTCTACACTAGGACAAGGCTTGGTATTAAGACATAACCCTGTAGGGTCCTAGAAGAGGGTAGTCCTAGATCCTACAGTGATTTAGGACAGTGTCTTGAGTGCCCTTCAGTAGGACAGGGTGTCCTACAATGGTCAATAGACCAAAGGCTGCCGAAAGAGTTCCACTTCTCCAAGCAACTTGAAGAAGGAGTTCTTCCTTGGTCCGAGTTTCATGTGGATCACAGTTAGAGGGCTTGCACTTGTGAGCCTTGTGGAAAAAGTTGGATTTCAGTGATCTAGGTATTTTTCTTGACTTTATTTGATGATTCATTAGTTGTTATTGTCCAAGAGGTTCCTAAGAATTAGTGTTTTCTATACATGTTATACATGTTAGGATATCATGCTATGAAATTTTTTTTTGAAAGTCAATTCTGCATGCTGCATGATCCCCGGCACCCTGGAAGAATTTCCATCAATAAACACATAATATTTTATAATGGTTCGGTATACACTAAAGCACTTACGTCCACTTTGCAAGGTCCACTTGGGTATTTCACTATAATCTCAACTTGATTACAGTAGATTTATTTTTATGGGCTCACTAATCAAAACCCTTCTTGGTTTTCACAAGGCTAACAAAAAATCTAGTTGGTTTTCAAAAGGCTCACCAACAATCTAAGTTCGTTTTATAAGGCTCATCAATAACCAAATCACTAGTTTCAATCCACTTGAAACTAAAAACAACAATAAATTCAAGTACAAAATAAAAATACAATAAGCTTTCAAAAATAAAACAAATATCTCTTTGAAGCTCTTTGATTATAATTTAAAAGCTTGTGTCTAAGTTGTTGAAGCCTTAATGGATGCTTGATGATTGGACTTGAATGCTTCTTGAATGCTTGAAGGCTCAACTTCACTCAAAAGTAGTGATCTCTTAATGAATACTTGAAAGATTTGCAATGAATTATCATGAATGCTTCCTCCTTGAGTTTTGTCCACTTTAAATACCTTTTCAAGCCTTAAATGGCCATTTTTTACCATTGAAGAGGAGAAAATAGCCATTAAAAATAAAAAGGATAAATTCTGTGCTTCAAAAAACTAGTTGTTACTGTTCATCTAAACCTACAAGTGTCAACATTTCAGGTCATGAGTCAATACTTGAGTCGAGACTAGGTCAAAAATGTCTTTTGAAGCTCTCTGGAGTCCTCTGGTGCATCGACATTTTTTCTGGTGAGTTGATACATCATCTTCATGAGTCGACACTTGAGGAAAAATTTGAATTCAGCATGTTCTGTATCATTTCTGGTCTCAGGTCATAAGTCAACACTTGAGTCGACACATGAGTCGACACTTGAGCTTCATGAGTCGACACTTCATGCATTCCATCTAAAACTTCTTCTACGTATCAGCTCGAGCTTCTATGAGTCGACACTTTGAGTTGACACTTTACTTTCATGAGTCAATACTTGGTTAAAACTCTCCTAAAACTTAACTAGAACTCTACTGAAACTTCTCCAAATTTAGGATTTGAGTTCTTCAAGATCATTCTTATCTGCCAATGTCCATTTAACTTGAAATTCCATCAATATGAGTAACCTCTTCAACAATATGATAAGCATTCTTAACTTTCAACATACAACTGATTTGATGAGTACTTTGATCTGCTGAACACACTTGTAACACATAGTTAGTACTCAAATATACTTAAGTATTTTGTTATTCATCAAAATCAAGACAAGAGTCGACAGGTAGGCCCATTGTTAAGAGTCTCTTGATTGATGTACACATGATGGCTCCCTACCGAGTGCCTTGGAGGCAATTGACAGGGCTTTGTCATGGTAAATGCTCTCAGATACCAATTATCCAAGAGATCCCTCTTGCCCTGCGGAATGCCCAGGGGTGTGTTCAACCCTTTGCCAGTGATCCTCTATGGATGTGGTAGGATACAGGTTTCTCAAAGGTAGATGGATTTTGATTGATAGCAAAGAGAAGATAAGAAGAGAGTAGATGTAAAAATTCTTAGGAGAAAATGGGATTCCAATACTTATATTCAGCCATCAAGAAGGACATACAAAATGTCCACACATATACATATATATACCTAGGTCATATAAGACCTAGCCCCTAAAAAACTCCCAAGGTTAGCACTGTCGGGATTCTGAAATCTCGACATCCGAGTCAGCTCGCATCCTTCGAGTCGACTCAAAGCTGGTAGACACCTCTGGATGAGTAGACTCTTAGGCTATGAGTCAGCTCATCCAGAACATCATGCTACAGTCTGCAGACATGAGCCAACTCTTTCCTGAGAGAACTGACTCGTCTAGACCACCGCACAACAGCTCCTTACAGTGCCAACCATCGAGTCGACTCGAGTACCAGACGAGTTGACTCAAATGTTCAGATTGACAAAAACATACCCTAACACCTAGGACTTGTCCTGGACTCACTCCTAGCCCTAGACACATCATGTAAAAACATGACTAACAGACCAAACCTAAACCTTGGCCCCCCTTTAAAACTTGGATGCACCACCTGAGACTCAACAATCTCCACCTTGGTGCTCCAAGGCTTCAAACAACTATACCTGATTTCTCAAACCCATCAACCATATACATGAATGAAAACTTTCTCTTGGTAGAGCCTTTGTAAGTGTATCAGCCTAGTTCTCCTTTGTATGAACCTTCACCAGTGCCACTTCTCCTTCCTCCACCAGCTCCCTAATCTTGTGGTACCTCACATCTATATGCTTTGTGCATGCATGATAGACTGGGTTTTAAGTCAAATGTATGGCACTCTAGCTATCACAAAGTAGGACAACCATACACTGTTTCATCCCCATTTCAGCTATTAGCCTTCTAAGCCACATTGCTTCCTTTGCAGCCTCTGTAATACCTATGTACTCAGCTTCTATTATAGAAAGAGCAGTGAGAGGTTAAATGGTAGATCTCCAATAAACCAGTCCACCACACATACAGAAGAGATAACCTATAGTAGACCTTCTTGTATCAGGATTACCTGCATAACTTGCATCCACATATCCTTCCAAATGACCCGAATTTTCATATATCTCCCTGAGATTCATCTCTTGTCCTCCTTGCTGCCCACCAAATACCAGTCTATGTTTCTGAGTTCCTTATAGATACCTCAAGATCCACTTCAATGCCTTCCAGTGTTCCTTCCTAGGATTAGACATGTACCTGCTCACCTGGCTTATAGCATATGATGTCTAGCCTGCAACACACCATAGCATACATAACACTACCCACTACATTTATATATGGAACTCTCTCCATGTACTCTCTCTCCTCATTTATCTAGGAGCTTTTATTTTTAGAGAGAGAAATATGCTCTGGTAAAGGTGTCTCTGCCAGTTTGGCCTTCTCCATCCCAAACCTCTCAAGTATCTTCTTGATATAACCACCTTGTGATAAATGGAGTATTCCCTTACTTCTATTCCTGCAAATCTCCATTCTAAGGATTTTTTGTGCTGGATCCAAATCTTTCATCTCAAATTCTATAGATAATGCCATCTTCAACTCTTTTATGGCCTTCATACTTTTGCTAGCTAACAGCATATCATCCACTTACAGAAGTAGATATAGAGCATCATCATTATCCACATCCTTCACATACACAAGCAATCATGTTCACACCAACAAATCCAAGGCTTAAAATAAAAGTATCAAATCTGCGATAGTCCAAATATATTTCTTCTTGTTGATGTCCCCATCATCCAGGATTTGCTCAATCCTATCTCATCACTTTGGAAATATGGCTGGTGGACACTCAAGAATTTGCTCACTCTCAAAGGTAGAATCAGGCCTGACTGTCTCACTGGGTGTCATTGTTGGTTCCTTGTACTCTCCTAGATCTGAAATGTTGAAAGTGGAATTGATACCAAAGTCAGATGGTAAATCTAGTACATATTAGGTCCAAATTTTCTTATTATTTTGAAAAGGACCTGCACCACGGGCATGTAACCATTTACACTTAAGCCTAATCATGACATAGTCTCCTTCCTGAAATTCTTTGGCTCTTTTACTGGAGTTAATCATATGCTTATAAGTTTCATTGCTCAAATTTTCTTACTAATCATGCTATGCATATGACTCTCACAATCATGGACACTTATGCTTGGGGAGGTCAAATGACACCAAATGACAAGGGACAAATATAAATGACACAAAAGCAAAGTAAGCTTCAAATGGATTTTATTATCTAAGGATTGAATTTTATTGTTAAGCTAGGAAACAAAGGTCCCTAATTTCCAATATTTTCCTTAAGAGGCTTCTAAGACTCTTGCACATATCTTCAGGTAAGTGGTAGTAAATCTTAATTTGGCTTCCAACATATACCATAGAGTCTTAAGAAAGAAACTATGGAATATCACTGGGACCAGATCAATGATATGGTGGATGTCCCAGCCAGATGGAATAGGTGAGTGAATGATATGTAGTGGTGGATCAGGATGGATGTTCAAAAATGGTGGATCGGGGACAGGAAAAAACTGTTAGGGAATACATGATATGGGACAGATGGGGGTAGGATCGTTGGTGAGCCTAGAAGTCATCGAGATTAGGGTACTACTATTTTTGTTGTTTTTTCTAGGGTGGTGACGAAGGAAAAATGGGAATAGAGGGTAGGAAAATCTAGACTTTCATGGACTTTGAGACTCACACTAAAGAAGAGATCTCTCACCTCTAGGGCATTCCACCCACCTCGATACTTGGAGGCGTTAGGGTGAATCTTAAAGGACATAGGGGGTAAAGAGGATGGAATCAAGGAAGGAGATAACTAGACATGACCTATCATCATGTCCTCGTATTGGGCCTCACACCCTCTCCTCACGGAGTGAAAGAAAAGAATCTCTTTCCTAAAAACTCATCTTTATTGTTTAAACTATTTTTTTACAAAGGATGAGGATGGTATTTATAGACCTTTCCAACCCTCATTTGAATTTGAATTCAAGATAAAAAGATAAGGATGGTTCAAATTCAAATACAATATAGGATAAGATAAGGCCTATCCATATCTCAATCCTAACCAACCAAATCCTAAATCAAATTTCAAAACAATCAATTATAACCATCTAATTTTTTTGAATTTGAATTTATTAAAATCCATGCTACTCCAAGATCCATGCTGCTCTGGGATTAGTGTTATTCCGGGTCAGTGCTGCTTCGAGAGTAGTGTTGCTCCAAGATTAGTGCTGCTTCGGGATCAATGCTATAATGTTCCCATCAATACATATCGCAGTTCTTCAAGGGCTCTAAATCTTCTTGGGGATGATCCGTAGGGGTTTGTTCTTATGTTTTCTTGATGGTCAATACCGTAATATGTGATCCTTCATTAATCTCTAGATCTAAATCCTTCACATGGATTAATTTTGGGTCCTTTATTATTTTCTCGGATTGCTCTTCATGATTTTGTCCTTGGACTTCATTTTCTTCAAGTTGATTATTTCCGTTGTTGATTTCTTTAGGCTGGATAATTACTTTATCTTCAAGCAATTATTCTTGTTCATACTCATCCATAAGGTTAGACCCAGCTTCATAAACTTTTTCCTTAAGTTCTTCATTAGGTTTAGGATCTTCTCTTTCTAGCCCTTCATTTGGACAAGACTTTGATTCTATTTCATCTTTAAATTCTTCAATAGGTTCAGGAGATTTTTCCTCTAGATTTTCGGTGGGTTTAGCCTCTTCTTTATCTTCTTCATATTCATCAATTAAACTTGGCTCAGCTTCATATATTTCTTCCTTTAGCTCTTCAATGGGTTTAAAAACTTCTTCCTTACAAATCACTGGGCTAATAGGAGTTGGCTTTCTTGAAGGAATCTGATTAGAACTTGGCCTATGTCCAGATGTATTATTCCTGTTGGACTTAGGTTGACTAATCAAGAGTTCCTTCTGATTTGTATCGAATTTCCTAGCAAGTCGATAAGCTTCTTCTAGATAGTGAATTTTCTATTGAAATAATTCCCACTAGATGTCCTTACATAGACCAGCTCGAAATTTAGATAAGATCATTGCCTCAGATTCGGCTATGTTACATCTCTCGACAAACTCATTGAATTTAGTAATATACTCAGGTATAGTTGCATCATCTTGTCTTAATCTATACCATTGGTCTAAAAGTCTTTGCTCATAATATCTACCTAGGTATGTTTTCCTCGGCTCATTCTTCATATCTCTTCAAATAATTATTTTATCCCCACTATAATAACTTTTATGCTCAACTTCTCCCCAATATGTTTTAGCAAGTCATACTAACTTTAATTTGGCAAATTGACACTTCCTTACTTCTGACATTTTATCAAACTCAAAGTATTGATCCATTTTCTTCTCCTAATTGACATATACTTCAGGATCTAAATTTCCATCGAAAGTGGGTGCATAGGGTCGATTGCTCTTAAAGACTCTCCTCCTGATCTACAAAGTCTTGGCAAGGGTATCTAGGATTATGCTCAAGGGTGAGATCATGACATTTGGCTCTTGGACCAAGAGAGGTGGACTAGGTGATTTGAGCTTAGTATGGATCCTGATTTGATTGTTCATTTGTCCTAACTCTTTGTTCATTGACCCTAATTATTTAGTTAGGGTATCAAACTTTTCAATCATGGTCCTCATAAAGAATTCAAGATTGGGGTCCATGGATAAACCAGACTAAGTGTAGGACTGTTGGTTTAAAGTTTTTGACCTAATAGACAAGCAATACAAACCTAGCTTCTAGGGTTCCTAGACCTAGAAGTTCAAAATACAGGATTTAACTAGGTACTAATTAAGGATGCAATTACCCTGTCCACTGGCTAGGTAAGAGGTAGGGTTACGGAAGGCTCCCCTTGCTTTTGCGAGGTCCTAATTAAAAATTGCAAGTCTACTTAAGGCATTTGCCATTGGACATCTAGCCTTAGACACCAATTTCAAGAGGTAAGTACAAACTCAAATAGCACTTTGCCTCATCTTGCACTTGAACTTAACTTGTGGGTATCCCTAGTTTAGGTTCATACTCAATTTTAATTAAGATTAGGTCAATGCACAATGATGGATGTTATTTTGGGCTAAGGAAAGGTAATGACCTCCTTCCCTTATGTTATATTGAATGCCCTTAAAATGATTTTGAAATGGATTCACAAACAACCAACTAGCTAACAAGATATGTAGACTAGCATAAACATATCAGTCAAACCCGAATTTCAAAGTTTCAAAAATTCAAAAATTAAATTAAAAACTTTAGACCTGGAAATCTTGATTTTAAAACACAAATTTTAAAATTTAAATTTCTAAATTTAGTTAGAAAATTCATTCTTGGAGGTACAAATTGTTGTAAGAAAAATTTCAGCCACAAACAACTTCTAACTAGCTAGTTTTAAAAAAATTCAAAATTAAAATTTTAAAAATATAAAAAAATTAAAATTAAGATTTGAATTGTTATATCTCAGAGTTAAGGCTTCATATTTCAAAATTTGAACTTTAATTCTTGAATTTTGGTTAGGAAATTCAATTTTGAATGCTTGTTGTAGAAGTTATCACAAGAAACTTCTAGATAACAAACTCTCAACCATAAAATACCTAAAATTTGAAATTTAAATTCAAAAATTTCAGAATTTAAATTTTTTAAGTGGAGATCTCAGATCCAAATCTAAAATTTAGAGAAAAAAAATCTTTTGAATTTTTCTAGAATTAAATGGAACAACTAAATGGTATGAAACTAGAATTGAAGCAAGTACTAGCTAACTAAAGGAGCAACGTGAAATGACAAAGTTTAAACTAAAAAAATTGATTTTTTTTTTTTTAATTTTATATCTCAGATTCTATCATCCTAAGATGCAACAAAAGATTTTCTTTATATTTTTTGCATTATAAAAAAATACTAAAATTCCTAGAAATCTCAGATTAATACTAGAGAAGAAATTTCAGCAATCAAACAAACCTCTAATTGACTAGATTCAAAATTTGAAATTCAAATTTAAAACCCTTCTAAAATTTGAAATTTAAATGGAAATTGTTAGATTTTAACATCTAGATCTCAGATCTCAAATTTTAAATTTAGAAAAAAATATTTTGAATTTTTCTTGAAAATTAAACTTAAGGGAGGGTAAAATAGAATTTGAACAGCTTCTAGGAAACAATCTAAGAATCTAAATTTTAAACTCTAAAACTCTAGGAAAAATATTTTTTAAGTTTTATATTTCGGATCCCAAACTCCTAAAATGTAGAAAAAAAAATTATTTGAATTTTTTTGTGCCTTTTAAAAAGAGTTAAGATTTTAGATCTCAAATTTTTAAATTTAAATCATGAATTTTTGGATTTGAATTTCGGACTTGAAGGCAAACATCACACAAAGGAAACAAAAATTCAGCAACTTGACCTAGTAGAACCTAAAGCTTTGATACCAAAAATTGATGGGGGACAAAAATGAAATGATGGATGGAGAGTTTTAGTAAGCTAACTAGCAAGCAAACTTGAGCAATTAATTATCAAATAAATGGGCTAAATTAATCCAAGGAAAGAATCTTCATAAGGAGACTAGTCGATCAAAGTTACGATACCCATAATGTAGATCTAGTTCAAAATAAAGATTAGGATCTTCATGGCAAGAAAACCATGACTACCAGGGCAAGTTAACCTTCAAATGACTAGATCTAATAAAGCTTAGGAAGAGTTTTCCTACCAACAATGATGGCTAAGTATTTGATAGAAGAAAAAGCTCTCAACACGCATGGATTTGAGGGCTAGAAGGCAAAATTAACACTCCCTACTTTGAGAGTTACCTTGGCCTAGATCCATGGTGTGGAGACCTTCATCCTTGACTTGGGGACCTAAGAGAACCTGCAAACAAACCTAGGATTAGGCGTGGAAGGAGAATTGTGGTTGGAATTGAAACAAGGAAAGGAAAGAAGAAGAAGATAGGCGGGCGGCTTGGGAACTTGGAACTTGATCTTGGTTCAAGCAATGGGGCGTCCCACCTTTCACTCCTTGCAATGGCACTCCACTCTTCAAACATAAACTCAAAGAATTCTCACTCTCTTCTTAAACAAGGATTCACACACTCAAACTAGCAAGAACTCGCTGACTCCAAACAAGAACAAGAGAACTGGAACAAGAAGAAATATTTCTTTCACTAACTCAACATAACATGAATACAAGAGGGACCCTTAGGCCCCTATTTATAGGCTCTAATCCAAGGGAGTTTGGCCAAGGGGAGTGGGGGGGGATAAGGATGAGTTGGCTAATTTCTAGTTGGATCCAACAACTCTTGGTTAAGTGGTTCCAACTAGAAACAACTTATGGTTAGGATGTTACAACAACTTGACATGTGACATTCTAGAAGGCAATGATGTGGCTTTCATTTGTTGATGTAGAGTCATAAGTGTCAAGTGATGCGGCATCACACATGTCAGGTAGGTTGGAAGGTTGTTGGGGTAGTGGAAAGTGGCTTCATGTTTCTCCACAAGTGGTGCAGGGCGGTTGTCAAACGCCTGCAGCGACCAAAACCCCGGCTCTGCGAGAACGGGTTCTAGGAATTCTTGGATGCTAGGATTGAGCAAGATGGGGAAGATCCTTTGAAACCTGCAACGATCAAGCACTGGAAGGGCCGCATGATTCCTCACGTTGCCAGCCCTCTACCGGATTTCAATCCGGGTCTTCACGAACGGAAGGGACGAACGATGGGTTTCTCACCGTGAGTCCCTGTTTCTTTTTTTTTTTTTTTAATCAGAAACTTGGAACGGAAGGAAGAGATTCCTCATGGAATCGTCCTCTCCCAACCAGGCTTTCGGCCTGGTGTGCGCAAGAGGAAAAACAAGATGGCCGCGGCCTTCCACGAAATCACCAAAAGGAAAACACCCGTCCAATTGTATTCCCAAAAAAAATCACCGTGCAATGGAGTTTTCCAAAACAAAGAAACACCAAAACACAACACGCCGTCCAATGTAAATTCCAAAACAAAACTCACAACGTCCAATTGTATTGCAAAACAACAGCACGTTGTCCAATATAAAAACCAAAACAAGGAAAAAGGCTGCTGTTCTTTTTTTTTTGTTTTTTGGTTCGGGTTTTTAAGAAACCACAATACAAATTGTAATCCCCCACGTCACTAACGAGGGAGGGAGAAAAATAATTCTATCACAACTCCACGCTGACTCTTGCATGAAACTTCAAACAGATTTTATTTTATTTTTTTTATATAAAAAAAATTAAGAGATCACGCCACTAATAAAATAATAATAATAATAATAAGACTAAAGACTCCGGTGTTTTTCCGGATCCGAAATTTCACGGACGCAATTAGTGTATTGGGCCTTCGGCCCAATTCTCAATTAATTGTTTTCATCCCAAAAACGGGTCAGATTTGAAACTTGCTTCCCTTGAAGGCGTCTGGACCTGCGCACGTTTCCTGCTGGCGAGGCTGGCGGCCCCAAATCGTCATGGGCCGGAAACTGAACCGAAACGTCTGGGTTGGGCTTCACCGAACTATCACCAGGCTATCCTGATATATGAGTCAGCTGATCAGGTTCAATATTCATCTCGATGTCTGCATCACTCTCCCCTTCCTCTAAAAAGCTTGTCCTCAAGCTTGAATTATCACCTGCATAAGGGGTTAGATGTCGAATATTGAATACATCAGAAATAAGGACATCGTCTGATAATTCAACTCGGTAGGCATTGTCACTAAACTTCTCCAACACCTGACAAGGACCAATTTTTTTTGGTTTGAGTTTGGTGTAGGCCCCCTGTGGATATCGTTCTCTTGGCAAGAAGATCCATACCAAATCACCAGCCTCAAAAGTCTGCTGTCGACACATTTGATCAGCCTTAGCCTTATACTTGGCATAATTTTGCTCTAGATTGGCTTTAACAGTTGCATGCACCTCACGGAGATCAGCCACTCGATCTTCTATCTTCTTACTTGATTTGTTTGGCACATCAACAGGTAAAATATCAAGTGGTCCTCTTGGCAGAAATCCATACAATACCTGAAAAGGTGCAAAACCAGTAGAACGGTTCACCAAAGAATTGAACTCAAACTCAATCTTTGGCAAACATACATCCCAGTTTTTAAATTCTTGCACATTGGCTCTTAACAAGTTACCAAGACTTCGGTTGACAGTCTCAGTTTGCCCATCGGTCCGAGGATGATAGGGACTACTGAATTTTAATTTTGTACCCAACTTTTTCCATAATTCATGCCAGAAATGTCCCATAAACTTGATATCATGGTCCGAAACTATTGACGATGGTAACCCATAATGTCGGACAACTGCAGAAAAATAAAGATCAGCTACTTTCGATGCATCAAATATTGTTTTGCATGGCAAGAAACAAGCCATCTTGCTGAACTGATCTACGACTACCATAATTGAATCTAGACCTCTCACTGTCCGCGGTAAACCTAAAACAAAATCCATAGATACCTCTCGCCACGGCTCATCTGGAATCGGTAAAGGGGTATATAAACCTTGATTTGTATCTGTTCTTTTGGATTCCTGACACAAACGGTATCTCTTCACAAGGTTTTGACATCTCGGTCAAGCCTAGGCCAATAAAACCGTTGACGAATTAACTATGCAGTTTTATCTCTTCCAAAATGTCCTTGATTATGCAGCTCCTGAATAAACAATACACGTAGTGAAGTGTTAGGAATACAGAGACAATTACCACGGAATAATTATCCATCATATAGGACGAAGTCAGATCGACCTCCAGCTTCCAATTCAGTCACAATGCTCTGGAAATGTTCATCTGCTCGGATATCATCCTTCATGCTTTCAAACCCAAGGGTATATACTTGCATAGCACCAATCAATAAACTCCGTCTGCTTAAAGCATCTGCTACTTTGTTCAAAGTGCCTGACTTATGCTTGATGCTGAAAGTATACTCCTGTAGAGTACTTACCCATTTTGCATGTCTGGAGCTCAACTTATGCTGTCCCTGAAAAAATTTTAATGCTTGATGATCTGAGTACAGCATAAATTCTCGCTGGATCAAGTAATGTCGCCAATGTTGCAATGACCTAACAATGGCGTATAGCTCCAAATCATAAACCGAATACAACAGTTTGGCACCTCCAAGCTTCTCACTGTAGAAAGCAACGGGTCTCCCATCTTGGCTGAGTACTGCGCCAATCCCAGTCTTCGAAGCATCACAATCCACTTCGAATACCTTGTCAAAATCTGGAAGAACCAACAGTGGTGCTTGGGTCAACTTGACTTTCATCTCATCAAATGCTGCCTGAGTAGAGTCATTCCATCCAAACTGATTTAATTTTAACAAGTCTATTAAGGGTGCAGCAATCTCACTATACCTCTTAACAAACCTTCTGTAAAAACCCGCAAGACCCAAAAAGGATCTTAATTCAGTCAAAGTAGTAGGTGCTGGCCAGTCCACTATCGCTCGTACCTTACTTTCATCTGGAAGAATTGCATCACCAGTAACAACATATCCCAGAAAAATTAATTTGTCTACCATCCAAATACACTTCTCTGGGTTAGCAAAAAGCTGATTTTCACGTAATACTGTTAGAACTTGTGAAACATGCTCAACATGCTCTTGTGCTGTCTTACTATATATCAATATATCATCAAAGTATGCAACAACAAAAGAACTAAGGAATGGATGCAAAACCTGGTTCATTACTCGCATGAACGTACTAGGTGCATTAGATAGCCCGAATGGCATCACCAACCATTTATACAGGCCTTCCTTTGTCTTGAAGGCTGTCTTCCATTCATCACCTGCTTCATTCTGATCTGATGGTACCCACTTTTCAAATCAATCTTAGTAAAGAACACGGCACCACTCAACTGATCTAGCATATCATCCAGCCTCGGTATTGGAAATCTATATTTCACAGTAATTTTGTGATGCAGCACGAAAGCTCTGATACCAAAAATGATGCAGCACGAAAGCTCTGATACCAAAAATGATGCAGAACAAAGAACAAAGAAGCGTATGCGGAAGTAAATTTAGGATTAATCTCTTTTTTTTTATATATATTTCAGAAATTGGCTTTGACTCAAAGTAAAGCTAAACTAAGTTGAAGGAAACTAGGTAAGGATTGAAAGCACAAATTAGAAGAAACTAAATTACCAGAGTAGTTCTGAAGTAACGGATCGCTGGGGGTTGAGAAACTCCCAGACCTAGGGTTTCACTCTGAACTTTCAACAGAACAGAAATAGAGAGGAGAGATGGTTTACCAACCAGACAGTGATCTTCTCAGAATTTGGGTGGAAGAACTCTCTCGAGCAGATTGTTGGATCCTCGGATTCGGCTATCTTCGCAATGGATCCTCCAATACTGGTCTTATGGTTTGGTCGGCTTCTCCTGGACTCAGGATCTGGGAAGAAGAAAAACAAGAGATGGATTCAGAGACTCAGGGAAGGATTTACCAGTTCGAAGAACTTGAAGGCTGATGTCGCTGAGATCCGGATTCTCTTGAAGGCTGATTCGACTCCCTCTGGAAAGAGCTTTGGATTTGAAGTATCCGGACTGTAGCTGGATGCTGGTGGTTGGCCTGGACTTGGAGAGAGAGGCCGTGAGAGGTGGGATATGCTAGGGCTTGGTGGAAAGAGAAGGGTGATGGGCAGCTAGGGTTTGGGAGTGAAGTGGCTAACCTAGGGTTGGGGTTTTGGAGATCTCATACCTCCTCAAGGTTCCTGGGGAACCCGGATTTACTCCCTCATGGAGCTCAACACCTGGATGCAAGTGCGGAAGAGAGAAAACACAAAGTTTGCTCACAAAAAAATTTGGTTTCATTCATCTGATTGATTTAAACTTACAAGAGGGGTTTAATTTATAGGGCTTTACAAGAGAGTAGGTTTTACATCTTCCCATGTGGGACTAAAGGAGGGGATCTACAAATCAAGATAATCCATACACATATGGTCGGCCAAGGTACCAAAAAATTTGATTTGGGTTATAAAAGGCAGGTAGATGGCGCCTCCTTGCTTGGGTCTTCAAGAGAGGATTTCTTTCCTTCTATGGATCAACTCTTTTGGACTCCTCCTTTTCTTCCTCCCTAAGTCAAGGCTCTTCCCATCTTTGTTTTGGATATTTTTGGCAAGTAGTGGGCACCTCTTTGAAGTTCTCTCCAAGAGAATTTCTTCCCTTTCATAGTTTGGTTCTTTTGGGAAAGACTTGGGCCGCCCCCTTGATTTGTGGACTCCTGGTGGATTTCTCCTCAACTGGCGCATGAGAGAAGGAAGCTGCTATCTGT
Source organism: Areca catechu (assembly GCA_021397845.1). Lineage (NCBI taxonomy): Eukaryota > Viridiplantae > Streptophyta > Magnoliopsida > Arecales > Arecaceae > Areca > Areca catechu. Next base: position 38,497,637 of record CM038042.1, on the reverse strand, counting down.
GGTGTGGGGACCAAAGGCTGCTGGATGTAGATATGGCACCCCCTGGACTCAGGCGTATGGCTGGGAGTGTGGCTGGGAGTGTGGCATCCACTTGCTAGGCCTTGGGAGAAAATGTAACACCCCAGGTTGAAGCCCTAGTCCACTACTGAGTCAACATGACTCAACAAAATAAAATGCAGGTAATGTAGACTCAAGCTAAATTGAGTTGATCTAGTCAACTCTTATTACAAACCAAAACCCTAATTCTTCGGGCAAGGTTAATCAGAGATCCAGATGGAGCTCTGAAGTCTTCTTCTGAGTCTGGTGCCCGCACCAATTCTCCCAGGGTGGGAGGAACTCGACCCTGTCGAGTATGGATCAAGTTGGCTCTGGTATCTCTCCAAGAGGTCTGGGTCCAGCTTTTGTAATTCTTCTCGGGAGATCCAAGAGTCATCAGAATCTGGCCTTCCTAGCCAGTGGACCAGGTATCTTTGGTATCCTCGATTACGAGTAGAGATAACCTGATCATCCAGGATCTTTTCAATCTGCTCTTTCCTCACAGGCCAATTTGTTGGTGGACACACAAGGTCAGGTTCACTCTCAAGAGCAGGATTAGGTTCAAAAGCCTCACTGGGAATCACAGCTGGCTCCCTATACTCTACTAGGTCTGTAATGTTGAAAGTGGAGCTAATGCCTAGTTCTGGAGGTAACTCGAGCACATAGGCATTGGATCCTACTCTCTTTACCACTCTAAATGGTCCAGCTCCCCTAGCACGTAACTTTCTAACGGTTCCAGGAGGAAACCGTTCAGTCCTTAACCAAATCATTACATAGTCTCCTTCATCAAAAGTTTTGACTCGCCTTTGAGAATCAGCCAATTTCTTATAAGTTTCATTACTTAAATTTATTTTGGCTTGAATTTCTTTATGCAAGTCTTTTATATGCTGTGCAAAAACTTCGGCAGACTTGGAGACCCGTGTGTGGATTGGTAAAGGAGCTAGGTCAAGAGGTGTGTGGGGTTTGTAACCATGCACAATTTCAAATGGACTCTTACCCGTAGACCTATTGACCGAGTCATTATATGCAAATTCAGCTCTAGGTAAGTACAAATCCCAGTTCCTAATGTTTTCACCAACAAGACACCTTAGCAGATTGCCTAAACTACGGTTCACTACTTCGGTTTGGCCGTCAGTCTGGGGGTGATTGGCAGTTGAAAACTTAAGTTTCGTCCCTAACTTATGCCAAAGGGTTTTCCAGAAATAGCTGGTGAACCGAACATCCCTATCTGAAACAATGGTCTTGGGTAAGCCATGGAGTCGAACTATCTCATTAAAGAACAGGGTGGCTACCTTAGACGCATCAAATGTTTTGGAACAAGGCAAGAAATGGGCCATCTTGGAAAATCGGTCTACTACAACACAGATAGAGTCATGCCTCCTCTGGGTCTTAGGCAAACCTAACACAAAGTCCATGCTCACATCTTGCCAAGGACGATCTGGGACAGGGAGTGGGGTATAGAGGCCGGTGTTCTATTTTCGCTGTTTGGCAACAGCGCAGGTTCGACACCTAGCCACAATGTGTGCTACATCTCTTTTTAAGCTAGGCCAGAAAAAATGGTCTTCAATAGCCAGGGTGGTCTTATCTTTTCCGAAATGGCCAGCTAAGCCTCCAGCATGAGTTTTCCAAATCAAGAATTCCCTAAGAGAGGTTCTAAGGATGCAAAGCCTATTCTTAAAGAACAAAAAGCCATCTAAAAGGGAATAATCCTTATGTTCACTAGATGGTCCTTGAGTTAGATCCTGGTACACAGTCTTAAAATCCGGACACGACTCATATTCCTCTTTGATTTGCTCAAACCCTATGACTTCAGCCCTAACAGAATTCAACAACAAAGATCGATGACTAAGGGCATCAGCTACCTTATTTTCAGACCCAGCCTTATGCTTCAAAACAAAAGTATAGGACTGGATATACTCTACCCACTTAGCATGCCTAGGGTTAAGTTTCTTCTGAGAATTCAAGAATCTAAGAGCCTCATGGTCCGAAAATAGCACAAATTCTTGCGGTAGAAAATAATGTCTCCAGTAACGCAAAGCTTGCACTACCGCGTAAAATTCCTTATCATAGGTAGAATACCTAAGCTTAGGATCATTAAGTTTTTCACTAAAGAATGCTACGGGATGGTTCTCTTGGCTTAGGACTCCACCTATACCTACTCCTGAAGCATCACAGGCAACCTCAAATACCTTTGAAAAGTCTGGTAGTCTTAAAATGGGTGCCTGGGTCATCCTATCCTTAAGATCTAGGAAGGCTTTATGGGCTGCTTTGGTCCACTGAAATTCTCCCTTCCTAATGCAGTCTGTGATAGGAGGAACTACGGTACTAAACCCCTTGATGAATCGCCTATAGAAGGTAGCCAAGCCATGGAAACTTTTGACTTCATGCACACTGGTCGGCTCTGGCCATTCTACTATGGACCTAATCTTTTCAGGATCGGCAGCCACGCCATCAGGGGTTACAACAAATCCAAGGAAGATAATCCTACTGGTCATAAATTCACACTTTTTGAGATTACCGTAGAGACTATCATTCCTCAAAACTTGACAGACTTGTCTAAGGTGGCCTAGGTGATCTGCAGGGGTCTTACTATAGATCAGGATGTCATCAAAATAGACCACTACAAACTTCCCTATGAAAGCTCTAAGTGCCTGGGTCATAATCCTCATGAAAGTACTAGGGGCATTGGACAACCCAAAAGGCATAACAACCCATTCAAAGAGACCATCCTTAGTTTTGAAGGCTGTTTTCCACTCATCCCCTGGTCTAATCCTAACCTGATGATAGCCGCTCTTGAGATCAATTTTAGAAAAAACCATGGCACCGGCCATCATATCAAGCATGTCATCTAGTCTAGGGATGGGGAACCTATACTTGATTGTGATTTTATTGATGGCATGACTGTCAACACACATCCTCCACGTGCCATCCTTCTTCGGGGTAGAAGTGCAGGGACTGCACAAGGGCTAAGACTCTCTCTAATGAACCCCTTCCTCAATAATTCGCCAACCTGCTTTTGCAGTTCTTTATGCTCAGATGGATTCATCCTATAATGAGGCAAGTTAGGTAAAGTAGCTCCTGGGACTAAATCTATGGAATGCTGAATATCCCTAAGAGGTGGAAGGTGGTCTGGCAGATCCTCGGGAAAAACATCCTCAAATTCTTCTAATAAAGGCTTAACTTCCTGAGGAGGCTCTGAGGGTGTAGGAGTCCTAAGTTCCTTAGCAGTCAACATCCAAATGGGTGAACCACTATGAATTTCTTGCTCTAGATCCTTGGCACTAATTAGGTTCACTCCAGTCTTCATTTCTCTGACCTTACTGGTTCCTTTAGCTACCTTGTCCTTAGGAGGGACTGAATGGATTGTGATTTTCTTTCCATTGAAACTAAAGACACAGGTGTTGGATTTTCCTAAGAGGGTGGCATCATGATCATACAACCAAGGTCTTCCAAGAATTATACTGCTCACCCCCATGGGCAAGACATCACACCAAATCTTCTCTTGATAGGATTGCATTTGGATTTGGACCTGACATCTAGACTGGATGGGTATAGAGGTAGAGTCTACCCAAGAAACCTTATAGGGGTTGGGGTGGGGGACTGGGGTTAAGCCTAACATTTTGACAGTGCTAGTAGAAATGGCATTCACACAGCTCCCACTATCTATGATGATTTTACAAACCTTATCCCCTAGTTTAAGGAAAGTCTGTAGGATGTTAGTCCTACGCCAATCTTCCTGAACTTTAGTCTGGGACAGGATGCATCTCACAACCCCTAAGTCGTCAGACTCAGTGGATTCTTCCTCTCCTTCATACTCATCAACCAAATTCATTCTGGCCTCATAAACTTCTTCTTCAAACTCCTCATTAGGCTCGGAATTCTCTTCTCCTCCCTCTTCTATATATAGGGATCTACGAGGGCACTGGCTAGAAACATGACCTACCTTATGACACTTAAAACAAGCTATGGCTGTGCACTGATTGGAGATATGACCGGGCTTCTGGCACTTAAAACAGATGATACTAGGGGTTCTCTGGGTGTCAGGTGCCTTACCTTTGTCCATGGGCCTAGGGGTGGGAATACCCTGATTAGGCTTGCTAGGGGTAACCTGGCTAGGTCCATTTCTTGGGATTGGGGCACTAACCCTAGATGGCATGGGTCCTCTCTGAAACTTCTCAGTGTTCAGTGCAATCTGATAGGCTTGGTCTAGGTCAGTAACCTCTCTCAGAAACAACTCTCTCTTAATATCTTCCCTAAGTCCAGCCCTAAATCTAGACAAAGTGACCTCATGGGCTTCACTTACATCACATCTCATTAGGTATTCATCAAAGGTGGTTATGTAGTCTGAAACAGATCGGTTTCCTTGTTTCAAAGTCTGCCATTGGTCTAACAGATTTTGCTGGTATGAAATGGGTAGATACTTGTCTCTAAGCTTCTCTTTCATACCCTGCCAAGTGGTTATGGGCTCTACATTTCGTCTTCTAGTGGTCAGCTCAATGTTCCCCCAGTATAACCTAGCTTGACATATTATTTTCATCTTGGCAAACTTGAATTTCCTCTCCTCAAACATGGCATACCACTCAAAGTACTGGTCCATCTCACCCTCCCAATCAGAATACACCTTAGGATTTAAGCTACCATCAAAAGTGGGTGCATCTAACTTGATGTTCTGAATGAACCTATCATCTCTATCCTCAGGTTCTGGGTTAGGCCTCCTATGATTAGGTTCTGGATCTCGGTATAAAGGTCTTCTAGGCTCTTGGTGTGGGTGAGGTTGAGGCACATTAAAATCTGGGTCAGGAGTCCAATTCTGATGCCTAGGTTCCTCAAGTACTTGGACTCGATCCCTAAGCTGGGCAAAATTCTCATTCATATCCTGACTTAATTTGTTCATACTCTCAGTAAGAGCTCTAACCATGGCCTCTAAATCAGGTTGGGTTTGACTAGGTTGGTAGGGTACTCCATTCCAGGTAGATATGATGCAATCAAGCACACAAAATGAGACTCAACTGACGACTACGGGCTAACTAGACCTAGAGCCCAAACTAGATGCCTAATCAGAGTGGCAAGCTAGCCTGTAGTAACTCAGGACTCAGCCAGGCAGGTGTAAGGGGAGTGTTAGGTCCCTGAGTGCCAATCCTAGACACCAATCAGAGATTGGCCAGGTAGGCGGACTAGCACGCAAGCCCTTCGGGATGGAATCCCTGAACCACCGTTCTAGACACTGAGTACAAAGCACACACAGAGTAACCAGACAAACTGACTCAACACTAGCCTTGACCCGACTTGTTGATGTCCCTAGCCCACTAGGGCAAATTAGGTCTAATCAATTTTTAGATTAAAGGCTTAGGTTCGAATGAGTGGGTGGTGGTTTTGGGCTAAGGAGAGGTTATCAACTCCTCCCCTTATCTTAGATGCTCAAATGCCCTTAAGATGAATTAAGAGATGAATACTCAAAAATACTTGGATTGCAGAACATAAAAATAGAGTTATAGTAATTTAATTCTCAGAAATCCCACGGAAACCAATAAATCACAGGAAAATTTTAAGAAATAGACTCAATTATACTGGTTTCAACAAAACAAAAATCACCAAATTTGGAGTTATTTACAGTGAGAAATAATTCCTGCAATAGTATAATTACGGGCTGAAAACAGAGCACTTCCCCGTTTACAATTCCTGCTACGAAGCTATAACCCAACGGATCCCCTACACGCCCTAGGAACACCCCATGGAATGGGAAGAGGAGGTTTGCACCTCGCTTCGTTCCTAGGACCGGACGTCCTGGGGAGTCTACTTCGAGCAGACAAAGTAAAAAGAGAGAGACTCAAACAAGCAATCAAAACAGAAACCCTAGACTGGGCTCTGATACCAAAAATGATGTAGCATGAAAGCTCTGATACCAAAAATGATGCAGCACGAAAGCTCTGATACCAAAAATGATGCAAAATAAAGAACAAAGAAGCGTATGCGGAAGTAAATTTAGGATTAATCACTTTTTTTTTTTTATATATTTCAGAAATTGGCTTTGACTCAAAGTAAAGCTAAACTAAGTTGAAGGAAACTAGGTAAGGATTGAAAGCACAATTTAGAAAAAACTAAATTATCAGAGTAGTTCAGAAGTAACGGATCGCTGGGGGTTGAGAAACTCCTAGACCTAGGGTTTCACTCTGAACTTTCAACAGAACAGAAATAGAGAGGAGAGATGGTTTACCAACCAGACAGTGATCTTCTCAGAATTTGGGTGGAAGAACTTTCTCGAGCAGATTGTTGGATCCTCGGATTCGGCTATCTTCGCAATGGATCCTCCAATACTAGTCTTGTGGTTTGGTCGGCTTCTCCTGGACTCAGGATCTGGGAAGAAGAAAAACAAGAGATGGATTCAGAGACTCAGGGAAGGATTTACCAGTTCGAAGAACTTGAAGGCTGATGTCGCTGAGATCCGGATTCTCTTGAAGGCTGATTCGACTCCCTCTGGAAAGAGCTTTGGATCCGAAGTATCCGGACTGTAGCTGGATGCTGGTGGTCGGCCTGGACTTGGAGAGAGAGGCCGTGAGAGGTGGGATATGCTAGGGCTTGGTGGAAAGAGAAGGGTGATGGACGGCTAGGGTTTGGGAGTGAAGTGGCTAACCTAGGGTTGGGGTTTTGGAGATCTCACACCTCCTCAAGATTCCTGGGGAACCCGGATTTACTCCCTCACGGAGCTCAACACCTGGATGCAAGTGCGGAAGAGAGAAAACACAAAGTTTGCTCACAAAAAAATTTGGTTTCATTCATCTGATTGATTTAAACTTACAAGAGGGGTTTAATTTATAGGGCTTTACAAGAGAGTAGGGTTTTACATCTTCCCATGTGGGACTAAAGGAGGGGATCTACAAATCAGGATAATCCATACACATATGGTCGGCCAAGGTACCAAAAAATTTGATTTGGGTTATAAAAGGCAGGTAGATGGCGCCTCCTTGCTTGGGTCTTCAAGAGACGATTTATTTCCTTCCATGGATCAACTCTTTTGGACTCCTCCTTTTCTTCCTCCCTAAGTCAAGGCTCTTCCCATTTTTGTTTTGGATATTTTTGGCAGGTAGTGGGCGCCTCCTTGAAGTTCTCTCCAAGAGAATTTCTTCCTTTTCATAGTTTGGTTCTTTTGGGAAAGACTTGGGCCGCCCCCTTGATTTGTGGACTCCTGGTGGATTTCTCCTTAACTGGCACATGAGAGAAGGAAGCTGCTATCTGTGGTGTGGGGACCAAAGGCTGCTGGATGTAGATATGGCGCCCCTTGGACTCAGGAATATGGCTGGGAGTGTGGCTGGGAGTGTGGCGTCCACTTGCTAGGCCTTGGGAGAAAATGTAACACCCAAGGTTGAAGCCCTAGTCCACTACTGAGTCAACATGACTCAACAAAATAAAATGCAGGTAATGTAGACTCAAGCTAAATTGAGTTGATCTAGTCAACTCTTATTACAAACCAAAACCCTAATTCTTCGGGCAAGGTTAATCAGAGATCCAGATGGAGCTCTGAAGTCTTCTTCTGAGTCTGGTGCCCGCACCATTTTGTTTATTGCCCGGCTGTCAATACACATACGCCATGAACCATCCTTTTTCGGCACCAAAAGTGCTGGTACCACGCACGGGCTAATGCTTTCCCGTACAAAGCCTTTGTTTAAAAGATCTTGAACCTGCCTCTTCAGCTCCTCATGCTGCTGTGGGGTCATTCGATAATGAGCCTTATTCGGCAACACATAACCCGGAATCAGATCAATCTCATGCTGAATATCTCGAAGTGGTGGCAAACCCGCAGGAAGCTCACTTCGTACAACATCCTGAAATTCCTCCAAAACTGACACCAACTCCTGAGGAAGATCATGTAGCTCTTGCTCCCCATTCTGGCCAAACTCCTCTGGCTTACTAATCAGGGCAAAATAGAAATCTTCTCCCTCTAAACTCGCCTTAAACTCCCTGCTTGGCAAACAAATTACTACCTTCTGTTCAGCCATGTCCTGTAGTGGTTTCAAGATCACTTTTCTCCCATCTGGTCGCAGCATATAAGTATGAGTGTAACCATTATACACTGCTTTATTATCAAACTGCCATGGTCATCCCAAAACGATGTTTGTCGCATCCATCGGTACAACATCAGCTACTATTGATGTCTCAAGCTGAGGACCAAAAGACAAGGCCAACCTACAACGTCGACTGACCTGAATATCTGCATCCCGATTCACCCAGCCGAGCTTGTATGGTTGAGGATGGGGCTCAGTCATCAACCCCAATTTCTTCACAACTTCCTCAGCAATCACATTCTCCCAACTTCCAGAATCAATAATTACCTTGCAAGTTTTACCAGCTACAGTGCACTTTATTGAGAAAATATCGTGTCGACGCCAATCTCCACCAGCTCTTGGTGCAAGACACAACCTCCTAATAATCAGACTCTCTCCCTGGATGTTGTCTAGGTCAATTACATACATCTCATCCTTGAACTCCTCATCCTCGGAAAATTCAACTTCTTGCTCCTCCTCCATAAGTAACTGGGTACGCGCCTTGGGGCACTCATTGGCATAACGTCCTAGGTCATGACACAGATGGCAGCGAACATTGGCTCGATTGCTGCCCACCCTCTGCTGAGTACCTGAAGCCCCACTCGGCACTGTAGGTCTCGAAGGAACTGCCGAAGTTTGTTTCCTCACCATAGGAGGTGCACTCCTACTACCAGAACTCTGCCCCAAAAACTGACCAGATAATTTTCCTCTACTCTAGAACCCTCTATTCCGCATCAGGCTTCGCTCCACTGCTTGCGCCCGCATGTGCGCATCACCAACACTGTCAATCCGATGCAAAGCTAACGCATCCTGGATCGGGAATCACAGTCCAAGCAAATACATGGCTACCAACCTCGGTTCTGACTCCATCAATCGATTTCGAGCCACCAGTCGGTAGAACTCTATAGTATACTCTTCCATGCTTCGATTTTCTTGTGTTAAACCATGCAATTTAGAATAAAGGACCTGCTCATGATTCGGAGGAAGGAACTCCCGATTCATCTCCTGCTTCAAGGCTGCCCATGATGCAATTGGTGGCCTCCCATCCATATACCTCCGGTAGTGCTGTGCATGCCACCAAGCCGCTGCTCGATCTCGGAATCGGATTGTGATAAGCGGCACTTGCTTGTCCAAAGGCACTTCTTTCAGCCGGAAAACATCATCAACCTGCAGGGTCCAATCCACATACTCATCAGGATTCAAACCACCTCTGAACTCCGGTATTTCAATCCGAAACCCGGACTCCCAACGAGTCTGATTGTCATGCATAGGCGGCGGTCCGAAATCCCTGGGAAGCGCTACATCACACCGCGGTTGCTGCCCTCTTTGCAATGGTGGTGGATCTTCAATATTCTGGAAAGGGTCGGCATCACCTTCTCAATGTTCGTCAGGTACATTGCGATCTTGACGAGGTATAGCACGATCTTGCACCTCCAATCGTGCCATCATTGCTTGCAAAATAGCCATCATCTGCTACTGGGTCTCCACAACGTCACGAAGAGAAGGCTCCCCGTTGTTCTGCTCCATGGTTGCCGGTAGAATTTTTTTTTTTTTTAAAATCAAGAACAGATCAAGGACAGATCAAGAATGGATCAAGGACAGATCAAGAACGGATCAAGGCTCTGATCAAGAACGGATCAAGGCTCTGATACCAAGCTGGTGCAGGGCGGTTGTCAAACGCCTGCAGCGACCAAAACCCCTGCTTTGCGAGAATGGGTTCTAGGAATTCTTGGATGCTAGGATTGAGCAAGATGGGGAAGATCCTTTGAAACCTGCAACGATCAAGTGCTGGAAGGGCCGCGTGATTCCTCACGTTGCCAGCCCTCTACCGGATTTCAATCCGGGTCTTCACAAACGGAAGGGACGAACGATGGGTTTCTCACCGTGAGTCCCTGTTTCTTTTTTTTTTTTTTTTAATCAGAAACTTGGAACGGAAGGAAGAGATTCCTCACGAAATCGTCCTCTCCCAACCAGGCTTTCGGCCTGGTGTGCGCAAGAGGAAAAACAAGATGGCCGGCGGCCTTCCACGGAATCACCAAAAGGAAAACACCCGTCCAATTGTATTCCCAAAAAAAATCACCATGCAATGGAGTTTTCCAAAACAAAGAAACACCAAAACACAACACGCCGTCCAATGTAAATTCCAAAACAAAACTCACAACGTCCAATTGTATTGCAAAACAACAGCACGTTGAGCACGTTGTCCAATATAAAAACCAAAACAAGGAAAAAGGCTGCTGTTCTTTTTTTTTGTTTTTTGGTTCGGGTTTTTAAGAAACCATAATACAAATTGTAATCCCCCATGTCACTAACGAGGGAGGGAGAAAAATAATTCTAACACAACTCCACACTGACTCTTGCATGAAACTTCAAACAGATTTTATTTTATTTTTTTTATATAAAAAAAATCAAAAGATCACGCCACTAATAAAATAATAATAATAATAATAAGACTAAAGACTCTGGTATTTTTCCGTATCCGAAATTTCATGGATGCAATTAGTGTATTGGGCCTTCGGCCCAATTCCCAATTAATTGTTTTCATCCCAAAAATGGGTCAGATTTGAAACTTGCTTCCCTTGAAGGCATTTGGACCTGCGCACGTTTCCTGCTGGCGAGGCTGGCGGCCCCAAATTGTCATGGGCCGGAAACTGAACCGAAACGTCTGGGTTGGGCTTCGCCGAACTATCACCAGGCTATCCTGATATATGAGTCAGCTGATCAGGTTCAATATTCATCTCGATGTCCGCATCACTTCCTTGACATGATGTCATTCATTCTCCCCATAAATTGCTTGATGAGGTGTCCCATTTTGGGAAAATAGGTTTCAAGTAGATGGCTTGAATTGGGCTTCAAGAGGTGGCCTCGTGTCATGCTTGAATTGAGTTGGCTCATGATTAATGAGTCAGCTCATGAGCTTAAAGTAGTAGCCTTGAGTTGACTTATCATGTTTTTGAATTGAAGTTGAGTCGGCTCATGAGTAATGAGTTGGCTCAAGAGCTTTGAAGTGGTGGCCTTGGGTCGACTCATGAGTAATATAGTTTCTTCCATGAGTCAGCTCATGTGCTTGCTTTAAGAAAAATGGAACTACTTCAAAGGCTCTAGACTTTATTGACTATACTAGCTACAAAAATAAAGTTAGTCCAAATATATTTTCTTCTTGTTGATGTCCCCATCAGTCCCAGTCTAAGAAACCATAGTATCTATTCGGTTGATATGGTACCTTATCAGATCTCCTTAATGGTTCCTGTGTGGACTCTGGGTGTGATCTAATCACATTCGGTTCTATGTTGTCCCTTAAGTGTGTCGGTTCTTCTACTTGTTGAACTTTACTATGTTCAATCTCAGTGGCTACAGTTCCTTCATCAAAGAACTCATTTTCCAAAAAGATAGCCCTAAGACTGATGAACAACTTTTATTCCTTAGCCTAGTAGAAGCAGTTCCCCTTAGACTCTTTTGGATACCTAACAAATAGGCACCGGTCAGACATAGGTCCAAGCTTATCCATTTCCAAATGTTTGACAAAAGTCGGGCAATCCCAGACTTGAAGGTGTGAGAGTGTCAGCTTACATCCAGTCCGTATCTTATATGGGGTTTTGCTAACGGACTTACTCGAAACTCTATTTAAATGGTAGCAAGCTAACTCTAGAGTATATCCCCAAAAGGACAGTGACAGAGAAGCAAAGCCCATCATGGATTGAACCATGTCTAACAGGATTCGATTCCTCTTTTCAAACACTCCATTTAACTGAGGTATCCTTGGAGGCGTCCATTGAGAGAGAATCCCATTCACCTTAAGATATGTCAGAAAATCATCGAAAAGACATTCACCATCTCGATCTGATCGAAGGGTTTTGATATACTTTCCAGTTTATTTTTCTACTTCATTACGATATCATTTGAACATTTCAATCAATTCAGTATCTCATCAAAAGATATAACCGTATCTCGAAAGGTCATCTATAAACATAATGAAATAATTGTACCCACCTCTGGCATTAATATTCATAGGTCCGTATACATCAATATATACCAGACTTAGAATTTCTTTGGCTCGTTCACCTTTTCTAATAAAAGGTGATCTTGTCATCTTTCCAAGAAGACAAGACTCATAGGTTGGTAGTGAATTACATTCATTGATCTCGAGAAGACCCTTACTTTTCAACCGTTTATCTTGTTCTTGTTAATATGACCTAGCCTACAATGCTATAGATACTCATCGCTGACATTATCTATCCTAGGGCATTTGCTAGATGTGTACAATACACTAACAGATCATGATAGTATGTAAATGCCATTGTTCATGTATCCATTTATCACAATAAAATCATTCCAAAAGATTTTGTAAATATCATTCTTTATTGATAGTTCATAACCATACATGACTAATTGGCCTACAGAAATGACATTTAGGATGAAAGATGGACAGTAATGATACTCATTCAAAATGATTGTACAAGACACAAAAACTAATTTGATGGCTCCCAATGCCAGGACTGGAACTTGGCTTCCATTTCTCACATTCAAGAATATCTCACCTTCATCGAATCTCCTACTAAGTTGAAGTCCCTGCAAAGAATTGCAAATATGAATTGGACTTCTGGTATCCAATATCCAGTTAGTAGTATCATAGAGTGAGAAACTACAAGGCGTTATCATATAAATACCTTGTCCAGCACTGCCCTACTGTTTCCTCTTCTTGGACCTGTATGGGTCAAGGGATGCAATATAAAGAGGATAGTTTCTCTTTCAATGACCCTACTTCTTACAGAAGAAGCACTCTACCAGGCTCTTACCAGCCTTCACCTTCTTGACCTGACTGGGCCCGGAAGCATTTCGCACCTTCTTTCCTTTATTTCTCTTTTTCCCATTCTTAAAGGGACGATGCCCCACTGAAGATCCTCCTACTAGATTTACCACCCCTTTATTGAGTTGGTGGTCTTTCTCATAAGTCTGTTGTAACCCCAACAGACAGTGGTAGTTAACTACAGGCTTATTCATTTTGAAATGATCGAGAAAGTCTAGATAAGAAGAGGACAAGGAATTCAGTATCGTATCTTTCCCGAGCTGTTCATGTAAGGGATATTTGAGCTTGCCCAGACACTCAATCATCTCAATCATGTACAATACATGATCAGTGATCAAGGCCCCATTAAGCATCCCCATTAAAGATCCTCCTACTAGATTTACCACCCCTTTATTGAGTTGGTGGTCTTTCTCATAAGTCTGTAGTAATCCCAACAGACCGTGGTAGTTAACTACAGGCTTATTCATTCTGAAATGATCGAGAAAGTCTAGATAAAAAGATGGCAAGGAATTCAGTATCGTATCTTTCCCGAGCTATTCATGTAAGGGATATTCGAGCTTGCCCAGACACTCAATCATCTCGATCATGTATAATACATGATCAGTGACCAAGGCCCCATTCAGCATCCATGCATATTAGATGGCCTAGGATGTTGACTCCGTTATTGATTTTGATGATAAATAAAATACTTAAATATAAGTTGAGTACTATATGTTCCTTGAAGTGTGTTTAATAAAAAAGGTACTCATCAAAATAGCTAAATTGGATTTCTTATCAAATAATGAAGAAGCCATTTCTGTGGATGAAAGATCAGTTATAAATGGACTCAGGCACTTGAGAAATGCTTGAAATGATTTAAAGAGTTCAACTCAAAAAAGTGTCAGCAGAGTTTCAGTGATTTTTGAAGAAATCTCAGCAAGTGTCGACTCAAAGTATCGACTCACAGTTCAAGTATCGACTCATGGCAGTGCAAGTGTGACTCAAGCCAGCACGCAGAAAGAGTTTTAGATGGCATAATTGAAGTATCAACTCATGCCACTCAAATGTCGACTCAAGGCCTGAGAAAAACTTCTTACAAAACATGCTGAAATTGAAGATTTGCCTATAGTGTTGACTCATGGATGTCAAGTGTCGACTTAAGTGTTGACTCACCTGAAGAAGTGTCGACTTACCTGAGAATTCTAAAGAGCTTCAATGAAGAATTTTGAACTAGATGTTGACTCATGGAACTTAAGTGTCAACTCACAGCTTGAAGTGTCAACACTTGAAGTTCTGGAAACAGTAATGGCTAGTTTTTCAAACATAGAACTCAGCCCTCTTGGCTCCCAATGGCTAGTTTTATATGTATAATGATCATAAACTATCTCTAAGACCTTGGGATGGTATTTAAGTGATTTTAATTCAAGAAAATAAAAAAAAGAAATATAATAAAGAAGAGAACAAGAGAAAAAAAGGGGAAGAGAGAAGCAAGTGTATTCACTTCCATTCATTGAAAGCAACTACCTTCAAGCAAAAAGAAGTCTTCAAGCATTCAAAGCTATCAAAAAGCATTCAAGTCCAATACTTTTGAGCATTGATTGAGGCTTCATCAAGTTTAAGACAAGCAACTTCTCCAAGCTTCAAAAAGATATCAGCTTTATATTAGAAAGCTTTTCTTGTTGCTTTACTTTATCTTATATCTTTATTGTAAAGGTTTTTGGTGAGCCTAAGAACAAAACTAAGGAGGTTTTTGGTTAGCCTACTTGAAAACCAAAGAGGTTTTTAGTAAGCTTAGTTGAAAACCAAGAAGGTTATTGGTTAGCCTTTGAAAATCAAGAGGTTTCTTTTGGTGAGTCTTGTAAAAACCAAAAGGGGTTTTGATTAGTAAGCTCGGAAAACTAATCGACTCTAATTGTAGGAGATTATAGTGGATTCCCAAGTAGACCTTGGCGAGTGGATGCAGGTGCATTGGAAAGCACCGAACCACTATACATGACTTGTGTTTGTGATTGTCTATTGCTCTCTTTACTTGCTCTTATATTTGTTGCATTTATATTTTTGCTACATACTCTTCAAGAGCATACACTTACACCTCACACTAGCACTTGATTAAAAATTTGAATTGGCACACATTCTTACAAATATTTTTTTAGAAACCCAATTCATCTCTCCTCTTGGATTGCTTACTAAGAAATAAGTGGTATCAGAGCCACATTCTCAGTATATAGGTCTAACTTCCTTGAATAAAGATCTATGGCAACCCCCTTTGGTACTAGTGTAGTTAAGGGACAAGCCTTAAATAGACCTCCATACTTTAATGAAACAAATTATACTTATTGAAAAACTAGAATGAGAATTTACATGCATTCTATAGATTATAATTTATGGAAAGTAGTTGATAAAGGTCCTTATATTCCTTCGGTTGTGGTTAATGGTATTTCCATCCCAAAGCTTGAAGAGGATTGTGATGAAAATGACATTAAACAATCCGAGATCAATACGAAAGTAATGAATCTTCTGTATTGTACATTGGATCCTAGAGAGTTCAATAGGATTTTTACACATCTACCAAAGAATAATGGAACACACTTGAGGTTATCCATGAGGGTACTGATCAAGTGAAGAACATCAAAGTTAATATGTTAGTGCATACTTATGAGATGTTCCGCATTGAACCAAATGAATCTATCACTGACATGTACACTAGATTCATAAATATTGTAAATGGCATGAGAAGTTTAGGTAAAATTATGTTTAATGCCGATCTTGTTAACAAAATTTTCAGGTCACTTCTAACATCTTGGGATCCAAAGGTGACAGCCATACAATAAGCCAAAGATGTTCACAAACTACCATTGGAGCAGTTAGTAGGATCGCTCATGACTTATGAGCTAAATTTAAAATAAAAGTCTATGGATTTGGACAAGAAGAAAAAGGGGATAGCTTTCAAGTCTACAACACCAAAAAAATCCTTAAATGAAGAATTAGAAGGAGAAGATGATGATGAGAGTGAGGAAGCTCTTCTAGCAAGAAAATTCAAAAAAATTATGAGGAGAAAGAAATTCTATTACAAGCAAAAGTCTCAACCAAGAAAAGAAAAGGAGAAAGGAAAAGAAAAGGAGAAAGAACAGCCTATCTACTTCGAATGCAAGAAGCCTGGACACTACAAGTATGACTACCCTCTCATAAAGAAATCAAGAAATAAGCTTAGAAAGAATGCAATGATGGCAACTTGGAGTGACAGTAAGGACTCTAGTTCAGATGAAGAACCAACTGAAGTCACCAATCTATGTTTCATGGCTCTACAATATAAAGAAGAAGAGGTACATTCTGATCTTGAAGTAGACTATACTTTTGATGAATTAAGAATTGCATTTGATTAATTAATGCATGACTATAAGGTGATGATTTCTGGAAATAGAAAGCTGAAAAAGTATGCAAACACTTTTTCACATGAAAATACTACTCTTTTAAATGAAGTCAATAACTTGAAAAATAAAATTGATGATTTAGAAAAAAAACAAAGCTTTATCTATGAAAAATGAAGTTTTAAAAAGACCTAAAGCTACTGTTTCAAATAATAAACTTTTGAAGAAAAGTAAAGATCTCGAAATAAAAAATTAGCAATATAAAGATGAGCTTGATAAGATAAAACCTTTTGTTGAAAAATTCACATATAGTTCTAAAAAGTTAAATCTTCTTTTAATCAATCAAAAAGCTATTTTTACTAGAGCTGGATTAGGTTATAGATCTCAGAAACAGTAAAAGTATTTCAAAATTGTTTTTGTACTTGCATCATCTAGCATTAGATACTTTTCTTGCAAAAGAGTAGGTCATAAAGCTTTTCAATATAATTTAAGAAAAATTAATGATTCTAGAAAGATTTGGGTTCCAAAAGGAATCACTTTTAATACTAACCTTAAAGGATGCAAGTTGGCTTGGGTACCTAAAAACAAAACTTAATTTGCTTTGCAGGTATGTCTTGCAACCAATGAAAATAAAAGATTGTGGTATCTCGATAGTGTTTGCTCAAGATACATCATAGAAGATGTGAAGCAATTCACCTCTCTTGAAGCAATAAATGGAGGGAGTGTAACCTTTGGTGATAATGGTAAAGAAAAAATTATTGGTATTGGTAAGGTTCATATCTCCCCTTCTACTTGGATTGATAATATTTTTTTAGTTGAAAGGTTAAAGCATAATCTTCTTAGTATTAGCCAATTTTGTGTTCAAGGTTTTCAAGTTATTTTTGAATCATCTTTTTGCATGATTGCTAGTCCTGATAAAATTGGAGTGAAATTCATTGAAAAAAGGCATGGTAATATCTATCTTGTTGACTTGGATAATCTATCTTTGCCTAATGGAGAATGTCTAGTCGCAATGAATTCCATTATTAATGAGACTAGTTGGCTTTGGCATCGTAGATTAGGTCATGCAAGCATGTATTTACTATCAAAACTTTGCAAAAAGGATTTAGTAAGAGACTTACCAAAACTTAGTTTTGGGAAAGATAAAATTTTAGAAGCATGCCAATTTGAAAAATAAGAAAAAATATTTTTCAAACTTAAAGGTTTTGTTATAACTTCTAAGCCATTAGAACTACTCTATATGGATCTCTTTGGACCAACTAGGATATCTAGCATAGGAGGCATGAGATATAGATTAGTTATAGTGGATAATTTTTCATGATTTACATGGATTTTATTTCTTGCTCACAAAGACGAATCATTTTCAGCCTTTATGAAGTTTTACCGAAAAGTTTCTAATGAAAAAGGTACTTCAGTTATTTGCATTCATAGTGATCATGGTTCTAAATTTGAAAATTAGGATTTTGAAAACTTTTGCAATGAAAAAGAAAATGAACATAATATTTCTACACCTAGGATACCTCAATAGAATAGGGTTGTAAAAAGAAAAAAATCATACTTTAGAAGAAATAGCACGCACCATACTTTATGAAAATAATTTGCCAAGATATTTTTGGACTGAAGCAGTTAATACTACTTATTATATTTTAAATTATGTTTTAATTCGTTTGATTTTAAAGAAAACTCCATATGAGCTTTGGAAACAAAGAAAATCAACTTTAAAATATTTTCGTGTTTTTGGTTGTAAATGTTTTATCATGAATAATAGTAAAGATAATTTAGAAAAATTGATGCCAAGTCTGATGAAGATATCTTCTTAGGATACTCTACATCAAGCAGGGCATATAGAGTTTTTAACAAGAGAACTTTAGTAGTAGAGGAGTCTGTACATGTAGTCTTTGAAGAGTCTGCTAACAAATTCTCTGGAAAAGAGGATACTTCTGATGTATGTGCAGGTGCTGAAAAATTAAAGAAGCTGACATTGGATGATCAACCCTCTCAATAAAATGAAAAAGATCAAGACAAGAATGAAAGAGAAGAAGCCATATAATCCACACCAAAGCATTAAGATCTACCTAAGGAGTGGAGGTATGCTCATGGACATCCTAAGGAGTTAATCCTAGGTGATCCATCAAAAGGAATAAGAATAAGATCTTCAATTAGAAATGAATGTGACTATATTGCTTTTGTTTCTCAAGTTGAACCAAAATATTTGGAAGATGCTGAAAAAGATCCTAATTGGATTAATGCAATGCAAGAAGAATTAAATTAGTTTGAAAGAAATAATGTTTGGACACAAATAGAAAAACCATATAATATTTCAATTATTGGCACAAAATGGGTATTTAGGAACAAATTGGATGAAAATGGTATTATAACTAGAAATAAAGCTAGGCTAGTTACCAAAGGCTATAATCAGGAAGAAGGGATTGATTTTGATGAAACATTTGCTCATGTTGCTAGACTTGAGGCAATTATATTACTTTTAGCATTTACATGTTTTATGAACTTCAAATTATTTCAAATAGATATTAAAAGTGCTTTTCTAAATGATTTTATTATCGAGGAAGTGTTATTGAATAACCAACTAGATTTAAAAATCATGCACATGCTGATCATATTTTTAAACTACACAAAGCATTTTATAGTTTAAAACAAGCACCCCGAGCATGGTATGAAAGACTCAGCAAGTTTTAATTAAAACAATTTTTCTAGAGGCCATGTTGACACTACATTATTTCTAAAAAAGAAAAATAATGATTTATCAATAGTACAAATTTATGTTGATGATATTATATTCGGTGCTACTAATGAACTTCTTTGTCAAGAGTTTGCCAAGCTTATATAGAGAGAGTTCGAAATGAGCATGATGGGACAACTCAACTTTTTTCTCAGACTCCAAATTAAGAAAACTAAAGATGAAATCTTCATCAACCAAGCTAAGTATATAAGAGAAATCTTAAAGAAGTTTGGAATGGAGACTACCAGATCAATAGGTACACCTATGAGCACCTCTTATAAACTTGATAAAGATGAACATGGTAAATCAATTGATCAGAAATTATATAGAAGAATGATTGGTTCATTATTATATCTGACTGCTAGTAGACCAGATATCATGTTTAGTATTTGTATGTGTGCTAGATAACAGTCTGATCCTAAATAATCTCATATGTTAGCTGTTAAGCGCATATTTAAATACTTATCTGGTATAATTGATATTGGTTTGTGGTATTTTAGAGATTCATCTATTGATTTGATTGGATATTCTGATGCTGATTTTACTGGGTATAAATTAGATAGAAAAAGCACAAGTGGAACTTGCCAATTTCTTGGAGTTAACTTAATCTCCTAATTTAGCAAGAAACAAACTTCAGTTATACTATCCACAGCTGAGGCTGAGTATACTGCAGTAGGAAATTGTTATGCTCAAATCTTGTGGATTAAGCAAAAAATTAAAGATTTTGGAATCAAACTAATTAAGACACCCATAAGATGTGATAACACTAGTGCTATAAACTTAACTAAAAATCCTGTTCAGCACTCTAGAAGTAAGCATATTGAAATAAGGCATCATTTTATTAAAAATCATGTTGAAAATAATGATATTATACCTGAATTTGTTAGTACTGAAATACAACTAGCTGATATATTAACCAAGCCTCTCCAAGAAGATTTGTTCGGTATGATTAGAAGAGAACTTGGGGTCATCAACCCTTTTGATTGAAATTTCCAACTCTTCATAATCTTTGACCCTTGTTTGATCAAAATTGCTTATTAATCTTGTTCAAATTCCTTAAAATCCTTCCTATTTTGATCAATGGTTTGTTTTCCTTTTTTTTTATTTTAAGTTGAAGTGTCAACACTTGAAAGTGTCGACACCTGTAAGTGTCGACACTTGACTCTATGTCGTGAGTCAACACTTGAACGGCATCAAACTGAGCTAAAATAGGGAAAACAGATGGTTTTCTTCACTTTTCTCACTCCACTATGAGCCAACTCATCCCCTAACCTAGCTTCACCATCCTCTTCCCTCTAATATTGGATTCAATCGATCAATTCTTCATTTGGGATAGGTTTTATTAGGTTTTTCACTGCACATTCTCCTATTTCCACTGTTCTTCATTCGGTTTCACTATGTTTGCACCGTAGAAACCCTAGGTTTTCTTCCCTTCTTGCATTCCTATCTTGTATCCTTGAAATAGGGCCTAAAAAATAAGTTGTCTAGCATCCAAGACCATCCATTCAAGAAGAAGAAAGAAGAACTAAAGCGAGGCATGAGGCCAGTGCAGCGGTTGAGCATGATAACCCTGCTAGACCCCTAATTTCTGTAGCAAACAGAATGGGATTGAAAACTATCATCAGTGATCATCGAGTGGACTTTGATTTTATAGACCAACAGCACTTTAAGATAGGCTAGTGGCTAAGGGATGCAGGATTGGTATCATTCCGCTCATTGTCAGATAGATTTTATCTGAGACTGATTAGAGAGTTTTATGGATTGCTTGCCCAAGGTAGTGATGGCTGGATTGCTCAGGTTCGAGGTAGAGATATTCTAATATCAGTAGAGATTCTGAGTAGAGTATGAGACATTCCTATGAGAGGATCTATCGTAGATGCTCTAGTTGATAGATTCAGTGGTCTTCGATGCATTTTTGAGATAGACGATCTACTTGAGGGAGCCACTATAGTAGCATCGACGTTATCGCCTAAGATGAGGTTGCTACACCATATTGTTGCCCAGATCCTTACACTAAAGACCGGTCGATTCAACTTCATCACAAAGCATGATCTTCTAGTCATGGTTTCTTTGGTACAGCATACTCCAGTATGCCTCCAATGCTCATGGTACATTAGTTAACCGAGGCATCGATTAACTAGAGACTGTGTTTGCTCGACGAGATGGGGTTGACATTACTGTTTAGAGCTTATGGAGTGATCGCAGACAATGAGCCCTACAGGTAGCTACTTCACACAAACATCTATGATATCAGATCACTTCACTGGATGGGGTATTAGCTTGTCAGAGGCTAGTGGAGACGATAAATATCGGGTCAGGTCACTGACAAAGATGATGATGTGGTGGAGGAGAGTATTTTTTCAGGTGAGGCAGGGCCTTTAGAGCCACCCAGTGATATTCCTAAGGTTCAGCCCGAGCCTTCAGTATAGCCAGAGCCCACTCCTCAGCCTGAGCTAGCATAGATAGATATCCTTGGTGCTATAGACAGCTTAGAGGAAAGAGTCGCTCACATTGAAACTGAGGTGATGATCATTCATTAGCGAGTCGACAGGATTCATATGAAGATGAGGGAGAGCCATCGAGGATTGAGTGATGGCATCTCTGCCATTTTGTCTGCATTGGCTAGACCTTCATCAAGCAAAGCTCTTGCACCATCAACTCCAGCTAATTCACCTCCAGCACCTTCTGCTCCAAGACTTGATTTGGAGGATGATGAGACTAACTCTATTGAGTTTGAGATTGATGATCTGATGACAGAGCCAATGCTAGAGGCAATAGCTGACCTTCCTAGGAGTCCTATTTCTGATCCATCTAGATCATCCTTTTAGACTCCGATCCTATCATCCTCACCTTCTAGATCTAATCCACATCCTATTTCGATTCCTGCACCTACTCCTTCATTCCATCATCCTTTGATACACCTATCTTATATTCTCCATCTTGGCATACATCCTCTCTTATTAGGAAACTAGGATTCTATACCCCTGGTTTCCACCATCTTGATTCAAGACCCATTTTGATCCTTCTCCCCTTCCTCTTGATACAGTTCCTCTGGTTAGTTCTATTCTTGCTACTGATGTAGCTTCTACCTCTTCTGTACCAGCTAGAGGCAGGACATATGTCAGATGCAGAGGACAAGGCCATTGTTGATGAGGGACAGGATTCTAATATGATGCAGGATGATATGCAAGGGATAGAGATGAAGAAATTCATATTACAGCAAGCAAATAGTTTTGAATTTTTTTATGGTTGTGATTCTCGAAGCTAGCCTAGATTAGGTTAGGGTTATCCTGTATCAATTAGCATCCTACACACATGCTAGATCAATCAAAAAGAAAGAAAATCAGGATCCTAGGTCTAAGAAGGACTATTAGGAGGATGTTCAACTTCAAGAAATCAGACAAAAAGAGGTGAAAATTAGGTTTAGCATACCAGGCAATGATTTCTAGTTGATGTGAAAGAGATTGCTCTGCTTAGATCTGCACCTGGATGATCTGGTCACGTTTTCGCAGATCCGTCAGCTTTTTTTAGCATCATTCGGAGGCAAAGAAAACTTCATACGAGGATGGTTTCACCAAAGGGATCCTACAAACATCAAAGGTTAGAGGCAAACAAGAAAAAAAAAGAAACTGGAGATCCGGCTGAAGGATGATTGGAAGATGGAGTTGCAGGGGGTTAGCGGCCTTGGAAGAAGCTTTGGGCATCTGGATCTTGGAGAGGGCTGATGGTGGGTATCTTAAGGCTCTTGCTTGGATGGATAATGGCTAGGGCTTTGTAAGAAGAAAAAAGGAACAAGTCTCACACACACTTCCAAAGAACACAAATTGTCACAAGAAAATTTACCAGAGTTTATTTCATGAATAAAAGATTAGATTACAAGAGGGGAGGGGTGGGGTATTTATAGATTCACCCAGGACCTTTTCCTTGTCAAAATTGGATTACAAGTTTGTATGGGACAAGGAGTACAAGGTTTAACTAGAATTAGGAGTACAAAGTTTTATTGAAATTAGGAGGCCTAAATTTTAGTAGGACTTGGACATTGGACTCCATGTAGAACTTGGAAGCTTTGACTTTTCTCCATGGACTTGGGCTAGGATGAAATCCTCTTGGGCTACTTTGACTTTCCACTCCCTACTGGGCTTGGACTTGGTCTTGGGCACCAACCTTGGTGGACCTGGACTGGGATGGGCGCTAACTACAAGAATGGGCTTGAGGGGTGCCAGCTCCTGATGGGCTTCTGGACTAGGGTGCCTGGAAGAAAGAATATTCCCTTGGGGCACCAGGTATCTTCAAATGTGGAGGGGCACCATGGGCTTGGGTGGCATGAAAGGAGTCCAGATGCTGGGCTGGTGACTTGAGTGCTGGTCCAACAATCCTCCTCTTGAGCATGAAAGTTACAGGACTCATATGACTGAATTGAAACTAGGTGGACTTCTTGACTGGACTAACATAACTTATAAATGGACTCAAGTAATAAGACTCAATGTACTAAACAAGGAACTTCAACTGACTTAGTGATCCCGACTTGCTCACTTGATTACAAGACTTAACAAAAATTGACCAACACATGACTTAGAGAATAAATTGAAGCTTGAAGTCTATGTCTAATCTGATGTCCCCATCAATCGTGTTCCATCAAGACCTATCCAGACCCGTTTCTCTGATCTCCGGCTGATGTGGCCACGATCCCATGCTTTTACTGATACAAGACTGATTAAGATTGGATCCTCGGATGACGAGGAGTATGCTTGGGATAGTCTTTATTGCTTAGATAGTTTATATTTTAGTACTATTGTATGCATTTATGTTTGTTTACTACCATGTATATTTACTTGTATCAATGTATGAAGTGTACTTCAATGAATGAAATCTTTTTTATATATCAATGTTTTATCCTTGGAATTATATTGCTAAATTTTTGTGATGTTTTCATCCTTCCCTTTGCTCTAACCTTTATAATGATGACAAAAAAGGGAAGAATTAAGTGAGAAATAAGGGGGAGAGATAAAAACAAAAAAAGAAGAGAGATAGATAGGAGAGATAAGTAAAAGAGATATGTATAAGAGTTAACAATGAAAGAAAAATGAATGTAAAGAGAAAAGTGTAATGAGTGAGGGGGAGTAATCCTCCCCTTGCTGATTTGTGTAAATTAGTTAGTTAAAATTAGTTTTTTAAAATTTCTTGCAAAATCAGCTTTTCGGTTTATGAAAACTCTTTGAAAATCAGTTTTTCGAATTATCTTTTGAGGGGGAGTATTTATACTCTTCAATCTTTTATTCAAAATTTCTTTTTGACTACATCACTATTGCTCTATGATGAATTTATTATGTTAAAGCATGTTTTATCTCTGATACTCATTAAGAGTATCATGGTACATGAAATTGTTTTTAGCTCTGATACTCTTATAGTTCCAATTAAATTCAAATGAGCTTTTAGACTTTATCTCTTACCTTTCTTTACTTTAACACAAAATGCAATAAGTTTTATGCAAATTGAAAATTTTTTTAAGAGCTTATTATATGAATTATACTTAAAGGTTTTGTCATCATCAAAAAGGAAGAGATTATTGACTCTGTTATTGATTTTGATGATAAATAAAATACTTAAGTATAAGTTGAGTACTAACATGTTCCTTGAAGTGTGTTTAATAGAAAAAGGTACTCATCAAAATAGCTAAATTGGATTGCTTGTCAAATAATGAAGAAGCCATTTCAGTGGATGAAAGATCAGTTATAAATGGACTTAGTCACTTGAGAAATGCTTGAAAGGACTTAAAGAGTTCAGCTCAAAAAAAGTGTCAGTAGAGTTTCAGTGATTTTTGAAGAAATCTCAGCAAGTGTCGACTCATAGTTCAAGTATCGACTCACGGTAGTGCAAGTGTCGCTCAAGCTGGCATGCAGAAAGAGTTTTAGATGGCATGGCTGAAGTATTGACTTATGCCACTCAAGTGTCAACTCAAGGTGTCAACTCAAGGAGCGACTCAAGACCTGAGAAAAATTTCTTACAGAACATGCTGAAATTGAAGACTTGCTTGAAGTGTTGACTCATGGATGTCAAGTATCCACTCAACTGTCGGCTCACCTGAAGAAGTGTTAACTCACCTTAGAATTCCATAGAGCTTCAATGAAGAATTTTGAACTAGGTGTTGACTCATAGGACTTAAGTGTCGACCTTAAGTGTCAACTCACAGCTTGAGGTGTTGACACTTAGAGTTCTAGAAAAAGTAATGGCTAGTTTTTCAAATGCAGAACTCGGCCCTCTTGGCTTCCAATGGCTAGTTTTTCATGTCTAATGATCATAAACCATATTTAAGGCCTTGAGATGGTATTTAAGTGATTTGAATTCAAGAAAATAAAAAGAAGAAATACAAGAAAGAAGAGAACAAGAGAACAAAAAAGGGGAAGAGAGAAGCAAGTGCATTCACTTCCATTCATTGAGAGCAACTACCTTTAAGCAAAAAGAAGTCTCCAAGCATTCAAAGCTATCAAGAAGTATTCAAGTCCAACATTTTTATGCATTGATTGAGGCTTCATCAAGTTCAAGACAAGCAACTTCTCCAAGCTTCAAAGAAATATCAGCTTTATATTAGAATGCTTTTCTTGTTGCTTACTTTAACTTATATCTTTGTTGTAAAAGTTTTTGGTGAGCCTAAGAACAAAACCAAGGAGGTTTCTGGTTAGCATACATGAAAACCAAAGAGATTTTTGGTTAGCCAACTTGAAAACTGAGGTTTTTGGTAAGCCTATTGAAAACCAAGGAGGTTATTGGTTAGACTTTGAAAACCAAGATGTTTCATTTGGTGAGCCTTGTAAAAGTGAAAAGTGATTTTGATTAGTGAGCCCGGAAAACTAATCGGCTATAATCATAGGAGATTATAGTAGATTCCCATGTGGACCTTGGGGAGTGGTTGTAGGTGCATTGGAAAGCACCGAACCACTATACTTGGCTTGTGTTTGTGATTGTCTATTGCTCTCTTTACTTGCTCTTATATTTATTGTATTTATATTTTCATTGCATACTCTTCAAGAGCATACACTTACACCTCACACTAGCACTTGATTAGAAATTTGAATTGGCAAACATTCTTGCAAGTAATTTTTTGGAAACCTAATTCACCCCCCCTCTTGGGTTGCTTACTGGGAAACACAGGAGACCTTGTACCTCTTGATGCAGAACAAAGAACAAGGAAACGTATGCGGAAGTAAATTTAAGATTAATTCTTTTTTTTTTTTTTTTTATATTTCAGAAATTGGTTTTGACTCAAAGTAAAGCTAAACTAAGTTGAAGGAAACTAGGTAAGGATTGAAAGCATAATTTAGATGAAACTAAATTATCAGAGTAGTTCAGAAGTAACGGATCGCTGGGGTTGAGAAACTCCCAGACCTAGGGTTTCGCTCTGAACTTTCAACAGAACAGAAATAGAGAGGAGAGATGGTTTACTAACCAGACAGTGATCTTCTCAGGATTTTGGTGGAAGAACTCTCTCGAGCAGATTGTGGATCCTCGGAGTCGGCTATCTTCGCAATGGATCTTCCAATACTGATCTTGTGGTTTGGTCGGCTTCTCCTGGACTCAAGATCTGGGAAAGAAGAGGAACAAGTGATGGAATTCAGATACTCAAGAAAGATTTACCAGGTTGAAGAACTTGAAAGCTGAAGTTGCTGAAATCAGGATTCTCCTGGAGGCCGATCTGACTTTCTCTTAGAATTGCTGTAGATCTGAAGTATCTGGACTGGAGCTGGATGCTGGTGGCCGGCCTGGACTTGGAGAGGGTGGCCGTGAGAAGTGGAATAGACTAGGGCTTGGTGGAAAGAGAAGGGTGATGGCGGCTAGGGTTTGGGAGTGGAGTGGCTAACCTAGGATTTGGGTTTTGGAGATCTCACACCTCCTCAAAGTTCCTGGGGAACCCGGATTTACTCCCTCACGGAGCTCAACACCTGGATGCAAGTGCGGAAGAGAGAAAACACAAAGTTTGCTCACAAAAAAAATTTGGTTTCATTCATCTGATTGATTTAAACTTACAAGAGGAGTTTAATTTATAAGGCTTTACAAGGGAGTAGGGTTTTACATCTTCCCATGTGGGACTAAAGGAGGGGATCTACAAACCAGAAAAAATCATACACATATGGTCGGCCAAAGTACCAAAAAAATTGATTTGGGTTATAAAAGGCAGGTAGATGGCGCCTCCTTGTATGGATCTTCAAGAGAATTTTTTTCCTTCCATGGATCACTCTTTTGGACTCCTCCTTTTCTTCCTCCCTAAGTCAAGGTCCTTCCCATCTTTGTTTTGGATTTTTTTGGCAGGTAGTGGGCGCCTCCTTGAAGTTCTCTCCAAGAAAATTTCTTCCCATCTTTACTTTGGTTCTCTTGGGAAAGTCTTGGCCGCCCCCTTGATTTGTGGACTCTTGGTGGATTTCTCCTCATCTGGCGCATGAGAGAAGGAAGCTGCTATCTGTGGAGTGGGGACCAAAGGCTGCTGGATGTAGATATGGCACCCCCTGGACTCAGGCGTATGGCTGGGAGTGTGGTGTCCACTTGCTTGGTCTTGGGAGAAAATGTAACACCCCGGGTTGAAACCCTAGTCCACTACTGAGTCAACATGACTCAACAAAATAAAATGCAGGTAATGTAGACTCAAGCTAAATTGAGTTGATCTAGTCAACTCTTATTACAAACCAAAAACCCTAATTTTTTTCGGGCATGGTTAATCAGAGATCCAGATGGAGCTCTGAAGTCTTCTTCAGAGTCTGGTGCCCGCACCAATTCTCCCAGGGTGGGAGGAACTCGACCCTGTCGAGTATGGATCCAGTTGGCTCTGGTATCTCTCCAAGAGGTCTAGGTCCAGCTCTTGTAACTCTTCTCGAGAGATCCAAGAGTCATCAGAATCTGGCCTTCCTAGCCAGCGGACCAGGTATCTTTGGTATCCTCGATTACGAGTAGAGATAACCTGATCATCCAGGATCTTTTCAATCTGCTCTTTTCTCACAGGCCAATTTGTTGGTGGACACACAGGGTCAGGTTCACTCTCAAGAGCAGGATTAGGTTCAAAAGCCTCACTGGGAATCACAGCTGGCTCCCTATACTCTACTAGGTCTGTAATGTTGAAAGTGGAGCTAATGCCTAGTTCTGGAGGCAACTCGAGCACATAGGCATTGGATCCTACTCTCTTTACCACTCTAAATGGTCCAGCTCCCCTAGCATGTAACTTTCTAACGGTTCTAGGAGGAAACCGTTCAGGCCTTAACCTAATCATTACAGTCTCCTACGTCAAAAGTTTTGACTCGCCTTTGAGAATCAGCTAATTTCTTATAAGTTTCATTACTTAAATTTATTTTGGCTTGAATTTCTTTATGCAAGTCTTTTATATGCTGTTGAAAAACTTCGGCAGACTCGGAGACCCGTGTGTGGACTGGTAAAGGAGCTAGGTCAAGAGGTGTGTGGGGTTTGTAACCATGCACAATTTCAAATGGACTCTTACCCGTAGACCTATTGACCGAGTCATTATATGCAAATTCAGCTCTAGGTAAGTACAAATCCCAGTTCCTAATGTTTTCACCAACAAGAACCTTAGCAGATTGCCTAAACTACGGTTCACTACTTCAGTTTGGCCGTCAGTCTGGGGATGATAGGCAGTTGAAAACTTAAGTTTCGTCCCTAACTTATGCCAAAGGGTTTTCCAGAAATAGCTGGTGAACCGAACATCCCTATCTAAACAATGGTCTTGGGTAGGCCATGGAGTCGAACTATCTCATTAAAGAACAGGGTGGCTACCTTAGACGCATCAAATGTTTGGGAACAAGGCAAGAAATGGGCCATCTTGGAAAATCGGTCTACTACAACACAGATAGAGTCATGCCTCCTCTGGGTCTTAGGCAAACCTAACACAAAGTCCATGCTCACATCTTGCCAAGGACGATCTAGGACAGGGAGTGGGGTATAAAGGCCGGTGTTCTGTTTTCGCTGTTTGGCAACAGCGCAGGTCCGACACCTAGCCACAATGTGTGCTACATCTCTTTTTAAGCTAGGCCAGAAAAAATGGTCTTCAATAGCCAGGGTGGTCTTATCTTTTCCGAAATGGCCAGCTAAACCTCCAGCATGAGTTTCCCAAATCAAGAATTCCCTAAGAGAGGTTCTAGGGATGCAAAGCCTATTCTTAAAGAATAGAAAGCCATCTAAAAGGGAATAATCCTTATGTTCACTAGATGGTCCTTGAGTTAGATCCTGGTATACAGTCTTGAAATCCGGACATGACTCATATTCTTCTTTGATTTGCTCAAACCCTATGACTTCAGCCCTAACAGAATTCAACAACAAAGATCGACGACTAAGGGCATCAGCTACCTTATTTTCAGACCCAGCCTTATGCTTCAAACAAAAGTATAGGCTGGATATACTCTACCCACTTAGCATGCCTAGGGTTAAGCTTCTTCTGAGAATTCAAAAATCTAAGAGCCTCATGGTCCGAAACAGCACAAATTCTTGCAGTAGTAAATAATGTCTCCAGTAACGCAAAGCTTGCACTACCGCGTAAAATTCCTTATCATAGGTAGAATACCTAAGCTTAGCATCGTTAAGTTTTTCACTAAAGAATGCTACGGGATGGTTCTCTTGGCTTAGGACTCCACCTATACCTACTCCTGAAGCATCACAGGCAACCTCAAATACCTTTGAAAAGTTCGGTAATCTCAAAATGGGTGCCTGGGTCATCCTATCCTTAAGATCTAGGAAGGCTTTATGGGTTGCTTTGGTCCACTGAAATTCTCCCTTCCTGATGCAGTCTGTGATAGGAGCAACTACGGTACTAAACCCCTTGATGAATCGCCTATAGAAGGTAGCCAAGCCATGGAAACTTCTGACTTCATGCACACTGGTCGGCTCTGGCCATTCTACTATGGACCTAATCTTTTCAGGATCGACAGCCACGCCGTCAGGGTTACAACAAATCCAAGGAAGATAATCCTACTGGTCATAAATTCACACTTCTTGAGATTACCGTAGAGACTATCATTCCTCAAAACTTGACAGACCTGTCTAAGGTGGCCTAGGTGATCTGCAGGGGTCTTACTATAGATCAGGATGTCATCAAAATAGACCACTACAAACTTTCCTATGAAAGCTCTAAGTACCTGGGTCATAATCCTCATGAAAGTACTAGGGCATTGGACAACCCAAAGGCATAACAACCCATTCATAGAGACCATCCTTAGTTTTGAAGGCGGTTTTCCACTCATCCCCTGGTCTAATGATAACCTGATGATAGCCGCTCTTGAGATCAATTTTAGAAAAAACCATGGCATCGGCCATCATATCAAGCATGTCATCTAGTCTAGGGATGGGGAACCTATACTTGATTATGATTTTATTGATGGCACGACTGTCAATACACATCCTCCACGTGCCATCCTTCTTCGGGGTTAGAAGTGCAGGGACTGCACAAGGGCTAAGACTCTCTCTAATGAACCCCTTCCTCAATAATTTGCCAACCTGCTTTTGCAGTTCTTTATGCTCAGATGGATTCATCCTATAATGGGGCAAGTTGGGTAAAGTAGCTCCTGGGACTAAATCTATGGAATGCTGAATATCCCTAAGAGGTGGAAGGTGGTCTGGCAGATCCTCGGGAAAAACATCCTCAAATTCTTCTAATAAAGGCTTAACTTCCTGAGGAGGCTCTGAGGGTGTAGGAGTCCTAAGTTCCTTAGCAGTCAACATCCAAATGGATGAACCACTATGAATTTCTTGTTCTAGATCCTTGGCACTAATTAGGTTCACTCCAGTATTCATTTTCCTAACCTTACTGGTTCCTTTAGCTACCTTGTCCTTAGGAGGGACTGAATGGATTGTGATTTTCTTCCCATTGAAACTAAAGACACAGGTGTTGGATTTTCCTAAGAGGGTGGCATCATGATCATACAACCAAGGTCTTCCAAGAATTATACTGCTCACCCCCATGGGCAAGACATCACACCAAATCTTCTCTTGATAGGATTGCATTTGGATTTGGACCTGACATCTAGACTGGATGGGTATAGAGGTAGAGTCTACCCAAGAAACCTTATAGGGGTTGGGGTGGGGGACTGGGGTTAAGCCTAACATTTTGATAGTGCTAGTAGAAATGGCATTCACACAGCTCCCACTATCTATGATGATTTTACAAACCTTATCCCCTAGTTTAAGGAAAGTCTGTAGGATGTTAGTCCTACGCCAATCTTCCTGAACTTTAGTCTGGGACAGGATGCATCTCACAACCCCTAAGTGGTCAGATTCAGTGGATTCTTCCTCTCCTTCATACTCATCAACCAAATTCATTCTGGCCTCATAAACTTCTTCTTCAAACTCCTCATTAGGCTCGTAATTCTCTTCTCCTCCCTCTTCTATATATAGGGATCTACGAGGGCACTGGCTAGAAACATGACCTACCTTATGACACTTAAAACAAGCTATGGCTGTGCACTGAGTGGAGATATGACCGGGCTTCTGGCACTTAAAACAGACGATAGTAGGGTTCTCTGGGTGTCAGGTGCCTTACCTTTGTCCATGGGCCTAGGGGTGGGGATACCCTGATTAGGCTTACTAGGGGTAACCTGGCTAGGTCCATTTCTTGGGATTGGGGCACTAACCCTAGATGGCATGGGTCCTCTCTGAAACTTCTCAGTGTTCAGTGCAATCTGATAGGCTTGGTCTAAGTCAGTAACCTCTCTCAGAAACAACTCTCTCTTAATATCTTCCCTAAGTCCAGCCCTAAATCTTGACAAAGTGACCTCATGGGCTTCACTCACATCACATCTCATCAGGTATTCATCAAAGGTGGTTATGTAGTCTGAAACAGATCGGTTCCCTTGTTTCAAAGTCTGCCATTGGTCTAACAGATTTTGCTGGTATGAAATGGGTAGGTACTTGTCTCTAAGTTTCTCTTTCATACCCTGCCAAGTGGTTATGGGCTCTACATTTCGTCTTCTAGTGGTCAGCTCAATGTTCCCCCAGTATAACCTAGCTTGACGTATTAATTTCATCTTGGCAAACTTGAATTTCCTCTCCTTAGACATGGCATACCACTCAAAGTACTGGTCCATCTCACCCTCCCAATCAGAATACACCTTAGGATTTAGGCTACCATCAAAAGTGGGTGCATCTAACTTGATGTTTCGAATGAACCTATCATCTCTATCCTCAGGTTCTGGGTCAGGCCTCCTATGATTAGGTTCAGGATCTCGGTATAAAGGTCTTCTAGGCTCTTGGTGTGGGTGAGGTTGAGGTACATTAAAATCTGGGTCAGGAGTCCAGTTATGATGCCTAGGTTCCTCTAGCACTTGGACTCGATCCCTAAGCTGGGCAAAATCCTCATGGACTTGTTCTTTAAACTGGGCAACAGTGGTAGTCACATCCTGACTCAATTTGTTCATACTCTCAGTAAGAGCTCTAACCATGGCCTCTAAATCAGGTTGGGTTTGACCAGGTTGGTAGGGCACTCCATTTCGGGTAGACATGATGCAAGCAAACAGACAAAAATGAGACTCAACTGAACGACTACGGGCTAACTAGACCTAGAGCCCAAACTAGATGCCCAATCAGAGTGGCAAGCTAGCCTGTAGTAACTCAGGACTCAGCCAGGCAGGTGTAAGGAGAGTGTTAGGTCCCTTAATGCCAATCCTAGACACCAATCAGCGATTGGCCAGGTAGGCGGACCAGCACACAAGTCCTTCGGGATGGAATCCCTGAACCACCGTTCTAGACATTGAGTACAAAGCACACACAGAGTAACCAGATAAACTGACTCAACACTAGCCTTGACCCGACTTGTTGATGTCCCTAGCCCACTAGAACAAATTAGGTCTAATCAATTTTAGATTAAAGGCTTAGGTTCGAATGAAGGGGTGGTGGTTTTGGGCTAAGGAGAGGTTATCAACTCCTCCCCTTATCTTAGATGCTCAAATGCCCTTAAGGTGAATTAAGAGATGAACACTCAAAAAAATAATTGGATTGCAGAACACAAAAATAGAGTTGCAGTAATTTAATTCTCAGAATTGCACGGAAACCAATAAATCTTGAGAGAATTATGCAAATTAGTTACAATTATACTGGTTCTAGCAAAACAAAAATCACTGAATTTGGAGTTACCTGAAGTGAGAAATAATTCCTGCAACAGGAAAATTACGGGCTGAAAACAGAGCACTTCCCCGTTTACAATTTCTGCTACGAAGTTGTAACCCAACGGATGCCCTACACGCCCTAGGAACACCCCGTGGAATGGGAAGAGGAGGTTTGCACCTCGCTTCATTCCTAGGATCGGACGTCCTGGGGAGTCTACTTCGAGCAGACAAAGTAAAAAGAGAGGGACTCAAACAAGCAATCAAACAGAAACCCTAGACAGGGCTCTGATACCAAAAATGATGCAGAACAAAGAACAAGAAAACGTATGCGGAAGTAAATTTAAGATTAATTCTTTTTTTTTTTTTATATATATTTTAGAAATTGGCTTTGACTCAAAGTAAAGCTAAACTAAGTTGAAGGAAACTAGGTAAGGATTGAAAGCACAATTTAGATGAAACTAAATTATCAGAGTAGTTCAGAAGTAACGGGTCACTGGGGGTTGAGAAACTCCCAGACCTAGGGTTTCGCTCTGAACTTTCAACAGAACAGAAATAGAGAGGAGAGATGGTTTACTAACCAGACAGTGATCTTCTCAGGATTTTGGTGGAAGAACTCTCTCGAGCAGATTGTGGGATCCTCGGAGTCGGCTATCTTCGCAATGGATCCTCCAATACTGATCTTGTGGTTTGGTCGGCTTCTCCTGGACTCAAGATCTGGGAAAGAAGAGGAACAAGTGATGGAATTCAGATACTCAAGAAAAGATTTACCAGGTTGAAGAACTTGAAAGCTGAAGTTGTTGAAATCAGGATTCTCCTGGAGGCCGATCTGACTTCCTCTTAGAATTGCTGTAGATCTGAAGTATCTGGACTGGAGCTAGATGCTGGTGGCTGGCATGGACTTGGAGAGCGTGGCCGTGAGAAGTGGAATAGACTAGGGCTTGGTGGAAAGAGAAGGGTGATGGCGGCTAGGGTTTGGGAGTGGAGTGGCTAACCTAGGATTTGGGTTTTGGAGATCTCACACCTCCTCAAAGTTCCTGGGGAACCCGGATTTACTCCCTCACGAAGCTCAACACCTGGATGCAAGTGCGGAAGAGAGAAAACACAAAGTTTGCTCACAAAAAAAATTTGGTTTCATTCATCTGATTGATTTAAACTTACAAGAGGGGTTTAATTTATAAGGCTTTACAAGGGAGTAGGGTTTTACATCTTCCCATGTGGGACTAAAGGAGGGGATCTACAAATCAGGAAAAATCATACACATATGGTCGGCCTAAGTACCAAAAAATTGATTTGGGTTATAAAGGCAGGTAGATGGCGCCTCCTTGTATGGATCTTCAAGAGAATTTTTTTCCTTCCATGGATCAACTCTTTTGGACTCCTCCTTTTCTTCCTCCCTAAGTCAAGGTCTTTCCCATCTTTGTTTTGGATTTTTTTGGCAGGTAGTGGGCGCCTCCTTGAAGTTCTCTCCAAGAAAATTTCTTCCCATCTTTACTTTGGTTCTCTTGGGAAGTCTTGGCCGCCCCCTTGATTTGTGGACTCTTGGTGGATTTCTCCTCATCTGGCGCATGAGAGAAGGAAGCTGCTATCTGTAGAGTGGGGACCAAAGGCTGCTGGATGTAGATATGGCACCCCCTGGACTCAGGCGTATGGCTGGGAGTGTGGTGTCCACTTGCTTGGTCTTGGGAGAAAATGTAACACCCTAGGTTGAAACCCTAGTCCACTACTGAGTCAACATGACTCAACAAAATAAAATGCAGGTAATGTAGACTCAAGCTAAATTGAGTTGATCTAGTCAACTCTTATTACAAACCAAAAACCCTAATTTTTTTTCGGGCAAGGTTAATTAGAGATCCAGATGGAGCTCTGAAGTCTTCTTCTGAGTCTGGTGCCCGCACCACCTCTCAATGTCATCTGTTGTACCGAAGGACTCCTTTAACTTTTGAAGGATCTCCTCTAGCTGGCTTAATCAAATTTATGACTGAACTCGTCATTCATCGCTACCAACATGATGCATCGGATAGTGATCCTATCAGAGTGCCACTTCTAATAAGTATCTCTGACCAAACCCCAGGCATTGGAAGTAGGGCTTTCAGGTGCTGGATCCGATATCACATATAAGATCTATTCATGTTCCAGGACAATCCTAAGCCTTTGATACCGGCTATCATAGTTGAGACCCATGAGTTTCTCATTCTCGAGAAGAGATCAGAGTGACAAGTTGGTAGACATTTGAAAGGAAAACCAAAACCTATTAGTGTATAAAAATTATTAATATAAAGACATGGACTTTAGTCTCAAGGCCCTCATACTATTTGTTCAGACTGGTAGCCTCTACCTCCAATCTGAGGAATTAGTTTAATTCCTTAGTGGGTACTAGAACTCAATAGACAATACATGAGCCCAACTTTGACCGGCCCACCCATGCACATCTAAAGGTAGGTTCTTTAATCGATTACTTCTCCAAGTAACTTCTAGTATTTAGATTTTGTCCCAAGGTGCACTTGAATCGGCCTGTGGGCCTCCTATTGAAGGTCCCAATTAGGTCCAACCATTAACATGACAAAATTCAATGCTTTTAACCAATGAATAGTCAAGCCCGACTTTGGCTGGCCCACCTGACCATCGTTAAGAGAGTTGCACTGAGCCATCATAATAGGAATGGCAATTCCAAAAGTCCAATGAACACCCGATCTTTGGATCTATCGATGAACACCCAACTATTGGACCCATTACCATTCTACTTAATGGGAGGCTAGTACTTAGTTATCCCCATAACATTGTCCTTTTATGGATCTAATAATTTAGAGAGTTTAAATTTTATATGATAGATGAAATAGATAAGAAGATATGATTCAACCTCCCACTGACTATATCAGTCATTAAGGAGGGTTTCAAAACCTAATGATCCATAGGCACCTAAAATCAGTCAAGACTGATTAACCATAAGTGACATGGATTAACACGAGTTAGTGAGCTATCCAATCAATTTTGATCAACCATATTGGCCAGGTAAGTGAGATCATGGGATGGGTTCTACCATTAACCATCTTTCCTTAGACACCACCGGGTTGGCCAGGTAAGAGGTAGCCCCAAAGAACCATGATCAAATGCCATACTTATCTTAGACACCAATTGGTTCATCAGACTTGATTAAACTAGCCTAAAGACTCAGGCTGACCATTAAGCCACAAATTAGATCCATTTAGATTTATGGACTAATCAATCTAATTATCAAAGAGATCTATAGAGAAGAAGTCTTAACTCAACATTTGATTAGATTAGTTCTCTATTTTGTCCAATGTATCTAAACTTAGGTCTAACCCAATTAAGGACCTAATTGAAGCTAACCCATGACCCTTAAAGCTTATTGAAATGACTTAAAATCTTGAATCATATTTCTAGATCACTTTGTCATTCAAGGTAACTTAATTCTTAATTAAGTTCAATAATCTTCATAAATCAAAACAATTTCAATTTATATTGTAAAATAATTTCATAACCAATTAGAATTTGAATTTACTATTTTTCAGCATTCTCAGGTCAAGTGTCGACTCACCAGGATCAAGTGTCGATACTAGGTGTCGACACTAGGGTCGACACATGGCCTGAGATAGGTGATAATAGAATGCCTTATTTTTTGGTATGCACTTATGAGTCCACACCTTTATTTTTCTTCTTCATGAGTCACATCACAAGCGACATCCTTATATGCCATAGGAGATCCCATTGAATGGGAAGAGAGGGTCTTGCAGCCCTACTTCTCTCCTATGACCGGACGACCAAGGTGATGCGCCCAATCCAAGTACTTTGAAAGAGAAAACTAATGATATCTTAACATGCTACTATTATTATGTTACAGGAACCTGGCTCTAATACCAATGAAAGTGAAGCAGTATAAGCAGACTATATTTTAAAACTATTTTAAAATAAAGAACAACGAAAGACTTGGTAGATCGATCAAGTCGATCTACCAATCTACCTACAACAAGATCTAACATAATAAAAGTGCATGCAAAGGATACCATAAGCAATAAAAGGGAAAAGCATGTAACAATTCCATGCTTTAGATCTGATCGCATGAGACCAAGGGAAGGTACGTTACCTTTAAACCATTGGATGGAGGTGATGAAGAGCTGCCGAGCCATACAAGTGTCTAGCCTCTATGGGTAGATTACATCAGGGCTCGATCCTAATCAACTACTTTGGAGTACTGACTCCTTAGGATCTTGAAAGCCAATCTTCTCCTTCCTTGGACCTGCAAGACCTTCTTAAAGCTGTCGAAAAAAACTTATTGGAAGACAATGAGGAGAAGTGGAAGTGGAACCCTTCCTAACCAACTCTCTCTTCCCAAACCCTAGCTTGATTGCTAGGTAGGCTCACACCCAAAATCCTAATCCTCTTAAACCCCACTCTAAGAAATCCCTTTCTTTCTCTCTTAGAAAAGCCCAGCTTGTCATCCTATTGTTGGTCCTACAATAACACTTGTTTATAGTGGTAGCAAAGAGGGAGAGAGATATGGAAGGTGGAGTGATTGGGGGAGAGGGTTAAGGGTTAAACCAAATTAGCTCTAGGTTTAAATGGGAGAAAATTTGCATTCCCAAATAATGCATTCCATAAAAGCCTTGGAGCCAATTTTAGCTAAGATTTGAAATTTGAATTCAAAATTCAAATTTAAATCTTTTTAAAGGAAAGAAAGCATGAAAAATCAAGTCCAACTTGATCCTAAGCCAAATCATATTTAGCTTGACCCATCAGGTTGCAATCATATTGCAAATAAGTCTTCCAAAATTCACTAATCGAATTAGTGAAAAAAAAATCCTTGTCATAGCCAAGTGTCGACACATGGAAGTGTACCTATATATCACATCAATACCTCTACACTCCTTGGTTAAGATGAAAACCAACCAATGTGACATACAACAACCTACACTTGATACATCGTCATCCTATAATAATGTATCCTTTGGTTATGAACCAGTTTATGAGTACTCGATATATCCTCTCTATATATCAAATATAATGTAGTTCTAAGAACTTCATGACACAAGAGTTTTTTTCAGGAAAATACACATGTGATGAATAGCCAAAAGAATAACTTTTATTTATTTAAAAAGTTCACATATAATTACAAAATAGCACAACCATCTACAATCTAGATGATTGGCTTTGGGATACTATTCCCAACAGTTGTTCCCTAGGATCACACCTCCACTTGAGTTCTAAAAAGTAGTGAATCAAGAGCAATAAAAATAAATATGAACATTGGCTCCTGAATCAAATCACCAATCAAGGTTGAAAAAAGTAACATTAACTTCAAGGTTTAAGATTACTGACCTAAAGGTGGATCTTCTGGGCCTCAACTACATGAGTTTGGGATCCAGAGGAATTAGAAGTTTATGAAAGGCTCCTTCTTTCGATGAACGTAGTCTCTAGCAAGATGATTTGTCTTCTCGCACACAAAATAGAACCTTTTACTTGGACCTTAGATAGGCTTACTAGATCTTCTATTATTAGCTTTAAAGATTTTATCCTTGGGTTTGAACTTATTTGGATTAGGGAGTAAGGTTGGTTTGGTTGAATATTGGTTTTGATTTTGATTTGTCATTATTATTGGTATAGTATTGTTGGATTAGGTTAGCTTGAGTACTTGAAATTCTAGTTTGCTTGGTTTTAGACCTATGTTAGTCTTGAAGGCTTAAAAGGCATAGCAAGCAGATAGACTATATTTTAAAACTATTTTAAAGTACAACATAGTGAAAGACTTAGTAAATCTATCAAGTCAATCTATCAATCTGCCTGCAACAGGATCCAATATAATAAAAGTGCATGTAGAGATATTAAGAGCAAAGAAAAGGAAGGGTATGTTACCTTTAACCTTTGGATACAAGTGATGAAGAGCCGCTGAGCCACACAAATGTCTACCTTCTATGGGTAGTTCACACCAGGGCTCGATCCTAATCAAATCCCTTGGAGTGCTAGCTTCTCAGGATCCTTGAGGCAGATCTTTTCCTTCCTTGGACCTGCAAGACTTTCTTGAAGCCGCCAGAAAATCTGGTTGGGGAATGATGGGGAGAAGTAGAAGTGGAACCCTTCACAACTAACTATTTATTCCCAAACCCTAGCTTGATTGCTAGGTAGGCTCATACCTAAAATCCAAATCCTCTAAAAATCCCACTCAAAGGATACATTTCCTCCCTCTCTTAGAAAAGCCCAGCAAAAGTCAACCACAACTAACTCTACTGCCCCTACGAAGACACCTATTTATAGTAGCATCAAAGAGGGAGAGAGATATGAAAAGAGGAGTGATTGAGGGAGAGGGTTAAGGGTTGAACTAAATTAGCTCTAGGTTTATATGGGAGAAAATCTGCATTCCAAATAATGCATTCCATAAAAAACCTTGGAGCCAATTTCAGCCAATATTTGAAATTTGAACTCAAAATTCAAATTTGAATCTTTTAAAGGAAAGTGAGCATGACAAATCAAATCTAATTTGATCCCAAGACAAATCACATTTGGCTTGACTCATCATATTACAATTATATTGCAAATAAGTCCTCCAAAAATTTACTAATCGAATTAGTGAAAAATTCTCATCATAGCCAAGTGTCGACTTATGGAAGTATCGACATTTGGATCATGGTCAATCATATTAACCCTATAGTGATGCTAAAATATTCTCAATCATCGATCGACCTTTAGATTAGGTAGAAATCTCTATAGTGTGTGACCCCATAGGTTCAAACACTAAGCTAGTAGCACTGGAATATTTTCAGTACCAGTCAAAGTCATCATCTAGCAATGAAACCCAATGTCTGGATAGGTCGAAGATGCAGCGCAACTCTCTAGAACCTCTAGCATATGGTTATCGCATAATTCAGCCCTTTGACCTCATAATGCTCAAGATGACTTAGGGCTTGACTGCCAACCCTAATTTAGTACATCCATATTGTGTCTCAACCTTATAAGTTTTGTGACTCCTCACAAGAACAATCCTAGCCAAGGTTTTGCTAAATTAAGACATAATGGTGGGGGCACCAGGATCCGACACAGATTACTGGGCCCTATCTGGTTCACTGATTAGGTTTTTTTTAAGTCCTTAATAATGTGTCAAGTTTTGTAATAAAGTTTGTCTAGTTGAGTTGAATTGAGTCCTGTAATATGATTCTGAGTCCTGTAGTTCATCAGTACTGTATCACTTGTATCAAAGTGAGCCAAGTTTTGTAATACTAACAAGTATTATGTTGAGTCCTGTAATAAGTTGAGGCAAGAAGTCCAATTGAGTCCAGTGTGTCTCTTGTCTCAACCTCATGAGTCTTGTATGAGTGTTTGAGTCCTATAAGTATGTTACGAGTCATTGTAAATGTGTTTCTTGAGAAATTTTGTGCAAGAGAGGACGATACCCAGTTTAGGAGTTTTATCAGGCCTCACCTAAGAGCCTGAGACCACACTGGGCTTTGCATGCTGCCCAAGCCCAACATGCAACCAAGATACCTAGGGAATATACTTCAAGTGAAGCCCATGGTGCCCCAAGTGTATTCCAATCCAACTTCAAATGGGTGCCCAGGATTTTCTAACCCACCAGGGGGACATGTACCAAGCCCATGCGCCACACCTTGAGGCTGCCCAAATACAAGCACCAAATCCCATGTGCCCAAGCTTTAAAGGCCACACCCAAGCCTAATTGGAGACGCCCCTTGCTGCCCAAGGTTCAAGCCCAAATCCAAGGGCATCGGGATCCTTAGATCTGAGTTTGGCAGACTTAGAGGTTCTGTTGAAGCATTTGCGAATGCCCAAGCTGTTGAATAATTATATTGAACACTGAGGTGAAGAAGCTTCATGAAGAGATGGATACAGTTCAATTTCAACTTGATCAGCACAAAACCACTATCATTGCAGCTTTTGCATCTCCTAGACCTCTGCCTGTACTTACACCTCAACCTGCACCTCAACCTAGACCTACCTCTACTACACATCCTAGGCAGCTAGCTTTTCATCTTAGGCCCCAGGATTCTAAGCCACAGTTTATGGACCCAACAGCATCCATGCCATCTTTTGTACCATATTTTGAGCCATCCACTAGTACTAAGGTAGATATACCTGCTGACGGTGAATAGTCTTTTGATCTTAATCTTTTATAATTTGTAACAAAAATTTTATGAATGCAATGAATACATTTTTGGCATATCTTCTGTGTATGAATTGAGCTTGTGCAATACTCTCAAAATGAATTTTAATTAGAATATCAAAATTGAGAAGAGAAAGTGAAATTATCTTAAACAAATTTTATCAACCATCTCTTTCTATTATAAAAATTGAGCTTTGAAAAATCACTTGAACACCTTTTTGATTACTAATAAAAAGGGGGAGAATGTTTAGATTGCATGAAAATGTTGCATGAAAAAGAAAGAAAGAAAAAGAGAGAATAAATATGAAAGAAAAAGGGGAAGAGTGTGATTAAAAATGTGAAATTACATATATAAGTAAGGGGGAGAAAATTTGTTGATTCTAAATGGTATTAGTTCATGCTCTATGCTCTCAAAACTTGCACACATACCTTGAAGATCTTAAAGAATTAACTCTGATACTTTTCAATTCTAATATATTACTGATACTTTGCAAAATTGAGCTTTGATACGTTGCATACATTAATAGCTATGATACTTTGTGAAAGTGCTAGCCTTAACACTCTGATACCTATAAAAGCACTAATATTGTATAGTTTCTTTTTCATAAAAAGCTCTGTTACTTGCAAATACAATTAGGTCTAATACATGTCAATGCTCAATTTCAAATTAGTTATACATGTAATTGTAAAAATTTTTTTTTCATACCCAATGTTTTGTCATCATCAAAAAAGGAGAGATTATTGACCCCATAAGTGATTTTGATGATAACAAAACATTGGAGCATGCATTTGTTTTACTAATAACTCTTCAAGTGTCTTACAAGTTTTTGTAGGATGATTTCATTGTTTAATTTCAACTCCTACATTCCTAGTTTTGAAATGAGTTGTATTGTAAGTGATTCATGTAAAAAAATCCAAAGAAAAAGTTAAGTAAAAATCATGAAAATGGGTTACTTCTAGATGTGTTTCAGGCTCAAAGTTTACTAGAAAAGATTAGTTAGAAGAGTTTGAAGGCATCTTGAGATTTTGAAGACTTGCTGGATGATTTCTAGAGAAAACTAATAATTAACTGAAGAATTCATCCGAGGCAACTCGAAGAGAAGAGAGCCGACTCTAGCACATGGCATGCATGAAAATTTCTGGCACGCAGATATCCGAGTCGACTCTGAGGACCTGAGCCAACTCGTCCAATTCATGATTTTTGAATCAGACAACCGAGCCGACCCGAAGGGAATCCGAGCTGACTACATTGTACTGTCAGACATCTGAGCTGACTCTTTAGAGATTCGAGCCGACTCTTTAGAGATTCGAGCTGACTCCTCTAGAGTCCAGAAAAAGAGTTCTGAGAACTACAACCAATCGAGCCAACTCTAAAGAGAAAGAGCCGACTCTTCCAGACTACATTTTTGAATGCTTGAGGATCCGAGTCAACTAGAATCAAGGCAAGCTGACTCTTACAGAGTGAGGAATCAGAATACTATGCAACCGAGCTGACTAGAATGAAGCGAGTCAACTCAACCAGAACTACTTTGAGGATCCGAGCCAATTCGAAGGTCGATTTTAGGCTTATAATAGCTAGTTCCAGAACTTGGAATTTGAATCCAAAAAGTACTCCAACGATCAAATGTCACATCTCAAAGGTCAACAACGACAAAATTCATCTGAGAAGAGTACAAGACTATATATTTGAGGCTGTTGCCGCTCTCGCCGCCGCGCCCGTGGCTCCGGTCCGTGGATCCTTCCTGACCGCCTGGCGAGGGAGCCTCCCCGGCTGCTGCGAACCTGCAAGAAGGAGTTAAAAGGCCCTGGCCGGGGATCCCGGCGAGGGAGCTCTGACGGTCAAGTCAGTAGACGACGAGAAGGAACAGACTCTCCAGACCGGTCCCCCCCGAGAGGGTTCCAGACTTAGAGAGCTTGCTGGTGAGAGAGTCACTCTGGGGACCGGAAATTCGGCCGGGCCTCCCTGCCGAGCTCACGCCAAGTGATCCCCTCTCGGGATCTCTGGTTTCACTCTCGGAGCGAGGCCTTTTGCCGCTGCTTCTTCTTTATCCCCAGGCTTCTTACTTACCTTGTCGTCCCTAGATTCCTCCCTTTTTATCTCCTTTCGTCGTGCGCTTGTCTTCTCCTCCTGGGAGGCTCCCCTCCCCCATCCCTTTCTCTTTTCCCTTTTCGGCGAGGTGGGCCAGGCAGCATTCCGACCTCGTTCGCCGAGCCCAACGGGGAAAAGGCAAAGACAGAAAAGGGGGGCGGCGCTGGTAAGACGGCCGGTCAGACTTCGGGCCCAGTGAGAGCGCTCTCTTTCCCAAGTGTGGGCGCCATCCGTCTATGGGGCCTGTTTTGTCAGAATCGTGCCTCTCGGCCGTGGGACTTGTCGGGCCGAGGCAAATGGTGTTCCGCGTGCCACCGTCCTCCGTACGGGGCACCGTCTGGGATTCGTACGGCCCGAGGGATGGCCTCGGGGCCTGCGCCTCTTTCCCTGGGACCTTCTCCGTACGGGCGACCTGACCTCGGCTGAGTTGGACCCGTCTCCGGGGGCCACCTGGCGAAGAGTGAAGGACCAGCCGGCCTCGGCCTAGGTGGACCCCTCCTGGGTGGACACCTGG
Source organism: Areca catechu (assembly GCA_021397845.1). Lineage (NCBI taxonomy): Eukaryota > Viridiplantae > Streptophyta > Magnoliopsida > Arecales > Arecaceae > Areca > Areca catechu. The sequence continues at coordinate 38,453,853 of CM038042.1, read as the reverse complement.
CGAGGTGGCAGGAGGTTGCCTGGCTTCGACCGAGGTGGGCCCATCTCCGAGGGCCACCTGGCGAAGGAGCGAAGGATCGGCCGACCTCAGCCTAGGTGGACCCCTCCTGGGTGGACACCTGGCGAGGTGGCAGGAGGTCACCTGGATTCGGCCGAGGTGGGCCCGTCTCCGGGGGCCACCTGGCGAAGGAGCGATGGATCGGCCGACCTCGACCTAGGTGGACCCCTCCTGGGTGGACACCTGGCGAGGTGGCAGAAGGTCGCCTGGCTTCGGCCGAGGTGGGCCCGTCTCCGGGGACCACCTGGCGAAGGAGCGAAGGATCGGCCGACCCCAGCCTAGGTGGACCCATCCTGGGTGGACACCTGGCGAGGTGGCAGGAGGTTGCCTGTCTTCGACCTAGGTGGGCCCGTCTCCGGGGGCCACCTGGCGAAGGAGCGAAGGATCGGCTGACCTCGGCCTAGGTGGACCCCTCCTGGGTGGACACCTGGCGAGGTGGCAGGAGGTCGCCTGGGTTTGGCCGACCTCACTTAGGCGGACCCCTCCGGGTTTGAGCGCCAACGAGGTGGTAGAGGAGCTCCGAGCCGAGCTCGACCTCGGCGAGGGCAGTTTGTCTTAGAAAGTCGTCGGGCGGTGTGGTCTTTGCCGAACCTGGTCTTAAAGACGTGGCGCTGACTCGACTGGAGAAACCTCCACGTGGCTTGATCGCATTCGGCGGTATCTGAGCCTGGCCACGTCACTGTTACGGCCGTAACAGTTGCCCCCCAGCCCACCGTTCCGTTAGGGCATCGTAGAATGGAACGTCGGGATAAAATGCGGACATGACGTGGGGAGGCGAAGATCTTGCATCATAATTGCCACGATCCTCGTCGTCGTGGCTCGATGCGCCTGAAACCCTATGGGAAGCCGCCACGCGTCGCCCACTTGCCCGGAATAAATGCGTCGCTTCGAGGCAGAGGCCGTTACCCTGCTAACGAGGCGTCGGTGTCGGGCGTGCGTCCACGTGGCGATCGTCCAGTGGCCCGAGGCGGAATGACGGGTACGGTCGCTGTCGGCTGAGTTTGAAAGGGAGGGGACTTTCCAGAACGAGGCCTTTCCCCTTGCTCCGTGGGCGGTTCGCTGCAGGCTAACTTCTGTTGCCCTGCGTTCGTCTGGTGTATTTTCGGTGAGTGCCTCCATTTTCTCCGGTTCCCCTCCTTCTCTTTCTTTTCCCTTTGATCCTTTGTCCTTCTCTTTTCCATGGCGCGCCATAGCCATGTCTCTTCCAATCCGGACGAGGCCAGTCCATCCCGGCTGAGGACTCCATCTTCTTCCTCCTCAGATGAGGAGACGATCCCGGAGGAGATCCGCCGGGGGTGTCACCATTGGCATCCCCAGGGGGGTCCGGTCTCCCCCGGTTGCTCCCACCGTGCCCCTTCATTCTCTTCCTGCTCCGCCTTTTCTTCCCGCCGGTCCCTCCGGTCATGCTTCCACCATGACCAAAGGCGATCTTTCTCTGCTCCGGGATGCCTATGGTATCTCGGGGTCAATTCGTTTGTCTGTTCTGCGGTCCGGGGAGCGCGTCACCATGAGTGGCCCCGGCCGCATAGCCTTCTACGAAGACTTCCTCCTTGGGGGTCTTCGGTTTCCTCTGCATCCCTTCTCCCTTTCTTTTCTCAGCCATTTCCGGCTTCCCGGCCCAGCTGGCTCCCAATGCCATCCGGGTCATCTTCTCTTTTATAGTCTTTTGTCACTTCCACGGGTTCGTTGCCCGTTTCTCCCTCTTCAGGGCCATGTTCACCCTAAAGAAGTGCTCCACCGATGATGGCTGGTGGTATATTTCGCCCCAGCCCAGGTGTCTCCGGTTCGACCACCCTTCCTCGGTCAAGGGCTGGAAGAGCCTGTTTTTCTTCGCCTCAGTCGAAGATGTCGACTGGGCCTGGAGTGAACCGGACCGGTCTCCGAACCGGAACCCTCGGGTTGAGTCGGCGGACCAGGAGGCCTACTCCCAGCTCCTGAGTGACGTGGTCCCGGCACTCGATGTTCTGCTTTCGGAGCAGAATCTTTTTGAGGCCGGGATCAGTCCCATCCGCGAGACGGGTGAGATTCGGCCCTACTTTGACTCCTGCCCCCTTTTTCTTCATGACCGAGCCGGCTGACCTTCTGTTCTTTTGTATTGCAAGAATGAAGTTTTCACTGGAGAGCCTCCTGGAGGGCGTAGCCCAGAGAGATGTCCCCGAGGTAGAAGAGCCCGCGGCCAAGAGGGCTCGTACCGAGGCTGGCCGGGAGATCGCGCCGGCGACCGTGCCCGGCCCGATGGCCGCCGTTCCCCCGCCCAGGTTGCCTCAGGGTGGGGTCGCTGATGCCTCGGCTGCCCGGCCTGGTGGCGCCGCTGTTGAGGGGGCTCCACCGCCCGAAGCTCCGTCCAGCACCGGTCCCGTCGTCGCCGTAGCCTCGACGGCGCAGCCCGTGGCCACCACCGGCCCGTCGACCGCGGCCTCAGCCGAGGGGGCAGCCACCGCAGGAGCCGGCCTGACAGCTCCACCCCCAGTGATCACCCACCGGTGATCGGTCATCCACGATAAAGGGCTCGCGGAAAAGATCATGGAGTATGCCTCCACCGCCCGGGACCGCCGAGCTCGGGGCGGTCGGGATTACGCGGATGCCTTGCTCGGGATTCTCCCGCAGCTCTTCACGGTAAGCCCGAGTGCCTTTTTCTCTGTTTTTTCTGAGACCTAGTCTCCTTCTCTCCTGACCTGGTTTGTTCTTGTTGGTGCAGATCGGGAATGACGTTCTCCTACTGAGGAACTTCCTTGTAGGGAACGCACAAAGGGACGCCGAGAAGGAGAAAAAGCTCGGCAAGCTCGCGACCGATGTCAAAGACCTCATGGAAAAGGGGGCCGAGCTGCGAGCCAACAACCAAGCCCTCCAGTCCGACCTGGCACGTTTCGAGGGTGGAACAAGGAGCTGGAGGCTTCCTTGTCGGAGGAGAGGATCTCCTACCAGCGTCGTACGGAGGAGGACGCGGTGGAGAAGGCTCACCTGCAGGCCCACTCCCAGTGGCTGGAGTGCCAGCTGGAGGAGGCCCGGCGAGATGCGAGCACGGCGAAGGACCGGAGTGCGTACATCAACGGACTCCTGGAGGCCGCGAAGCGGGAGGCACTGGAGGCCGTCCCGAAGTTCCGAGCTTCCGACGAGTACACGTCGGAGGTTCGGGAGGCTGCCGTGGACTCCTTCCTGAAGGGGTTCCCGATGTGCCGGGAGAAGGTGGGGGCCTTCTTCCCCGAGCTCGACCTCAGCGGGGTGGTGCTCGGAGGCAGGAGGCAAGGAGTCGAGAGCAAGGCCTCCGGTGCGACCGACGCCACTCCTGCAGCCTCGTCGGCTAGCGAAGCCGTGGCTCCGGAGCAGCCTCAAGAGCCGGCCGTCGCAGAAGTCGAGGATGCAGCGCCAGCGCCCTCGGCGGAGGGCTCCGACCCCGCACCGCACTGAGCCCATTATCTTCTCGCCTGCTTCATCGTTGTATAGTTATGTTTTCTCTTTTTCTTCTTCTTCTTTTTGGGGACTCCTGGCCTGTTGGGACTCCTGGCTTGTACAGGTCGCTTGAATTAATGAAGCTTTAGTTTGACCAAATCTCGAGTTCATCCCATCTCACTTCTCTTTTTCCTTTTTTCTGAGATGTTGGCATGGAATGCTGGAACGATCGCAGGCCCGGTCCTTCCATTGCTGTAATCGAGGGTTGGGGCCTCCCGGATCGCGTGGCGGCAGAGTAGGCCTTAAGCGGGTCCGTCTTTGGGATTGCCTTCACACTCGCACGGGCGACATGGTTTCTGCGCCGCCTTCTAGGCCGAAGCCCGGGACCTCCGGATTGAGCCTCGGAGCCGCAGGCCTTCTCAAACCTTGCGCGGCTTGCCGAGCTGTTCTCCGGGCTTGCGTGGGCGAACTGGGTTCTGCGCCACCTTCCAGGCCGAAGCCCAGGATCTCCGGACTGAACCCGATGCCGCAGGCTTTCTCAAGCCTTGCACGGCTTGCCGAGCTGTTCTCCGGGCTTACGTGGGCGAACTGGGTTCTGCGCCACCTTCCAGGCCGAAGCCCAGGATCTCCGGACTGAGCTCGATGCCGCAGGCTTTCTCAAGCCTTGCGCGGCTTGCCGAGCAGTTCTCCGGGCTTGCATGGGCGAACTGGGTTCTGCGCCACCTTCCAGGCGAAGCCCAGGATCTCCGGACTGAGCTCGATGCCGCAGGCTTTCTCAAGCCTTGCGCGGCTTGCCGAGCTGTTCTCCGGGCTTGCGTGGGCGAACTGGGTTCTGCGCCACCTTCCAGGCCAAAGCCCAGGATCTCCGGACTGAGCTCGATGCCGCAGGCTTTCTCAAGCCTTGCACGGCTTGCTGAGCTGTTCTCCGGGCTTGCATGGGCGAACTGGGTTCTGCGCCACCTTCCAGGCCGAAGCCCAGGATCTCCAGACTGAGCTCGATGCCGCAGGCTTTCTCAAGCCTTGCGCGGCTTGCCGAGCTATTCTCCGGGCTTGCGTGGGCGAACTGGGTTCGGCGCCACCTTCCAGGTCGAAGCCCAGGATCTCCGGACTGAACTCGACGCCGCAAGCTTTTTCATCGAAGCGAGAAGGGAGCGTTTGAAGTGGGGGAACTTTATTACAGGAGCAGGGAACCTTACATTACTGATAGTACATCCTTAGGTTCGAGGCGTTCCACGTCCGGGGGAACCTGGCACCTCCCAACTCCTCCAAGTAGTATGCGCCATGAGGGAGAGCTTCTGCCACCCGGTATGGGCCTTCCCAGTTGGGTGAGAGCTTGCCGCATTCCCGTGGCTGGGAAGCTTCAGCGCGCCGGAGGACTAAATCTCCGGGACGAAAAGCCTTCGACCGCACTTGGGAGTTGTAATACCTGGCCACACGTTGCCTATACGCCGCCATTCGAACTCGGGCCTTGTCCCTCGTTTCCTCGAGAAGGTCAAGGTTGAGCATCATCTTGGCTGGGTTTTCTGTCTCGTCATATTGCTCCACACGCAGTGTGGGTAGGCTGAGCTTGATCGGGATGACTGCCTCGGCTCCGAAGACGAGGTTGAACGGGGTCTCATCGGTAGCCATCCTCGGGGTGGTGTGGTATGCCCAGAGGATGCTGGGGAGCTCGTCGGCCCACCTGCCCTTGGCCTGGTCCAGCCGCGTGCGGAGGCCCTGAAGAATGGTCCTGTTCGTGACTTCGGCTTCCCCATTGGTCTGGGGATGCGCCACCGAGGTGTAGCGGTGCCTGATGCCGAGGTCGCTGCAGAACTCTTCGAACTCCCGGCAGTCGAACTGGCGCCCGTTGTCAGTGACCACGGTGTGGGGGAGGCCGAAGCGGCAGATGCTGGACTTCCAAAAGAACTTGGCGACGTTTGCTTCGGTGATCCTCGCCAATGGTTCGGCCTCGTCCCACTTTGTGAAGTAGTCGATGGCCACTATCAAGAACTTCCGCTGTCCAGACGCCGGCAGGAATGGGCCCAGGAGGTCCATCCCTCACTGGGTGAACGGCCAGGGGGATGAGAGCTGGGAGATTGGGTTGGAGGGCTACCGTTGCACCGTGGCGTGATGCTGGCACCGGTCGCACTTCTTCATGAAGTCAGCGGCGTCTTCCTTCATTGTCTCCCAGAAGTAGCCCTGACGGAGGGCCTTGTACGCCAATGCCCTGCCCCCCACGTGGTTCCCGCAGACGTCTTCATGAATCTCCTGGAGCACAAGCTTGGCTTCCGTGGGTCCTACGCACTTGAGGAGGGGGTAGGAGTAGGATCTTCGATACAACTGCCCGTCCATCAGGACGAACCGCACGGCCTTCTTCCTGATGAGGCGAGCCACCTCGCGGTCCTACGGCAGGGTGCCACTGGCGATGTATGCGGCATACTTGTCTATCCAGCTGGGTTCATGGCTGACCTGATGGACCTCCACCGGTGACTCGAGGCTTGGGATCTCAAGGTGCTCCACATGAGCGCGTCCCAGCATCGTGTCCGGCAGGGTCGCCAGTCAAGAGAGAGCATCCGCGCGGGCGTTCTCCCCACGGGGGATATGGAAGATGTTGAAGCATCGGAACCTGGACGCGCCCTCCTTGACGAGCTCCAAGTATTTTGCCATTTGGGTGTCATGTGCGACGTACTCCCCGGATACCTGTCCTGCCACGAGCTGGGAATCAGTGAAAGCCTTGAGGTTGGTTACGCCCAGCTCGCGGGAGACTCTCAGTCCGGCAAGAAGTGCTTCGTACTCCGCCTGGTTATTTGTCGCGGGGAATTGGAAACGGAGTGCGCATTCGGCGATGACCCCGTCGCTGTTGGCAAGGATGAGCCCAGCCCCGCTCCCGTCGGAGTTTGAGGCTCCGTCCACATGGAGGATCCAGGCTTCCTCTCCGGGCTCGTCGGTGCCTATCTCCATCGACCGGCCTGAGGGGCGTTCCTCGAGCTCCTTGTCCAAGCCTGCACATTCGACCAAGAAGTCGGCCAGCACCTGTGCCTTCATGGCCGACCTCGGCTTGTACGTAATGTCAAACTCGCTGGGCTTCAGTGCCCACTTTGCCAATCGTCCCGAGGTATCGGGTCGGCTGAGCACCACTTTCAGCGGTTGATCCGTCAGGACAGCGATGGGGTGTGCTTGGAAATAGGGCCTGAGACGCTGGGCAGACATTATTAGCACAAAAACGAGTTTCTCGGGCCGAGAATACCTGAGCTCCGCATCACGGAGAAGCTTACTGGTATAGTACACTGGCCGCTGGACCTCCTGGCCATCGGTTCGAGCCAAGACTGAGCTGACGGCTTCCGGGGTAACTGCTAGGTAGAGGATAAGCTCCTCTCCCTCCTCGGGCCTAGACAGCAACGGTGGCGATGCAAGCATCTTCTTCAGCTCCTCGAAGGCCTGCTGGCATTCCTCGGTCCAAGCAAAGTCATTCATCTTCCTCAGCACCTTGAAGAAGGGACGGCAGCGGTCCGCCGACCTGGAGATAAAATGGCTAAGGGCCGCAACTCGGCCGGTTAGTTGCTGCACTTGCTTCTTGGAGGCGGGCTGCTCCATATCCAGGATGGCCTGGACCTTCTCAGGGTTGGCCTCGATTCCTCTTTAGGTCACCATGAATCCTAGGAATTTTCCAGCGGAGACGCCAAAGGCGCACTTCGCCGGGTTCAGCTTCATCTGATGGCGTCGGAGGTTGCCGAACATCTCCGCTAAGTCGGCCACGTGGTCCGAATCGGGTTTGCTCATCACCAGCATATCGTCCACGTACACCTGCATGTTGCGGCCGATCTGGTCTTTGAAAATTTTATTGACCAGGCGCTGGTACGTTGCCCCCGCGTTCTTGAGGCCAAACGGCATCACCCTGTAGCAAAAAGTTCCACGGTCAGTTATGAAGGCGGTGTGCTCTTCGTCCTCCGGGCTCATTCGGATCTGGTTGTATCCGGAGAAGGCATCCATGAACGACAGGAGGCGATGCCCCGAGGTGGTGTCGACCAGCTGGTCGATCTTTGGAAGAGGGAAGCTGTCCTTCGGGCAAGCTCGGTTGAGGTCGGTGTAGTCCACACAGATCCTCCACTTACCACTACTCTTTCTTACCATGACCATGTTTGCCAGCCAGCTGGGATACTGGACCTCCCGCACAAAACCGACGGCGAGGAGCTTCTCCACTTCCTCGTTGATCACCTTCTGCCTTTCCATGGCGAAGCTCCTCTTCTTCTGGCGGACTGGGCGGCAACTTGGGTCCATGTTAAGCCTATGCATGATGACCTCGGGCGGGATGCCCGGCATGTCAGCTGCTGACCAGGCGAACACGTCAGCGTTCGTGCGGAGGAACTCCAGCAGGCGGGTCCGTTCTTCCTCAGGGAGCTGAGCCCCGACTTGCACCGTCTTCAGGGGATCCGACCCGAGGGGAAAAATCAGCAGGCGCTTTATGGGCCCTCCCCTGGGTTCCTTCTCTCTTAGGTCAAGGTCATCGATATCGGGGGCGAGCTCCGCACCCCGGGCGCTCGGAACCGTCTGGAGGCAGAGCGGGACTGGCTGGGTCGTCCCCTTCATCTCCCCGAGCCCGGAAGGCGTGGGGAACTGTATCAACAGCCTTCTTGTGGAGATTGTGGCGTCCAGTTGGTTGAGCCCGGGACACCCGAGAATGGCGTTGTAAGGCGAAGGGAGCTTGACGACGGTAAATGTTATTAGGACAGTCGCCTACCGGGGTGGGGATCCGGCGGTGACCGGGAGAGTGATCTCCCCCTCGACCCCCACAGAGTCCCCTGTAAAACCTACCAGGGGGGTGTGCACCGGTTTCAGCTGATCGTGAGACAAGTTCATCTGAGAGAAAGCGTCATAAAAAAGTACGTCAGCCGAGCTTCCACTATCCGCCATGATTCTATGTACAGGATGCTTCGCTTTGGTCATCTCGACCACCATGGCATCATTGTTTATATTGTCATTACCCTCCCCCCCTGGGAGGGATTACATTCTCCGGGTTCCCGACTTCCCGGGCTCTCTTCGTCGCTCGACCAACCCCACACAAGATCATGCCCACGGGCTTCTCCGTTGGGTGGTTATCGATCGCAGGGACGGGCGGTAAGGTCGTGAGCGGCTGCCCCTCCGAGGGGGCCTCATTCTTGATGAACTTCCTGAGGTAGCCCCTCCTAATCAGCTCCTTGATTTCTCGCTTCAGGTTGCGACACTCCTCCGTGTCTTGCCCGTGCTCGCGGTGGAACTGGCAGTACTTCGATTTATCTCGGACGGCTCTCGGGTTCTGAGGAGGAGGTCGGCGGAGGTAGCGCTCGCCCTCGATTTCCATGAGGATCTTTGTCCGAGGTGCGAGGAGAGGGGTGTACCTCCGCTCGGGAGTGGCCTCGCCCCTCGGCCTTGGATTCAGGCGAGGGTCGGTAGATGGCCCGGGCTTCCGAGCTCCCGGGGGGTCTCTTGGGGGCGTCCTCTTCGGAGTCTTCCCGTCCAACTCTCAACGGGTGCGGTCGGCCTCCTCCGCTCGGATGTACTTGTGGGTGCGGAGGAGGAGCTCGGAGTACATCCTGGGCGGCTTCTTGTCCAAGGAGTAGGTCAGGCGGGACATCTTGAGCCCGCGCTTCAAAGCTAGCATGGCGACGGGCTCGTCCAGGCTGTAGATTTCCAGGGCTGCGGTCTTGAACCGGGTGATGTAGTCCCGGAGCAGCTCCTGGTCCTGCTGGCGGATGGAGAAGAGGCTGTCCACCTCTCTCGGCACCTTTCGGCAAGCGTCAAAGTGTTCCACGAACTTTCCTTCCAGTTGATGGAAGGAGCAAATGGATCCGGGCTCGAGGTGGGTGAACCAGACTCGAGCGGCCTTCCGGAGGGTGGCCGGGAAGGTGATGCATAGAAGAGCGTCAGTGGCCCCCTAGACCCTCATGAGAGATTTATAGCTCTCCAGATGGTCCAGAGGGTCGGTGGTCCCGTCGTAGGGATCCACCTGCGGCATGCGGAACCATTTTGGGATCGGTTCCGCCTGGATTTCTTCAGAGAAAGGGGGGCGGGAGTCGTAGCCCGCCGGGTCTGCCGACGAGTTCTGCAGGTCGGCGAATCGGCGGGCGAACTCCGCCAGCTTGCGCTCATGCTCCTCCAGGCGCCTCTCGGCCTGGCGCCTGATGGCTTCATCGGTGGAGTCTTCCACCGAGGCTGCGGGTGAAGGGGGCGCCGATCGGTCTCGACGCGAAGTCAGGCCTCGGCGTCGCTTGCTGCGATGCACCGTTTCGGCCTCGTCGGCCGGGGATCGACTCTCGTGATCCTCCGAACTGGAGTAGTTTCTTTTTGCGGGAGCTTGGTGGCTCCCCCGGGGGTTGGAGACGGCCCTCGGATGGGATGGCCTGCCCTGGATGGAGCGCAGGCTCCCACGCTGCCCCGCGGCTCGGGCCGCGGGGGTCCCAGGCTTCGGCTGCGTGGCCAGGGACCGCTGCTGATGCTAAAGCTGCCGGACCGCCGAGGTCAAGGTCTGCAGCTGTTGGATGACGGCCGCAAGGGGTCCGTCCGTTGGGGTAGGCTGTGGTGGAAGAGGAGGGGGAGCTGGAAGCTCCCTCTCCGGGCTGTGGGCCCCTGGAGGGGAGTGAACCTCCCCCACGTGGCTGGTGGACGCCTCGCGACCACGAGTGACCACCATTTGTCAGAGAGCGCGACACCTGCAGAAAGCTGGCCCCCGCTTGGGTTTGGTGTCCTGCCCCCCTACCTGGCGCGCCAATCTGTTGCCGCTCTCGCCGCCGCGCCCGTGGCTTCGGTCTGTGGATCCTTCCTGACCGCCTGGCGAGGGAGCCTCCCCGGCTACTGCGAACCTACAAGAAGGAGTTAGAAGGCCCTGGCCGGGAATCCCGGCGAGGGAGCTCCGATGGTCAAGTGAGTAGACGACGAGAAGGAACAGACTCTCCAGACCGGTCCCCCCCGAGAGGGTTCCAGACTTAGAGAGCTTGCTGGTGAGAGAGTCGCTCTGGGGACCGAAAATTTGGCCGGGCCTCCCTGCCGAGCTCACGCCAAGTGATCCTCTCTCGGGATCTCTGGTTTCACTCTCGGAGCGAGGCCTTTTGCCGCTGCTTCTTCTTTGTCCCTAGGCTTGTTGCTTACCTTGTCGTCCCTAGATTCCTCCCTTTTTATCTCCTTTCGTCGAGCGCTTGTCTTCTCCTCCTGGGAGGCTCCCCTCCCCCGTCCCTTTCTCTTTTCCCTTTTCAGCAAGGTGGGCCAGGCAGCTTTCCGACCTCGTTCGCCGAGCCCAACGGGGAAAAGGCAAAGACAGAAAAGGGGGAGGCGGTGCTGGTAAGGTGGCCAGTCAGACTTCGGGCCCAATGAGAGCGCGCTCTTTTCCAAGTGTGGGCGCCATCCGTCTATGGGGCCTGTTTTGTCAGAAACGTGCCTCTCGGCCATGGGACTTGTCGGGCCGAGGCAAATGGTGTTCCGCGTGCCGCCGTCCTCCGTACGGGGCACCGTCTGGGATTCGTACGGCCCGAGGGATGGCCTCGGGGCCTGCGCCTCTTTCCCTGGGACCTTCTTCGTACGGGCGGCCTGACCTCGGCTGAGTTGGACCCATCTCCGGGGGCCACCTGGCGAAGAGCGAAGGACCAGCCGACCTCGGCCTAGGTGGACCCCTCCTGGGTGGACACCTGCCGAGGTGGCAGGAGGTCGCCTGGCTTCGGCCGAGGTGGGCCCGTCTCCGAGGGCCACCTGGCGAAGGAGCGAAGGATCGGCCGTAACAGTGGCTTGGCAGCGAAGGATCGGCCGTAATAGTGGCTTGATCGCATTCGGCGGTATCCACCCAGGAGGGGTCCATCTAGGCCGAGGTCGGCTGGTCCTTCGCTCTTCGCCAGGTGGCCCCCGGAGACGGGTCCAACTCAGCCGAGGTCAGGCCGCCCGTACGGAGAAGGTCCCAGAGAAAGAGGCGCAGGCCCCGATGCCATCCCTCGGGCCGTACGAATCCCAGACGGTGCTCCGTACGGAGGACAGCGGCACGCGGAACACCATTTGCCTCGGCCTGACAAGTCCTACGGCCGAGAGGCACGATTCTGACAAAACAGGCCCCATAGACAGATGGCACCCACACTTGAGAAAGAGAGCACTCTCACTGGGCCCGAAGTCTGACCGGCCGCCTTACCAGCACCGCCTCCCCCTTTTCTGTCTTTGCCTTTTCCCCGTTGGGCTCGGCGAACGAGGTCGGAAAGCTGCCTGGCCCACCTCGCCGAAAAGGGAAAAGAGAAAGGGACGGGGGAGGGGAGCCTCCCAGGAGGAGAAGACAAGCGCACGACGAAAGGAGATAAAAAGGGTGGAATCTGGGGACGACAAGGTAAGCAACAAGCCTGGGGACAAAGAAGAAGCAGCGGCAAAAGGCCTCGCTCCGAGAGTGAAACCAGAGATCCCGAGTGGGGATCACTTGGCGTGAGCTCGACAGGGAGGCCCGGCCGAATTTTCGGTCCCCAGAGCGACTCTCTCACCAGCAAGCTCTCTAAGTCTGGAACCCTCTCGGGGGGGACCGGTCTGGAGAGTCTGTTCCTTCTCATCGTCTACTGACTTGACCGTCGGAGCTCCCTCGCCAGGATCCCCGGCCAGGGCCTTCTAACTCCTTCTTGCAGGTTCGCAGCAGCCGGGGAGGCTCCCTCGTCAGGCGGTCAGGAAGGATCCACGGACCGGAGCCACGGGCGCGGCGACGAGAGCGGCAACAGAGGGATTTGAACTACTTTAAAAGAAGGAATGAATGTTTAATGCTTACTTGAGCTTGTGATCTAGAGAGCACTGCAAGAGCATTCAAGATAGACTTCATGTCTTCACCAACTCACATCTGAAGCTTGAAGCATTTATTAAAGAAGTTGAAGAAGCCAAGCAAGTGCGTTGAAGTGCAATCAATTGGGCTTCTCTTGAGCTGCATCGGCAACCATTTGACAAAATTTATTTGTCATTCTATTGCTTTCTCTTTATAATTCTTTTTGAATTGTTGGGTTATTGGTGAGCCTGGTTTAAAAACCAAATAGATTCTTGGTTAGCCAGTGTTAAAACCAAGTGTTGGGTTCTTAGTGATCTTGTTAAGACCAAGTGTTGGGTTTCTTTGGTGAGCCCGGTTTAAAAATCAAAGTGTAGAGGTTTGGATTGTGAGCCTGTTAAAATAATCCGACTGTATTCCAGTGGGGATATAGTGGAAATCCCAAGTGATAATCTTGGATAGTGCATGTAGGAGCTAGGTTACTCCGAACCACTATAAAATTTCATGTGTTTGTGTTGTGCATTCTTTTTATATCTTGCTTCTGCTTTCAATTATTTCAATCACAGCACTCAACACTTCAAAGGATTTTCAAAAAGCACATAATTACTTAAACTTTTTAAATTCTCAATTTATCCCCCTCTTGGGAAAGCCACCTAGGCAACACTCACCCAAGCCCAAATTTTTGTTTGATAACTTAACCAACTTAAACTTGATTTGCCACCTCATAAAAGACAAAAGAAATATTTTTTATTTTCTAATTGTTATTAGATTGCATTAGGGCACATTGAGTGTCATCATCTCATTCAATCAACTTTAAGGGCAATTTCCTATCTCAGATCAGGGCAGGATTTCATCACCTGTCCTGGGCCCAAAACAACCACCCAAGATCAGAACCCAAGCCTTAACTAAAATCAATTAGCAACCTAATTGCTCTAGTGAGCTTAAGGACACCAACAGGTCAGGTCTGAATTGTGTGGGAAAACTAGTGCACTTCATTTCCCAGCTATTACTGAAAACTGGTGGTCTAAGGCTAGAGGTCCAGAGGCAAATGCCCTAAGTGGACTAGTGGTTTTTAATTATGACCCTATCACAGGCAAGGAGAGCCTCCCACAACCCCACCTCTTACCTGGCCAGTGGAAGGATTAGCTGTTGAGTTAAGTGTAAGTTGAGTAAACCCATTCAATTTTGGCTCCAGGTCTAGCAAACTATAGTCCATTTTCATGTTGTGTGCTTGGCTGCATCATACACCTTATTTGATTGATTGCATGACCACTAGGTTAGGAATCCAATATCAAAAGTCTAAACCCCAATACAGCTCAACCATGGAGCCCAATTTTGAGACCTTTATGAAGACCCTAAGTGACCAGTCTGCCTAGATGAACCATAGGTTAGATCAATCCAATGCCCACTTGACCACCCAAATGAACCAGATTAATACCCAATTAACCATCCAAATAAATCAAAGATTTGACCAATTGACCCAATTGAATAATCAAGCAATCCATAGGATTGACCAGTTAACCAATAGGTTAGACCAGATAGAAAATCGATTAGGTACCATAGAAAGAACCCAAGAGTCCAATATTGAACCTGATCCTGATTCACCCTGTTCCACCTCTCATAACCCTAGGGGAGCCCTAAATCAAGACCAATTTTTGGAGACCAACCCTAGGAGAACCCAGAACCAGGGCCAATTTATGGAACCCAATCCTAGGAGAACCCAGAACCAGGGCCAATTTATGGAACCCAATCCTAGGATAGCCCTATGCTAGGAACCCTTCCAAGATCCTAACCCTAGGAGGCCCAATCATGATGACTAGAACCATGATGAGAGAATCCTTAGGAGCATCAGAGTAGATCCACATATCTTTGATGGCACCTAGATCCTAAGGTCTACATAGATTGGGAGGGAGAGATGGAGCAATATTTTAAATGGTATGTAGGAACCCTTCCAAGATCCTAACCCTAGGAGGCCCAATCATGATGACCAGAACCATGATGACAGAATCCTTAGGAGCATCAGAGTAGATCCACCTATCTTTGATGGCACCCTAGATCCTAAGGTCTACATAGATTGGGAGGGAGAGATGGAGCAATATTTTAAATGGGCCTTGAGTGATGAAAGAAAGTGTTAATTTACCAAGCTTAGGCTAACCGATCATGCTAGGTTATATTGGGAACACGTAGAGTGCCTTACTAGACAAGGAAACCATCCACTCATCATCACGTGGGAGGCCATGAAGTTAAAACTTAGAGAAAAATATGTTCCCTCATACTCCAACAATGTCTCCTAGACCAATGGCAAAGATTAAAACAGGGAGCCAAGACTATGAGAGAGTATATAAACCAGTTTGATGAATGTGCCTTTAGGTGTGCCTTAGATGAACCTAAATCAGTGACTTTATCTAGGTTTAGAGCTGGCCTTCATGAGGATATACAGAGAGAACTGTACCTAAGGGGAGTTGAACACATAGATTAGGCCTATCTGATAGCTGAAAAACTTGAGAGAATCCAAAAAGCACCGTTAGCCCATCGACCTAAGACCATTAGGGCCAACACTTCTAGTTTTAGACCCAACTAGAACCCAGGTTACTCAAGCCAACCTAGCCCTAACTTAACCCGACCTAACCCCAACTCAGGCTGACCCAATCCTAATCCAGCCCGTCCCAACCCTGATCCAACTTGACCTAATCTCAATCCAACCCGGCCGAACCCTAACTCGTCTGGTTCCAACCTGAGTTCGAGTCAACCCAATTCTAGTAATTCTGCATCCTCTAGAAATGACAAGGGTAAGGCACCAGCATTTCAAAAAATCCAAGCCCCAGGCCCAATGCTTGCTTTAGATGCAACAAGGTAGCTCATTATGCTAACCAATGTCCCACCAAGTCTTTACACATAGGGAAGCTTGAGGAGGAGGAGCCTGAACCCAATGATGATGAGGAAGAAGAGGTTTATGAAGCTGAGGCAGACTTGATAGAGGAGTATGAAGGAGATGAGGAGGTATTTGATCAGTCTGACTTAGTAGGGATAGTTAGGTGCATCCTATCCTAGACCAAGACATAGGAAGAGTGGTGTAGGACTAACATCCTACAAATCTTTATGAAAATTGGGGTAAGGTATGCAAAATAATTATAGATAGTGGGAGCTGTGTGAATGCCATCTCACATAAGGCAGTTAAAACCCTAGGCTTAAGCCCAGTTCCCCATCCTAGCCCCTATAAGGTCTCATGGATAGATCCACATCCATTCTAATCAAGTCTAGGTGCCAAATCTTGATCAAACAACAATCATATGATGAGAAGATTTGGTGTGATGTCCTTCCCATGGGAGTCAGTAGTATCATCTTAGGTCGACCATGGCTTTACGATCATGATGCATCCTTATTTGGTCGAACCAACATCTGTACCTTTAGTCACCATGGAAAGAAATTTGTAGTTCATCTGACTCAACCCAGTTAGGAGAGATTCTAGTAGCCTTAAAGAAAAGAAACTAGGAGTTAATCTATCTAAGGCTAATCCTAAGCCCATTGAAGGATCTAAAGAGGACATCGATGAGTTGAGTCCAATAGAAGAACCCGAAGAAGAGAAATTAGAGAGTGGACCTAGTGAGGAATCAAAGAAAAATGATCCTGAACCCACTATCATATTTGAGGAACAAGTGACTGAGCCAGGATCAAACATTATAGATGAAAGTGAGGGTTCACAAGAGTTGTTCATAGAGGAGGTCCAAGAACAAGTCCTTAAGGAACAACCCTAGGAAGTAGATGTAGGTAGTGAAATAATATCTAGTTTCGAGTCCAATCAGTCCACATACCTGATCTTTCCATCCACACCTGCACTGACCTCTGCACAGCATTTGCATCAGGACATTAGTCAAAAGATAAACATAATTAATGAACTCTATAAAAACTTGGCTAATTTCTGAAAATGAGCTAAAGAGTTTTCTGCAGGAAATTATGTGATGATCGGGCTTAGGCCTGATTGGTTTTCTTTAGGGACTGTAAAGAAATTACATGCTCACAGAGTTGGACCGTTCAAAATAATAAAGAGAGTTGGATCCAATGCCTATGTGCTCAAGTTGCCACCCGAATTAGGTATTAGTTCCACCTTCAATATTTCAAACCTTGTGGAGTACCAGGAGCCAGCAGTGATACCTAGCGAGTACTTTGAACCTATCCATTCCCTTGAGGGTGAACCCATCCCAGAGTGTCCACTTACAAATCAGCCTATTAGTGAGGAAATGATTGAGCGCATCCTGGATGATCAAGCCATTAGTACCTGAAATAAAGGCTATAAATGGTTTTTTGTCCGATGGCAAGGTCGGCCAGAATCTGAGGACTCGTGGATCATCCAAGAGGATCTACAACACCTTATCCCAGACCTTCTTGAACAATATGAGAGCCACATTGATCTTTACTAGATGGGGTCGAGTTCCTTCCATCTTGGAAGAATTGGTGGGGGCACCAGGATCCAACACAGATTACTGGGCCCTATCTGGATCACTAATTAGGTTTTTTTAAGTCCTTAATATGTGCCAAGTTTTGTAATAAAGTTAGTCCAATTGAGTTGAGTTGAGTCTTGTAATAGGACTCTGAGTCCTGCAGTTCATCAATACTATATCACTTGTATCAAAGTGAGCCAAGTTTTGTAATACTAATAAGTATTATGTTGAATCCTGTAATAAGTTGAGGCACGAAGTCCAAATGAGTTCAGTGAGTCCCTTGTCTAAACCTCATGAGTCCTGTATGAGTGTTTGAGTCCTGTAAGTATGTTACAAGTCATTGCAAGTGTGTTTCTTGATGAATTTTGTACAAGAGAAAAGGATACCCAGTTCAGGAGTTCTATCAGGCCTCACCCAGGATCTAGAGACCACACTAGGCTTTGCATGCTACCCAAGCCCAAGATGCCACTATTGCCTAGTAAGCAACCCAAGAGGGGGGGTGAATTGGATCTCTAAAAGTTTAAATGCAAGTGTGTGAACAATAATCAAACAAAGTGCTATGAATGCAAGTGTGAAGTGCTTTTAATGAGTATGCAGCAGAAATATAAATGTAATAAAAGAGCAGCAAATTAAAGTGATAAGCAATTACAAACACAAAACAAGTATAGTAGTTCGGTGCTTTCCAATGCACCTATATCCACTCCCCAAGATCTACTTGGAAATTCACTATAATCTCAACTGATTACACCTGATTAATTTTCTGGGTTCACTAATCAAACCTGACTTGTTTTCAAAAGGCTCACAAGTCAAAACCTCACTTGGTTTTCCGGGCTAACCAAGAACCTAATTGGTTTTAAGACTCACCAACAACCTTCCTTGGTTTTACGGGCTAACCAAGAACCTAATTGATTTCCAAGGCTAACCAACAACCTCCTTGATTTTCTAATAGGCTAACTAAAAACCTTTACAACAAGAATAAGTTTGAAGTAAAGAAACAATGAAAGCTTTCTAATAAAAGTGGATATCTCTTTGAATCTTTGTTGTAGTGCTGCCTTCAACTTGATGAAGGTTCAATAAATGCTCAAAAAGGTTGAACTTGAATGCTCTTGAAGGCTCTTGAATGCTTGGGGATTTCTTTTGCTTGAAGGTAGTTTCTCTCAATGAATAAGAATGAATGCACTAGCTTTTTGGTGTTCCTCTTGTGTCTCTCTTGATTCCTCTTTTTTCTCCTTTGTTTTTATTTGATTTGGATCATTTAAATACCTTCCTAAGGCCTCAAACTTGGTTTATGGCCATTGGACATGAAAAATTAGCCGTTGGGAGCCAAGAGGAGTGAGTTCTGCATTTGAAAAACTAGCCATTACAGTTCCTAGAACTCCAAGTGTCGACACTTCAAGCTACGAGTCGACACTTAGGGTTGACACTTGCACTCCATGAGTCAACACCTAGTTCAAATATATTCAATGAAGCTCCCTGGAATTCTCAGCTGAGTCAACACTTTCACTGGTGAGTCGATACTTTGAGTCGACATTTGACATCCATGTATCGATACTTCAGGCAAGTCTTCAACTTCAGCATGTTTTGTAATAAAAAGTCTCAGATGATGAGCCGATCCTTGAGTCGACACCTTAAGTCGATACTTGACTGGCATGAGTCGACACTTCAATCATGCCATCTGGAAATCTTTCTATGTATCGGCTTGAGTCGACACTTCCACTATTATGAGTCGACACTTGGGCTGTGAGTCGATACTTTGAGTCGATACTTAACTGAGATTTCATCAAAAATAACTGAACTTCTGCTGAAACCAAATTATGTTGAACTCGTGTCCTTTCAATCATTCTTCAACTACCGAAGTCCACTTTAAACTGATCTTTCATCCATAGTTGGGACTTTTTCATTGTTTGACAATCAATCAAATTTTGTTGAATTGATGAGCACCTATTTCTATAAAAACATACTTCAAAAAATAGTTAGTACTCAACTTATACTTAAGCATTTTGTTTATCATCAAAATCAATAATGGAGCCAACAATCTTTCCCTTTTTGATGATGACAAAACCTTTAAATATAAATTGCATAATAAGCTTTCAATGAAAATTTTCAATGTGCATAGATTTTATTGCAATAGGTATTGAAATACTAAGACATGTTGAACATAATTTTAAAGTTCTCTTATGAAATAGATTTGAGCTAAGAGTATTAGAGCTTAAAATATATATAAGAGATAAGTTCATGTATCATGATACTCTTAAAAAAATGCTCAAGAGTAATAAATTCAGTAATAAACACTGTGAAGAGTATAAATACTCCCCTAAAGAGATGATCAATAAAATTGATCTTTAAAGATGTTTTAATGACAAAAGGCTGAAATTAAAACATCTAAAAGTAATAACTGTGCATGAAATTTTAGCGAAGCAGATTTTCCAATTCAAAGGAGGTATAACTCCCCCTCACTCAATGAGAAGAGATTTTCAAATTTAAGCATTTTTCAAAGCAGTTTGCAAAAACTTATCTCTCATTCACTTCACATTTCAAATTTATACTTATTTTCCCCCCTTTTTGTTATCATTAAAAAAGAAGGAAGAAGGCAGTAAATTTGAACATATACATTAGTCATTCACTCATAAAAGAAAATATTGAAATTCTAAAAATAAGTAATATATTTCATTCATTCAAAGTCATAAGGTGAAGTAGAACATAATATTTCATTCATTTGATACAAAATTGGTACATAAAGTGAACATCAAAACATACAAAGAGAACAAAAATGTAAACTATTTAAATATAAAAACTATCCTAAGCATCATCCTCATCATTTGAGGATCCAATCTCAATCGGTCCAGTATCACTAAAAGCACGAGATCGAGGCCACATCGATTGAAGATCACAAAGATGAGTCCTGGTCGGTCTGGATGGAACACGATGACCTCGTCCTCTATGTCTAACATAAGTCCTCCCTCTAGCTGGACCAGAAGAGGTAGAATCTATGTCAGTAGCAGGAATAGAATTGATCGGAGTGACAACTGTCGGATGTTGTGTATGATCAAATAAAGGACTGAAATCAAGATGATAGAAACCAGGAGTATAAAATCCTAGTTCCCAGATAAGGGAAGATGTATGCAATGATGGGGAATCAACAACAAGTGTATCAATGATCGGTGTATCAACTGAAGAAATAATAGGTGTGAGTATAGGAATGGTGGAATTATCAGCTAGTCTAAAAGGAGGTGTGGGTAGGATAGGAGTTTGGAATGATGAACTTAATGGATCATGAATGAGACTCCTGGGAGGGTCAGCTACTGTCTCTAGCACTGGCTCTATCATCAAATCTGGAAAGTCAAACTCATCAGAGTTAGTCACATCATCATCATCATCCATGACTGGTCTCGGAGCAGGTAGAACTAGAGCAGAATCAGCTGAAGCTAAAGTAACAGGAACACTCCCAGAAGGGGGTCTACTCAGAGCGGACAGAATCACAGAGATCCCATCTCTCAATCCTCGATGGATCTCTCTAGTCTCCATGATAAACTGTCAACTCACTGATGAATAGTCATAATCTCTATCTCAATGTGAGCGACTCTGTCCTCAAGACTCTCAGAAGCTCCTGGAATATCTGATCGTGCTGGCTCAGGCTAAAGAGCAGGCTCTGGCTGCATTGTAGGCTCAGGCTAAATCTTAGGTAAATGTGTCTCTGAAGGTCCTGCCTTACCCAAAAATATGCGCTACTCCTTTGCTACATCCTCATCTTTGTCAGTGGCCTGACCTGATACTCGTCAACTCTACTAGCCTCTGACTAGCTGATACCCCATCCAATAAAGAGATCTGATATCATAGACATCAGTGTGTAGTAACATCCAGTAGGGCTCATCATCCAATACTATGCCATACACTCTGAAGAGCAAAGTTAAGCCCATCCCATAGGGTAGACAAAGTCTCTGACTGATAGATGCCTACATCATCTGATGTACCATAAGTACCAATAGGCAAACAAGAGTATGTTGAACCAAAGAGACCATCACTAAAAGCTCTCTCTCTCTCTGTGATGAAGTCAAAATGGCCAGTCTTCGGTAGAAGGATCCGGGCAACAATGTGATGCAGCAACCTCATCTCAGCTGAAAGTCTGGATGCAATAATAGTGGCTCTCTTAAGCAGGTCATTTGACTCAAAAATACATCGGAGATCACTGAACCTATCTACTAAGCTGTCAACAATAGATCCTCTCATGGGTATGTCCCATACTCTGCTTATAATCTTTGCTGTCACTAGGACATCTCTACCACGAACTTGTGCGACACATCCATCACTGCCTCGGGCTAAAAATCCATAGAACTCTCGTATTAAGCACGGGTAAAATCTCTATGTCAAAGAGCAGAAAGAAACCAAACCAGCATCCCTAAGCCATTGGCCTATCCAAAAATGCTGCAGGTTGATGAATGCGAAGTCCACACGGCATCCTCCAATGGCAGTCTTCGTACCCATCTGACTAGCCACAAGAAAAAAAGGCCAAGCAGGGGCATTCGGTGCACTGGCTTCATGTTTGGCCTTTGTTCTTCTTTCATCTTCTTGGTTGTATGGCCGAGGACGACGAACAACTTGCTTCCTAGGCCCCATTCCATATTGATGGGGGACAAAAGGGGGGGCTAGGAGGATCGTTGGAGAGCTGAAAAGTCTCCTGTGATTAGGATCAAGAAGGCAAAAAAATATGTGGGGGCAAGAAAGATGGATACTCTATGGACTTAGGACTTACCTTCACGGAAAGACGTCACACCTCTAGGGCATCCCACCCACCCCACTACATTCAGTCTAGGGCGTCCCATCCATCTTACTACATGCGGAGCCTAGGGCATCCCACCCAAATCGCTACCTGGGGCTGTGAAGGAAAAGCTCCAAGATCATAGAGGGGACTCAGCAATGGAGAAGATAACTAGAGCCTCACACCCCTCGATGCTCGAAAGCGAAGGTAGTGAGGTCTCACACCCCTTGACACCCACAGGTGAAGGAAAGACGGGCCTCATCCCCACTCCTAATGGAGGCAGAACCAAAAACACTCTTTTCAAAAATTCATATTCTTTATATTTTATTCAAGAGAGGAGGTGCCTTTAATGGCTTACAAAACTTGGGGTCCAAGTAAAGAATACAAGGCATGCATCCCAAAAAAGGTGACAACTCAAACCTGCTTTGTTTGTAGCATGAAAACATGGTAGAAAACTAAAAACAATCCTCCCCATTTGATGGAAAATCAAACTAATCCTAATCTAAAACTAATTTAACAAAAAACTTTCCAACTGGTCCATACATCCAGATTTAAAGTAAATAAATTAGGCATACTCTGGATTCACCAAGATCAGCGCCTGCTCTGAAATCTGTGTGACTTGATAATTATGCAAAAAATTCTTGCTTTGAGAAGTGTGTAGCTCTGAGAAGCTTGCAGCTCTGAGATATGGGCAAAGCTATTTTTATTTCTTTAAGATCTGTGTAGATTTTTGACTATGTGATTGTGGAATAGAGGGGTGGAGAGGGGGGCTTGTGGGAGACTTTGATAGTGCTAATGCTGGGGAAGGAGGCGGAATGGCCGGCGACTGGGGAAGATGGTGGCATGACGGAGGCACGACGATGTGGGCGGCACGGAGGTGCCGGTGCTGGGCGATGCAGGAGCCATGTGCGGAGTAGCGCGTCGCAGGGCGCAGTGTAGGGAGCAGCGCGCAAGCACAGGCGTAGCTCAGGGCACAGTCGCGAGTGCGGACGCAGTGCAAGGCAGCATGGGGGTGGGGTGTCGCAACGGGCTCTCACGGGCATGGCGCAATCGTGGAAAAAGGCACGAGGCACGGGCGTGGCAGAGAGCGCAAGCTCACCGGTCGCTCGGGCTCAACAGGGAAGACGATAGCTCGGCCGGTAGTATGGAAATCCGGTAGGGCACAACAGAGGCATCACAGGCATGGGCGGAGCAGCAGGGGGGACGGCCGTGGGTGGTTCCATGGGATTCACTAGCATCCCACTAGAAGATCACCACCGGGGGAAGGTGCATAGCCATGGGGGTCGCTGATGGTCGGGCATGGAAGATCCAGGATCGGCGACGAAACAAAAAGAGTTCTGGTAACTTAGATTTGAGGTTGAAGATGACGAGGATAAGAGGAATAAGTCAGGAATAAAATAGGGATAAAGTAGGAATAGTGGGGATAACGAGAATAGGTGTAATAAGAAAAATAAAATAATAAAAATAATAAAATCTGGGAAAAAAGAAAACCCGAATGGGTTTTGATGTTCCCATCATTACCCTAGGGTGGAGAAAACTCGACTTCATCGGGTCAAGCTCGTTGCAATTATTTTTTCTCTTTTTTTTCTCTCTTTTTTTTTCAACCCTAATCCTCTCCTGCTCTGATACCAAAATTGATGGGGGACAAAAAGAGGGAGGCTAGGAGGATTGTTGGAGGCAAGAAAGATGGATACTCTATGGACTTGGGACTTACCTTCATTAAGAGATGTCGCACTTCTAGGGCATCCCACCCACCCCACTACATGCAGTCTAGGGCATCCCACCCATCTCACTACATGCAGAGCCTAGGGCATCCCACCCAAATCACTACTTGGGGTCCTGAAGGAAAAGCTCCAAGATCGTAGAGGGGACTCAGCAATGGAGAAGATAACTAGGACCTCACGACCCTCGATGCTCGAAAGCAAAGGTAGTGGGGTCTCACAGCCCTCCACACCCATAGGTGAAGGAAAGACATGCCTCATGCCCACTCCTAACGGAGGCAAAACCAAGAACACTCTTTTCAAAAATTCATATTCTTCATATTTTATTTAATAGAGGAGGTGCCTTTATATAGGCTTACAAAACTTGGGGTCCAAGTAAAGAATACAAGGCATGTAGCCCAAAAAGGTGACAACCCAAACCTCTTTATTTGTAGCCTGAAAATATGATAGAAAAATAAACACAATCCTCCCCATACGATGGAAAATCAAACTAATCCTAATTAAAACTAATTTAAAAAAACTTCCCAACTAGTCCATAAATCCAGATTTAAAATAAATAAATTAGGCATACACTAGATTCACCAAGATCAGTGCCTGCTCTGAAATTTGTGTGACTTGATAATTATGTAAAAAATTCTTGCTCTGAGAAGCATGCAACTCTAAGAAGCATGCTGCTCTGAGATCCATGCAAAGCTATTTCTGTTGCTCTGAGATCAATGCAGATTTTTGACCATGTGACCGTGGAACAGAGAGGCGGAGAGGGGGGGCTTGCGGGTGACTTCGTCAGCACCAGCACTAGGGAAGGAGGCAGCACGGCCGGTGACTAGGGAAGGCAGTGGCACGGCGATGCAAGCGGCACGGAGGTGCCGGTGCTGGGCGATGCACGGAGCCATGCACGGAGTAGCACATCACAGGGAATGGCACAGGGAACAGCATGTCGGTGCGGGCGTAGCGCAGGGCACGATCATGGGTGCGGACACTGTGCAGGGCAGCATGGGTGGGCATCGCAGTGAGCTCTCATGGGCACGGTGCAACCATGGTGCAAGGCACGAGGCACGGTGAATAGTGCTAGCTCACCAGTCGCTCGGGCTCGGCGGGGAAGACGACAGCTCGACCGATGGCATGAAGATCCGACAAGGCAAGACAGAGGCGTCATGGGCATGGGCGGAGCAGTAGGGGTGATGGCCATGGGATTACCGGTGTTCCCACGAGAAGATCACTACCGGGGGAAGGTAGACGGCCATCGGTGGTCAAGCGTGGCAGATCCAGGACCGACGATGAAAAAAAAAAGAGTTATGGTAACATAGATTTGAGGTTGAAGATGATGGGGATAAGAGGAATAAGTCAGGAATAAAATTGGGATAAAGTAGGAATAGTGGGGATAATGAGAGTAGGTGGAATAAGAAAATTAAAAAAAAAAATCTGGGAAAAAAAGAAAACCCGAATGGGTTTTGTATCCCCATCATACAGATTCAAAGATTAAAGCAAAAGAGGAGCATAAACCTAGGGTTTTATCAGTCCAAAAATGAAATGGGAGAGGAAATGTGGCAAAAGATTGAATCAAAATCATCATAATCAGGAATTTGAGAGGGTTGGAGTTGAAAATTGGAGGGAAGAAGCAGATATAATAGTGTTAGGGCATGTGTTGGCTCAAATTATAAGAGAAAAGATCAAGAAAACACATTGTTTCCTGTTTTTATCTTGGTCTATCGCCATTCAAGTGTTGACTCATGACACAGGGCCATGTGTCAACACTTCAAGGTGTCGACACTTCGACTTAAAACCAAAAAAAGGAAATGAAGTATTGATCAAAATCACTAGAAATATAGTGAAATTCAAAAAATTGAGTGCAATTGATATCGAATTTGATCTTTCATGGGTCAAAGAGTAGAAATTTTCAATCGAAAGGATTGATGATCCTAAATTCTCTTCTAATCATACCGAATTGATCTTCTTGGAGAGGCTTAGTCAAAATATCAGCTAATTGCATTTCAGTACAAATAAATTCAAGCACAACATCATTATTTATAACATTATCTCTAATAAAATGATACCTATTCTCAATATGTTTTTTTCTAGAATGCTGAACAGGATTTTCAGTTAAGCATACTGTAGTAGTATTATCACATTTTATGGGTGTCCTAGTTAATTTGATTCCAAAATCTTCAAGTTGTTGCTTAATCCACAAGATTTGAGCACAACAACTTCCTATTGCAATATACTTAGCCTTAGCTATGGATAGTGCAACTGAAGTTTGTTTCTTGATAAACCAGGAGATTAAGTTAACTCCAAGAAATTAGCAGGTTCCACTAGTACTTTTTCTATCAAGATTACATCCAGCAAAATCAGCATCAGAATATCCAATTAAATCAACAGATGGTCTTTAGAATACCACAAACCAATATCAATTATATCATATAACTATTTAATAATGCGCTTAACAGCCAACAAATGAGAATCTTTAGGATCAAACTGATATCTAGCACATGTGCATACACTGAACATTATATCTAGTATACTAGCTATCAAATATAATAAAGAGCCAATCATACCTTTATATAAATCATCATTTTTCTTCTTTAGAAATAAGGTTGTATCGATATGGCCTCTAGAGAATTTATTTTCAATCAAAAACTTGTTGAGTCTTTCATACCATGCTCAGGGTGCTTGCTTTAAGCCATAAAGTGCTTTGTGCAATTTGTAAACATAATCAGGATGTGCATGATTTTTAAAATCAGGTGGTTGTTTTACAAAAACTTCTTCTACTATATAACCATTCAGAAAAGTACTTTTAACATCCACTTGAAAAAGTTTGAAATTCATAAAATAGGAAAATGCTAATAGTAGTCTAATTGCCTCAAGTCTAGCAACATGAGCAAAGGTTTCATCAAAATCAATTCCTTTCTCCTGATTGTATCTTTTGGCAACTAGCTTAGCTTTATTTCTAGTTACAATTCTATTTTCATCTAATTTATTCCTAAATACCCATTTTGTGCCAATAATAGAAACATTTGATGGTCTTTTTATTAATGTCCAAACATTATTTCTATCAAACTGAATTAGTTCATCTTGCATAGCATTTATCCAGTTAGGTTCTTTTTTAGCATCTTCAAAATATTTAGGCACTACTTAAGAAACAAAAGCAATATAATCACATTCATTTCTAATTGAGGATCGAGTTCTTACCCCTTTTGATGGATCACCTAGGATTAATTCTTTAGGATGTCCATGAGCATACCTCCACTCCTTAGGTAGATCTTGATGCTTTGGTGTGGACTGTATGGTTTCTCCTTTTTCATTTTGTTTTGATCTTCTTCACTTTGTTAAGAGGGTTAATCATCCAATATTAGTTTTTGTAACTTATCAGCACCTGCACATGCATCAAATGTATTCTCTTTTTTAGACGATTTGTTAGTAGACTCTTCAAAAACTACATGTACAGACTCCTCTACAACTATGGTTATTTTGTTAAAAATTCTATATATCCTACTTGATGTAGAGTATCCTAGAAAGATTCCTTCATCAAACTTGGCATCAAATATTCCAAGATTGTCTTTACCATTATTCAAATGAAACATTGACAACCAAAAACTTGAAAATACTTTAAAGTTGATTTTCTTTGATTCCAAAGTTTATAAGGAGTTTTCTTTAAAATAGGGTGGATTAACATAGATTGAAAATATAACAAGCAGTATTAATTGCTTCAGTCCAAAAATATCTTGGCAAATCATTTTTGCAAAACATAGTGCATGTCATTTCTTCTAAAGTATGATTTTTCCTTTCTACCACCCCATCTGCTGAGGTGTCCTAGGTGCAGAAAAATTGTATTCAATACCTTTCTCATTACAAAAATTCTCAAGTCTTGATTTTCAAATTTAGAACCATGATCACTACGTATGCAAATAATTGAAGTATCTTTTTCATTAGAGATTTTTCGATAAAACTTTACAAATACTAAAAATGATCCATCTTTATGAGTAAGAAATAAAACCCAAGTAAACCTTGAAAAATCATCCATTAAAACAAATCTATATCTCTTACCTCCTAAATTAGATGTTCTAATTGGTCTAAAGAGATCCATATGGAGTAGTTCTAATGGCCTACTAGTAGTAACAAACCTTTAAGTTTGAAAGAAGTTTTAACTTGTTTTCCAAATTGGCAAGCTTGACAAACTTTATCTCTTTCAAAACTAAGTTTTGGAAAATCTCTTACTAAATCCTTTTTGCAAAGTTTTGAAAGTAAGTACATACTAGCATATCCTAGTCTTCTATGCCAAAACCACTAGTCTCATCTTTAGTAGAATTCATTGCAACTAGGCATTCTTCATTAAGCAAGGATAGATTATCTAAATCTACCATAAATATTACCATGCCTCTTTCCAATGAATTTACTCCATTTTTATAAGGACTAGCAATCATGCAATAAGATGATTTAAAAATAACGTGAAAACCTTTATCGCAAAATTGAATAATACTTAAAATATTATGCTTTAAACCTTCAACTAAGAGTACATTACTAATACAAGTAGAAGATGAGATGTGAACCTTACCAATACCAATAATTTTTTCTTTACCATTATCACCGATGGTCACACTCCCTCTATTTATTGCTTCAAGAGAAGTGAATTGCTTCACATCTCCTGTCATGTGCCTTGAAAAATCACTATCAAGATACCATAGTTTTTTCTTTTCCTTGGTTGCAAGACACACCTGTAAAACAAATCAAGTTTTGTTTTTAGGTACTCAAGCCAACTTGGGTCTTTTAGGGTTAGTACTTAAATTGGTTCTTTTTAGAACCCAAACTTTTTCAAAAGTATTGATTTTTCTCATGTTACATTAAAAAGCTTTGTATCCTTATTTTTTGAATGAAAAATATGTAATACTAGATGATGCATATACAAAAAAGTTTTTCAGATACTTTTATAGTTTTTGAAGTTTATACCCTATTCCTACTTTGTTAAAACAGCTCATTGATTATTTAAAAGAAGATTTAGTTTTTTTGAGCTATAAGTGAACTTTTCAACAAAAGATTTTATTTATCAAGCTCATTTTTGTAATTTTTGTTTTCCATTTCTAAATCTTTGTTGTTTCTTTAAAAGTTCACCTTTGAAATGATAGTTTTAGATCTTTTCATAACATCATTTTTCATTGTTAAAGCCTTATTTTTTTTCTAAAACATCAAGTTTAGTTTTTAATTCACTAACTTCGTTTAAATGAGAGTTTTTTATGAGAAAAACTATTTGCATGCTTTTTCAATTTTCTATTTTCAGATAAAATCAATTTGTAATCATGCATTAATTCATCAAAAGCATTTTTTCAATTCATCAAAGATAAAATCTACTTCAGCATTAGAAATTACCTCTTCCTGTTCTTGATGTGCCATGAGACATAGATTGCAATTTCAGCTTGTTCTTCCTCTGAGTTGGAGTCCTCACTATCACTCCAAGTTGCCATCAAAGCTTTCTTTTTTAAATTCTTTCTTGATTTCTTTAGGAGAGGGCAATCAAGTTTATAGTGTCCAGGCTTCTTGCACTCGAAACATGTAGGTATCTCCTTCTCCTTTTCTTTCTCTTTTTCTTTTCCCTTCTCTTTGATTGTTTGGAACTTTTTCTTATAAGGGAATTTTCTTCTTTTCATGAACTTTTTGAACTTTCTTGCTAGAAGCACTTCTTCATTATCTTCTTCTTCTTCTGATTCATCATTTGAGGATTCTTCTTGAATAGTAGACTTGAAGGCTATCCCCTTTTTCTTTTTATCCATATATATAGACTTTTGCTTTAAATTCAGCTCATAAGTCATGAGCGATCCCATCAATTGCTCCAAGGATAATTTGTCAACATCCTTTATTTCTTGTATGGTGGTCACCTTTGGATCCCATGAAGTTGGAAGTGACCTGAGAATTTTGTTGACAAGATCAGCATTAGACATAATTTTTCCTAAACTTCTCATGCTATTTACTATGTTTGTGAATCTAGTGTACATGTTAGTGATGGATTCATTTGGTTCCATTTGGAACATTTCATAAGTGTGCACTAACATGTTTACTTTTGTATTCTTCATTTGATCACTACCCTCATGGATAACTTCAAGTGTATCCCATATTTCTTTGGCAAATATGCATGTTGAATCCTACTAAACTCACTAGAAACTAATACACAATAGAGGAGATTCATAGCTTTCACAATGATCTCGGATTGTTTAATATCATTTTCATCCCAATCCTCTTCGAGCTTTGGGATGGAAACACCATTCACAATAATCGAAGGAACATGAGGACCCTTATCAATAACCTTTCACAGATTATAATCAATTGAGTGCATGTATATTCTCATTCTAGTTTATCAATAAGTTTAATTTGTTCCATTAAAATATGGAGGTCTATTTGAGGCTTATTCCTTAACTATACTAGTACCAAGGAAGGCTGCCATAGATCTTTACTCAAGGCGGTTAGACCTGTATACTGAGAACAGGGCTCTGATACCACTTGTTGCCCAGTAAACAACCCAAGAGGGGGTGAATTGGGTCTCTAAAAATTTAAATGCAAGTATGTGAACCAATCCAATAATCAAACTAAGTACTATGAATACAAGTGTGAAGTGCTTTTAATGAGTATGCAGCAAAAATATAAAAGCAATAAAAGAGAAGCAAATTAAAGAGACAAGCATCACAAACACAAAACAAGTATAGTGGTTCGGTGCTTTCCAATGCACCTACATCCACTCCCCAAGACCCACTTCGGAATTCACTATAATCTCAATCGATTACAGTCGATTAGTTTTCTGGGCTCACTAATCAAACCCGACTTGTTTTCACAACGCTCATAAGTCAAAACCTTACTTGGTTTTCCGGGCTAACCAAAACCTAATTGATTTTAAGGCTCACCAACAACCTCCCTTAGTTTTACGGGCTAACTAAGAACCTAATTGGTTTTCAAGGCTAACCAACAATCCCCTTGATTTTTCAATAGGCTAACCAAAATCTTTACAACAAGAATAAGTTTGAAGTAAAGAAATAATGAAAGCTTTCTAATAAAAGCGGATATCTCTTTGAAGCTTTGTTGTAGTACTGCCTTCAACTTAATGAAGCTTCAATAAATGCTCAAAAAGGTTGAACTTGAAGGCTCTTGAATGCATGGAGACTCCTTTTGCTTGAAGGTAGTTGCTCTCAATGAATAGGATTGAATGCACTAGGTTTTTGGAGTTCCTTTTGTGTCTCTCTTGATTCCTCTTTTTTCTCCTTTTGTTTAGATTTGATTTGAATCATTTAAATAACTTCCCAAGGCTTCAAACTCGGTTTATGGCCGTTAGACATGAAAAACTAGCATTGGGAACCAAGAGGAGCGAGTTCTGCATTTGAAAAACTAGCCGTTACTATTCCCAGAACTCCAAGTGTCGACACTTCAAGCTGTGAGTCGACACTTAGGGTCGACACTTGCACTATATGAGTCGACACCTAGTTCAAATATCTTCAATGAAGCTTTCTGGAATTCTCAGTTGAGTCGATACTTTCATTATTGAGTCGACACTTGACATCCATGTGTCGACACTTCAGGCATGTCTTCAACTTCAGCAAGTTCTATAACAAAAAGTCTTAGACGATGAGCCGATCCTTGAATCAACACCTTAAGTCAATACTTGACTGGCATGAGTCGACACTTCTGCCATGCCATCTGAAACTCTTTTTGCATACCGGCTTGAGTTGACACTTCCACTATCATGAGTCGACACTTGTGTTATGAGTCGACACTTTGAGTCGACACTTGATTAAGATTTATTCAAAAGCAACTAAACTTCTGCTGAAACCAAATTGTGTTGAACTCTTGTGTCCTTTCAAGTATTCTTCGACTACCAAAGTCCACTTTAAACTCATCTTTCATCCATAATTGGGACTTTTTCATTGTTTGACAATTAATCAAATTTTGTTGAATTGATGAGCATCTATTTCTATAAAAACACACTTCAAAGAAATAGTTAGTACTCAACTTATACTTAAGCATTTTATTTATCATGAAAATCAATAACAGAGCCAACAGCCACCAAGATACCCAGGGAATATACTTCAAGTGAAGCCCATGGCACCCCAGGTGTATTCCAGTCCAACTTTAAATGGGTGCCCAAGAGTTTCCAACCCACCAGGGGGACATGTACCAAGCCCATGCACCACACCTTGAGGCTGCCCAAATACAAGCACCAAAGCCCCTGTGCCCAAGCTTTAAAGGCCACACTCAAGCCCAATTGGAGACGCCCATTGCTGCCCAAGGTTCAAGCCCAAATCCAAGTTGGCGCCCAAGCCCAAGAGGGAGCCCCTTGACCGAGTCAAAGAAGGAGAGGAGTCCATTTCAAACAAAGAGATTATGTTTTAATTCAAATTGTATACTCCTAGTTCTAAGCAACTTTGTAATCCCTCTCCCATCCAACTTTGTAATCCTATTCTAATTAGGAGAGGACCTGGGTGAGTCTGTAAATACCCACCCCCTTTCCCTCTTGTAATCAAATCTTTTCATGAATCAAAACCCTGTTGAAATTTTGTTGAGCTTATGTTCTTGTGTTGAGGTGTGTGAGTGTTACTTGTGTGCCCTAATCCTTCCAAGCCCTAGCTGCCTAAAGTACCTCCTTCCAGATCCCAAGATACCCAAGGAGAAGAAGCCCTAGCAACCCATAACAAGGAGCCTTCTTCCTCCTCCACGCCTCCAGCTTCAACAATCCTAGTTCCATACTTTTGTTTCTTTATTATTCTCTTACTAACCTCTGATGCTTGCAGGATCCCCAAGGTGTTTACCTCCAAAGAAGAGGCCCTCTTTGCCTCCAGAATCAAACCTCAATAGTTGATTGATCTGAGGAACTACCGGCTTGTCTTCCAGGCGACGATCTCGAGTGCTGTCTGACTCCTTCTTCGATCAGATCATCAATCGTTGTTTGGTACAGTCTTTTCCCTTCTTGATTTTTGATTTGTTGAAGGTATGCTATCCTAATTGGGAGTTTCTCAATCTCCGAAATCCTCTCTTTTATTATTTTGCATAAGTTCATATGCGGGTATGCTGATTCTTTGAATTGCTAGTTTGCTTGCTAATCTTTACTTGATTTCGAGACTTTAGCCTACAAATTAAAATTCTAAAAAAATTACAAAAAAAATTAGTTTCTGTTTCCCTAAATTCATATTGGTCTTAGGTTCATCCCATATCACATAGTGAGTCATTCACTCCAAACCATTTTGATGGGGACATCGCCAACACAGATCCTGAAGTAGCATGAATCTCGGAACAAGCACGAATCCTGGAGCAACATGATTTTTTATGCATACCCAGTACCTGAATAAATTAGTTTAGGATTTATCATTATCAATTGTTTTGAAATTTGATTTAGGATTAGTTTGGTAAGGATTGAGTTATCTAGTATGGATAGACCTTATCTTGTATTTGAATTTGAACCATCCTTATCTTTCTATCTTGTATTCAAATTCAAATGAAGGTTGGAAAGGTCTATAAATACCACCCTCATTGCTTTGTAAAAATTAGTTAATGAAGATGAGTTTTAGGGAAGAGTGATTCTTTGTTTTACCTCCAAAAAGGAGTGGGTGTGAGGTCCTAGTTATCCCCTTTCCTGTCAAGTCCCCTCTATGGTCTTTGAGATTTTCCTTCACGACCCCAGGTAGTGATTTGGATGGGATTCCCTAGGCTCTGCATATAATGAGATGGGTGGGATGCCCTAGGCTACATGTAGTGGAGTGGGTGAGATGCCCTAGAGGTGAGAGGTCTCTTCGTGAGTGTGAGTCCCAAAGTCCATGAGTCCAGATTTTTCCTACCTTCCATCTCCATTATTCCTTCGCCAACCCCTAGAAAAAATAAAATGAAGAAAAATAGAATACCCTAATCTTTGTTGACTTCTCAGCTCGTCAACAATCCTACCCCTGATCCGGTGCCCCATCAATTTGGTATCATGCAGGTTGATTAGGGTATGCTTGAATCAGTTCGTCCAAACAATTCCATGCCAGTGATCCGTCCACCAACTGTCGATCCCGTCATTGAGCATCACCATCCTGTTGCTGATCCATCCACCCCGTGTGCCTCAGATCACTGCCTCTCTGCTTCCCAATCCCACCGGAAGTGATGCAGAACAAAGAACAAAGAAGCGTATGCGGAAGTAAATTTAGGATTAATTCTTTTTTTTTTTTATATATTTCAGAAATTGGCTTTGACTCAAAGTAAAGCTAAACTAAGTTGAAGGAAACTAGGTAAGGATTGAAAGCACAATTTAGAAGAAACTAAATTATCAGAGTAGTTCAGAAGTATCGGATCGCTGGGGGTTGAGAATACTTTGAAACAATGGCAGCAAAATCTGTTAGACCATTGGCAGACTTTGAAACAAGGAAACCGATCTGTTTCAGACTACATAACCACCTTTGATGAATACTTAATGAGATGTGATGTGAGTGAAGCCCATGAGGTCTCTTAGTCTAGATTTAGGGCTGGACTTAGGGAAGATATTAAGAGAGAGTTGTTTCTGAGAGAGGTTACTGACCTAGACCAAGCCTATCAGATTGCACTGAACACTGAGAAGTTTCAGAGAGGACCCATGCCATCTAGGGTTAGTGCCCCGATCCCAAGAAATGGACCTAGCCAGGTTACCCCTAGCAAGCCTAATCAGGGTATTACCACCCCTAGGCTCATGGACAAAGGTAAGGCACCTGACATCCAGAGAACCCCTAGTTTCGTCTGTTTTAAGTGCCAGAAGCCCGGTCATATCTCCAATCAGTGCACAGCCATAGCTTGTTTTAAGTGTCATAAGGTAGGTCATGTTTCTAGCCAGTGCCCTCATAGATCCCTATATATAGAAGAGGGAGGAGAAGAGAATTCCGAGCCTAATGAGGAGTTTGAAGAAGAAGTTTATGAGGCTAGAATGAATTTGGTTGATGAGTATGAAGGGGAGGAAGAATCCACTGAGTCTGACCACTTAGGGGTTGTGAGATGCATCCTGTCCCAGACTAAAGTTCAGGAGGATTGGCGTAGGACTAACATCCTACAGACTTTCCTTAAACTAGGGATAAGGTTTGTAAAATCATCATATATAGTGGGAGCTGTGTGAATGCCATTTCTACTAGCACTATCAAAATGTTAGGCTTAACCCCAGTCCCCCACCCCAACCCCTATAAGGTTTCTTGGGCAGACTCTACCTCTATACCCATCCAGTCTAGATGTCAGGTCCAAATCCAAATGCAATCCTATCAAGAGAAGATTTGGTGTGATGTCTTGCCCATGGGGGTGAGCAGTATAATTCTTGGAAGACCTTGGTTGTATGATCATGATGCCACCCTCTTAGGAAAATCCAACACCTGTGTCTCTAGTTTCAATGGGAAGAAAATCACAATCCATTCAGTCCCACCTAAGGACAAGGTAGCTAAAGGAACCAGTAAGGTCAGAGAAATGAAGACTGGAGTGAACCTAATTAGTGCCAAGGATCTAGAACAAGAAATTCATAGTGGTTCACCCATTTGGATGTTGACTGCTAAGGAACTTAGGACTCCTACACCCTCAGAGCCTTCTCAGGAAGTTAAACCTTTATTAGAAGAATTTGAGGATGTTTTTCCCGAGGATCTGCCAGACCACCTTCCACCTCTTAGGGATATTCAGCATTCCATAGATTTAGTCCCAGGAGCTACCTTACCCAACTTGCCCCATTATAGGATGAATCCATCTGAGCATAAAGAACTGCAAAGGCAGGTTGGCGAATTGTTGAGGAAGGGGTTCATTAGAGAGAGTCTTAGCCCTTGTGCAGTCCCTGCACTTCTAACCCTGAAGAAGGATGGCACGTGGAGGATGTGTGTTGACAGTCGTGCCATCAATAAAATCACAATCAAGTATAGGTTCCCCATCCCTAGACTAGATGACATGCTTGATATGATGGCCGGTGCCATGGTTTTTTTCTAAAATTGATCTCAAGAGCGGCTATTATCAGGTTAGGATTAGACCAGGGGATGAGTGGAAAACAGCCTTCAAAACTAAGGATGGTCTCTTTGAATGGGTTGTTATGCCTTTTGGGTTGTCCAATGCCCCTAGTACTTTCATGAGGATTATGACCCAGGTACTTAGAGCTTTCATAGGGAAGTTTGTAGTGGTCTATTTTGATGACATCCTGATCTATAAAAAGACCCCTGCAGATCACCTAGGCCACCTTAGACAAGTCTGTCAAGTTTTGAGGAATGATAGTCTCTACGGTAATCTCAAAAAGTGTGAATTTATGACCAGTAGAATTATCTTCCTTGGATTTGTCGTAACCCCTGACGGCGTGGCTACCGATCCTGAAAAGATTAGGTCCATAGTAGAATGGCCAGAGCCGACCAGTGTGCATGAAGTCAGAAGTTTCCATGGCTTGGCTACCTTCTACAGGCGATTCATCAAGGGGTTTAGTACCGTAGTTGCTCCTATCACAGACTGCATTAGGAAGGGAGAATTTCAGTGGACCAAAGCAGCCCATAAAGCCTTCCTAGATCTTAAGGATAGGATGACCCAGGCACCCATTTTAAGACTACCGGACTTTTCAAAGGTATTTGAGGTTGCCTGTGATGCTTCAGGAGTAGGTATAGGTGGAGTCCTAAGCCAAGAAAACCATCCCGTAGCATTCTTTAGTGAAAAACTTAATGATTCTAAGCTTAGGTATTCTACCTATGATAAGGAATTTTATGCGGTAGTGCAAGCTTTGCGTTACTGGAGACATTATTTGCTACCACAAGAATTTGTGCTGTTTTCGGACCATGAGGCTCTTAGATTCTTGAATTCTCAGAAGAAGCTTAACCCTAGGCATGCTAAGTGGGTAGAGTATATCCAGTCCTATACTTTTGTTTTAAAGCATAAGGCTGGGTCTGAAAATAAGGTAGCTGATGCCCTTAGTCGTCGATCTCTGTTGTTGAATTCTGTTAGGGCTGAAGTCATAGGGTTTGAGCAAATCAAAGAGGAATATGAGTCGTGTCCGGATTTTAAGACTGTGTACCAGGATCTAACTTAAGGACCATCTAGTGAACATAAGGATTATTCCCTTTTAGATGGCTTTCTGTTCTTTAAGAATAGGCTTTGCATCCCTAGAACCTCTCTTAGGGAATTCTTGATTTGGGAAACTCATGCTGGAGGCTTAGCTGGCCATTTCAGAAAAGATAAGACCACCCTGGCTATTGAAGACCATTTTTTCTGGCCTAGCTTAAAAGAGATGTAGCACACATTATGGCTAGGTGTCGAACCTGCGCTGTTGCCAAACAGCAAAAACAGAACACCGGCCTCTATACCCCACTCCCTGTCCCAGATCGTCCTTGGCAAGATGTGAGCATGGACTTTGTGTTAGGTTTGCCTAAGACCCAGAGAAGGCATGACTCTATCTGTGTTGTAGTAGACCAATTTTCCAAGATGGCCCATTTCTTGCCTTGTTCCCAAACATTTGATGCGTCTAAGGTAGCCACCCTGTTCTTTAATGAGATTGTTCGACTCCATGGCTTACCCAAGACCATTGTTTCAGATAGGGATGTTCGGTTCACCAGCTATTTCTGGAAAACCCTTTGGCATAAGTTAGGGACGAAACTTAAGTTTTCAACTGCCTATCACCCCCAGACTGACGGCCAAACCGAAGTAGTGAACCGTAGTTTAGGCAATCTGCTAAGGTGTCTTGTTGGTGAAAACATTAGGAACTGGGATTTGTACTTACCTAGAGCTGAATTTGCATATAATGACTCGGTCAATAGGTCTACGGATAAGAGTCCATTTGAAATTGTGCATGGTTACAAACCCCACACACCTCTTGACCTAGCTCCTTTACCAATCCACACACGGGTCTCCGAGTCTGCCGAAGTTTTTGCACAGCATATAAAAGACTTGCATAAAGAAATTCAAGCCAAAATAAATTTAAGTAATGAAACTTATAAGAAATTGGCTGATTCTCAAAGGCGAGTCAAAACTTTTGACGAAGGAGACTATGTAATGATTAGGTTAAGGCCTGAACGGTTTCCTCCTGGAACCGTTAGAAAGCTACATGCTAGGGGAGCTGGACCATTTAGAGTGGTAAAGAGAGTAGGATCCAATGCCTAT
Source organism: Areca catechu (assembly GCA_021397845.1). NCBI lineage: Eukaryota > Viridiplantae > Streptophyta > Magnoliopsida > Arecales > Arecaceae > Areca > Areca catechu. Next base: position 38,416,704 of record CM038042.1, on the reverse strand, counting down.
GTGCTCGAGTTACCTCCAGAACTAGGCATTAGCTCCACTTTCAACATTACAGACCTAGTAGAGTATAGGGAGCCAGCTGTGATTCCCAGTGAGGCTTTTGAACCTAATCCTGCTCTTGAGAGTGAACCTGACCTTGTGTGTCCACCAACAAATTGGCCTGTGAGGAAAGAGCAGATTGAAAAGATCCTGGATGATCAGGTTATCTCTACTCGTAATCGAGGATACCAAAGATACCTGGTCCGCTGGCTAGGAAGGCCAGATTCTGATGACTCTTGGATCTCCCTAGAAGAATTACAAAAGCTGGACCCAGACCTCTTGGAGAGATACCAGAGCCAACTTGATCCATACTCGATAGGGTCGAGTTCCTCCCATCCTGGGAGAATTGGTGCGGGCACCAGACTCAGAAGAAGACTTCAGAGCTCCATCTGGATCTCTGATTAACCTTGCCCGAAGAATTAGGATTTCTGGTTTGTAATAAGAGTTGACTAGATCAACTCAATTTAGCTTGAGTCTATATTACCTGCATTTTTATTTTGTTGAGTCATGTTGACTCAGTAGTGGACTAGGGCTTCAACCTGGGGTGTTACATTTTCTCCCAAGGCCTAGCAAGTGGACGCCACACTCCCAGCCACACTCCCAGCCATACGCCTGAGTCCAGGGGGCGCCATATCTACATCCAGCAGCCTTTGGTCCCCACACCACAGATAGTAGCTTCCTTCTCTCATGCGCCAGTTGAGGAGAAACCCACCAGGAGTCCACAAATTAAGGGGGCGGCCCAAGTCTTTCCCAAAAGAACCAAACTATGAAAGGGAAGAAATTCTCTTGGAGAGAACTTCAAGGAGGCGCCTACTACCTGCCAAAAATATCCAAAACAAAGATGGGAAGGGCCTTGACTTAGGGAGGAAGAAAAGGAGGAGTCCAAAAGAGTTGATCCATGGAAGGAAAGAAATCCTCTCTTGAAGACCCAAGCAAGGAGGCGCCATCTACTTGCCTTTTATAACCCAAATCAAATTTTTTGGTACCTTGGCCGACCATATGTGTATGGATTATCCTGATTTGTAGATCCCCTCCTTTAGTCCCACATGGGAAGATGTAAAACCCTACTCTCTTGTAAAGCCCTATAAATTAAACCCCTCTTGTAAGTTTAAATCAATCAGATGAATGAAACCAAATTTTTTTTGTGAGCAAACTTTGTGTTTTCTCTCTTCCGCACTTGCATCCAGATGTTGAGCTCCGTGAGGGAGTAAATCCGGGTTCCCCAGGAACCTTGAGGAGGTGTGAGATCTCCAAAACCCAAACCCTAGGTTAGCCACTCCACTCCCAAACCCTAGCCGCCCATCACCCTTCTCTTTCCACTAAGCCCTAGCATATTCCACCTCCCACGGCCTCTCTCTCCAAGTCCAGGCCGACCACCAACATCCAGCTCCAGTCCGGATACTTCAGATCCAAAGCCCTTTCCAGAGGGAGTCGAATCAGTCTTCAAGAGAATCCGGATCTCAGCGACATCAGCCTTCAAGTTCTTCGAACTGGTAAATCCTTCCTTGAGTCTCTGAATCCATCACTTGTTTTTCTTCTTCCCAGATCTTGAGTCCAGGAGAAGCCGACCAAACCACAAGACCAGTATTGGAGGATCCATTGCGAAGATAGCCGAATCCGAGGATCCAACAATCTGCTCGAGAGAGTTCTTCCACCCAAATTCTGAGAAGATCACTATCTGGTTGGTAAACCATCTCTCCTCTCTATTTCTTTTCTATTGAAAGTTCAGAGCGAAACCCTAGGTCTGGGAGTTTCTCAACCCCCAGCGATCTGATACTTCTGAACTACTCTGATAATTTAGTTTCTTCTAAATTGTGCTTTCAATCCTTACCTAGTTTCCTTCAACTTAGTTTAGCTTTACTTTGAGTCAAAGCCAATTTCTGAAATATAAAAAAAAAAAAAAGAAATTAATCCTAAATTTACTTCCGTATACGCTTCTTTGTTCTTTATTCTGCATCAGGAAGCCCTTAGTACTCCATCACTGATCACCACCATTCGGAACCAACCAACCTTGGATCTATAAGACCATCTCCCTGCCTCATCCCAGCAGCCAAGCCCTCTGACCACTACCCGTGCGAGCACCCTCATGACTCCGACCCCTTCCACAATGCCTCCCTCCTTGTCTCTCGCCGCGCCCGTTCCCTTGTCTCCCTCCTCCCGCCGGCCTCCCACGAGAACACTGTTCTGAGAGCTGCCTTCTCCATGCTCCCCACAACCAGATGCGCCCGATGCCTTGAGCCCCAGATTTCAGAGCCTATTCTAGAGCCCTAGCTTCTCCCCAGCCCTTTCCTACACATCATTTCGAGTGGGATCCTAGCCTCTCTATGGTTCTTGCTCCATCTTCACATGCTTTGTCATCGCTCAGATCGTGACGATCCTCTATCAGATCCTGTCAAGCGTTAACTACGATTGCAGCCCTCATAATTCCAATCGCATCCAAGCCACACCTGCCCTCCAGTCACTTGGATCCCCATCATCATGCCATCTCCCTCCTCAGATCTGGCAGATAGCCCACGATAGCCTGACCCCATTCACTGCTGCCAACCATCTAGAAACCCATCGCCCAAGTCGACCGATGACACCACTCCACCCAGATCAAAGCCTCCACCTCTACTCGCAATGTCAAAGGATGCAACCTCCCATCGGATCCTCCCTACTCCCCTGCCAGAAGCCGAGGATGCCCTATAATTTTAGACATCGACTTCCATCCCCTTCCCTGCCAATTAACAACACCGATGCCAACCGGAGAGCTCTCATCGCTGCCCCCCTCGCGACTAGAAACCTTCTCTCCATCCATGCCGCCATCACCGGTGAATCCCACTGGGAGTCCCTCCACTGTTCCAGCCCTGTCGGGTCAAAGGAGGAAGAAGAAGCTGCACGAACATGAAAGCTACACGCTCTTCAAAGTGCACGATCCTCAAAGCTACACACTTTTTAAAGTGCACGATTCTTAAAGAAGAATTGAGGAAATAAAAAAAATCTCATGGCTAGCTGAAGCTGGAGTTTGAGCCTAACTCGATGGAGTCGAGTTCTACGCACCTCAAGGGAATGATGAGGACATCGCTAGCATGGATCCCAAAGCAGCACGAATCTCAAAGCAAGCATGAATCCTAGAGCAGTATGAATTTTGATGCATACCCAGTACCAGAATAAATTAGTAAAGGATTTTTTTTTATCAATTATTTTAAAATTTGATTTAGAATTAGTTTGGTTAGGATTGAGTTATCTAGTATGGATAGACCTTATCTTTTATTTGAATTTGAACCATCCTTATCTTTCTATCTTGTATTCAAATTCAAATGAGGGTTGGAAAGGTCTAAAAATACCACCCTCATTGCTTTGTAAAAAATTGGTTAATGAAGATGAGTTTTTAGGAAAAAGTGATTCTTCATTCTGCCTCCGTAAAAAAGTGGGTCTGAGGCCCGTCTTGGCTTTGCCTTCGGGCATCGAGGGGTTTGAGATCCTATGCCTTCGATTTCGAGCATCGAGGGATGTGAGGCCCTAGTTATCCCCTTCCCTGTTGAGTCCCCTCTATGGTCTTAGAGATTTTTCTTCCCGGCCCCAGGTAGCGATTTGGATGGGATGCCCTAGGCTCCGCATGTAGTGAGATGGGTGGGATGACCTAGGCTACATGTAGTAGGATGGGTGAGATGCCCTAGAGGTGAGTGGTCTCTCCATGAGTGTGAGTCCCCAAGTTAATGAGTCTAGATTTTTCCTACCTTTCATCTCCATTATTCCATTGCCATCCCTAGAAAAAAAATAAAAAAAAAATAGAATACCCTAATCTTCGATGACTTCTCTGCTCGTCGACGATCCTATCCCTAATACCGTGCCCCATCACATTTGGAGGGGTTGTTGCCGCCTGGATCATCATGGCTCGTAGCTCTGGCATGTCACCGCCTTGTCGGGTACCTCCTTCTCCCACCGTAAATGCTCCCTCCCCCTTGGAGGTCAGCTCTTTGGCCCATTCGACCGACAAAATAGAGAAGACCCGGGCCAGGGATTCCGACAAGGACACTCCGATAATCAAGTCAGTGGGACGATCGAAGAAAATAGAACCTATGAGATGGAGATCTTGGAGGACTCCATTGCCCTAGGGGGTGACAAGATGATGGTGATCAAATAGCAAAAAGGAAGAGGGAATGGAGAGCGAGGAGCGGGGAGGATTCCTTCGGTCGGTCCCTTGGCCGATCGAGCTTTTGGTTGCTTGTTTGCCTTTCTCCCTCTCCCGTTCACTTACCTTCTTACTTACCTTCCTTCTCTTTTAGGGTTGTGTCTTGGTGTCCTTTGTGTTCCCTCTCTTGGTGGAGGGGCTTGCCACAGCTCGCTATTTTGCCTTCTTCCCCCTCCTCTCGAACTGGTCCCTCCGGAGGAGGAGGCGATCCGTGGACCTCTTGGAGCCTCTTCCTCTCTCTTGGACTGGTCCTCCTTCTAGCCTTTGGAGAGCTCTCTGGAGAGCACTTTGGAGAACTCCCTCGAGAACACCCTGGGGAACTCTCTCTGAAGAACCCTCGGGAACTCTCAGGAACCCTCGGGAACCCCCCTCTCTCCTTAACTCTCTGTTGGGGGTGTGACTTTTTGTTTAAGAGGTGCAGGCATTGTGCCACTAAGCCCCATGCTATGGTGGAAAGTTTCCATTCCTGGAGGGACTGCCCGAGCATTGCAGGGCCTATGGCTATGACATGATTTTCCTTCGAGGGAATTCTAGGATTCGCACCGTGTGGATTAGCATCCTCCGACCATATGGTAGTCGACATGGCGGCATATTATGGGGCCCTAGATCTACAAGGCTTACCTTATGCAGAGCATGCGGGTGGCATGTTGCAAAGCTGGCATTGGTGACAGGGCATGCACCATCTTTTGGAGGTTGCAAGTGGACAGGGACCTCTGTGCCATGATTTGAATTCCTGTTGATCCTTCCCTCCATTGCTGGCGATAATTCTGGCCTTTGTATGGCAGGGAAGGACCTCCTGAAGGGAGGTGTACCTTCGGCAGCATGAGCATGATCCCAGTCAGGGCTGACCTTGGATGGAGGGCCAAACTTTTGGCTGCTCGACCCTGGCTAGGAGTTGACCTCGGTAGGAGGGCTCGCTTCACGAGCTCACCCCCAACTGGGAGCTGGCCTCGGCCTTCCACCGGGGGGCCGCTTCTTGGTGGCAATTCTCACCCATGTGGCTGCTAGCTGGTGGCTATGTAAGCTCCACATTAGTGGATGTTGTCACATCAGATGCCCCCCACTCTGAGCCCAAAGAATGAAGCATCGCTTAGGGTGATGGAAGTAATGATCATGCTGACATGGAGGGACGCGTCTTCTGCACCATCAATGCTTCGACCGGCCATGCCCTGAAGACCGTGCCTTTACATTAATGAGGTTCTATGCTCAATTTTCTAATGGAGGGATCATCAATGCCCTGGATGGATCAAGGCATCTATTTCATGAATCAAAGCATCGAGAGGTGCCTGGTGCCGACACGTGGTGGCTTCCAGTTGGCTATGTAGCTTTTAAAAGGCCTTCGGGTGTATGTGACCAGGGTTTCATAAAGCTTCCTTCCTCCTTCTTTGGGCCCCTTCTCGTTCTTGCGTTGGCCTCCATGTTCTCCTTCTTCAATCCCTCTCCCTTAACCTATGCTGAGGGAGGGCTCTTGGTAGACTTCAGGATTTCAGCCCGAGACCTGGAGGGCCAAATGAAGGCTCTCCAGGAGTGACCGGCCAACGTCAAGGCAAGGGCATCTAGTTCAGAGAAGAAACCCACTAAGCTCGAAGCTTCCCCCATAGATGTGGAGGGTGAGAGCCTCCGGTCATGCAGCTAGGGCAGAGAAAGAGGTTGTCTCAAAAGCGAAAGCATCTAAAGCCACCTCCCGGTTCACAAGATCAGAGATCTTATAGGAGGAGGTGGTGGCCCGGGTCATGGTCATCGTGGAGGGGGCCACGGCCATTATGGTGCTGACAGGAGTATCCTAATGCAGAGCTACTGTAGATGCCCTTAGAATCATGGGACCAGTGAACTCCAAGGATAGGGCAACGGAGTCGATGCTAGGCTCTAGAGATCTGGCGAACTCCTAAAGAAGGGCACAGTCCGTTCAGATAGAAGGGATTGGCAAGTCCCCAACCACTCCTCAAGGGTAGAGTGCAGGGCCGACCTGCCCTATCAGTGCCTCCTACGTCGATCATGGAGGTTAAGGTCAGAGCCCTCTAGCGAGCATTGCGCCAGCACTGAGGGGACCCGCTCACCAATCGAGCAAGGAGCAGAGATGGGGCCTCAGCCCATCTTCCTTTCATCTTGTATCTTAGAATTTTAGGAGGTCTCCTAGCCTTTCAAGAGTGATGGGGATGTCATGATCAACCCTAGTTCACTATGGGTCCCTGAATTTTGAGTCCCTTAACCATTTTCCAAATTTTATCTTTGCATTCAATAATCTGACTATATTAGCCCTTTAAATCCTGTAAGTAGGGATGGAGTCATCTGAGTCATTTGAAGTCCTGTAATAAGGGTTTTATCATGTGAGCCCAATGTAGCCCTTTGTGTTCGGTAATTAGGGTTTTACTCGATTAAGCTTGATTGTGCTCACTTGAGTCCTGTAATGAAGTCTAATTTTAAGTGAGCCAAGTTTTGTAATAATTACCATATTAAGTCCTATAATAAGTTAAGTTGTCTCAACCTCGTGAGTCCAGTTGAGTCCTATAAATCTGAGTTAGTCTAGTTTTGTACAAGAAGAGGATCACCAGGCCCTCCCAGGTCAGAGCAAAGTTCAAGCCCATGAAGTCTCCACACTTGATGATGCTTAGCACCCCAATAATATTCTTTCTTCCAAGCACCCCAGCCTAGAAGCCCATCAAAAGATGGCACCCCAGGACTTCTCCAGTCCAAATAAAAGTGGTCACCCAGGGTTGTCCCAGCCCATGCGCCAAGACCATTTAGAAGCCACCCAAGCCTACTTGGAGATGCCTTATTTGCTGCCCAAGCCCACAAGAGGATGCCCAAGGTCCAATCCAAATTCAAGAAGGTGCCCTAGCCCATGAGGGGCCCTTTGACCAAGTCCAAGAATGAGAGAGAAGTCCACATCCAACTAGGAATCAAGTTTTAATTTTGATTTAAACTATGTACTCCTAGTCCTAAGTCACTTTGTAATTCTCTTCCTAATCAAACTTTGTAATCCAATCCTAATAAGGAGAGGACCTGGGTTAGCCTATACATACCCCACCCCTCCACCCTCTTGTAAGAATAATGATGGATGAATTCTGATTAATGAAAAGTTGAGAGTTATTTTTGCATTGCCTTTGCCTTTATGCATCGACCTCCATGAGGGAGTGAGTGAGAGACCCATTTTCCTTTGTTCTATGGAGCATCGAGGGGTGTGAGACCCTATTTATCAAAACCCTAGCTGCCCTGCTTCTTCCATCTTGGACGCACAACAATCAAGCTTCAACTTGGCTGCCCCTACTACTCTCTCTTCCTTTCTTCTTTCAATAATTCATTCCTTTTCTCCTTCATTTTTTAGTCCTCCTTTGGTGTTTTATAGGTCCCTCAAGTTTCACGACTTTAGGGTTCTGTTTGCCTAGCCATCGGGTCAACGGATAAAAAGCAAACGGATTCACGGGTATTCAGCTTGACTTTCCAGGCCGTATCCGAGAGCGAGGAGGGATCTCTTCATGAAAGTAGTAGCATACATTGCTAGGTACACACCCGCTAGCCCTCTAGATTGAGTTATTGCAAAAGAGCTAGCCCTATCGGGGTTTCTTAGCCATGGCGATCCTATTTTTATCTTTTTTGAGAGTCTTTTTTGCATGCTTGTGATCTAGAATTTCTATAGGATCACCCTTTTATCTATTTGATCTGAAATTCAGGAATTATAATCCTAACTTAATGCTAAATCCACAAAAATTTCCTTGCATGCTAATTAGTCCCCCATCAGGGATTCTCCATATGATGTAAAAGATCTTTGATCAATGAAGGTGCCTCTTCCATTACGACTGCTGTTCCCTTTCTTCTTCTTTTGTTTTTTTTTGGGGCTTGAGTCTACCATACAGCCTCCCAGGCTGCTAGGGACCTCTCTCTGATGTGAAGGACATTCCAATGAGGGTAATTTTTTGTTCCTTTCAATCGAAATGCTTTGTATTCCCTCCACTTTGTTTGCTATTTTTTTTTCTTCCACTTGGATTGCTTCTGGGGGGTCTCCTTAGTTTGCCAAGCTATGAGTCAGGAAGCTGATGGTGGGGTTCATGGATTTCTCACTGACATCCCCAAGCTATGAGCAAGGCAATCGTATACAGGGCTTCTAGAAAAACCTGGCTTAGTTTGCGATACTGAGTCAAGTGGCAGATGGTGGGACTTCTAGAGTTTCCCAGTAGACATCTCCAGACTATGAGTAAGGCAGTGGGTGCAGGGCTTTGTGCGTTTCCTGGCTTATAGGTGCCAAACTGTGAGTTACGCGGTAGATGGTAGGGTTCCAAGAATCCCCAATTGCACTTCAAGATTGTGAGCGGGGTGACTGATCACGGGTCCATCGAAAGGACTCGGCTTGAAGATTGCCTAGCTACGGGCATCATGGTGCGGGCACCAAACTCAGAAGAAGACTTTAGAGCTCCATCTGGATCTCTGATTGACCTTGCCCGAAGAATTAGGGTTTTCTGGTTTGTAATAAGGGTTGACTTGATCAACTCAATTTTAGCTTGAGTCTGTATTCCCTGTAATTTATTTTTGTTGAGTCATGTTGACTCAGTAATGGTCTAGGACTTCAACCTGGGTGTCACATTTTCTCCCAAGGCCAAGCAAGTGGGCGCCACACTCCCAGCCACACGCCTGAGTCCAGGGGGCGCCACATCTCCATCCAGTATGCTCTGGTCCCCACACCACAAGATAGCAGGTCCCTTCTCTCATGCACCACTTAAGGAGAAGACAATCTGGGATCCACAATTCAAGGGGGCGGCCAAGGAGTTTCCATAAGAGCCAAGCTATGAAAAGAAAGGAGCAAAGCTTGGGGAGGAAGACTAGGAGGCGCCCAAGTAATTCCAAATAAAACCAGGTATGAAAGGAAGGAAATTTCTCTTGAAGAGCAAGGTTAGGAGGCACCCAAATACTTCCAAATAAGATCGAGCATGGAAGGAAAAATATTTTTCTTGAAGAGCAAGGCTAGTAGGCGCCACCCACTTTCCTTTTGAAGCCACCAATCAGCATTTTTGGAACCTTTTGGACGGCCATAATGTGTGGGAATTGATCCTACAAACCTAATTTGAAGATCCTCCTCATTAGTCCCACATGGGAAGATGTAAAACCCTACTTTCTTGTAAAGTCCTATAAATTAAACTCCTCTTGTAAATTTTAAAGTAATCTGATGAATGAATCCAATTTATGTGTGAGCAAACTCTGTGTTTTCTCTCTTCCGTACTTGCATCCAGGTGTTGAGCTCCGTGAGGGTGTAAATCCGGGTTCCCCAGGAACCTTGAGGAGGTATGAGATCTCCAATCCCAAACCCTAGGTTAGCCACTTCTCTCCAAAACCCTAGCCACCCATCTTTCTCCTCAATCCACCAAACCCTAGCCTACCCCACCTCCCACGGCCTCTCTCTCCAAGTCAAGGCCGACCACCAGCATCCGGGTCCAGTCCGGATACTTCAGATTCAGAGCAAATTCCAGAGGGAGCCAGATCAACCTTTAGGAGAATCCGGATTTCAGCAACATCATCTTTCAAGTTCTTCAATCTGGTAAATCCTTCCTCGAGTATCTGATTCCATCACTTGTTCTTCTTCTTTCCCAGATCTTGAGTTCAGGAGAAGCCGACTCAGCCACAGGACCAGTATTGGAGGATCCATTGCGAAGATATCCGAATCCGAGGATCCAACAATCTGCTCGAGAGAGTTCTTCCACCAAACTCTGTGAAGATCACTGTCTGGTTGGTAACCCATCTCTTCTCTTTATTTCTGTCCTGTTGAAAGTTCAGAGTGAAACCCTAGGTCTGGGAGTTTCTCAACCCCCAGCGATCCGTTACTTCTGAACCACTCTGATAACCTAGTTTCTTTTAAATTGTGCTTTCAATTATTACCTAGTTTCTTTCAATTTAGTTTAGCTTTCCTTTGAGTCAAAGCCAATTTCTGAAAATATATAAAAAAAAAAGGAATTAATCTTAATTTAATTCTTCATCGCATCATCTCTTCTTTTGTTCTGCATCATTTTTGGTATCAGAGCCCTGTCTAGGGTTTCTGTTTTGCTTGCTTGTTTTGAGTCTCTCTCTTTTTACTTTGTCTGCTCGAAGTAGACTCCCCAAGACGTCCGGTCCTAGGAACGAAGCGAGGTGCAAACCTCCTCTTCCCATTCCACGGGGTGTTCCTAAGGCGTGTAAGGGATCCGTTGGGTTACAACTTTGTAGCAGGAATTGTAAACGGGGGAAGCACTCTGTTTTCAGTCTATAACTATCATGTTGCAGGAATTGTTTCAAATTGTAGGTAACTCCAAATTGCATGATTTTTATTTTTCTGGAACTAGTATAATTGAAGCTATTTTACATAATTTTTCTGTGATTTATTGGTTTTTGTGAAATTTTGAGAGTTAAATAACTGCAACTCTGTTTTCTGTTTTTCTGCAATTCAATTTTTGAGTGATCATCTCCTAATTCATCTTAAGGGCATTTGAGCATCTAAGATAAGGGGAGGAGTTGATAACCTCTCCTTAGCCCAAAACCACCACCCACTCATTCGATCCTAAGCCTAATTTTAAAATTTATTAGACTTAATTTGCCCTAGTGGGCTAGGGACATCAACAAGTCGGGTCAAAGCTAGTGTTGAGTCAGTTTGTCTAGTTACTCTGTGTGTGCTTTGTACTCAGTGTCTAGAACGGTGGTTCAGGGATTCTATCCCGAAGGGCTTGTGTGCTGGTCCACCTACCTGGCCAATCACTGATTGGTGTCTAGGATTGGCATCTAGGGACCTAACACTCCCCTTACACCTGCCTGGCTGAGTCCCGAGTTACTACAGGCTAGCTTGCCACTCTGATTGGGCATCTAGTTTGGGCTCTAGGTCTAGTTAGCCCGTAGTCATTTCAGTTGAGTCTCATTTTGTGTGTTTGCTTGCATCATCATGTCTACCCGAAATGGAGTACCCTACCAACCTGGTCAAACCCAACCTGATTTAGAGGCCATGGTTAGAGCTCTTACTGAAAGTATGAACAAATTAAGTCAGGATATGAATGAGAATTTTACCCAGCTTAGGGATCGAATCCAAGTACTTGAGGAACCTAGGCATCAGAATTGGACTCCTGACCCAGATTTTAATGTGCCTCAACCTCACCCACACCAGGAGCCTAGAAGACCTTTATACAGAGATCCTGAACCTAATCATAGGAGGCCTGACCCAGAGCCTGAAGACAGAGATGATAGGTTCATTCGGAACATCAAATTAGATGCACCCACTTTTGATGGTAGCTTAAACCCTAAGGTGTATTCTGATTGGGATGGTGAGATGGACCAGTACTTTGAGTGAGATGCCATGTCTGAGGAAAGGAAGTTCAAGTTTGCCAAGATGAAGTTGGTACGTCAAGCTAGGTTATACTGGGGGAACATTAAGCTAACCACTAGAAGACAAAATGTACAGCCCATAACCACTTGGCAGGGTATGAAAGAGAAACTTAGGATAAGTACCTACCCATTTCATACCAGCAGAATCTGTTAGACCAATGGCAGACTTTGAAACAAGGAAACCGATCTGTATCAGACTACATAACCACCTTTGATGAATACCTGATGAGATGTGATGTGAGTGAATCCCATGAGGTCACTTTGTCTAGGTTTAGGGCTGGACTTAGGGAAGACATAAAGAGGGAGCTGTTTCTGAAAGAGGTTACTGACCTAGACCAAGCCTATCAGATTGCACTGAACACCGAGAAGTTTCAAAGAGGACCCATGCCTTCTAGGGTTAGTGCCCCAATCCCAAGAAATGGACCTAGCCAAGTTACCCCTAGCAAGCCTAATCAGGGTATTCCCACCCCTAGGCCCATGGACAAAGGTAAGGCACCTGACACCTAAAGAACCCCTAGTATCATCTGTTTTAAGTGCCAGAAGCCCGGTCATATCTCCAACCAGTGCACAGCCATAGCTTGTTTTAAGTGCCATAAGGTAGGTCATGTTTCTAGCCAGTGCCCTCGTAGATCCCTTTACATAGAAGAAGGAGAAGAAGAGAATTCCGGGCCCAATGAAGAGTTTGAAGAAGAAGTTTATGAGGCCAGAATGAATTTGGTCGATGAGTATGAAGGAGAGGAGGAATCCACAAAGTCTGACCAATTAGGGGTTGTGAGATGCATCCTGTCCTAGAATAGAGTTCAGGAAGATTGGCGTAGGACTAACATCCTACAGACTTTCCTTAAACTAGGGGATAAGGTATGTAAAATCATCATAGATAGTGGGAGCTGTGTGAATGCCATTTCTGCTAGCACTGTCAAAATATTAGGCTTAACCCCAGTCCCCCATCCCAACCCCTATAAGGTTTCTTGGGTAGATTCTACCTCTATACCCATCCAGTCTAGATGTCAGGTCCAAATCCAAATGCAATCCTATCAAGAGAAGATTTGGTGTGATGTTTTGCCCATGGGGGTGAGTAGTATAATTCTTGGAAGACCTTGGTTATATGATCATGATGCCACCCTCTTAGGAAAATCCAACACCTGTGTCTTTAGCTTTAATGGGAAGAAAATCACAATCCATTCAGTCCCTCCTAAGGACAAGGTAGCTAAAGGACCCAATAAGGTCAGAGAAATGAAGACTGGGGTGAACCTAATTAGTTCTAAGGATCTAGAACAAGAAATTCATAGTGGTTCACCTATTTGGATGTTGACTGCTAAGGAACTTAGGACTCCGATACCCTCAGAGCCTCCTCAGGAAGTTAAACCTTTGTTAGAAGAATTTGAGGATGTTTTTCCCGAGGATCTGCCAGACCACCTTCCACCTCTTAGGGATATCCAGCATTCCATAGATTTAGTCCCAGGAGCTACTTTACCCAACTTGCCCCATTATAGGATGAATCCATCTGAGCATAAGGAACTGCAAAAGCAGGTTGGAGAATTATTGAGGAAGGGGTTCATTAGAGAGAGTCTTAGCCCTTGTGCAGTCCCTGCACTTCTAACCCCAAAGAAGGATGGCACGTGGAGGATGTGTGTTGATAGTCGTGCCATCAACAAAATCATAATCAAGTATAGGTTTCCCATCCCTAGACTAGATGACATGCTAGATATGATGGCCGGTGCAATGGTTTTTTCTAAAATTGATCTCAAGAGCGGCTATCATCAGGTTAGGATTAGACCAGGGGATGAGTGGAAAACCGCTTTCAAAACTAAGGATGGTCTTTATGAATGGGTTGTTATGCCATTTGGGTTGTCCAATGCCCCTAGTACTTTCATGAGGATTATGACCCAGATACTTAGAGCTTTCATAGGGAAGTTTGTAGTGGTCTATTTTCATGACATCCTGATCTATAGTAAGACCCCTGCAGATCACCTAGGCCACCTTAGACAAGTCTGCCAAGTTTTGAGGAATGATAGTCTCTACGGTAATCTCAAAAAGTGTGAATTCATGACCAGTAAAATTATCTTCCTTGGTTTTGTAGTAACCCCTGACGGCGTGGCTGCCGATCCAGAAAAGATTAGGTCCATAGTAGAATGGCCAAAGCCGACCAGTGTGCATGAAGTCAGAAGTTTCCACGGCTTGGCTACCTTCTATAGGAGATTCATCAAGGGGTTTAGTATTGTAGTTGCTCCTATCACAGACTGTATTAGGAATGGAGAGTTCCAGTGGACTAAAGCAGCCCATAAAGCCTTCCTAGATCTTAAGGATAGGATGACCCAGGCACCCATTTTGAGGTTACCTGACTTTTCAAAGGTATTTGAGGTTGCCTGTGATGCTTCAGGAGTAGGCATAGGTGGAGTCCTAAGCCAAGAGAACCATCCCGTAGCATTCTTTAGTGAAAAACTTAATGGTGCTAAGCTTAGGTATTCTACCTATGATAAGAAATTTTATGCGGTAGTGCAAGCTTTGCGTTACTGGAGACATTATTTGCTACCGCAAGAATTTGTGCTGTTTTCGGACCATGAGGCTCTTAGATTCTTGAATTCCCAGAAGAAGCTTAACCCTAGGCATGCTAAGTGGGTAGAGTATATCCAGTCCTATACTTTTGTTTTAAAACATAAGGCTGGGTCTAAAAATAAGGTAGCTGTTGCCCTGAGTCGTCGATCTTTGTTGTTGAATTCTGTTAGGGCTGAAGTCATAGGGTTTGAGCAGATCAAGGAGGAATATGAGTCGTGTCCGGATTTTAAGACTGTGTACTAGGATCTAACTCAAGGACCATCTAGTGATCATAAGGATTATACCCTTTTAGATGGCTTTCTGTTCTTTAAGAATAGGCTTTGCATCCCTAGAACTTCTCTTAGGGAATTTTTGATTTGGAAATTCATGCTGGAGGTTTAGCTAGCCATTTCAGAAAAGACAAGACCACCCTGGCTATTGAAGACCACTTTTTCTGGCCTAGCTTAAAAAGAGGTGTAGCACACATTGTGGCTAGGTGTCGGACCTGCGCTGTTGCCAAACAGCGAAAACAGAACACCGGCCTTTATACCCCACTCCCTGTCCCAGATCGTCCTTGGCAAGATGTGAGCATGGACTTTGTGTTAGGTTTGCCTAAAACCCAGAGGAGACATGACTCTATCTGTGTTGTAGTCGACCGATTTTCCAAGATGGCCCATTTCTTGCCTTGTTCCCAAACATTTGACGCGTCTAAGGCAGCCACCCTGTTCTTTAATGAGATAGTTCGACTCCATGGCCTACCTAAGACCATTGTTTCAGATAGGGATATCCGGTTCACCAGCTATTTCTGGAAAACCCTTTGGCATAAGTTAGGGACAAAACTTAAGTTTTCAACTGCCTATCATCCCCAGACTGATGGCCAAATCGAAGTAGAGAACCGTAGTTTAGGCAATCTGTTAAGGTGTCTTGTTGGTGAAAACATTAGGAACTGGGATTTGTACTTACCTAGAGCTGAATTTGCATACAATGACTCGGTCAATAGGTCTACGGGTAAGAGTTCATTTGAAATTGTGCATGGTTACAAACCTCACATACCTCTTGACCTAGCTCCTTTACCAGTCCACACACGAGTCTCCGAGTCTGCCAAAGTTTTTGCACAGCATATAAAAGACTTGCATAAAGAAATTCATGCCAAAATAAATTTAAGTAATGAAACTTATAAGAAGTTGGCTGATTCTCAAAGGCGAGTCAAAACTTTTGATGAGGGAGACTATGTAATGATTAGGTTAAGGCCTGAACGGTTTCCTCCTGGAACCATTAGAAAGTTACATGATAGAGGAGCTAGACCATTTAGAGTGGTGAAGAGAGTAGGATCCAATGCCTATGTGCTCGAGTTGCCTCCAGAACTAGGCATTAGCTCCACTTTCAACATTACAGACCTAGTAGTGTATAGAGAGCCAGCTGTGATTCCCAGTGAGCCTTTTGAACCTAATCCTGCTCTTGAGAGTGAACCCAACCCAGTGTGTCCACCAACAAACTGGCCTGTGAGGAAAGAGCAGATTGAAAAGATCCTGGATGATCAGGTTATCTCTACTCGTAATCGAGGATACCAAAGATACCTGGTCCGCTGGCAAGGAAGGCCAAATTCTGATGACTCTTGGATCTCCCGAGAAGAATTACAAAAATTGGACCCATACCTCTTGGAGAGATACCAGAGACAACTTGATCCATACTCGACAGGGTCGAGTTCCTCCCACCCCGAGAGAATTGGTGCGGGCACCAGACTCAGAAGAAGACTTCAGAGCTCCATCAAGATCTCTGATTGACCTTGCCCAAAGAATTAGGATTTTCTGGTTTGTAATAAGGGTTGACTTGATCAACTCAATTTTAGCTTGAGTCTATATTCCCTGCAATTTATTTTTGTTGAGTCATGTTGACTCAGTAGTGGTCTAGGACTTCAACCTGGGTGTCACATTTTCTCCCAAGGCCAAGCAAGTGGGCGCCACACTCCCAGCCACACTCCCAGCCACACGCCTGAGTCCAGGGGGCGCCACATCTCTATCTAGTATGCTCTGGTCCCCACACCACAAGATAGCAGGTCCCTTCTCTCTTGCGCCACTTAAGGAGAAGACAATCTGGGATCCACAATTCAAGGGGGCGGCCAAGGAGTTTCCATAAGAGCCAAGCTATGAAAAGAAAGGAGCAAAGCTTGGGGAGGAAGACTAGGAGGTGCCCAAGTAATTCCAAATAAAACCAGGTATGAAAGGAATGAAATTTCTCTTGAAGAGCAACGTTAGGAGGCGCCCAAATACTTCCAAATAAGATCGAGCATGGAAGGAAAAATATTTTTCTTGAAGAGCATGGCTAGTAGGCGCCACCCACTTTCCTTTTGAAGCCACCAATCAGCATTTTTGGAACCTTTTGGCCGGCCATAATGTGTGGGAATTGATCCTACAAACCTAATTTGAAGATCCCCCTCATTAGTCCCACATGGGAAGATGAAAAACCCTACTCTCTTGTAAAGTCCTATAAATTAAACCCCTCTTGTAAATTTTAAAGTAATCTGATGAATGAATCCAATTTATGTGTGAGCAAACTCTGTGTTTTCTCTCTTCCGCACTTGCATCCAGGTGTTGAGCTCCGTGAGGGAGTAAATTCGGGTTCCCCAGGAACCTTGAGGAGGTTTGAGATCTCCAACCCTAAACCCTAGGTTAGCCACTTCTCTCCAAAACCCTAGCCACCCATCTTTCTTCTCAATCCACCAAACCCTAGCCTACCCCACCTCCCACGGCCTCTCTCTCCAAGTCAAGGCCGACCACCAGCATCCGGGTCCAGTCCGGATACTTCAGATTCAGAGCAAATTTCAGAGGGAGCCAGATCAACCTTTAGGAGAATCCGGATTTCAGAAACATCATCTTTCAAGTTCTTCAATCTGGTAAATCCTTCCTCGAGTATCTGATTCCATCACTTGTTCTTCTTCTTTCCCAGATCTTGAGTTCAGGAGAAGCCGACTCTGCCACAGGACCAGTATTGGAGGATCCATTGCGAAGATATCCGAATCCGAGGATCCAACAATCTGCTCGAGAGAGTTCTTCCACCAAACTCTGTGAAGATCACTGTCTGGTTGGTAACCCATATCTTCTCTTTATTTCTGTCCTGTTGAAAGTTCAGAGCGAAACCCTAGGTCTGGGAGTTTCTCAACCCCCAGGGATCCGTTACTTCTGAACCACTCTGATAACCTAGTTTCTTTTAAATTGTGCTTTCAATTATTACCTAGTTTCTTTTAATTTAGTTTAGCTTTCCTTTGAGTCAAAGCCAATTTCTGAAAATATAAAAAAAAAAGGAATTAATCTTAATTTATGGTAGATGGCGGGTTGCCCTGTCACCACCCCTAGGTTGTGATCTTGGTTGAAAATGTGGACCTGATGGAGTGGACATGGCTTGGGAGTGCTAAATTATGAATCAAGTGGTAGATGGCAGGTTGCCCTGCTGAGGAGGGTGGGCCTGATGTAGGGCTCGACTTAAGGATGCTGAACTGTGAGCCGCGTGGTGGGTGGCAGATTGCCCGCTGCCACGTCTGGGCTGTGAGCTTGATTGATGAAGGCTTATCGTGCTGTGAGTCATGCAGTAAATAGCATCTTAGTGCTGCCTCCGGGCTGTGAGCACGACTGAGGAGGGCAGACTTGATGGAGGGCCCAGCTTAAGGGTGCCGGACTGTGAGTCACGTGGTAGGTGGCAGGTTACCCCATCGCTACCTCCGGGTTGTGAGGTCAGCTGATGAGGGATTGCCATGCTATGAGTCTTGCAGTAGATGGCATCTTGGTGCCACCTCCAGGCTATGAGCATGGCTAAGGGTGCCGAGCTTCTCGATCCACCACGTTGCGAATGACATGATAGATGGCATCTTGGTGCCACCTCCGGGCTGTGAGCATGGCCATGAGGCTGTGGGGTGCCAGACTTATATGTGAGCCAAGCTGTGAGTCAAGTGCTAGATGGCATCTTGGTGTCGCCTCTAGGCTGTGAGCGAGGCTGGTGAGTGCAGGCTTGATGGAGTGGGCCTGGCTTGCTGATGCGAAGTTGCCATGCTATGAATCATACGGTGAACGATATCTCGGTGCCACCTCTGGGCTGTGAGCATGGCTAGGAGGGTAGGTCTGATGGAGAGCCTGACTTAAGGGTGTCGAGCTATGAGTCACGCGGTAGGTGGTGGGTTGCCCCACCACCACCTCCAGACTATGAGCTCGACTGATGAGCAATTGCCATGCTGTGAGTCTCATGGTAGATGACATCTTGGTGCTGCCTCCAAGCTGTGAGCATGGCTGATGAAGGCGGGCCTGATGAAGGGCCTGGCTTAAGGGTGCCAAACTGTGAGTGACACGGTAGGTGGTGAGTTGCCCTGCCACCACCTCCAAGCTGTAAGCTCGACTGGTGAGGAGTGCAGGCTTGATGGAGGGCCCAGCTTGTGCCCACCGAACATCGAGTTGGATGGAAATGTCTCTACATAGGTGAAAGATAAAGTTGCATGAAAAAGGGACTTGGATAATTGAAAAGAAGTTTTACATCACCGGTAGCTCTCTCCTAAATTGCTCATGCTCCAGGTTCGCGAGCATCAGGAGGTGTCGAGACTGGCGAGGTAATAGGCTCCGTCCAGCTGGGCTTTAACCCCTTCACTGGGGTCCTTTATGAGGGTTGTAGCAGCACACCACCTCTTACCAGCAAGCTACCCCGTGGGATCAGGCCCCGTCTCTTATTAGTTTGCCCCACTACGAGTCATGCGGTGGGTGGCATCCTGCTGCCATCTCCAGACTGTGAGCGAGACCGTAGTGCTTGCCATCGATGGTGGTGCAGGGGCCCCTCCTGTAGAACTGTAATGTAGTTCTCATATTACAAAAAGTAATGGGGAAGGGAGTTACCCATTAGGCTTGCATGAGATGATGGAAGCCCCATGCATAGGAAAATGCCTGGATTCTAGGTCTAATCGGAGAGTACTGTGAAAGGTGGCAGATGTTCAGAAAACCCATGAACACAAGCCCCTCTCTCCACTATCATCAGACCCTTCTCTTCTCGTTCTTTGGGCGGGCTCCCAAGAGGGAGCTCTCATGTCCCCCGCCTACCCCCCAGGGAGGTGGCTACTATCGCCCCATCAAATGGAGAGCCTGGATCCTCATCCATGTTCGAGATCCTCTTAGTTATGGAATCGTGTGTCACCCCTTCCTGGCATGCTAATCTGGTGCCACCTGGATCGTCGTGGCCCATATCTCTGGCACATTGCCGCCATGTCGGGTGCCTTATTCACACTCCGGGAATGCTCCCTCCCCATCGAGGGTCAACTCTTTGGCTTGCTCGGCCTGCAAAACAAAGGAGACCCGCGCTAGGGATTCCGGCGAGGACACTTTGATGATCAAGTCAGTGGGACGATCGAGAGAAACAAAATCTCTGAGATGGAGAGCTTGGGGAACTCTGATGCGGGATAAAATATGATAAATTAAATTACTACTTTTAAACTTAATTACAGAGATTAACAGAGATTTTTTTTTTTTTAAGATTTTCAGTTTAAAAGACTCAAAGGAGATAATTAAAGCAAACTAAGCAACTAGTTAACAACCTGCAAAGTAAATCTAACAAAGTAAACTAGAAAAACAGGATTTGGTGGCTGAGAAACCACCATAAACTAGGGTCTACTTATCAAGGAATCAGAAATCGAAGAGTAGGGATGTGTTTTATGATTTACCAATGAAGATTATAACCCTTTGGAGTAGATCTGGCAAGACTCTCAAGGATCTTGTGGTAGGGCTACAAAATCTCAATCTTCAGGCTTTGATCTTCCGCGATGTTTGTTCCAAGGCAATAACACCTTGACTTTGAATCCTCAATCACCTGCAATCACGCAACAAAGAAAATCACTCAGTTAGGAAGTAGTAATGGAAAGAAGAAGATGGAAAAAATGGAAGGGAAGGGATGGAGGTGGGTGGCTAGGGTTTCTTGGTGGTCGGATAGGTAGGGCCTCATACCCCGCGATGCTCCAAAGAACAAAGGAAAGGGCCTCACATCCCGCGATACACCCAACAAAGGAATTTGATAGAATGACACTTGTATTGATGAATTAATAATCAATAATACAGGGAGGGTTGATGGGGTATTTATAGACCATCAACTAGTAAAGTAAGGGATACAAAGACTAGCATTGGTGTCCCTTAGGTAATAACTCCTTGGATCCTTCTCTCGGACATCTTGGACTCCTATCTTTGGGTTGATTTGGATCTTTCTTCAAGGTGGGCGATAATAAGGGATCTTCATCCAAATTGGGCACCAAGATAAGGATAGGTGATGTGTCTTGATGAGCGATCAAAATTGCTTCAATGATTGGCTTTAATTGATGGACTCTAGAGTCTAGATGATGTGAGCTCCTATAGGATAGTGGACTCTCCAGTCTGGATAGAAGAAAACTCAAGAGTTATTGTTAGATTCTTGAGTTCTTGGAACTTGAGCAGCTTGAAACTTGATTGACTAAAATACTTGAAGTAGAAAATTATTGAATCTCCTTCACTTTGGGCAATCAAATAAGCTTGAAACTCCTTGGAAGTTGGTGTCAAAGAGAGGATGGAAAGCTTGGCCAACTCCTTTTAATTTGGCATGAATTATTTGAGAGAGATGACGCTAACTTGAAGACTTCTTCTCATTTACTCATCTTAAAAGAAGGGGTGCTGAAACACTTGAATTTATTTGGCCGACCAAGAGTGTGACATGGCAAGTGTGTTGTCCCAATGAAGTGGCATGACATATAGGGTAATGAGGTGGCATGGGTGTCCTTGACTTGATGAGGTGGCATATGATGAGGTGGCACCAAGAAGTGGATGACATGTGGCACCAAAGCTTGACTTGTCTTGTGCTAGCACATGGTGTGTTGGGTTGTCACATGGGGTCACATGTGTCTTGACTTGAATGCACATGGTATCTTGATTTGGGTCCCCTCTTGTATTGCAGGACTCAATAACTAATTAAACCAACCAAATAACTAAAACCCCACTTGATCAATTGGAACCTAATTTGATCAAAAGGCAAATATTTCAAGTTGGTAAAAAAGGATTTATCCCCAAAGGCTTTAAATAGGATTTATATAAAAACCCTAATTAAAGTTGGTAAAAGGGCTAACTAACACTGGACCATTTACAACCCAATTGGATAAATAGGGTTTGACTCAACTAGGTAAATAAGGTTTGACTCAACTAGACTAAAATAACAGATAAATATTTACAAGTGATCTGGGGCTAGACTTAGGGCTTGATTCATAGGTGATCCACAGGGATGTGGGTTCGACCTGTCGATTTCTTCTGGCCCTGGTATCTGCACCAATTCTCCCTGCATGGGAGGAACTCGATCCTGTTGAGTATGGGTCAACTCTACTATTATAGTGCTCTTGTAAGTCAGGGTCAATTCTCTACAAGTCCTTTCTGGTGATCCAAGAATCATCAATCTCGGGTCATCCTTGCCAACGAACCAGATATCGCTGTTAGTCTTTGCCCCGAGTAGCGATAATATTGTCGTCAAAGATTTGCTCGATCCTGTCTCTCTGGGCTGGTAGTATGGCAGGTGGACACACATGGGTTGGTTCACTCTCAAGGATTGGATCAGACCTAAAAGGCTCACTAGGAATCAATGTTGGCTCCCTATACTCTATAAGGTCTGAAACGTTGAAAGTAGAACTAATGCCTAGTTTAGGTGGTAACTCAGACATATAGGCATTAGATCCAATTTTTCTAATTACTTTGTATGGTTCACTACTACAGGCATGTAACTTCTTCATGGTTCCAGGTGGGAACCGTTCAGGTCATAGCCTAACCATGACAAAGTCTCCTTCATTGAATTCTTGATGTGGGACACCAGTGCTAGCCCCCTGGCCTATCCAAAAATGCTCCTTATACTCTAAAGTAGAAACCAAACCAGCATTCCTGAGCCACTGGCCTATCCAAAAATGCTGCTGGTTAATGATCACGAAGTCCACATGGCATCCTCCAACGGCGGTCTTCGTACCCATCCAACTAGCCATCGGAAAAAGAGGCCAAGCAGGGGCATCCGGTGCACTAGCTTCATGTTTGGCCTTTGTTCTTCTTTCATATTCTTGGATGGATGGCCCAAGATGATGAACAACTTGCTTCCTAGACCCCAATCCATAACGATGGAGGACAAAAGGGGGGGCTAGGAGGATCGTTGGAGAGCTGAGAAGTCTCCTGTGATTAGGGTTAAAAAGGTGCAAAAAATATATGGGGGCAAGAAAGATGGATGCTCTATGGACTTGGGACTTGCCTTTACAAAGAGATGTCGCACCTCTAGGGCATCTCACTCACCCCACTACATGAAGTCTAGGGTGTCCCACCTATCTCACTACATGCGGAGCCTAGGGCGTCCCACCCATCTTGCTACCTGGGGCCGTGAAGAAGAAGCTCCAAGATCATAGAGAGGACTCAGCAAGGAAAAAGATAACTAGGGCCTCGTACCCCTCGATGCTTGAAAGCGAAGGAAGTGGGGTCTCACACCCCTCGACACCCATAGGTGAAAGAAAGACGGGCCTCATGCCCAAAGGCAGAACCAAAAACACTCTTTTCAAAAATTCATAATCTTCATCATTTTATTCAAGAGAGGAGGTGCCTTTATATAGGCTTACAAAACTTGGGGCCCAAGAAAAAAATACAAGGTATGCAGCCCAAAAAAGGTGACATCCCAAGCCTGCTTTGTTTGTAGCTTGAAAACATGGTAGAAAACTAAACACAATCCTCCCCATATGGTAAAAAAAATCAAACTAATCCTAATCTAAAACTAATTTTAAGAAAAACATTCCAACTGGTCCATACATCCAGATTTAAAATAAATAAATTAGGCATACTCTGGATTCACCAAAATCAGCACCTGCTCTGAAATCTGTGACTTGATAACTATGCAAAAAGTTTTTGCTCTGAGAAGTGTGCTACTGTAAGATCCATGCAAAGCTATTTTTTGCTGCTCTAAGATTTGTGTAGATTTCTGACCAAGTGACCATGGAACAGAGGGGCGACACGCAGAGAAGAAGGGCTTGCGGGAGACTTCACTGGTGCCGGTGACTAGGGGAAGGTGGCAACATAGTGGTGGCATGGCCGAGATGGCAGGAAGGAGGGAGGTGGCCATGGGAGGAGCCATAGGGGCGCATGGTCCTTTGGCTTGGTCATGGGTCTTAGAATCGACGGGCACAGACAAGCTGGAGCCGGCAGATGGCGGCTTGGGCAGTGGCGGATAGTGGCTCCAGCAGTGGCGGATGGCGGTGCGGGGGAGAGGGCCGCATTGGTGGAGCCGCAGGGGTGGACGGCCATGGGAGGGGCGCACGGCCGTGGGTGGTTCCATGGGATTCGTCGGTGTTCCCACGAGGAGATCGACGTCGGGGGAGGTGGACGGCCGTTGGGGGTGGCGCCGGAGGTTGGGCATGGTGGATGCAGGACAAACGGGAAGAAAAAAAAATGAAAAAATGGAGGTTCTGTGATTTTCTAGGAGGAAGAAGATGATTGGAATATCAATGGATAAAATGGGGATAAGTTTGGAATAAAGCTAGAATAACAGGAATAAGTCGAATAGTGGGGATAAAACTTAAACTAAAAAAAAGAAAAAAAATGAAAAAAGAAAAGCAAAACCCGGATGGGTTTTGATGTCCCCATCATTCCCCTAGGGTGGGGAAAACTCGACTCCGTCGAGTCAGGCTCGCTACAATTTTTTTTTCTCTCTTTTTTTTTTCTCTTCTTTTTTTCTCTCATCTTTTTTTTCTTCAACTTTTTTTTTTCAACCCTAATCCTCTCCTGCTCTTATACCAAAATTGATGTGGGATAAAGCTTTGATACCAAAATTGATGTGGGACAAAAGGGGGGCTAGCTAGGAGGATCGTTGGAGAGCTGAGAAGTCTCCTGTGATTAGGGTCAAAAAGGCGAAAAAAATATGTGGGGGCAAGAAAGATGGATACTCTATGAACTTGGGACTTACCTTCATGGAGAGACATCACACCTCTAGGGCATCTCACCCTCCCCACTACATGTAGTCTAAGGCGTCCCACCCATCTCACTACATGTAGAGCCTAGGGTATCCCACCCATCTCGCTACCTGGGGCCGTGAAGAAGAAGCTCCAAGATCACAGAGGGGACTCAACAAGGGAAAAGATAACTAGGGCCTCGCGCCCCTCAATGCTCAAAAGCGAAGGAAGTGGGGTCTCACACCCCTCAACACCCGCAGGTGATGGAAAGACGGGCCTCATACCCGGAGGTAGAACCAAAAACACTCTATTCAAAAATTCATTATCTTGATCGTTTTATTCAAGAGAGGAGGTGCCTTTATATAGGCTTACAAAACTTGGGGCCAAAGAAAAAAATACAAGGCATGCAGCCCAAAAAAGGTGACATCCTAAGCCTGCTTTGTTTGCAGCCTGAAAACATGGTAGAAAACTAAACATAATCCTTCCCGTATGATAAAAAAAATCAAACTAATCCTAATCTAAATCTAATTTTAAAAAAAACTTTCCAACTGGTCCATACATTGATGCAGAACAAAGAACGAAGAAGCGTATGCGGAAGTAAATTTAAGATTGATTTTTTTTTTCTTTTTTTCTTATTTTTTTTTTTTTTATATTTCAGAAATTGGCTTTGACTCAAAGTAAAGCTAAACTAAGTTGAAGGAAACTAGGTAAGGATTGAAAGCACAATTTAGATGAAACTAAATTATCAGAGTAGTTCAGAAGTAACAGATCGCTGGGGAGTTGAGAAACTCCCAGACCTAGGGTTTCGCTCTGAACTTTCAACAGAACAGAAATAGAGAGGAGAGATGGTTTACTAACCAGACAGTGATCTTCTCAGGATTTTGGTGGAAGAACTCTCTCGAGCAGATTGTGGGATCCTCGGAGTCAACTATCTTCGCAATGGATCCTCCAATACTGGTCTTGTGGTTTGGTCGGCTTCTCCTGGACTCAAGATCTGGGAAAGAAGAGGAACAAGTGATGGATTTCAGATACTCAAGAAAAGATTTACCAGGTTGAAGAACTTGAAAGCTGAAGTTGCTGAAATCAGGATTCTCCTGGAGGCCGATCTGACTTCCTCTTAGAATTGCTGTAGATCTGAAGTATCTGGACTGGAGCTGGATGCTGGTGGCTGGCCTGGACTTGGAGAGGATGGCCGTGAGAAGTGGAATAGACTAGGGCTTGGTGGAAAGAGAAGGGTGATGGCGGCTAGGGTTTGGGAGTGGAGTGGCTAACCTAGGGTTTGGGTTTTGGAGATCTCACACTTCCTCAAGGTTCCAGGGGAACCCGGATTTACTCCCTCATCGAGCTCAACACCTGGATGCAAGTGCGGAAGAGAGAAAACACAAAGTTTGCTAAAATATAATTGGCTTCATTCATCTGATTGATTTAAACTTACAAGAGGGGTTTAATTTATAAGGCTTTACAAGGGAGTAGGGTTTTACATCTTCCCATGTGGGACTAAAGGAGGGGATCTACAAATCAGGATAAATCATACACATATGGTCGGCCAAGGTACCAAAAAAATTTGATTTGGGTTATAAAAGGCAGGTAGATGGCGCCTCCTTGTTTGGATCTTCAAGAAAATTTTTTTTCCTTCCATGGATCAACTCTTTTGGACTCCTCCTTTTCTTCCTCCCTAAGTCAAGGTCCTTCCCATCTTTGTTTTGGATTTTTTTGGCAGGTAGTGGGCGCCTCCTTGAAGTTCTCTCCAAGAGAATTTCTTCCCATCTTTACTTTGGTTCTCTTGAGAAAGTCTTGGCCGCCCCCTTGATTTGTGGACTCTTGGTGGATTTCTCCTCATCTGGCGCATGAGAGAAGGAAGCTGCTATCTGTGGAGTGGGGACCAAAGGCTGCTGGATGTAGATATGGCACCCCCTGGACTCAGGCGTATGGCTGGGAGTGTGGCTGGGAGTGTGGTGTCCACTTGCTTGGTCTTGGGAGAAAATGTAACACTCTAGGTTAAAACCCTAGTCCACTACTGAGTCAACATGACTCAACAAAATAAAATACAGGTAATGTAGACTCAAGCTAAATTAAGTTGATCTAGTCAACTCTTATTACAAACCAAAAACCCTAATTTTTTTCGGGCAAGGTTAATCAGAGATCCAGATGGAGCTCTGAAGTCTTCTTCTGAGTCTGGTGCCCGCACCAATTCTCCCAGGGTGGGAGGAACTCGACCCTGTCGTGTATGGATCAAGTTGGCTCTGGTATCTCTCCAAGAGGTCTGGGTCCAGCTCTTGTAACTCTTCTCGTGAGATCCAAGAGTCATCAGAATCTGGCCTTCCTAGCCAGCGGACCAGGTATCTTTGGTATCCTCGATTACGAGTAGAGATAACCTGATCATCCAGGATCTTTTCAATCTGCTCTTTCCTCACAGGCCAATTTGTTGGTGGACACATAGGGTCAGGTTCAC
Source organism: Areca catechu (assembly GCA_021397845.1). Lineage (NCBI taxonomy): Eukaryota > Viridiplantae > Streptophyta > Magnoliopsida > Arecales > Arecaceae > Areca > Areca catechu. The sequence goes on along the minus strand of CM038042.1, from coordinate 38,390,232 downwards.
TCTCAAGAGCAGGATTAGGTTCAAAAGCCTCACTGGGAATCACAGCTGGCTCCCTATACTCTACTAGGTCTGTAATGTTGAAAGTGGAGCTAATGCCTAGTTCTGGAGGCAACTCGAGCACATAGGCATTGGATCCTACTCTCTTTATCACTCTAAATGGTCCAACTCCCCTAGCATGTAACTTTCTAACGGTTCCAAGAGGAAACCGTTCAGGCCTTAACCTAATCATTACATAGTCTCCTTCATCAAAAGTTTTGACTCACCTTTGAGAATCAGCCAATTTCTTATAAGTTTCACTACTTAAATTTATTTTGGCTTGAATTTCTTTATGCAAGTCTTTTATATGCTGTGCAAAAACTTCGGCAGACTCGGAGACCCGTGTGTGGACTGGTAAAGGAGCTAGGTCAAGAGGTGTGTGGGGTTTGTAACCATGCACAATTTCAAATGGACTCTTACCCGTAGACCTATTGACCGAGTCATTATATGCAAATTCAGCTCTAGGTAAGTACAAATCCCAGTTCCTAATGTTTTCACCAACAAGACACCTTAGCAGATTGCCTAAACTACGGTTCACTACTTCGGTTTGGCCGTCAGTCTGGGGATGATAGGCAGTTGAAAACTTAAGTTTCGTCCCTAACTTATGCCAAAGGGTTTTCCAGAAATAGCTGGTGAACCGAACATCCCTATCTGAAACAATGGTCTTGGGTAGGCCATGGAGTCGAACTATCTCATTAAAGAACAGGGTGGCTACCTTAGACGCATCAAATGTTTGGGAACAAGGCAAGAAATGGGCCATCTTGGAAAATCGATCTACTACAACACAGATAGAGTCATGCCTCCTCTGGGTCTTAGGCAAACCTAACACAAAGTCCATGCTCACATCTTGCCAAGGACGATCTGGGACAGGGAGTGGGGTATAAAGGCCGGTGTTCTGTTTTCGTTGTTTGGCAACAGCGCAGGTCCGACACCTAGCCACAATGTGTGCTACATCTCTTTTTAAGCTAGGCCAGAAAAAATAGTCTTCAATAGCCAGGGTGGTCTTATCTTTTCCGAAATGGCCAGCTAAACCTCCAGCATGAGTTTGCCAAATCAAGAATTCCATAAGAGAGGTTCTAGGGATGCAAAGCCTATTCTTAAAGAACAGAAAGCCATCTAAAAGGGAATAGTCCTTATGTTCACTAAATGGTCCTTGAGTTAGATCCTGGTATACAGTCTTGAAATCCGGACACGACTCATATTCTTCTTTGATTTGCTCAAACCCTATGACTTCAGCCCTAACAGAATTCAACAACAAAGATCGACGACTAAGGGCATCAGCTACCTTATTTTCAGACCCAGCCTTATGCTTCAAAACAAAAGTATAGGACTGGATATATTCTACCCACTTAGCATGCCTAGGGTTAAGCTTCTTCTGAGAATTCAAGAATCTAAGAGCCTCATGGTCCAAAAATAGCACAAATTCTTGCGGTAGTAAATAATGTCTCCAGTAACGCAAAGCTTGCACTACCGCATAAAATTCCTTATCATAGGTAGAATACCTAAGCTTAGCATCATTAAGTTTTTCACTAAAGAATGCTACGGGATGGTTCTCTTGGCTTAGGACTCCACCTATACCTACTCCTGAAGCATCACAGGCAACCTCAAATACCTTTGAAAAGTCCGGTAGTCTCAAAATGGGTGCCTGGGTCATCCTATCCTTAAGATCTAGGAAGGCTTTATGGGCTGCTTTGGTCCACTGAAATTCTCCCTTCCTGATGCAGTCTGTGATAGGAGCAACTACGGTACTAAACCCCTTGATGAATCGCCTATAGAAGGTAGCCAAGCCATGGAAACTTCTGACTTCATGCACACTGGTCGGCTCTGGCCATTCTACTATGGACCTAATCTTTTCAGGGTCGGCAGCCACGCCGTCAGGGGTTACAACAAATCCAAGGAAGATAATTCTACTGGTCATAAATTCACACTTTTTGAGATTACCGTAGAGACTATCACTCCTCAAAACTTGACAGACTTGTCTAAGGTGGCCTAGGTGATCTGCAGGGGTCTTACTATAGATCAGGATGTCATCAAAATAGACCACTACAAACTTCCCTATGAAAGCTCTAAGTACCTGGGTCATAATCCTCATGAAAGTACTAGGGGCATTGGACAACCCAAAAGGCATAACAACCCATTCATAGAGACCATCCTTAGTTTTGAAGGCTGTTTTCCACTCATCCCCTGGTCTAATCCTAACCTGATGATAGCCACTCTTGAGATCAATTTTTGAAAAAACCATGGCACCGGCCATCATATCAAGCATGTCATCTAGTCTAGGGATGGGGAACCTATACTTGATTGTGATTTTATTGATGGCACGACTGTCAACACACATCCTCCACGTGCCATCCTTCTTCGGGGTTAGAAGTGCAGGGACTGCACAAGGGCTAAGACTCTCTCTAATGAACCCCTTCCTCAACAATTCGCCAACCTGCTTTTGCAGTTCTTTATGCTCCGATGGATTCATCCTATAATGGGGCAAGTTGGGTAAAGTAGCTCCTGGGACTAAATCTATGGAATGCTGAATATCCTTAAGAGGTGGAAGGTGGTCTGGCAGATCCTCGGGAAAAACATCCTCAAATTCTTCTAATAAAGGCTTAACTTCCTGAGGAGGCTCTGAGGGTGTAGGAGTCCTAAGTTTCTTAGCAGTCAACATCCAAATGGGTGAACCACTATGAATCTCTTGTTCTAGATCCTTGGCACTAATTAGGTTCACTCCAGTCTTCATTTCTCTGACCTTACTAGTTCCTTTAGCTACCTTGTCCTTAGGAGGGACTGAATGGATTGTGATTTTCTTCCCATTGAAACTAAAGACACAGGTGTTGGATTTTCCTAAGAGGGTGGCATCATGATCATACAACCAAGGTCTTCCAAGAATTATACTGCTCACCCCCATGGGCAAGACATCACACCAAATCTTCTCTTGATAGGATTGCATTTGAATTTGGACCTGACATCTAGACTGGATGGGTATAGAGGTAGAGTCTACCCAAGAAACCTTATAGGGGTTGGGGTGGGGGACTGGGGTTAAGCCTAACATTTTGACAGTGCTAGTAGAAATGGCATTCACACAGCTCCCACTATCTATGATGATTTTACAAACCTTATCCCCTAGTTTAAGGAAAGTCTGTAGGATGTTAGTCCTACGCCAATCTTCCTGAACTTTAGTCTGGGACAGGATGCATCTCACAACCCCTAAGTGGTCAGATTTAGTGGATTCTTCCTCTCCTTCATACTCATCAACCAAATTCATTCTGGCCTCATAAACTTCTTCTTCAAACTCCTCGTTAGGCTCGGAATTCTCTTCTCCTCCCTCTTCTATATATAGGGATCTACGAGGGCACTGGCTAGAAACATGACCTACCTTATGACACTTAAAACAAGCTATGGCTGTGCACTGAGTGGAGATATGACCGGGCTTCTGGCACTTAAAACAGATGATACTAGGGGTTCTCTGGGTGTCAGGTGCCTTACCTTTGTCCATGGGCCTAGGGGTGGGGATACCCTGATTAGGCTTGCTAAGGGTAACCTGGCTAGGTCCATTTCTTGGGATTAGGGCACTAACCCTAGATGGCATGGGTCCTCTCTGAAACTTCTCAGTGTTCAGTGCAATCTGATAGGCTTGGTCTAGGTCAGTAACCTCTCTCAGAAACAACTCTCTCTTAATATCTTCCCTAAGTCCAGCCCTAAATCTAGACAAAGTGACCTCATGGGCTTCACTCACATCACATCTCATCAGGTATTCATCAAAGGTGGTTATGTAGTCTGAAACAGATCGGTTCCCTTGTTTCAAAGTCTGCCATTGGTCTAACAGATTTTGATGGTATGAAATGGATAGGTACTTGTCTCTAAGTTTCTCTTTCATACCCTGCCAAGTGGTTATGGGCTCTACATTTCGTCTTCTAGTGGTCAGCTCAATGTTTCCCCAGTATAACCTAGCTTGACGTATTAATTTCATCTTGGCAAACTTGAATTTCCTCTCCTCAGACATGGCATACCACTCAAAGTACTGGTCCATCTCACCCTCCTAATCAGAATACACCTTAGGATTTAGGCTACCATCAAAAGTGGGTGCATCTAACTTGATGTTTCGAATGAACCTATCATCTCTATCCTCAGGTTCTGGGTCAGGCCTCCTATGATTAGGTTCAGGATCTCGGTATAAAGGTCTTCTAGGCTCTTGGTGTGGGTGAGGTTGAGGTACATTAAAATATAGGTCAGGAGTCCAGTTCCGATGCCTAGGTTCCTCTAGCACTTGGACTCGATCCCTAAGCTGGGCAAAATCCTCATAGACTTGTTCTTTAAATTGGGCAACAGTGGTAGTCACATCCTGACTCTGTTTGTTCATACTCTCAGTAAGAGCTCTAACCATGGATTCTAAATCAGGTTGGGTTTGACCAGGTTGGTAGGGCACTCCATTCTGGGTAGACATGATGCAAGCAAACACACAAAATGAGACTCAACTGAACGACTACGGGCTAACTAGACCTAGAGCCCAAACTAGATGCCCAATCAGAGTGGCAAGCTAGCCTGTAGTAACTCAGGACTCAGCCAGGCAGGTGTAAGGGGAGTGTTAGGTCCCTGAATGCCAATCCTAGACACCAATCAGAGATTGGCCAGGTATGCGGACCAGCACACAAGCCCTTCGGGATGAAATCCCTGAACCACCATTCTAGACACTGAGTACAAAGCACACACAGAGTAACCAGACAAACTGACTCAATACTAGCCTTGACCCGACTTGTTGATGTCCCTAGCCCACTAGGGCAAATTAGGTCTAATCAATTTTAGATTAAAGGCTTAGGTTCGAATGAAGGGGTGGTGGTTTTGGGCTAAGGAGAGGTTATCAACTCCTCCCCTTATCTTAGATGCTCAAATGCCCTTAAGGTGAATTAAGAGATGAACACTCAAAAATAATTGGATTGCAGAATACAAAAATAGAGTTGCAGTAATTTAATTCTCAAAAATCGCACGGAAACCAATAAATCATGAGAAAATTATGAAAATTAGTTTCTATTATACTGGTTTTAGTAAAATAAAAATCACTAAATTTGGAGTTACCTAAAGTGAGAAATAATTCCTGCAACAGGGTAATTACGGGCTGAAAACAGAGCACTTCCCCGTTTACAATTTCTGCTACGAAGTTGTAACCCAATGGATCCCCTACACGCCCTAGGAATACCCCGTGGAATGGGAAGAGGAGGTTTGCACCTCGCTTCATTCCTAGGACCGGATGTCCTGGAGAGTCTACTTCGAGCAGACAAAGTAAAAAGAGAGGGACTCAAACAAGCAATCAAACAGAAACCCTAGGCAGGGCTCTGATACCAAAAATGATGCAGAACAAAGAACGAAGAAGCGTATGCGGAAGTAAATTTAAGATTGATTCTTTTTTTATTTTTTTTTTATTTTTTATTTTTATATTTCAGAAATTGGCTTTGACTCAAAGTAAAGCTAAACTAAGTTGAAGGAAACTAGGTAAGGATTGAAAGCACAATTTAGATGAAACTTAATTATCAGAGTAGTTCAGAAGTAACGGATCGCTGGGGGGTTGAGAAACTCCCAGACCTAGGGTTTCGCTCTGAACTTTCAACAGAACAGAAATAGAGAGGAGAGATGGTTTACTAACCAGATAGTAATCTTCTCAGGATTTTAGTGGAAGAACTCTCTCGAGCAGATTGTGGGATCCTAGAAGTCAGCTATCTTCATAATGGATCCTCCAATACTGGTCTTGTGGTTTGGTCGGCTTCTCCTGGACTCGAGATCTGGGAAAGAAAAGGAACAAGTGATAGATTTCAGATACTCAAGAAAAGATTTACCAGGTTGAAGAACTTGAAAGCTGAAGTTGCTGAAATCAGGATTCTCCTGGAGGCCGATCTGACTTCCTCTTAGAATTGCTGTAGATCTGAAGTATCTGGACTGGAGCTGGATGCTGGTGGCCGGCCTGGACTTGGAGAGGATGGCCGTGAGAAGTGGAATAGACTAGGGCTTGGTGGAAAGAGAAGGGTGATGGCGGCTAGGGTTTGGGAGTGGAGTGGCTAACCTAGGGTTTGGGTTTTGGAGATCTCACACCTCCTCAAGGTTCCAGGGGAACCCGGATTTACTCCCTCACGGAGCTCAACACCTGGATGCAAGTGCGGAAGAGAGATAACACAAAGTTTGCTCAAAAATAATTGGCTTCATTCATCTGATTGATTTAAACTTACAAGAGGGGTTTAATTTATAAGGCTTTACAAGGGAGTAGGGTTTTACATCTTCCCATGTGGGACTAAAGGAGGGGATCTACAAATCAGGATAAATCATACACATATGGTCGGCCAAGGTACCAAAAAAATTTGATTTGGGTTATAAAAGGCAGGTAGATAGCGCCTCCTTGTTTGGATCTTCAAGTGATTTTTTTTTCCTTCCATGGATCAACTCTTTTGGACTCCTCCTTTTCTTCCTCCCTAAGTCAAGGTCCTTCCCATCTTTGTTTTGGATTTTTTAGGCAGGTAGTGGGCGCCTCCTTGAAGTTCTCTCCAAGAGAATTTCTTCCCATCTTTACTTTGGTTCTCTTGGGAAAGTCTTGGCCGCCCCCTTGATTTGTGGACTCTTGGTGGATTTCTCCTCATCTGGCGCATGAGAGAAGGAAGCTACTATCTGTGGAGTGGGGACCAAAGGCTGCTGGATGTAGATATGGCGCCTCCTGGACTCAGGCGTATGGTTGGGAGTGTGGCTGGGAGTGTGGTGTCCACTTGCTTGGTCTTGGGAGAAAATGTAACACCCCAGGTTGAAACCCTAGTCCACTACTGAGTCAACATGACTCAACAAAATAAAATGCAGGTAATGTAGACTCAAGCTAAATTGAGTTGATCTAGTCAACTCTTATTACAAACCAAAAACCCTAATTTTTTTCGGGCAAGGTTAATCAGAGATCCAGATGGAGCTCTGAAGTCTTCTTCTGAGTCTGGTGCCCGCACCATACATCCAGATTTAAAATAAATAAATTAGGCATACTCTGGATTCACCAAAATCAGCACCTGCTTTGAAATCTGTGACTTGATAACTGCAAAAAAACTTTGCTCTGAGAAGCATGCTACTCTGAGATCTGTGCAATGCTATTTTCTATTGCTCTGAGATCTGTGTAGATTTCTGACCAAGTGATCATGGAATAGAGGGGCAACGCGCGAAGAAGAAGGGCTTGTGGGAGACTTCACCGGTGTTGGCGGCTAGGGGAAGGCGGCGGCACGGTGGCGGCATGGTTGAGATAGTGGCAGGGAGGGAGGCGGCCATGGGAGGAGCCACAGTGGCGCACAGTCCTTGGGCTTGGTGGTGGGTCTTAGAATCAACGGGCACGAATGGGCTGGAGCCGACGGACGGTGGCTTGGGCAATGGTGGATGGTGGCTCAGGCATCGACGGATGGCGGTGCGGGGGAGAGGGGCGCGTGGGCGGAGCCGCAGGGGTGGATGGCCATCGAAGGGGCGCACGACAATTGGCGGTTCCATGGGATTCGCCGACGTTCCCATGAGGAGATCAATGCTGGGGAGGTGGACAGCCGTCGGGGGTGGCGTCAGAGGTTGGGCATGGCGGATCTAGGACAAACGGGAAGAAAAAAAATGAAAAAATGGAGGTTCTGTGATTTTCTAGGAGGAAGAAGATGATTGGAATAGCAAGGGATAAAATGGGGATAAGTCTGGATTAAAGCTAGAATAATAGGAATAGGTGGAATAGTAGGGATAAAACTTAAACTAAAAAAAAGAAAAAATCTGAAAAAAGAAAAGCAAAACCTTGATGGATTTTGATGTCCCCATCAATTCTTTGATTCTTTTTCTTGAAAAGATTCATTGCTTTCATTTTTTTTCCTATTGACATGCATGTAAATCCAAAACTACAACTGAGTTTGACCCTTGGTTGGTAGGTGACATGCAGATGTGAATAGTGCATGGACTCCTACTAAATGCCATAGGGTTTTCCAGAAGTAAGTGGCAAACCTAATATGCTCAAAGGATGTATGTAACTTGCTAACCTCTATAAAATGCAAACTAATGGTCCTAGAAATGTTGGAGGCTTTAGGAAAAGGTAGGAAGTAAGAAGTGGATTCAGGGATGACTTGGTAGGGTAGGAAATAAGAAAAGGGCTCATGGATTAGTCCTAGACTAATGGGGTTGACCTTATGGGTTGGACATTGATTCACACCTACAGGGAATAAAGAGTCAGCCTGAAGAAAGGACGAGTCAAGAATTTTTGGAAAAAGATTTTTAATTGGGACTGATGGAGTGAATTCTTCTTGAGGTTGCTGGTTTGGAAAAATCAAGTTCTCACTAATTACTTTAGATTCATGAATCTTAGGACTAGGCTCTAGGGCTTGACTCTCTTCTAATATTTTCTTAGGTAAGGTCCTAGAAGTAGGGTTAGACTCCTCTTGGTTCTCTTCTTCCACTTGTACTTCCAATATGGCTTTGTCTGGATATGGTCAGGGTCAACTAATTTTGAGTCTATCTTAGGTATTTCCTCTTTAACATCATCTTTATGAATCAATGGAATAGTCAAAGAGATTGGCTAATGGGAAATTGACTAGTATCAGGGATAACAGGTGTGGGTCAGCTCGGAAGAGGGTTAAGTCGGCTCGGGTGAGAACCGGGATGACTCTACTGAGGAATGGGTCGACTCGGGTGGACTTGGCTAAATCCTGATTTTTGATAAGGGGCACTAATCCTAATGGGTTCTAGCTGACTAAGGGGAACCTGACTAGCACTAGGCTGATACCTAGGGGTTATGGGTTCCTTGGGCTTATAGGACATGGGCACAAAGGATCTGGGTTGGTACTTTTTTCTAAGTTTAAGTTTAATATCATTCCAGGTAGTTATGGGTATGTCTCTTCTTCGTCTGATCATTCTTTCAACATCATCCAGTAAATTCTAACTTGGCATATTAACTTAAGCTTCGCAATCTTAAACATTCTTTCATCAGACACTAGTTCCTTCTCAAAATACAGATCCATACCTTCTTCCCAATTAATATAGTCCTCAAGATCAAGATCACCACCAATTTAGGTGCTTCTACCCTAAAATTCCTAGTGGCTCTCTCATCCTAGTCTACAAAATCATAATTGGGTCTCCTTGCACTAAGATCCCAGATTGGGTCATGGAGAGGGACTGTCCTAGGGTTGGGAAGTGTAGGACATGGGGTCTCAAGTTTAGGCTTAGTACGGGCACAAGGGTTCTCTCTAGGGTTCCTAACCATTCATCTAGTCGGTCAAACCTAGTATTGAGTTGTCCTAACTATTCAGTCATAGTCCTAAGGAAGGTTTCAAGGTTGTACTCCATGGTCAGACTGGGTTTGGTTTGGGTGAGACTACTAGTATAGAGTTCCTAATTTAGTAGCCATGAAATGCAATCACACAGAACTCGAGCTAGGGTTTCCTAGACCTAGAGCTCAAGTAGAATGGGTCAGCTCAAATTATAGCCAATTCAGCAATTACCCTATCCACTGGCCAAGTAAGAGGTGGGGTCATGGGAGGCTCCCCCTACTCTCGCAAGGTCCTAATTAAAAACCATAAAACCTCTTAGGGCATTTGCCTATGGACCTCTAGTCTTAGACATCGATTCAAGTGATAATCAAAGGATTGGGTGCACTAGCTTTCACACAATACTTGGAACCTGACCTGTCGGTGTCACTAAATTGCTTTAGGTTTCTAATTAATTTTAATTAGGGTTAGGTTCAATGCAAAGGTGGTGGTTGTGGGCCCAAGATAGGTGTTGAGATCCTGCCCTGATCTGAGATGGTCAAGTGCCCTTAAGATTAGGTTACTGGATGATGCAATCACACAATATGAAACCCTAATATGCAATGAAACTAAAATAATTAAAAATAGAAATTTTTTTAATTATCAAATTTTAGATCTAATTAATTTTTAAATTTTTGATCTTGGGATATCACATCCGGCCGTAGCTCATTACTCCCATGGGTCTGACAGTATACTTGCGTATACTCGCTCAGGAGGCGTGATTTCTTTCCACCAGAAAAAATAGCAAATAATTTTTTTTCTAATTTTTTTTTGAGAATGGCAAAGGATTAATAGATGATTAACAAAAAAATTATTACTAATTTTTTTATATCTTTTTAATGGTAGTTTTATGCAACTTAATTTCAGCCTAGTTCTATGATGGGGAACTAATATGCATGCATTTTTTTTTGTATGTTTTACATGTTGAGTTAGGTGATTAATTCCCAAATTTCAGATCAAAATTATTTGTAGGGAATTTTGTATGAATTTTTGAAGATCAGCATGCAGATTAGGACCTAGAAAAGTAGCAAAGAAGGACCGCCGGGGCTGAGAAGCCTCGGTTAGGGCAAGTTCTCCTACAATAAAACTACTGGAGGTAGAGGGGTGTACCTGACAACGTCTGTGAAGATCGCAGCGAAGGGGTCTCTCGTTCCTCGATGGATGCGGCCTGGAAAACCGAGCCAAAGACCCGCGGATACCCGGCTTTCTGCTCGGTGATCCGATTGAGGCTTGGCTGGAGTCGTTGGATTCGTAGGAACTCAGGAACCTTTAAACGACCTGTCAGGGGTTAGAAAGCTCACAAAGGAACAAGAAAACAAAGTAAAAATAGCAAGGGAAGGCTTCTTTTGGAGTGGGCATCCAGGGATCTGGAGGGTTTGTTGGCAGCAGGAAGATGATTGCAAACACCGGGAAGAAGAACTCTCACAAACCCCTTTATGCACACAGCAGGGTATCACACCACTCAATAGAAGAACTCAAGGTTTTCATTCATCAAAAAAATTCTCCTCATACAAGAGGCTAGGGTCCCTTAAATAGACCCTTAACCTTGGGCTCCAAGTAAGGGTACATAAGTCTTTACATAAGAATCCTTTTCCCTCTCAAACCCTAGCTAGAAAATAAGGAAATATTAGGTAGAAAAATTCATAAAAATTTTCTTGACTTGGTCAAGACTCCAAGGATGCCTAGGGGGGCATGTTGGGCTTCTAGGAGCAGCAAAAGGCCAGCCCAAAGGGGCTCGGGTGCATGGGTTTGTGCCTCTGGAAGCTGGGGTGGCCTGGTAGCCAGGTAGCAGGAATATTCCCTGGTATCTTGCTTCTTAGGGTCTTGGGCTTGGCACCTGGGCTTGATTTCTTTGGGCTAGGATGTAGATGGACCTCTGGAATCATGGATGCCCTTATCTATGAATATACTTTGGCATCTGGAAGGGAATCTGGGCATCTGGAGGGCATCTCCAAGAAATCAGGGTTTTCTGAATTTTCCTCCTGGGGTCTTCAAATCTTCAAGCTAGGATGGACTTGGGCTATACTTCCATATCTTCAATCTAGTTGGACTTGGTCTTCACTTGTATGATATAGTCTTGAGTCTTCAGTATGCTTGGACAGGACTCAAAAAAATAAAATTAGCTCAACATGAGCTGACTAGCATTGGACTGAACTAGCTCAACATGAGCTGACTAGTACAGAACTGAAATAACAACTAAAAATACTCAAATAACAACTAAAATGGACTCAGATGAGCTAAGCCCTTATTACAGATGGACTCATAAATTATTGATCAATTTACAAAGGGTTGAAAAAGCCTCTGTCTTATTCTGGTGCCTCAGGTGTCCCCACCAATTCTCCCGGGGTGGGAGGAACTCGACCCTGTCGAGTGAAGGTCAGACTGGCTCACATATCTCTCGAGAAGGTCTGGGTTGAGGCATTGCAAGTCCTCTCGAGAAATCCATGAATCGTCCGACTCTGGCCGGCCTTGCCATTAGACCAAGAAGCGTTGATAGTCATGGTCCTGGGTCGTGATGGCTTGATTGTCCAGGATACGCTCGATCCGTTCTCCTCTCTCAGGCCAAATTTGTTTGTGGACACTCTAGGTTAGGATCACTCACAATGAAAAGGAATAGGTCCAAAGGCCTCACTAGGTAGCGCTGCCGGTTCCCTATACTCAACCAGGTCTGTAATATTGAAGGTAGAACTAATGCCCAAATCCGAAGGCAAGTCTAACACCTAGGCATTTGATCCAACCTTCTCTATCACTTTAAAAGGTCCGGCTCTGCGAGCATGAAGCTTCTTTTAGGCCTAAGCCTAACCAAGATAAAATCCACTACATCAATTTTTTTTGATCCATCTTCGGGAATTAGCCAGTTGTTTTAACATTAGTGTGGGTGGTGAACATGCTAGGCACATGCAGACTCCTAACAAGATGATGCAAAGGACTCAAACTAACACCTAATACACTCGACTTTGCATTCCTATCGAAGGAAATTTATTAGACTTTTATGGGCCTAAACCTAAGAGACTATAGACTCTCTAGGTCTGACCCTAGTGTGGTGTGCACAAGAGTATTTACAATGGACTCCAAGCAAATGCCAGAGGGTATGCCAGAAGTATAATGCAAACCTAACATGCATAATGAATGCATGCAGTATGCTAATCTCTGTTAAATGCAATCTAATAATCCTAGAAATGCTGGAGGTGTCAGGAAAGGGCAGAAAATAGGAAGTGGGTTCAGAATTAGTTTGGTAGGGTAGGAAAAAAGGTTCAAGGTTAGTTGGATAAAATTCGATATAAGAAGGCATGTCAGGGACTAATCCTAGACTAATGAGGCTAACCTTACGAGGTTGCGGTATATCTATGGGGTTTGCATAATGGAATGATGGGTTATTAATCTTAGGGAAGAGGTCCCTAATGGGAACTATAGGAGGAGGCTCATCTTGAGGGTACTGATTCAAAGAGATCAGGTCCTTAATAAATTCTTCTAGTTCTTGTATTTTAGGACTAGACTCTATAATTTGGCTCTCCTCTTCGGTTTCCTTAGGTAAGGCTCTAGTAGCAGTACCTAGGTTCTCTTCCTCTATTTGTTCTTCCATTATAGCTTTAGGTTGGATATGGTCAAGGTCAACTAGCTCTGGGTTGGATTCTACCTGGGCATCTACTGGGTCAGCTAATTCTAGGTCTACTAAAGGTGTCTCCTCTTCTCCCTCATACTCATCCACTAGGCTCACATCAGCTTCATACACTTCCGCGTTAATATAAGCCTTGTGAATCTCAGGAATGGTTGGAGAAGGTCGGCTAGCAGGAAATTGGTTAGGTTCTGGTCTCTGATTATGGGTACTACTCCTAGTAGGTTCAGGTTGTATAAGGGGTAATGGCTCACTATTGGGTTCGTATTTAGGGATACTAATCCTATGGGGTTCAAGTTGACTAGGGGAAGCATGACTAGTGCTAGGTTGATACTTAGGGGTTATGGGTTCTCTAGGCTCATAGGACAAGGGTGCAGATCTATAGGTCATGGGATTATAGGATCTGGGGTCATATGATTTTGGGTTAGCTCTATGATCAGGTTCTAAGGATGGATCAAGGTATGGGGTCCTCCTAAGGTTGGGCTCTCTATATGGGTCAGGATATTGGGTCCTCCTAGGGTTGGACTCCCTATATGGGTCAGAATACTGGGTTCTCCTAGGGTTGGACTCCCTATATGGGTTAGAATATTGGGTTCTCCTAGGGTTGGACTCCCTATATGGGTCAGAGTATTGGGTTCTCCTAGGATTGGACTCCCTATATGGGTCAGAGTATTGGGTTCTCCTGGGTTCAGTATCATAATAATGGTCACGGTAAGGGGTTCTTCTAGGTTTAGTATCATAATAAGGGTCATGGTAAGGGGTTCTTCTAGGTTCAGTATTATTGTATGGGTTAGGCTGAGGGGCTCTCCTAGGTTCAATCTCTCGGTATGGATCAGGGTTTGGGGTCCTCCTAGGTTGAGGATTGTAGTACAGGTCAGAATAAGGGGATCTCCTAGGTTCGACCTCATGGTATAGATCAGGGTTTGGGGTTCTCCTAGGTTGAGGGGACTCAGGATCTGGCTCAGATTGTGACCCATGGGTTCTTGCTATGGTCCCTACACGGCCTCCTAACTGGTCAAACCTATTGGCAAGATGGTCAATTCTATTGTTGGTTTGGGTAGCAGACTGAGTTAACTGGGTAGTCATATGGGCCATTTTATCAGCTAGGGCTTTTATTTGGGCTTGTAAATTTTCCATGGGTTCAGACATTTGTGAAGGAGGTGGGTGATATGAAACTCCTAATCTAGTGCTCATGCAAGACTCGATCAGACTGACTATAGCTGACTAGACCTAAAGTCCAAACTAGATGCTCAATCAGGGTGGCAAACTAGCCTATAGTAACCCTGTACTCAGCCAGGCAGGTGTAAGGGGAGTGTTAGGTCCCTGATTGCCAATCCTAGACACCAATCAGAGATTGGCCAGGTAGGCGGACCAGCACACAAGCCCTTCGGGATTGAATCCCTAAACCACCGTTCTAGACACTGAGCAAAAGGCACACACAGGTTAACTTGACACAGTGATCTAACACTAGCCCGGACCCGACCAGTTGGTGTCCCTAGCCCACTAGGGCAAATTAAGTCTAATTAATTTTAGGTTAAGGCTTGGGACTGAATGCAAGGGATGTGATTTTGGGCTAAGGAGAGGTGATCAAATCCTCCCTCCATCTGATATAGCAAGAGTGCCCTTAAAAGTAAATTATGCAATGATGGCAGGCAGATGAGGATGCAAATTAGGATTTAGATTTTTTTTTGGTATTTTTGGAAAATATGTATTTTTTTTGGTATTTTTTAAATAGAAAAAAACTTGCAAATCATGGCCTAATATACTGGAAATATACTAAAATTAAGAAATATGCAAAAACTCCTAAACAAAACCCTAAAACTTCCAAACTTGTCTTGCTAAAAAAAACAGAGCCGAAAATCTGCAGGCCCTATTTCGGCTTGCAGAAAATTCACAGGCCATAATAAAACCTGGGAAAATTTTTAAAATTACTGTGAATTATAATAAATACAGGAAAATAAATTTCAGAATTTTTGTAGTTTTTAAAAGGGAGAAATAATTAAAATAACAGAGTATATACGGATTGAGGAATTGTAGAAAACAAGCCCTAATCTAAGCTCTGATACCAAATGATGGGGAACTAATATGCATGTATTTTTTTTTGTATGTTTTACATGTTGAGTTAGGTGATTAATTCCCAAATTTCAGATCAAAATTATTTATAGGGAATTTTGTATGAATTTTTGAAGATCAGCATGCAGATTAGGACCTAGAAAAGTAGCAAAGAAGGACCGCCGGGGCTGAGAAGCCTCGGTTAGGGCAAGTTCTCCTACAATAAAACTACTGGAGGTAGAGGGGTGTACATGACAACATCTGTGAAGATCGCAGCGAAGGGGTCTCTCGTTCCTCGACGGATGCGGCCTGGAAAACCGAGCCAAAGACCCGCGGATACCTGGCTTTCTGCTCGGTGATCCGATTGAGGCTTGGCTGGAGTCGTTGGATTCGTAGGAACTCAGGGACCTGCAAACGACCTGTCAGGGGTTAGAAAGCTCACAAAGGAACAAGAAAACAAAGTAAAAATAGCAAGAAAAGGCTTCTTTTGGAGTGGGCGTCCAGGGATCTGGAGGGTTTGTTGGCAGCAGGAAGATGATTGCAAACACCGGGAAGAAGAACTCTCACAAACCCCTTTATGCACACAGCAGGGTATCACACCACTCAATAGAAGAACTCAAGGTTTTCATTCATCAAAAAAATTCTCCTCATACAAGAGGCTAGGGTCCCTTAAATAGACCCTTAACCTTGGGCTCCAAGTAAGGGTACATAAGTCTTTACATAAGAATCCTTTTCCCTCTCAAACCCTAGCTAGAAAATAAGGAAATATTAGGTAGAAAAATTACTAAAAATTTTCTTGACTTGGTCAAGACTCCAAGGACGCCTAGGGGGGCGTGTTGGGCTTCTAGGAGCAGCAAAAGGCCAGCCCAAAGGGGCTCGGGTGCATGGGTTTGGGCCTCTGGAAGCTGGGGTGGCCTGGTAGCCAGGTAGCAGGAATATTCCCTGGTATCTTGCTTCTTAGGGTCTTGGGCTTGGCACCTGGGCTTGATTTCTTTGGGCTAGGATGTAGATGGACCTCTGGAATCATGGATGCCCTTATCTATGAATATACTTTGGCATCTGGAAGGGAATCTGGGCATCTGGAGGGCATCTGCAAGAAATCAGGGTTTTCTGAATTTTCCTCCTGGGGTCTTCAAATCTTCAAGCTAGGATGGACTTGGGCTATACTTCCATATCTTTAATCTAGTTGGACTTGGTCGTCACTTGTATGATATAGTCTTGAGTCTTCAGTATGCTTGGACAGGACTCAAAAAAATAAAATTAGCTCAACATGAGCTGACTAGCATTGGACTGAACTAGCTCAACATGAGCTGACTAGTACAGAACTGAAATAACAACTAAAAATACTCAAATAACAACTAAAATGGACTCAGATGAGCTAAGCCCTTATTACAGATGGACTCATAAATTATTGATCAATTTACAAAGGGTTGAAAAAGCCTTTGTCTTATTCTGGTGCCTCAGGTGTCCCCACCATTCTAGGTATGCAGAAATTTCAGAACTAGTAGTTAAACCCTAGTTTAACCTTCGCTCTGATACCAAAACTGATGCGGGATGAAACATAATAAATTAGATTACTGATTTTAATCTTAATTAAAAAGATTAATAGAGATTAGTTTTTTTAAATATTTTTAGTTTAAAAGACTCAAAGGAGATAATTAAAGCAAACTAAGCAGTTAGTTAACAACCCGCAAAGTAAATCTAACAAAGTAAACAAGAAAAACAGGATTTGGTGGCTGAGAAACCACCGTAAACTAGAGTCTACTTATCAAGGAATCAAAATCAAAGAGTAGGGATGGGTTTTAAGATTTATCAATGAAGATTATAACCCTCTGGAGTAGATCTGGCTGAACTCTCAAGGATCTTACGGCAGGGCTTCAAAATCTCGATCTTCATGCTCCGATCTTCTGCGATATTGGTTCCAAGGCAAGAACAACCTGACTTTAAATCCTCGATCACCTACAATCACTAAACAAAGAAAATCACATAGTTAGGAAGTAGTAATGGAAAGAAGAAGATGGAAGAAGTGGAAGGGAAGGGATAGAGGTGGGCGGCTAGGGTTTCTTGGTGGCTGGATATGTAGGGCCTCACACCCCATGATGCTTTGAAGAACAAAGGAAAGGGCCTCACACCCCGCGATGCACACAGCAAAGGAATTTGATAGAATGTCACTTGTATTGATGAATTAATAATCAATAATATAGGGGGGATTGATAGGATATTTATAGACCATCAACTAGTAAAGTAAGGGATACAAAGACTAGTATTGGTGTCCCTTAGGTAATAACTCCTTGGATCCATCTCTTGGGCATCTTGGACTCCTGACATTGGGCTGATCTGGAGCTTTCTTCAAGGTGGGCAACAACAAGGGATCTTCATCCAAATTGGGCACCAAGATGAGGATAGGTGATGTGTCTTGATGAGCGATCAAAATTGCTTCAATGATTGGCTTTAATTGATGGACTCTGGAGTCTGGATGATGTGAGCTCCTGCAGAATAGTGGACTTTCCAGTCTAGATAGAATAAAACTCAATAGATCTTATAGGATTCTCAAGTTCTTGAAACTTGAGCAGCTTGGAACTTGATTGACTAAAATACTTGGAGTAGAAAAGCATTGAATCTCTTTCACTTTGGGCGATCAAATAAGCTTGAAACTCCTTGGAAGTTGGTGTCAAAGAGAGGATGGAAAGCTTGGCTGACTCTTTTTAATTTGGGATGAATTATTTGAGAGAGATGGCGCTAACTTGAAGACTCCTTCTCATTTACTCATCTTAAAAAGAAGGGGTGCTAAAACACTTGAATTTATTTGGCCGACCAAGAGTGTGACATGGCAAGTGTGTTGTCCCAATGAAGTGGCATGGCATATAGGCTAATGAGGTGGCATGGGCATCCTTGACTTGATGAGGTGGCATATGATGAGGTGGCACCAAGAAGTGGATGACATGTAGCGCCAATGCTTGACTTGCCTTGAGCTAGCACATGGTTTGTTGGGTTGTCACATGGGGTCACATGTGTCTTGATTTGAATGCACATGGTATCTTGATTTGGGTCCCCTCTTGTATTACAGGACTCAATTACTAATTAAACAAACCAAATAACTAAAGCCCCACTTGATCAATTGGAACCTAATTTGATCAAAAGGCAAATATTTCATCTTAGTAAAAAAGGGTTTAGCCCCAAAGTATTTAAATAGGGATTATATAAAAACCCTAATTAAAGTTGGTAAAAGGGCTAACTAATACTAGACCATTTATAACCCAATTAGATAAATAGGGTTTGACTTAACTGGATAAATAAGGTTTGACTCAACTAGACTAAAATAACATATAAATATTTACATGTGATCTAGGGTTAGGCTTAGGTGATGTGGGATAGATGCACGGGGTAGGATCGCTGGCGAGCGTAGAAGTCACCATAGGATTAGGGTTTATCTAGGGAAAGAAAAAAGAGGGCTAAGGGTTCGGAAAGATACTAGGGTTCACGTAGATTCCTCGAGGAGGACAAGCACACAGCAAAGGGAGGGATCACACAGATACCCTGAAAAGAAGGAAAAGGGATCACACAGATACCCTGGCTCATGCAGACGTCCAAATCAAAGATCACACAGAAACCCTGGAAAAAAGAGGAAGGGATCACACAGATACCATGGGCTCACATAGATGCCCAAATCAGGGATCACACAGAAACCCTGGGATCACACAGAACAATAGAAATTTTTTTCATCCATGGTTATTTTTTCATACATGAAAGGGGTCTTTATATAATTGACCTAGTCCTGGGATTACATGGAATGAAAAGCAAAGAGAGGGGGGCAGTAAAATGCTGCCTTACGGGTGGATTTGCAAGAAAGAGAGGCGCCACAAATTTTCTATATTTGTGGGTTATACTTAGCAATAAAGGGAGAAAAAAACCTGGGACTCCTTCTTGCTTGCTTCTTTTGCCTGGAATGATTGTATAAAATAAGGATGGGGACCATTTCAAAGCTGGGCACCAAGTATCTTCCTCTTCGGGCTTGCATGAAATAGGGGGGGCACCATATGAGACATGAGATGCCATATAATTCCTTCCATTTCCTTGGGTGGCTAATATCTACCATAAGGGGTGCAGATCTACTTCCTTTGGTGCTTAGATGAGTCAAGAAAATCCTGGATTGTCTTGATTGAATAGATGGCACCAACTATAACTGGGATCCCATGTGGCTGCTGAAGTGGCTAGGCTCTCGGGTCCCCATCATTCCCCTGGAGTAGGGCGAACTTGACTCCGTCGAGTCAGGTTCTGTGGGGATTTGATGGAATCGGAACTAATCAAATCAAAGCAAAGAGGCTAGTTTTTTTTTTTCACATAAATTCCAAATTTTTTTCTCATATTTTCTTTTTTTATTGGCTGCTCTTAGATTTGTGTGTCTTTAAAGGTTGTGCAGCACTGAGATTGGTGTGAAATCAGCAACAAGAATCAGGATTGCCTTCACGATCGTGCGAGGGTGCTGCTTCTTTTCCACGGACAGCAACCAGAGAATAGTGGTGAGGACATGCAAGATGAGAATGCAACTATGCAACCCTAAAGGAGATTAGCAAAGATTAACTTAGCAATTTCATATTTACATATGATTAGTTCAGCATATAATATCAAAGGAGGTCTAATGAAGAGAACTCGAATGATCAAACGTAAACCTTATTAATGAGACTATCAAAATAACAAAGAAATAGGAATAAGATTCGAACCACACAAGTTACGCTAGGCAAATTTAATATTTCAGACCTAATCGACACTAGAACATACCTGGCATTAATCTTTCAAGTAGGTCAAGATCACTCATGAAGAGACCTCCCAAATGACAAGACCATACTATAAATTGAGGGCCCTTCTTGTTTTATAGATTGTGGCAAGTAATTCCTTCCTCTTGAATTCGGAATCCCGGAGAACCCTACAACAAAGAAACCTCAAGATTAGGAACTTGGTAAGATACGTTAATCATGAAATGGAGAAACTAAAGAAGAATCGATGAAGCATTGTTGAAGAATAATCTTGGCGCCATGGTAGATCACTTGAAATGGATTAGGCCGGCCTCCTTGTGATGGTCTTCTTGATCAACCTTGAATATTGAAGGGCTAGCTTGAGATTGGAGAAGAAGGAGAGTGTCTTAGGCGTTGGAGATGGAGGAGGAGAAAGTAGGGTTGGCGTGGGATAGG
Organism: Areca catechu; assembly: GCA_021397845.1. Lineage (NCBI taxonomy): Eukaryota > Viridiplantae > Streptophyta > Magnoliopsida > Arecales > Arecaceae > Areca > Areca catechu. The sequence continues at coordinate 38,370,073 of CM038042.1, read as the reverse complement.
GAGAAGAATTTAGAACTACCACCTAGGCACATAGAACTCACATAGAAGAAACTTTTAATTTTTTTTTCATTTCCTTTTTTTTTTTTACAAGAAGACTAAGAGTCTTTTATAGACTATTAAGCAATTTTGATTCAAACTACACCAAATATCATGGAGAAAAATTTGTGGAGAAAAATATGGGGCATCCCATGAAGAGTGGAGGAAATTGTGGAGGAGGTTGTAGCCAATTCAAATTCAAATTTCCCTTTTCTTCTCTTGGGCGGCAAACTTGGATGGTGAGGTGGCATGTGTGATGTGACAGCAACCTTGGATGGTGAGGTGGCATGTGTGATGTGGCAGGAACCTTGGATGATGAGGTGGCATGTGTCATGCGGCATGTGGTCCCCACTTGAGGTGGCTTTGGTCTTGCTTTGGAGTATAAGTCTTGAGTCTTCTTTAGTCTTCAAATGTGGTTTGGTTTGATTCTTCATGGATTGGACTTGACTCATTTGGACCCAACTCTCAAATACAAGGTTAATCAGGCTGGACTAGTCCCAACATAAAATTGAAATGGACTCGAATTACATAATTTTTTGGACTCAAAATTAAAGAAAGAAAAAAAAAATTACAGGACTTTCTTTTACTCATCCAACCATAAGGACTCGGATTTGACTTGAATGGTTTGAGTCTCTTCCTGATTCTGGTGCCTACACCAATTCTCCCGGGGTGGGAGGAACTCGACCCTGTCGAGTAAGGGCTGGCTTGATAAGCTTCTAATACATCCAGGTCGATTTGTTGTAGGTCCTCTCGGGTGATCCAGGAATCTTCAGATTCAGGACATCCTTGCCATTGAACCAGATAACGTTGGTAGCCCTTATTTCTAGTAGTAATGATCTGGTCATCCAAGATCCTTTCAATCCTCTCCTTTCGCTCAAGAACACTTGGTGGTGGACACTCATTTGGGGCTTCACTCTCAAAAGAAATATTAGGACCAAAAAACTCACCAGGTATTAATGCAGGTTCTTTATATTCTTTTAAGTCTGAAACATTAAATGTTGAACTAATGCCATAACCTGGTGGTAATTCTAATACATAAGCATTAAGTCCAATTTTTTTTATTATTTTAAAAGGTCTGGCTCCCCGGGCATGGAGTTTCTTCATAGTTCCCGGCGGAAACCTTTCAGGTTTAAATTTGATCATGACGGAGTCCCCTTCATTAAATTCTTTTAACCATTTATATGAATTAGTCATATGCTTATAGAGTTCATTGCTCGATTGGATCTTTTGGCTAATCTCCTTATGCAATTCCCTAATATGCTATGCATATGACTCAGCAGACTCAGACACCCGTGCATGTGTGGGTAAAGGAGCTAGGTCTAAAGGCTTCCTAGGTCTGTATCCATGGACCACTTCGAACGGACTTTTCTCAATAGACCTATTAACTGAGCTGTTATAGGTAAATTCAGCACGAGGAAGTAATAGGTCCCAGTTTCCTAGGTTGTCACCAACTAAACATCTCAACAGATTTCCTAAGCTTCAGTTTACTATCTCAGTCTGGCCATTGGTTTGAGGATGATAGGTAGTAGAGAATTTCAGCTTGGTACCGAGCATGTGCCAGAGGGTTTTCCAGAAATAGCTAGTAAATTTGACATCTCTATCGGACATAATGGTTTTGGGTAAACCATGAAGCCTAACGACCTGATCGAGAAAAAGCTTGGCCACCTTCGAAGCATCTAAAGTTTGAGAACAAGGAATGAAGTGAGCCATCTTGGAGAAATGATCGACAACCACAAAGACAGAATCATGCTTCCTAGACGTCTTAGGGAGGCCTACTACAAAATCCATGTTGATATCCTACCATGGACAATCAGGGACAGGTAAGGGTGTGTACAGACCGGTGTTCTATCTTTGCTGTTTTGTAACAGCACAGGTACGGCACTGAGCTACAATCTAGGCCACATTTCTTTTGAGACCAGGCCAAAAGAATTGGTCTTCTATTGCTAAGATAGTCTTATTCCTACCAAAATGTCCTGCTAAGCCCCCAGCATGAGCTTCCCAGATCAGAAATTCCCTAACAGAGGTCTTGGGAATACACAATTGATTTCCTTTGAAAAGGTATCCATCTAAAAGGGTATAATCACTATGCTTACTAGATGGTCCTTGTTGAAGGGATCGATAGATGTTACCAAAATCAGGGCATGTAGGATACTCCTCTTTCAATATATCAAACCCTACTACCTCAGTGCTCACAGAAATCAACAACATGGAATGATGACTCAATGCATCAACAACCCTATTTTCAGTACCGGCACGATGTTTCAGTACGAACGTATAAGCTTGTATGAACTCTACCCATTTTCCGAGCCTAGGGTTCAATTTCTTCTGAGAACTAAAGAACCTAAAAGCTTCGTGGTCAGAAAATAGGACAAACTCTTGCGGTAGAAGATAATGCCTCCAATAACGTAATGCCTGAACTATTGCATATAGCTCCCTATCATAGATGGAATACCTTCGTCTCGCTTCATTTAACTTCTCACTGAAATGTGCTACTGGGTGATTCTCTTGACTCAAGACACCTCCAATTCCTACCCCAGAAGCATCATAAGCAACCTCGAACACTTTGGTAAAATCGGGTAACCTCAAGACGGGTGCGTGTGTCATTTTTTTCTTAATTGTTAGGAAGGCTTTGTCTGCTGCTTTAGTCCACTCAAAAGTTCCCTTCCTAATACAATCAGTGATTGGAGCCACTATCATACTGAACCTTCTAATGAATCTCCTATAGAAGGTGGCTAAACCGTGGAAACTACGGACATCATGGATACTCTTGGGTATAGGCCACTCTACTATGGACTTAATTTTCGTAGGGTCAGCGGACACTCCTTCAGATGTTACTACGAATCCTAGAAAGATAACTCTATGTGTTAAGAAATCACACTTCTTGATATTGGCATAGAGGCTATCCTTTCTAAGGACTTGGCAAACTTGCCTTAGGTGGGTTAAATGGTCTGCCTTAGTCTTGCTATAGATAAGAATGTCATCAAAGTAGACCACCACAAATTTTTCGATGAAAGTTTTCAACACCTGATTCATTATTCTCATAAAGGTGCTGGGTGCATTGGACAGACCGAACGGCATGACTAACCACTCATATAATCCATCTTTAGTCTTAAAAGCGGTCTTCCATTCATCTCCAGGCCTAACCCTAACCTGGTGATAGCCACTCTTTAAGTCTATCTTGGAGAAAATCATTGATCCGGCTATCATATCTAACATATCGTCCAGTCTTGGGATTGGAAACCTATATTTGACAATAATCTTGTTGATGGCACGGCTGTCTACACACATCCTCCAGGTGCCATCCTTCTTAGGGGTTAACAAGGCAGGGACTGCACATGGGCTTAAACTTTCTCTAACAAACCCCTTTCTAAGAAGTTCACTAACTTGCCTTTGTAACTCCTGGTGTTCAGTTGGATTCATCCTATAATGAGGCAAATTAGGTAAAGTCGCGCCAGGGACTAAATCTATGGCATGCTGTATGTCCCTTAAAGGTGGAAGATTATCGGGAAGATCCTCAGGAAACACGTCTTCAAATTCTTTCAATAATTGGACCCCCTCTTGAGGGTGTTCTACAGGGGTGTGGTCCATAGTTTCCTTAGCAGCTACCATCCAAATAGGTGCTCCCTCATTAATGTCTTTTTCTAATTCTCTTGCACCTATCAAATTTAATCCAGTCCTTTTTTCTTTCAGGCTGCTAGCTTCTCTTTTAGTGTTGTCCTTAGGCAGGGTTGGATGAATGACAATTTTCTTGCCATTGAAATTGAAAGCACAAGAGTTTGTTCGACCAAAAATTATCACATCATGGTCAAACAGCCATGGCCTACCTAGGATGATGCTACTTACTCCCATAGGAAGCACATCACACCAGATTCGTTCCTGATAGGACTGAAGTTGGATTCAGACCTGACATCTCTGCTTGATTGGGATAGAAGTGGAATCGATCCATGATACCTTATATGGATTGGGATGTGGTTCAGTGGGTAATCCTAGACTCTTGGCTGCACTAGTGGAAATGTCATTGACACAGCTTCCACTATCGATCACGATCTTACAGACCTTTTCTCCTATTTTGACAAATGTGTGTAGGATGCTAGTCCTACGCCAGTCTTCCTGCTCCTTGGTCTGTGTCATGATACATCTCACAACTCCTAACACATCTGATGAGTCTACATTTTCTTCATCTCCTTCATAGTCATCAACCAAGCAATCCCCTGCTTCATAAACCTCCTCCTCATCATTCTCTAGGGGTTCTGATTCTCTTTCTTCTGCCTCCCCTATATGTAAAGCTCTAGAGGGACATTGGCTCACGAAATGACCTAGTTTACGACACTTATAGCAGACTCGCTCCCTCTCACCTCGAACTTCAGGGCTCTTTCCTTTGTCTTCTCTAGGAATTGGGGGAATGGCAGGGTTGGGTCTAGGGATTGGATTCGAGCTGGATCTTGGTCTATTAGTTGTACCAGGGACTGAACTAGGTCGACTAGCAGGAGGATTAAACCTAATGGGCTCAGGTCGCCTAAATGTAGCTCTCCTTTGAAACCTCTCATAGTCCATGGCAACTTGGTATGCTTGATATAAATCATGGACTTCTCTCAAAATAGTTCTCCTTTTATATCTTCATTCAATCCTGATCTGAACCTCGATAATGTGGCTGACTCAGACTCAACTACAATGCATCGCATCACAAACTCATCAAATTTAGCAACGTATTCCGAAACGATCTTATTACCCTGTGTCAACCGTTGCCACTGATCTAATAACCTTTGCTGAAAAGACATAGGCAGATATTTCTCTAAGCTTTCTCTTCATGTCTCTCCAGGTTGCTGTAGGTAAGTCTCCCCTCTGCCTAGCTATGCGTTCGATGTTTCCCCAATACAACCTAGCCTGACGGACTAGTCTGATTTTGGCAAATTTGAATCTTCTCTCTTCAGACATATCATACCAGTCAAAATACTGGTCCATGTCAGCCTCCCAGTCTATGTACACATTAAGATCTAAGCTGTCTTCGAAGGTTGGTGCATCTAAACGGATATTCCTTAGGGCCCGATCATCCTGATCAAAAGTATCATGGTGAGGCCTTCTAGGATATGGTTCTGGAGTGTGATCAACATAGCCCTGATGTGGCCTTCTAGGAATTGGATCAGGTGTATGTTCCTGTTGCTAGGCTCTAAGACGAACTGAAGGCAATCTGGGTGAAGATGGTTCAGTTGGAGTCAACCTAGATTCCTCTAGGTTTCCTATCCTTTCCTCGAATTGATCAAACCTAGAATCCAAACATTCAAGTCGCTCAATCATAGATCTCATAAAGGTTTCTGGTGGGGACACCGGAGGTACCAGAATAAGACAGAGGCTTTTCAACCCTCTATGAATTGATCAATAATTTATGAGTCCATCTGTAATAAGGGCTTAGCCCATCTGAGTCCTTTTTTTAGTTGTTGTTTGAATCTTTTGAGTTGTTATTTTAGTTCTATACTAGTCAGCTTATGTTAAGCTAGTTCAGTCCAATGCTAGTCAGCTCATGTTGAGCTAATTTTATTTTTTGAGTCCTGTCCAAGCATACTGAAGACTCAAGACTATATCATACAAGTGAAGACCAAGTCCAACTAGATTGAAGACATGGAAGTATAGCCCAAGTCTAACCCAGCTTGAAGATTTGAAGACCCCAGGAGGAAAATTCCGAAAATCCTGATTTCTTGCAGATGCCCTCCAGATGCCCAGATTCCCTTCCAGATGCCAAAGTATATTCATAGATAAGGGCATCCATGATTCCAGAGGTCCATCTACATCCTAGCCCAAAGAAATCAAGCCCAGGTGCCAAGCCCAAGCCCCTAAGAAGCAAGATACCAGGGAATATTCCTGCTACCTGGCTACCAGGCCACCCCAGCTTCCAGAGGACCAAACCCACGCACCTGAGCCCCTTTGGGCTGGCCTTTTGCTGCTCCTAGAAGCCCAACACGCCCTCCTAGGCATCCTTGGAGTCTTGACCAAGTCAAGAAATTTTTTAAGGATTTTTCTACCTAATATTTCCTTATTTTCTAGCTAGGGTTTGAGAGGGAAAAGGATTCTTATGTAAAGACTTATGTACCCTTACTTGGAGCCCAAGGTTAAGGGTCTATTTAAGGGACCCTAGCCTCTTGTATGAAACCTAATTTTGATATGAATTAAAACCTTGAGTTCTTCTATTGAGTTGTGTGATACCCTGCTATGTGCATAAAGGGGTTTGTGAGAGTTCTTCTTCCCAGTGTTTGCAATCATCTTCCTACTGCCAACAAACTCTCCAGATCCCTGGACGCCCACTCCAAAAGAAGCCTTCCCTTGCTATTTTTCCTTTGTTTTCTTGTTTATTTATGAATTTTCCAACCCCTGACAGGTCGTTTGCAGGTCCCTGAGTTCCTACGAATCCAACGACTCCAGCCAAGCCTCAATCGGACCACCGAGCAGAAAGCCGGGTATCCGCGGGTCATTGGCTCGGTTTTCCAGGCCGCATCCATCGAGGAACGAGAGACCCCTTCACTGCAATCTTCAAAGATGTTGTCAGGTACACCCCCTCTACCTCTAGTAGTTTTATTGTAGGAGAACTTGCCCTAACCGAGGCTTCTCAGTCCTGGCGATCCTTCTTTTCTACTTTTCTAGGTCCTAATCTGCATGCTGATCTTCTAAAATTCATATAAAATTTCCTACAACTTATTTTAACCTAAAATTCGGGAATTAATCACTCAACCCCACATATAAAACGTAAAAAGAAAATTGCATGCATATTAACACCCCATCATTTGGTATCAGAGCTTAGATTAGGGCTTGTTTTCTACAATTTTTAGTCCATATATACTCTATTATTTTAATTATTTCTCCCTTATAAAAACTCAAGAAATTCTAAAATTTGTTTTTCTGGATTAAACATAATTCACAATAATTTTAAGAGTTTTTTCAGATTTTATTATGGCCTGTGAACTTTCTGCAAGCCAAAATATAGCCTACAAATTTTCGGCTCTATTTTTTCAGCAAGACAAGTTTGGAAGTTTTAGGGTTTTGTTTAGCATTTTTTGCATATCTTTTAATTTTAGTATATTTCCTACATAGTAGGCCATAATTTGCATTTTTTCATCTATTTAAGAAAATACCAAAAAAAATAATAAAATAAAATTACATATTCTCCAAAAAATACCAAAAATATCTAACCCTAATTTGCATCATTTGCTTGCCATCATTGCATAATCTACTTTTAAGGGCACTCTTGCTATGTCAGATGTGGGGAGGATTTGATCACCTCTCCTTGGCCCAAAACCACACCCCTTGCATTCGGTCCCAAGCCTTAACCTAAATTAACTAGACTTAATTTGCCCTAGTGGGCTAGGGACACCAACTGGTCGGGTTCGAGCTAGTGTTAGATCACTGTGTCGAGTTAACCTGTGTGTGCCTTGTGCTCAGTGTCTAGAATGGTGGTTTAGGGATTCAATCCCGAAGGGCTTGTGTGCTGGTTCACCTGCCTGGCCAATCTCTGATTGGTGTCTAGGTTTGGCAATCAGGGACCTAACACTCCCCTTACACCTGCCTAGCTGAGTACAGGGTTACTATAGGCTAGTTTGCCACCCTGATTGAGCATCCAGTTTTGGACTCTAGGTCTAGTCAGCTATAGTTGGTTTGATCGAGTCTTACATGAGCACTAGATCAGGAGTTTCATATCACCCACCTCCTTCACAAATGTCTGAACCCATGGAAAATTTGCAAGCCCAAATGAAAGCCCTAGCTGATCAAATGGCCTAGATGGCTACCCAGATGACCCAGTTAACTCAGTCTCGTATTCAAACCAATGATAGAATTGACCATCTTGCCAATAGGTTTGATCAGTTAAAAGTCCGGGTAGGGACCCCAAGAAAAACCCATGGGTCACAGTCTGAGCCAGATCCTGATTCCCCTCAACCTAGGAGGACCTCAAATCCTGATCTATACCATGAGGTTGAACCTAGGAGAGCCCCTTATCCTGACCCGTACTACAATCCTCAACCTAGGAGGACCCCAAACCCTGATCCATACCTTGAGGCTGAACCTAGGAGAGCCCATCGTCATGACCCAATCCCTAATGTTAGTCCTAGAAGACCCAATCAAGATTTTATAGACCAGGAAGATAGATCCTATTTACCCTCTCCCTATAAGCCTAGTATACCCACAACCTATAGATCTTATGACTCCAAATCCTATGAACCTAGAACCTATGAATCCATAACCTATGAACCTAGATCCTTTGACTCTAGATCCCATGATCATAGATCCTATGCACCCATACCCTATGAGCCTAGTAGACCCAACACCCAATATTCTGACCCATATAGGGAGTCCAACCCTAGGAGAACCCAATATTCTGACCCATATAGAGAGTCCAACCCTAGGAGAACCCAGTATTCTGACCCATATAGGGAGTCTAACCCTAGGAGGACTCAATATCCTGACCCATATAGAGAGCCCAACCTTAGGAGGATCCCATACCATGATCCATCCTTAGAACCTGACCATAGAGCTGACCCAAAATCCTATGACCCCAAATCCTATAATCCCATGACCCATAGATCTGCACCCTTGTCCTATGAGCCCAGAGAACCCATAACCCCTAAGTATCAATCTAGTACTAGTCAGGTTTTCCTTAGTCAACTTGAACCCCATAGGATTAGCATCCCTAAATATGAGCCCAGTAGTGAGCCACTACCCCTTAGGCAACCTGAACCTACTAGGATTAGTGTCCATAATCAGAAACCAGGACCTAGCCAATTTTCCCCTAGCCGACGTTCTCCAACCATTCTTGAGATTGACAAGGCTTACATTAACGTGGAAGTGTATGAAGCTGATGCAAACTTAGTGGATGAGTATGAGGGAGAAAAGGAGACACCTTTAGATGACCTAGAATTAGCTGACCTAATAGATACCCAGGTAGAAGCCAACCTAGAGGTAGTTGACCTTGACCACATCCAACCTAAAGCTATAGTGGAAGAACAAATAAAGGAAGAGAACGTAGGTACTGCTACTAGAGCCTTACTTGAGGAAACCATAGAGGATAGCCAAATTATAGAGTCTAGTCCTAAAATACAAGAACCAGAAGAATTTATTAAGGATTTGATCTCTTTGAATCAGTACCCTCAGGATGAGCCTCCTCCTATAGTTCCCATTAAGGACCTCTTCCCTGAGATTAGTAACCCATCCTTCCATTATGCAAACCCCATAGATATACTGCAACCTCGTAAGGTTAGCCTCATTAGTCTAGGATTAGTCCCTGACATGCCTTCTTTTATCAAACTTTATCCAACTAACCTTGAACCTTTTTCCCTACCCTACCAAACTACTTCTGAACCCACTTCCTATTTTCTTCCCTTTCCTGACACCTCCAGCATTTCTAGGATCATTAGATTGCATTTAGCTGAGATTAGCATACTGCATGCATTCATCACGCATGTTAGGTTTGCATCTTACTTCTAGCATACTCTTTAGAATTTGCTAAGAGTTCACTGTAAATTTTTATGTGCATGTCAAGCTAGGATCAAACCTAGAGAACCTATAATCTATTAGGTTTAGATCCAAAGAGTTCAATAAAATTTCCTTCGATAGGAATGCATAGTCGAGTCTGTTAGGTGTCAGTATGAGTCCTTTGCATCATTTGTTAGGAGTCTGCATGTGCCTAGCATGTTCACCACCTACACTAATCTTAAAACAACTGGCTAATTCCCGAAGAAGGGTCAAAGAATTTGATGTAGTGGATTCTATCTTGGTTAGGCATAGGCCTAAAAGAAGCTTCATGCTCTAGAGCCGGACCTTTTAAAGTGATAGAGAAGGATTGGATCAAATGCCTATGTGTTAGACAGGCCTTCGAATTTGGGCATTAGTTCTACCTTCAATATTATAGACCTGATTGAGTATAGGGAACCGGCAGCGATACCTATTGAGGCCTTTGGACCTGTTCCTTTTCATTGTGAGTGATCCTAACCCAGAGTGTCCACTAACAAATTGGCCTGAGAGAGGAGAACGGATCGAGCGTATCCTGGACGATCAAGCCATCACGATCCGGGGTCATGACTATCAATGCTTCCTGATCCGATGGCAAGGCTGGCCAGAGTCGGACGATTCATGGATTTCTCGAGAGGACTTGCAACACCTCAACCTAGACCTCCTCGAGAGATATGTGAGCCAGCTTGATCTTCACTCGACAGGGTAGTGTTCCTCCCACCCCGGGAGAATTGGTGGGGACACCAGAGGTACCAGAATAAGATAGAGGCTTTTCAACCCTCTATGAATTGATCAATAATTTATGAGTCCATCTGTAATAAGGGCTTAGCCCATCTGAGTCCTTTTATTAGTTGTTGTTTGAGTCTTTTGAGTTGTTATTTGAGTTCTGTACTAGTCAGCTTATGTTGAGCTAGTTCAGTCCAATGCTAGTCAGCTCATGTTGAGCTAATTTTATTTTTTTGAGTCCTGTCCAAGCATACTGAAGACTCAAGACTATATCATACAAGTGAAGACCAAGTCCAACTAGATTGAAGACATGGAAGTATAGCCCAAGTCCAACCCAGCTTGAAGATTTGAAGACCCTAGGAGGAAAATTCAGAAAACCATGATTTCTTGCAAATGCCCTCCAGATGCCCAGATTCCCTTCCAGATGCCAAAGTATATTCATAGATAAGTGCATCCATGATTCCAGAGGTCCATCTACATCCTAGCCCAAAGAAATCAAGCCCAGGTGCCAAGCCCAAGCCCCTAAGAAGCAAGATACTAGGGAATATTCCTGCTACCTGGCTACCAGGCCACCCCAGCTTCCATAGGCCCAAACCCATGCACCCGAGCCCCTTTGGGCTGGCCTTTTGCTTCTTCTAGAAGCCCAACATGCCCCCTAGGCATCCTTGGAGTCTTGACCAAGTCAAGAAAATTTTTAGGGATTTTTCTACCTAATATTTTCTTATTTTCTAGCTAGGGTTTGAGAGGGAAAAGGATTCTTATGTAAAGACTTATGTACCCTTACTTGGAGCCCAAGGTTAAGGGTCTATTTAAGGGACCCTAGCCTCTTGTATGAAACCTAATTTTGATATGAATTAAAACCTTGAGTTCTTCTATTGAGTTGTGTGATACCCTGCTATGTGCATAAAGGGGTTTGTGAGAGTTCTTCCCGGTGTTTGCAATCATCTTCCTACTGCCAACAAACCCTCCAGATCCCTGGACGCCCACTCCAAAAGAAGCCTTTCCTTGCTATTTTTCCTTTGTTTTCTTGTTCCTTTGTGAATTTTCTAACCCCTGACAGGTCGTTTGCAGATCCTTGAGTTCCTACGAATCCAATGACTCCAGCCAAGCCTCAATCGGACCACCGAGCAGAAAGCTGGGTATCCGCGGGTCATTGGCTCGGTTTTGCAGGCCGCATCCATCGAGGAACGAGAGACCCCTTCACTGCGATCTTCACAGATGTTGTCAGGTACACCCCCTCTACCTCCAGTAGTTTTATTGTAGGAGAACTTGCCCTAACCGAGGCTTCGCAGCCCCAGCGATCCTTCTTTTCTACTTTTCTAGGTCCTAATCTGCATGCTGATCTTCTAAAATTCATATAAAATTCCCTACAAGTTATTTTAATCTAAAATTCGGGAATTAATCACTCAACCCCACATATAAAATGTACAAAAAAAATTGCATGCATATTAGTTCCCCATCAGTTTCCATACTAGTGTCCATGGATGAACTTGGTTGGTCTTGTGAAGGGTGGTAAGGAGTTCCTGATCTAGTTGTCATGCAAACAATTAGACTCAAACTCGGGCTAAGGATTTCTAGAACTAGAGTATGAATTAGAAATCTAATTAAAAGGACCAACTAGCTAGTAGTAACTTACGTGACTTAGCCAGGTAGGTGGGAAGGGGAGTGGAGGTCCCTGTTCTGCCAACCTTAGACACCAATCTGTAATTGGCCAGGTAGGTGGACCAACCCACGAGCCCTAATACACCAATCCTAGACACCAAGCCTGTAAGCACACACCAATTAGTGGACACAATCAACTTGACCCAAATCCGAACCCGACTCGTTGGTGTCCCTAACCCACTAGGGTGATTAGGTCTAATTAATTTTAATTAAGGATTGGGATCGAGATGATGGGTTGTGGTTTTGGGCTAAGGACAAGTGATGAACTCTTGCACCCATGTCATATTGATGCCCTTAAGATGTTTTCAAATGAATGCAAAAAAATTTTTTTTTTTGTGTTTTATGAGCTGACTTAATTATTTGACTTGATTAGTTTTCAAACAATTTCAAATTCAAACTTAAATTTTAAAATTTAAATTTCAAACTCCAAGTTTCAGATTCTATAATGTAATAATTCAACAAATTTTAAATTTTAAATTTTAACTTCAAATTCAAAATTTTCTGAGATTGGTTCTTGCTGGAATTTCAATTTAGATTGAATCTCAGAGAGTATTTCGAATGCTAGAAATTCTAAAAATAAAAATAAAATCTGAAAAATTTTTGAGAAATAATATGAATTATGAGGATCCCAGAAAAACAAAAATCAGAAAATTTTGTTCTATCTACATAGAGAAACAATAAAAACAACTGACCATGTACTGCAGACTATTTTAGCAGGATAGAAGATTGAAGTAGGAATTTTAGTATTTTCTGTGAGTTTCTTCTAATGCTGAAACTTTGTGTGATTATAAATAACCTTATATGGAATCAAAAAAAAATTATGGCAATGCAAAATGTACTATTTGTTTTCTTTTGAAATTTTTTTTTTGATCACAGCCAACAGATTCTGATTCACAGAAAAAAAGAAATTAAAGGAATTGCGATGCTTTACCAAACTCTAATCTAAAACTTCACGTCCAGCCCGGAGGCTCATTACTCCCATGGGTCGTGACAGTGTATTGGAGTACACCCGCTCAGGAGGCGTGAGTTTTTGATCTAGTTTGGATTTAAGAGAAAACTATTCTACCCTAATGCAACCATGCTCTGATACCAAGATTGGTGAGGACATGCAAGATGAGAATGCAACTATGCAACCCTAAAGGAGATTAGCAAAGATTAACTTAGCAATTTCTTATTTGCATATGATTAGTTCAGCATATAATATCAAAGGAGGTCTAATGAAGAGAACTCGAACGATCAAACGTAAACCTTATTAATGAGACTATCAAAATAACAAAGAAATAGGAATAAGATTCGAACCACACAAGTTAAGCTAGGCAAATTTAATATTTCAGACCTAATCGACACTAGAACATACCTGGCATTAATCTTTCAAGTAGGTCAAGATCACTCGTGAAGAGACCTCCCAAATGACAAGACCATACTACAAATTGAGGGCCATTCTTATTTTCTGGATTGTGGCAAGTAATTCCTTCCTCTTGAATTCGGAATCCCGGAGAACCCTACAACAAAGAAACCTCAAGATTAGGAACTTGGTAAGATACGTTAGTCATGAAATGGAGAAACTAAAGAAGAATCGATGAAGCATTGTTGAAGAATAATCTTGGCACCATGGTAGATCACTTGAAATGGATTAGGCCAGCCTCCTTGTGATGGTCTTCTTGATCAACCTTGAATATTGAAGGGCTAGCTTGAGATTGGAGAAGAAGGAGAGTGTCTAAGGCATTGGAGATGGAGGAGGAGAAAGTAGGGTTGGTGTGGGATAGGGAGAAGAATTTAGAACTTCCACCTAGGCACATAGAACTCACATAGAAGAAACTTTTAAATTTTTTTTCATTTCCTTTTTTTTTTTTACAAGAAGACTCAGAGTCTTTTATAGACTATTAAGCAATTTTGAATTCAAACTACACCAAATATCATGGAGAAAAATTTGTGGAGAAAAATATGGGCGTCCCATGAAGAGTGGAGGAAATTGTGGAGGAGGTTGTAGCCAATTCAAATTCAAATTCCCCTTTTCTTCTCTTGGGTGGCAAACTTGGATGGTGAGGTGGCATGTGTGATGTGGCAGCAACCTTGGATGGTGAGGTGGCATGTGTGATGTGGCAGCAACCTTGGATGATGAGGTGGCACGTGTCATGTGGCATGTGGTCCCCACTTGAGGTGGCTTTGGTCTTGCTTTGGGGTATAAGTCTTGAGTCTTCTTTAGTCTTCAAATGTGGTTTGGTTTGATTCTTCATGGATTGGACTTGACTCATTTGGACCCAACTCTCAAATACAAGGTTAATTAGGCAGGACTAGTCCCAACATAAAATTGAAATGGACTCAAATTACATAATTATTTGGACTCAAAATTAAAGAAAGAAAAAAAAATTACAGGACTTTCTTTTACTCATCCAACCATAAGGACTCGGATTTGATTTGAATTGGTTGGAGTCTCTTCCTGATTTTGGTGCCCACACCAAATAGGGACTTTGGGCGGCTTCACCGGTGATGACACTGGGGTGGAGGGGACTGCAATCAGCGACGGCGTTCGGGAGGAAGAGGGCAGCACGGACGGATGCAGGGCTGGTGTTGTTCCATTCGGTTGCAAGCGGGATGGGGTTCCGATAGTGGCTGAGAGTCAAGACGGTGGTCGGAGATGAGCGAGATGGAGGGAGCGACTGTGGATCTTCTATACAGGAGGAGAGAGGTGGAGCCGGGGTTGTGGTGCACTCGGGTTCGGGCGGTGCATTAGTGATGGCGAACAAAGAGGTCGGTTGGGAGTAGGGGTTAAGGACGACGCTATAGTGGATGGCATTGCCGAGGAGGGAGCTCGGGGTGACCATGGACCGTGACGAGGCAGGGGAAGGCTTCCTGGCTGGCATCACCGGTGACTGGCACTGGGCGGAGGACGATGGCATTGCGAGTATGCAAGCAAGGGTGGAGATTGCCACCACGCGTATAGGACCCGCAGGGTGGGGGCATCGCGGTCGATGGGGCAGCGGCGGAGAGCTTCTCTGGCCCGGATGCCACCGATATCCGTTGGATCTTGATGCGTGAGCGGGCCGAGGAGTCATCCCCAGCCACCGGCCGGCTCTTCACCCTCGCCCCTCGGGATCTCTTGTTGTGCCCCCACTGAAGCAAAACTTCCTCGCCCCCCGGCGACACCCTGTTGATCTCATGGTGGTTGTTTTGGTCCTTTACAGTAGTGGAAGTGGAAGCGGCGACGGCGGTAGAGGAGGGCGATTGGTTCTTAGAGTGGGCAGGGTCAGAGTGGAAGGAGATGTGGTTGTAGTGGTGGTCCAGATGCACAGTCAATCCCGATTTGAAGCGCGTGGTAGGATCGTCATGGAGGCTGTGGAAGCTTTTGATGAACAGGGAGGTTCCAGAAGCTTTGGATGAACTGGTATGGCATGAAGGATGAAGCATACCCTAATCTTCCATGCTCTGATACAAAATTAATATGGGACAGATGCACGGGGTAGGATCGCTGGCGAGCATAGAAGTCATCAGAGGATTAGGGTTTATTTGGAGAAAGATAAAAGAGGGCTAAGGGTTCAAAAAGATACTGGGGTTCATACAGATTCCTCGAAGAGGACAAGCACATAGCAAAGGGCTCATATAGATGCCCTAGGGATCACATAGATACCCTGAAAAGAATGGGAAGGGATCACATAGTTACCTTGGGCTCACATAGACGCCCAAATCAGGAATCACACAAAAACCCTGGGAAGAAGGGGAAGGGATCACATAGATACCCTGGGCTCACACAGATGCCCAAATCAGGGATCACACAGAAACCCTTGGATCACACAGATCCTTCACATAGAACAATAGAAATTTTATTCATCCATGGTTATTTTTTTCATACATGAAAGGGGTCCTTTTATAATTGGCCTAGCCTTGGGATTACATGGAATGAAAAGCAAAGAGAGGGGGGTAGTAACATGCTGCCTTATGGGTGGATTTGTAAGAAAGGGAGGCGCCATAAATTTTCTATATTTGTGGGTTATGCATAGCAATAAAGGGAGAAGAAAATCTGGGACTCCTGCTTGCTTGCTTCTTTTGCCTGGAATGATTGTATAAAATAGGGATGGGGATCATTTCAAAGCTAGGTGCCAAGTTTATTCTTCTTCGGGCATGCATGAAATAGGGGGGCACCATATAAGACATGAGATGCCATATAATTCCTTCCATTTTCTTGGGTGGCCAATATCTACCATAAGGGGTGCTGATCTGCTTCCTTTTGTGCTTAGATGAGTCAAGAAAATCCTGGATTGCCTTCATTGAATAGATGGTGCCTACTGTGACTGGGATCCCATGTGGCTGCTGAAGTGGCTAGGCTCTCACATCCCCATCATTCCCCTGGAGTAGGGCGAACTTGACTTCGTCGAGTCTGGTTCAGCGGGGTTTGATGGAACCGGAACTAATCAAATCAAAGCAAATAGGCTAGGTTTTTTTTTCACACAAATTCCATTTTTTTTTTCCTCATATTTTCTTTTTTATTGGCTGCTCTGAGATCTGTGTGGCTTTGAAGGTTGTGCAGCGCTGAGATTAGTGTGAAATCGATAACAGGAATCAGGATTGCCTTCACGATCGTGCGAGGGCGCTACTTCTTCTCCACGGATAGCAACCAGAGAACAGGGACTTCGGGCGGCTTCACCGGCAATGACAATGGGGCAAAGGGGACAGCGGTCGGCGATGGCATTGGGGAGGAAGATGACAGCACGGACGGATCCAGGGCTGGGGCTGTTCCATTTGGCTGCAAGCGAGATGGGGTTCCGATAGTGGCTGAGAGTCAAGACGGTGGCTGGAGATGAGTGAGATGGAGGGAGCAGCTGTGGATCTTTCGGACGGGAGGAGGGAGGTGGAGCCAGGGCGGTGGTGCACTCGGGTTCGGGCAGTGCATCGATGATGGTGAACGGAGAGGTCGATTGAAAGTAGGGGTTAAGGATGGTGCTTTAGTGGATGGCGTTGACGAGGAGGGAGCTCGGAGTGACCGCGGCCATGACGAGGTAGGGGAAGGCTTCCTGGCAGGCTTCACCGGTGACTGGCGCTGGGCGAAGGCCGATGGCATCACGGGTAGGCAAGCAGGGGTGGAGATTGGCACCACGCGTATAGGACCTACAGGGTGGGGGTATCGTGGTCAATGCAGCAGCGGCAGCTAGACTCTCTGGCCCGGAGGCCACCAATCTCTGCTAGATCTTGATGCATGAGCGGGCCAAGAAATCATCCCCGGCCACCCCCCGGCTCTTCGCCCTCGCCCGTCGGGATCTCTTGTTGTGCCCCCACTAAAGCAGAACTTCCCCACCCCCTGACGACACCTTGTTGATCTCATGGTGGTGTTCTTAGGCCTTTATAGCAATGGAAGTGGATGCGGCGGCGATGATAGAGGTGGGCGGTTGATTCCTAGAGTGGGAGGTGTCGGAGGGGAAGGAGACATGGTTGTAGAGGTGGTCATGATGCACAGTCAATCCCGATCCAGAGCATAGGGTAGGATCGTCATGGAGGCTGTGGAAGCTTTGGATGAACAGGGAGGTTACGGAAGCTTTGGATGAACTGGTCTGGCATGAAGGATGAAGCATACCCTAATCTTCAGTGCTCTGATGCCAAATTGATGTGGGACAGATGCACGGGGTAGGATCGCTGGCGAGCGTAGAAGTCACCAGAGGATTAGGGTTTATCTGGAGAAAGAAAGAAGAGGGCTAAGGGTTCAAAAAGATACTGGGGTTCATACAGATTCCTCGAGGAGGACAAGCACATAGCAAAGGGCTCACATAGATGCCCTAGGGATCAGACAAATACCCTGAAAAGAATGGTAAGGGATTACACAGATACCTTGGGCTCACACAGACGCCCAAATCAAGGATCACACAGAAACCCTGGGAAGAAGGAGAAGGGATCACACAGATACCATGGGCTCACACAGATGCCCAAATCAGGGATCACACAGAAACCTTGGGATCACACAAATCCTTCACATAAAATAATAGAAATTTCATTCATCCATGGTTATTTGTTTCATACATGAAAGGGGTCTTTTTATAATTGACCTAGCCCTGGGATTACATGGAATGAAAAGCAAAGAGAGGGGGGCAGTAACATGCTACCTTATGGGTGGATTTGTAAGAAAGGGAGGCGCCACAAATTTTCTATATTTATGGATTATACATAGCAATAAAGGGAGAAAAAAATCTGGACTCCTGCTTGCTTGCTTTTTTTGCCTGGAATGATTGTATAAAATAGGGATGGGGACCATTTCAAAGCTGGGCGCCAAGTTTCTTCTTCTTCGGGCATGCATGAAATGGGGGGGCACCATATGAGACATGAGATGCCATATAATTCCTTCCATTTTTTTAGGCAGCCAATATCTACCATAAGGGTGCTGATCTGCTTCCTTTTATGCTTAGATGAGTCAAGAAAATCTTGGACTGCCTTGATTAAATAGATGGCGCCTACTGTGACTAGGATCCCATGTGGCTGCTGAAGTGGCTAGGCTCTCCGGTCCCCATCATTCCCCTGGAGTAGGGCGAACTCGACTCTGTCGAGTCAGGATCAGCAGGGATTTGATGGAACCGGAACTATTCAAATCAAAGCAAAGAGGCTAGTGTTTTTTTTCACACAAATTCCAAATTTTTTTTCTTATATTTTTTTTATTGGATGGTCTAAGATCTGTGTGTCTTTGAAGGTTGTGCAGCACCGAGATTGGTGTGAAACTGGCAATAGGAATCAGGATTGCCTTCACGATCGTGCGAGGGTGCTGCTTCTTCTCCACGGACAGCAACTGGAGAACAGTGACTTTGGGCGGCTTCACCGGCGATGACACTGGGGTGGAGGGGATGGCGGTCGACGATGGTACTGGGGAGGAAGATGGTACCACAGACGGATCCAGGGCTGGGGCTGTTCCATTCAGCTGCAAGCAAGATGGGGTTCCGGCAATGGCTGAGAGTCAAGACGGTGGCTGAAGATGAGCGAGATGGAGGGAGTAGCTATAAATCTTTCGGACGGGAGGAGGGAGGTGGAGCCAGGGTGGTGGTGCACTCAGGTTCGGGTGGTGCATCGGTGATGGCAAACGGAGAGGTCGGTTGGGAGCAGGGGTTAAGGATGGCACTGCAGTGGATGGCATCGATGAGGAGGGAGCTCAGGGTAACCATAGACCGTGACGAGGCAGGGGAAGGCTTCCTGGCAGGCTTCGCCGGTGACTGGCACAGGGCGGAGGCCGATGGCATCGCGCGTAGGCAAGCAGAGGCAGAGATTGGCACCACGCGTATAGGACCCATAGGGTGGGGGCATCGCGATCGATGTGGCAGCAGCGACGAGCTTCTCTGACCCGGAGGCTGCCGATCTTAGCTAGATCTTCATGCATGAGTGGACCGAGGAATCGTGGCCCGGCCACCCCCCGGCTCTTCGCCCTCGCCCCTCAGGATCTCTTGTTGCTCCCCTACTGAAGCGGAACTTCCCCGCCACCCGCGACACCCTGTTGATCTCATGGTGGTGGTTCTGGGCCTTTACGGTAGCGGAAGTGGATGCGGCGGCGACGACAAAGGAGGGCGGTTGGTTCTCGGAGTGGGAGGGGTCGGAGGGGAAGGAGACGTGGTTGTAGTGGTGTTTCTGATGCGCGGTCGATCCCGATCCGGAGCACAGGGTAGGATCGTCATGGAGGCTGCGGAAGCTTTGGATGAACAGGGAGGCTACGAAAGCTTTGGATGAACTGGTCTGGCATGAAGGATGAAGCATACCCTAATCTTCCATGCTCTGATACCAAATTGATGTGGGACAGATGCATGGGGTAGGATCGCTGGTGAGCGTAGAAGTCACCAGGGGATTAGGGTTTATCTGGAGAAAGAAAAAAGAGGGCTAAGGGTTCAGAAATATACTGGGGTTCACACAGATTCCCCGAGGACAAACACATAGCAAAGGGCTCACACAGATGCCCTAGGGATCACACAGATATCCTGAAAAGAAGGGAAAGGGATCACACAATTACCCTGGGCTCACACAAATGCCCAAATCAGGGATCATACAGAAACCCTGGAAAGAAGGGGAAGGGATCACACAAATACCCTGGGCTCACACAGATGCCCAAATCAGGGATCACACAGAAATCCTGGGATCACACAGATCCTTCACACAAAACAATAGAATTTTTCTTCATCCATAGTTGTTTTTTTCATACATGAAAGGGGTCTTTTTATAATTGACCTAGCCCTGAGATTACATGGAATGAAAAGCAAAGAGAGGGGGGCAATAACATGCTGCCTTATGTGTGGATTTGCAAGAAAGGGAGGCACCACAAATTTTCTATATTTGTGGGTTATACATAGAGATAAAGGGAGAAGAAAATCTGGGACTCTTGCTTGCTTGCTTCTTTTGCCTGGAATGATTGTATAAAATAAGGATGGGGGCCATTTCAATGCTGGGTGCCAAGTTTCTTCCTCTTCGGGCTTGCATGAAACAGGGGGGGCACCATATGTGACATGAAATGCCATATAATTTCTTCCATTTTCTTGGGTAGTCAATATCTACCATAAGGGGTGCTGATCTGCTTCCTTTTATGCTTAGATGAGTTAAGAAAATCCTAGACTGCCTTGATTGAATAGATGGTGCCTACTGTGACTGGGATCCCATGTGGCTGCTGAAGTGGCTAGGCTCTCGAGTCCCCATCATTAGGGCTTTATTCATAAGTGATCCACGGGTATGTGGGTTTGACTTATTGATTTTTTCTAGCCCTGGTGTCCGCACCAGATCCCTCACCCCACGGGGTGACAAGATGATAATGATCAAATAGCAAAAAGGAAGAGGGAATGGAGAGCGGGGAGCGGGAAGGATCCCTTCGACTGGTCCCTTGGTCGAACGAGCTTTTGGCTGCTTGTTTGCCTCTCTCCCCCTCCCGCTCACATACCTTCTTACTTACCTTCCTTCTCTTTTCTGGCTATGTCCTGGTGTCCTTCTTTGTGTGCCTCTCATGGTGGAGGGGCTTGCCGTAGTTCGCTGCTTCTCCTTCTTCCCCCTTTTCTTGGACTGGTCCCTTTGGGGGAGGAGGCGATCCGTGGGCCTCCTGGAGCCTCTTCATCTCTCTCGGACTAGTCCTCCTTCCAGCCTTTGGAGAGCTCTCTAGTAAACTCCCTCAAGAGCCCCCTGGTGAACTCTCTCTGAAGAACCCTCAGGAACTCTCGGGAACCCTCGGGAACCCCCCTCTCTCACTAACTCTCTGTTGGGGGTGTCATTTTTTGCTTAAGAGGGGTAGGCACTGTGCCACTGAGCCCTATGCTATGGCAGGAAGTTTTAATTAATGGAGGGACCACCTGAGCATTGCAGGGCCTATGGTTATGATAGGATTTTTCTTCTAGGAGAATTCTAGGTCTCGCACCGTGTGAGTCAGCATCCTCCGATGGTATGGTAGTCAACTGATGGGCATCCAAGGCAGGTTCGGGTATTTTTCTATTTTTTTTTATTTTTTCAGAATTTTTTTATTTTTCCTATCCCACTATTCCATCTATCCCCGCTATTCTGTTTTGTTCTCGATTTATCCCCGAGTTATCTAGCTTTATTCTACCTCCTGTAACCTTTGTCCCTTGAATTTTTAAAAGTTCTTAACCCTAGCCCCACCGCCCCTCCGGCCCCAGATCCAGGCCGCCCGCACTCCGGCCGCACCCGCCGGAACGCCGCTGAAGCTCGCCGGCCCCCGCCCTTACCGGAGAAGCCGCCGCCACCACCGCAGCCACCCACGCCCGTGGGAAGCCGAACGGACACGGAGGCGTCTGCCTGCCACGGCCGCCGCTGCTGCCGCCACTGCCGGCCCGCTGCCCGCCGCTGCCGCCACCGCCGGCCCGCTGCCCGCCGCCGTTCCCGCCGCCCGCCTGCCCTCACCCGGCCACCGATGGGTCTGCCGTCACCCATGCCCGTGGGAAGATGAACGGATGCGGCAAGCGTCCGTCCGCCCGCATGCCGCCGTGTGGCACCGCCGCCCACCGCCTGACGCCGCCGCCGTCGCCCGCCTGTCCGTTGGACACCGTCCCGCCGTCATCAGCCTCCTTGCCGTTCACCAGCCATTCCTGGCGCCCGGGAGGTCTCCCACGGCCGTGGGAGACCAACGGCATGCTGGGCGTGCCGTGCCAGCCATGTGCCACCTCGCCTGCGGCCGCCGCTAGCCCCGTCCGCCGCTCGCCACCCGCTGGCCTCGTCCGTCGCCTGCTTCCCGGTCACCGGCCGTGTGCTCCATCGGGAGATCGGTCCTCCGCATGGCCGTGAGACGGAGTTGCACAGATTTCATAGCAGCCCATATTTCAGAGCAGCATGCTTTCTGTAGCAGATTATCAAGCCAACACGCTCTTCAGAGCATATCAGCACTATTTTTGATGCAACACAAATTTTGATGTAATTTATTTTCCTTTTTTAGTTTTCTTAGAGGCTAAGAAACTGAGGGTTTTGGTTTTTCTATATAAAGGCCCCCTCTCCTCCTGTAATAATCAGAGAGTTGATATAGATTTTTGGATTGGTTCTGATTCTAGTTCTGGGCTGAGGCCCGTTTTTCTTCGTTCCCTTCTGTGTGCATTATGGATTCAATGAGGGGTGTGAGGCGTTCCCTGCTGTGTGCATTATAGGTTCGATGAGCACCCTAGTTATCCCCTATCTCGTCTTCTTTATCCCCTCGTGTCCTTCGAGAGTCATCCTAGCGCATCTATGTGAGAGCCCTGCTATGTGCATTATGGGTTCGATGAGAGCTCAGGATAGCTGGTGCTGTGACCCCTTCAGGAGGGTAGCTTTATGCTCAGGGTAGCTGGTGCTGTGATCCCTCGGGAGGGTAGCTTTAGGCTTTAACTCCTGACTTTCTGTGTGCGT
Organism: Areca catechu; assembly: GCA_021397845.1. Lineage (NCBI taxonomy): Eukaryota > Viridiplantae > Streptophyta > Magnoliopsida > Arecales > Arecaceae > Areca > Areca catechu. The sequence goes on along the minus strand of CM038042.1, from coordinate 38,347,339 downwards.
CCCCCGCTAGAGTGTCTCAAGGCCATGAGTTCCACTTCCCGGTCCCCCATCTTCATCCTTCCTTCTCCACATCCATCCAGAAAAAATTGAAAATAAAAGAGATCAACTGTCTTAGGATTTTAGTGTCAATATGCCCTAGTCCCGGGAGGCTTCTTAGTCCTCCCACGGTCCTAGTTTGTTTAGTTGTTTCCCTATTTTCCAAATAACCAGGTTACATCGATTTTTCATCCCGCATCATCAACGTGGCGACACGTTACGGGGCCCTAGATCTGACGGGACTTATCTCGTGCAGAGCATGCGGGCGGCATGTTGTAGAGTTGGCATTGGTGGCAGGGCATGCACCACCTTTTAGAGGTTACAGGTGGACAGGGTCCTCCGTGCCATGGTTTGAATTCCTGTTGATCCTTCCACTACTGGTAGGAGTTCTAGCCTTCATATGGCAGGGAAGGACCTCCCGAAGGGTGGTCTATCTTCAGCAGCATGAGCACAACCCTCGTCGAGAGCTGACCTTGGATGGAGGGCCAAGCTTTTGGCTGCTCGACCCTAGCTAGGAGCTGACCTCGGTAGGAGGGCTCGCTTCACGAGCTTGACCTCGACTGGGAGTTGGCCTCGGCCTTCCACCTGGGGGCCGCATCTAGGTGGTAGTTCTCACCCATGCGGTTGCTGGCTGGCAGTTGTGTATGCTCCACATCAGTGGATGTTTCCATATCAGGGGTCAATCCCATCTTGATCCACCATTGCTCCACAAGCACTTGACTATATCCAGGAACCTTCCATCACTATATTAGAAATCCAGGTAGTCCAGTACCAAAGTACAGTGAGTTGCTTGCAAGCTACCATAGTGACCTCAGGTCTGAGGGACACATCTACCCATATCTCTTCACGAAAAACCCTTTGACAGAAGTGAGCTCTGCAGATGGTCACATTCAGTGAGACGTCATATATTTCACCTGTATGTCATATCAGTGTCTCTATACTCCTTGATTAAGAGGACAACCAATAAATATAACATACAACAACCTAGCTTGATACATCATCGTCCTATAACAATGTGTCCTTTGATTATGATCCAGTTTATGTGTCCTTTGATTATGATCCAGTTTAAGAACTACTCGATACATCCTCCCTGTATCAAATATAATATAGTTCCAAGGACTCCATCATACAAGAGTTCTTTTCAGAAAAATGCAGATGTGATGAACAGCCAAAAGAATAACTTTTATTCATTTAAAGAATTCATATACAATTATAAAATAGCACAACCATCCACACCCTAAGCGATTGGCTTTGGGTCACTATTCCTAACAACACCCACTTGTACTAAAGCCAATCAGTACAGAAACTTATTCCTATTTTTAATTTACAATTATTGAACTCTTGATCTCTAATGGCTTTAATGAAGGGGTCGGCCAGGTTCTCCTTTCTATCGATCTTCTGAAGGTTGCTGTCACCTCATTCCATGATTTCTCACACAAGGTGATAGCACCATAGAATGTGTTTGGTGCAGTGATGGGACTTTAGCTCTTTGGCTTGAGCAATGGCTCTAGTGCTATCACAATACATCGAAACATGACCATCTAAGGAAGGTGCCACTCCCAGCTCACCTAGGAACTTCCACAACCACACAGCTTCCTTTGCTGCATTCGATGCTATGATGTATTCTGCTTTGCACACTGAGTCTGCAACAGTAGGCTGGTTGGAACTTTTCCAGTAGATCGCTCTCCCATTTAGGGTAAAGATAAACCATGACACACTCTTGCTGTCATCCCTATCTGACTGAAAACTAAAGTCAGTATAATACCCAATAAGTTTCAAATCATGTTCTCCATATATCAGCCATTGGTCCTTAGTATTTTGCAGATACTTAAGGATGGTCTTTACCACTTTCCAATGAGCTTCACCTGGGTCAGATTGGTATCTGCTCACTACACCTAGTGAGTATGCCATGTCTAGTCTAGTACATGTCATGGCATACATGATAGAACCCACTACTATTGAAGCATATGGGATTCTACTCATACGCTCTCTCTCCTCAGGAGTTATTGCATAATCCCTTTTGGAGAGTGAATTCCAGGGCCTATGGGGAGATACCCTTTCTTGGAATTCTCCATGCTGAACCACTTCAGCATAGTGTCAATATACGTAGACTGGGACAGTCCTAAAAGCCTATTAGATCTATCTCTATAGATCTTCATACCTAGTATGTAAGAGGCTTCCCCCAAGTCCTTCATAGAGAATTGGGATGACAATCAGACCTTTATTCCTTGTAGTGCTGGGATATCATTTCCGATTAAGAGAGTATCATCTACAAACAACACAAGGAATACAATCAGAGAACCATTAGTCCATTTATAAATGCAAGGTTCTTCTTCGTTCCTAACGAAGCCATACTACTTGATACACTTATCAAATCACATGTTCCAACTCCGAGATACTTGCTTCAGTCCATAGATGGACCTTTGAAGTTTGCACACCTTTGACTCGTTTGTGGATGTGAACCCTTCAAGTTATACCATGTACACCTCCTCTTCCAGCTCACTATTCAGGAAAGTTATTTGGACATCCATATGCCAGATTTCATAGTCAAAGTGTACTGCTAAAGCAAGCATGATCTGAATGGATTTGAGCATTGCCACAGGAGAGAACGTCTCGTCATAGTCAATACCATAACATTGATGATACCTTTTGGAAACCAGATGGCTTTATAGATCTCTACCTGCCCGTCTGCGCCCCTTTTCCTTTTGAAAATCTATTTGCATCCAATAGATTTTATCCCCTCAGGTGGATCAACCAATATCTATACATTGTTGATTTCCATGGACTCCATTTTAGATCTCATGGCTCCTAGCCATAGTTTAGAGCCAGACCTTTGCATTGCATCCATATAGGTGATCGAGTCCTCATTGTTCTCATCGAGTTCAATGATATCACCATCCCGGACCAAGAAATTGTAATATCTGTCTGGTCGATGCGATATCCTACTGGATCTCCTTAATGGTTCCTACATGGGCTTTGGGTGTGATCTAATCACAATCGGTTCTATGTTATTCCTTAAGTGTATTGGTTCTTCTATTTGTTGAACTTCACCAAGTTCAGTCTTAGCGGCTACAGTTCCTTCACCAAGGAACTCCTTTTCCAAAAAGATAGCCCTAAGACCGATGAACAACTTTTATTCCTCAGCCAAGTAAAGCAGTACCCCTTAGACTCTTTTGGAAATCCAATAAATAGGCACCTATTAGACCTAGGTCCAAGCTTATCCGTTTTCAAATACTTGACATAAGCCGGGCAACCCTATACCCGAAGGTGTGCGAGTGTCGACTTACGTCCAGTCCATATCTCATATAGGGTTTTGCTAATGGACATACTAGGAACCCTATTTAAAAGGTAGCAGGCTAACTCTAGAGCATATCCCCAAAAGGATAGAGATAGAGAAGCAAAGCCCATCATGGACTGAACCATGTCTAACAGGGTTCAGTTCCTCTTTACAGACACTCCATTTAACTGAGGTGTCCCTGAAGGTGTCCATTGAGAGAGAATCCCATTCTTTTCAAGATATGTCAGAAAATCATTAAAAAAGATATTCACCACCTCGATCTGATCGAAGGATTTTGATATATTTTCTAGTTTGTTTTTCTACTTTATTACGATATCGTTTGAACATTTCAAATGATTCAGATTTATTTCTTATCAAGAAGACATAATTATACCTTGAAAGGTTGTCTGTAAACATAATAAAATAATTGTACCCACCTTTGGCACCAATATTCATAGGTCTGCATATATCAGTATGTACCAGACTTAGAATTTCTTTGGCTCGTTCACCTTTTCATGTATCCATTCATCACAATAGAACCATTCCAAATGATTTTGCAAATATCATTCTTTATTGATAGTTCATAACTATACATGGCCAACTGGCCTACAGAAATGATATTCAAAATGAAGGACAGACAATAATGACACTCATTCAAAATGATTGTACAAGACTCGAAAACTAATTTGAGGGTTCCCAATGCTAGGACTAGAACTTGGCTTCCATTTCCCATATTCAAGGATCTCTCGCCATCATCAAATCTTCTACTAACTTGAAGTCCCTAAAAAGAATTGCAAATATGAATTGGACTTCCAGTATCCAATACCCAGTTAGTAGTATTGCAGATAGAGAAACTACAAGGTGTTATCATAAAATATCTTGTCCAGCACTGCCCTGTTACTTCCTCTTCTTGGACCTATTCGGGTCAAGGGATGCAATATAAAGAGGATAGCTCCTCTTCAAATGACCTTGCTTCTTACAGAAGAAGCACTTCACTTGGCTCTTATCAGCCTTCACCTTCTTGACCTAACTAGGCCCAGAATCATTTTGAACCTTCTTCCCTTTATTTCTCTTTTTTCCTTTCTTAAAGGGACGATGCCCTGCAGAGGGTCCTCCCACTAGATTTACCATCCCTTTATTTAGTTGGTGGTCTTTTTCATAAGTCTGCAGTAACCCTAATAGACCATGATAGTTAATTGCAGGCTTATTCATTCTAAAATAATCGAGAAAGTCTAGATAAGAAGAGGGCAGGGAATTCAGTATTGCATCTTTTTTGAGCTATTCATGCAAGGAACATCTGAGCTTGCTCAGGCACTCAATCATCTCGATCATGTATAATACATGATCAATGACTGAGGCCCCATCAAGCATCCATGCATTGTAGATAGCACAGGTGACCCTGTACCTTTCAACATCATCTGGACTCCAACTTTTGAAGGATCTCCTCCAGTTGGGCTTTCTCAAATTTATGACTAAACTCATCATTCATCACTACCAACATGATGCATCGGATAGTGGTCCTATTAGAGAACCACTTCTGATAAGTGTCTCTGATGGAACCCTGAGCATTGGGAGCAGGGATTTCAGGCGTCGGATCTAATATCACATATAAGATTCGTTCATGCTCCAAAATAATCTTGAGCCTTCGATACCAGCTATCAAAGTGGGACCCTTGAGCTTCTCATTATCGAGAAGAGATCGAAGCGACAAGTTGGTAGACATTTGAAAGGAAAACCAAAACTTATTAGTATATATGAATTATTCACCCAAAGACATGGACTTTAGTCTAAAGGCCCTTCAATTATTTTGTTCAGACTGGTAGCCTCTACTATCTGAGGAATCACTTTAATTCCTTAGTGGCTACTAGAACCTAATAGACAACACATGAGCTCAACTTTGGCCGGCCCACCCATGTGTAAGGAACAGTTCCTAAGGGGTGATACATGCATTTTAAAACTTTTCTAAAGCCATGCAGTAGCAAAAAATGATAAAACCATTTTATCTGTAGATGTTAATCTAATTAACACAAGCCCCTACCAGGATCTTGATGCATCTAGAGTAATGTAAATATGAAATCATACAAACATTGCATGAAAAATAGAACCATTCCAGAAATCACACAATGATACAGTAATGATAATTATGTCATACATAAAGTAAAGACATACCTTAGTGAGGTTCACCAAAGGTTGCACCAAAATCCCTGGCTCTCAGTCGCAATCCCAAGGGCGGCTCCAACCTGTACAAAAAACTCTTGCTCTATAAGTAGCACATGCATACCACCTCTACGGGTGGTTCACACCATGTAGCGCGGTTTCTTCTCCTTCCTTTGAGGTGCTAGCCTCTCTGGGAATAGCATCGACAGCAAGGACTCCCTCTTCAACTCCTTGAAGAGCCGTGGACTCCGTCTTCAACTCTTTGAAGAACATGTTACTGAAGCGATGTTAGAACAAGGACTCTTGAGAACCCTTCCCAACTCTCTGTCCCAAACCTTTAACAGAAGGTATCACACAAGAATCCCAAAACCCAAACCTCACTCTATCCCGGAGATCAAATCTTGCAATCTCTTAAGGATCAAGCAATATCTCTATCTTAGAAATTTTCTAGGTAGAGCCTCAACCTTGATCAAAATCTAGAGTGGGAACATTAAACGTGAACCATTCACCTTCTTCAACGCTTCTTTTATAACAGCAGCCCTCAAAATAATTAAGAAAACATAATGAAAGATTAATGAGCAGTTTTAGGGTCTCTTGAGATTCCAGGGAGGTTATGAAGTCCTTTGGAATTCAATAACAGCAGATCATAAAACCCATAAATGCATCATTAAATGCCCACAACAATTGCAGAATTAAATGGAGCGATTTTCGATTTACAGCAGTCCAACAGACCAGTCGACTCGACCATTCGAGTCGACTTGACTCATCCAAATGAGTCAGCTTGTGAAAGGGACATGCTCTACAAGCCAATCTATGTTGTATCTCCCAAACCATTGTAATTGACAATATTCTAATAAAGGCATTATTTTTCATCATATGCTGTGTTTATATTATATGATGAACCCCATAGATTAGGGCTATGATTTTAGGGTTATGATGAGATCATACCAGTGAGACCTAAAGTCTTAAAACCTTAATCTAAAATATTCCTAGTCAAAGGAACCCTGAGTAGGGGATCAGGATTTTTTCCGGTAAGACTAGCACATCCCATGTATACTGGAGAGGGTGACTTCTCTCACAGTCACTTGTGTATGACACTAATACTAGGATGTGGGTGCTCATTAGAGAATGAGTTCACTGATATGATCCAACTTGAGAACATCTAATGGAGTCTTAGCTACATGTCAATAGAAGGTTCTCATAGTGGGAGTGGTACAAGTAATCCTTTGACCTGAGACTGCCATAAGTACCTTATGTACATGAACCCATGCTTTGGTTCAATTCTAATCATGACACTGAGTCATGCACAGGATTAATACTGGGAATGGTGAATAGGATATGAAGGTAATGAGTAGGTCAACAAGGAATCGATCACTCTTAGTAAGAGGAGATTGCATCCAGCTAGTTATCAATCGGATGATGATTCAGGGAATCTTTGATCAAAGTAAAGATATTAGAGATGATTTCTAATATCAAGATAATTGAATCATCAATATAAGATTGAGCTAGAAATGAATGTACTATTGGAATTGGCATATATCCATATCCATAATTATATTCTGGGTGTAGGCTGATCGAAGGATTTAATTATACGGTAACTTTCTACTGAAGGGTAGTTTTGGTATTTCACCAGAATTTCCATATCTTTCGGATAGACATGACACATTGCAAGACGTCAATCTTGTCTTGTGGATTGATTAAATTGAATGATCACTTATTAGGAAGAGTACTAATTGATCATAATTGGGTAAGCCCGATTTGACCTAAATCGATTAGAAAGAGTTCTAATCAAATTAGATCAACTTGTATTCGAACCCACTACTGGCTAGATATGGAACCCAATGGGTCACACACTTAAGAGAATTGATCAAGGGTTTAATTTTGTAATTAAATCATTTTGCATGATAACACTCTAGCAGGTGTTGCAAATCCTAGCTTCTATTCGAATTATATTCGAATTAGGGTTCTGGATTGGTTCAATTTGGGTTCTAATTGGATCTAATTAGACCCTAATTGAGTTTATAGGGATTATGGCTAATCCTATTGGCTAACCAAGTATTTAGGCTAGCCCCCTACCCACCCCTTATTCTTTTAATGCCAAAATGCCAAGAGTCCATGCGCTAATGGACTCTTGGCGCGCCATTTGGAGGAGTCCATGGGCGCATGGACTCTTGGCACACCCACTTAATTCTCTGATGAATTAAGATGGGGCGGCCTTTTTTTCTCACCTTAGCGCCTCACTTGTCCCCCTTTAGATGGAAATCCAACGGTTGATGGGTTTTTAAGAAAGAAAGAAAGCGTTGTTTCTTCCCAGTCGCGCGAAATAACATCTCTTCGGAGATGAAAAGTCGCGACTCCTTTCTTTTTAAAACATCACAACTTTTCCTTTAAGAAAGGCCGTGGGATTTAATCTGGAAGGCCGTGAGAAGGAGGGAAGGGGCATGAGAAAATGAGAAGGGCGTGAGAAGGAGTTTAGGGAGAGTTGTGTGGGCGCCTCTCTGAAAACTATTTAAGGGGTCAGGAAAATCAGAACTGTGTGATTGTAATCTGTAATGCTTTTATTTTTCTTCTTCTTCTCCAAAAGACTCCTTCCCTCTTTTCTTGTTTTACATTGTTTCCTTTACAGAGGACTCCTCTGTCGAAACTCTGTTGCTGAACAAGAATAAAAGAGAAGGTCTCCGACGGTAAAGGAAAGAAGGAGTACTGATATTCTTTCCTTTCTTTCTTACATTAAGACATTCTTGTCTTAATTTCTCCTCCAACTTAAGACAAGCCTATATCCTCTTAGGACAAGGTCTTATCTTCAAGACAAGGGTGTCTAAAGGGCCAAGGTCTTAGTGGAAGGAGGAGAAGAGATCAAAGAAAGGGAGGCAACCTCTTGTGTGGAAGAATTCCAGCCATAATCCGAAGAATTGAGTTCTAGGAAGAAGAACTCAAAAGAAGGAACCATTGGACAAGAAGATAGTGTTCTTGATCATTACTCTGTGTGGATCACCATCGGAGGGCGGACACCTGGACGCCTGGTGAATTCAGTTAGCCCCTTCAACTTCAAGTTTGTTGGAATAAGCGATTATAGGTTGGTACCCTAATCCTAATTTGCATAGATATGCTTGTCATATGTTCTAGTCTTATTTAAGGAGTTCCTGGTTTAGGATTTTTTGGTGTGAATTTAGTTTCAATTTTGAAATTACCCTTCCACTGCGTTGCACCGGAACCCAATAGTGGTATCAGAGCCACCTTAATTAGGACTATGATCTATGATAGTTTGTATGTTACATATTAGGATATTTTAAATCCTAATATGTTACTACACTTAGCATATCTTTGATTGCATATATGTTTTGATGTATGCCACTAGTTAGGATTTTTCACTCAAACCCTAATTATTATAGAGATATGTTTAGTTTTGAAGTCATCATACTGAAATAAGGTTACCCTGGCATAATGGTGGATCCATTATGTGATAAATGGTTGTCCTAGTATGATGACACACTTAGCACATATTTGTTTATAAGAGTGATATGTTGATTATGATATGTTCTATAAGAATGTGCTGGCAATTTATAAATCCCTTCTTTTTAAAAAATTATATTAAGTCTTAGTATATTTAACTAATAAGCATCACTAGTCATGATGTACAATTGATCATTCGGTGTCTAGAAAGGTGGTTCTGGGAAGGTAAAGAGAATTATGGTTTTTAATTGGTTCCGTTGACTGACCTTGCCAATTTTTATTGGTGTCTAGGAAAGCAACGGGGGGACTCCCACATATCTTCCACTTGCCTGGCCGATTTGATTAAATTTAAATCTTGACTAAAATGCTTAGTGTTAAAAATACTATATATTGGCCTTCCTTCATGCTGGATCATTATTGTGTTATGAACCACATTAGGTTTGTTGTGTTATCTGCAAGACCTAATATGGTGGTTGACATGATACTAGTCTAGTGCATAGATATACTTATAGTATATTCAGTATAATGCTTTGTTGTGTTATCTGTAAGGGCATTATATTTGAGTATTGACTGTATAGAAATGAAAGGGTCTTGACTTAACTAGAACATTATGGTTTGTTGTGTTTTCTACAAGACTAATAATGTTCTAGAGGCCAAGTTACATCTTGAGAATTATATGAGATATAATTGAAAGAGTTTCCTACCTTTGAGCTTATAAAAGATTTGTTGTGTTTTCTGCAAGATCTTTTATAAGTTATTAGGATCTCAATCTCACTAAGAAAAATCGATCAGGGTTCTTCTCGATTATCATAGTGAGGGCTATGATTTTTGATAAAATAGTGGGAGACATAATTAAATTGAAGACCTAATTTAATTATGAAAGTCATTTCATGGTTGTTTGCTTATATATTGTTCTTTATTAAATGTAGATAAATGGCATCTTCATTATCACTGTGAAGTATCTTAGACACCAACAAACTGACTGGTCTAAACTATGTGGACTGGTTGAGAAATTTAAAGATTGTACTGAGTTCAAAAAAACTTTCTTATATTCTTGATACCCCTAGTCTTAATCCACTAGGAGATCATGCCATAGAGGAAGATATGGCCACATACAAAATGTGGCAGAATGACTCCCTTACTGTCAAGTGTATCATACTAGCCTCTATGACCAATGAGTTACAGAGACAGCATGAAAGCATGGATACTCAATCCATAATGCTCAATTTAAAAGAGCTTTATGGAGAACATTGCAGAACTGCTAGATACGAAATATCTAAGCAGTTATTCCGTGCTAGGATGACAGAGGGAACATCCATTCAGGATCATGTTCTGAAGATAATTGACTTAATCACCAGATTGGGTCAATTAGGTTTTATTATGGATGGGGAGTTGAATCAGGATTTAATCCTGCAATCACTCCCGAAGTCATTTTCTCAGTTTGTCTTGAATTATCACATGAACAAACTGAACACTTCCTTGCCTGAGCTGTTAAATATGTTAAAAACATCAGAGAGCCATGTTAAGAAAGAAAAGGCTCCACTTCTTCTTGTTGATAAGACCAATAAGAAGAAATCAGGCAAAAAGGGTTTTAATAGGAGGCTAAACCCTAAGGGTGGCATCAATAAGAATAAGAAAAGAAAGAAGGCCTCAAAATAGTCAACCTGTTTCTTTTGCGGCAAAGCGGGACATTGGAAAAGGAATTGCAAGGCTTACCTTGCAACTGTGAAGCATGGTGCGTCATATGCACCAAAAGGTATGTATGAGATACATGCTATATTGGCATTAAATTCGTCTATATCAAATACTTGGGTATTGGATACCGCTTGTAGTTACCATATATGCAAATCTTTGCAGGACCTCCATAAGCTTAAAGTATTGAAGGAAGGTGACTTCAATCTCTACGGTGCTAGTGGTGATATCATCCAAGCAGAAGCTATAGGGACCTATATTCTGAAGTTGCCTTCAGGGAAGATCTTGGAGTTAGAAAATTGTTATTATATGCCTAAGATTATTAGGAACATTATATCTATTCCTTTGTTATTAAAACAAGGATATGTAATGGATGTAACAAGCACTGGTTGCTCGATAATGTTGTCTAATAAAATTATTTATTCTGGCATATTTAGCAATGGGCTCTTAACTCTTTCTTCCAATGATAATGTTTTCCATGTCAATAATAAAAGAAAAAGAAAAGACTTTAATGATACTTTACTTTGGCATCATCGACTTGGTCATGTTAATGAGTCTAGGATAAGTAAGTTATACAAGGAAAATTTTCTTGATCCTTATGAGTTTGAATCATTAGGAACTTGTGAATCATGTCTCATGGGTAAGATGACCAAGACTCCATTTACTGTACATGGAGAAAGGTCAACTGAGTTATTAGGACTTATACATACTGATGTATGTGGTCCAATGACAACTCAGGCTAGAGGTGGATACTCATATTTTATCACTTTTACAGATGATTTATCTAGGTTCGGATGTGTGTATCTTATGAAACATAAATCTGAAGCCTTTGATAAATTTAAGGAGTATCAAAGTATGGTCGAAAAACAAACCGGGAAAAGTATTAAAGTTCTTCGTTCTGATCGAGGAGGAGAATACTTATCCACGGAGTTTTTAGACTATCTTAAAGTTAATGGAATTCTTTCTGAATGGACCCCTCCTTATACACCACAGCTAAATGGTATAGCTGAAAGGAGGAATCGTACCTTATTAGATATGGTACGATCCATGATGTGCTTCACAAATTTACCCATTTCCTTCTGGGGTCATGCCCTAGAAACTGTTGTTTACATTCTGAACAAGGTACCTTCTAAATCTGTTGTTAGTACTCCATATGAAATTTGGAGTGGAAAGAAACCGTATCTTAAATATTTTAAGGTATGGGGATGTCCAGCTTATGTTAAAAGAAATTTTGAACATAAGTTGGAACCTAGAGCGGATAAATGTCTATTTGTAGGATATCCTAGAGAGGGTAGAGGATATCTGTTTTACCATCCCACTAAACAAAAGATTTTTGTCAGCAGGCATGCCACTTTTCTAGAAAAAGAGTTCATTTTAGAAAAGGGCAATGGTAAAACTGTTGAACATGGAGAAGTACAAGAAACACAGATAGACAGTTCTCAACCATTAGAACATATAATTAGGACAGAACCAGAACACAAAACTCCTCCCCGTAGGTCTGATAGAGTGCCACAGGCACCTGAGAGGTATGGGTTTATTATTAAAATAATGAAGCCCAAGTCATTCAAAATGATGAACCTTTGACCTATATGGAAGCTATCTTAAGTACTGATTCAGATAGATGGCAAGAAGCCATGGAATCCGAGATAGACTCTATGTATGTAAACCAAGTATGGTCTTTGATCGATGCACCAAAGGGTGTTAATCATATTGGGTGCAAATGGGTCTACAAGAAAAAGATTGGGGCTGATGGCCGAGTTGAAACCTATAAAGCCAGATTAGTGACAAAAGGTTTTAGACAAAAACAGGGAATTGATTATGATGAAACATTCTCACCTGTTGCCATTCTCAAATCAATCCGGATTTTACTTACTATAGCAGCATACCATGATTATGAAATCTGGCAGATGGATGTGAAGACTGCATTCCTCAATGGTTTCCTTGAGGAAGAAGTCTACATGTCACAGCCAGAAGGTTTTATTTCAAAGAATAAACCTAATCAAGTATGCAAGCTAAAGAAATCCATTTATGGATTAAAGCAAGCTTCAAGGAGTTGGAACATCCGCTTTGATGAAACTATTAAAAGGTTTGGTTTTATCAAAAATATGGATGAATCCTGTGTTTATAAGAAGACTAGTGGGAGTGCCATAGTCTTCTTGGTTCTGTATGTAGATGACATACTCCTCATTGGGAATGATATCCCAATGTTGCAATCAGTCAAGGTTTGGCTATCAAACCAGTTTTCCATGAAAGATTTGGGAGAAGCATCCTATATACTAGGTATTAAGATCTATAGAGATAGATCTAAGAGGATGCTAGGTTTATCCCAATCTAGGTACATTGACTTAGTGCTAAAAAGATTCAGCATGGATGGAAGTAAAAGAGGTTATCTTCCTATGAGTCAAGGCATACATCTTTCTAAAAGGATATCTCCTAAGACATCTGAAGAAAGAAATAGAATGAATTCTATACCTTATGCTTCGGTAATAGGATCCATAATGTATGCCATGTTATGTACCAGGCCTGATGTGGCATATGCTTTAGGCATTGTCAGTAGGTTTCAGGCTGATCCAGGAGAGGATCATTGGAAAGCAGTTAAAAATATTCTTAAGTACCTGAGAAGGACTAAGGATATTTTTCTAGTTTATGGTGGTTCTGATCTTAAACTAGAAGCTTATTCTGATTCTAGTTTTCAATCAGACCCTGATGATAGCAAATCCATTTTGGGATATGTTTTTACCCTAAATGGTGGAGTAGTGAGTTGGAAGAGTACCAAGCAGCAGACTGTAGCTGACTCAACCACAGAGACAGAATACATAGCTATCAGTGATGCCGCCAAGGAAGCAGTCTGGATGAAGAAGTTCATCACAGAGTTGGGTGTTGTTCCTGAGATTGAAAACCCAGTGCCACTTTACTGTGACAACATTGGGGCTGTTGCTCAAGCTAAGGAACCAAGAGCTCATCATAAGTCCAAGCACATTTTGAGACGCTTCCATCTCGTCCGAGAAATAGTAGAGAGACAAGATGTCTACATAAATAGAGTTGATACAAAGAACAATGTAGCAGACCCGTTCACTAAGGCTCTACCACAACGAGAGTTTGATCGCCACCTCGAGTGTATGGGATTAAGATTTAAAGGCGATTGGCTTCAGTGCAAGTGGGAGATTGAAAGGGATATGCCCTACAAGCCAATCTATGTTGTATCTCCCAAACCATTGTAATTGACAATATTCTAATAAAGGCATTATTTTTCATCATACACTGTGTTTATATTATATGATGAACCCCATAGATTAGGGCTATGATTTTAGGGTTATGATGAGATCATACCAGTGAGACCTAAAGTCTTAAAACCTTAATCTAAAATATTCCTAGTCAAAGGAACCCTGAGTAGGGGATCAGGGTTTTTTCCGGTAAGACTAGCACATCCCATGTATACTGGAGAGGGTGACTGCTCTCACAGTCACTTGTGTATGACACTAATACTAGGATGTGGGTGCTCATTAGAGAATGAGTTCACTAATATGATCCAACTTGAGAACATCTAATGGAGTCTTAGCTACATGTCAATAGAAGGTTCTCATAGTGGGAGTGGTACAAGTAATCCTTTGACCTGAGACTGCCATAAGTACCTTATGTACATGAACCCATGCTTTGGTTCAATTCTAATCATGACACTGAGTCATGCACAGGATTGATACTGGGAATGGTGAATTGGATATGAAGGTAATGAGTAGGTCAACAAGGAATCGATCACTCATAGTAAGAGGATATTGCATCCAGCTAGTTATCAGTCAGATGATGATTCAGGAAATCTTTGATCAAAGTAAAGATATTATAGATGATTTCTAATATCAAGATAATTGAATCATCAATATAAGATTGAGCTAGAAATGAATGTAATATTGGAATTGACATATATCCATATCCATAATTATATTCTGGGTGCAGGCTGATCGAAGGATTTAATTGTACGGTAACTTTCTACTGAAGGGTAGTTTTGGTATTTCACCAGAATTTCCATATCTTCCGGGTAGACATGACACGTTGCTAAACATCAATCTTGTCTTGTGGGTTGATTAAATTGAATGATCACTTATTAGGAAGAGTCCTAATTGATCATAATTGGATAAGCCCAATTTGACCTAAATCGATTAGAAAGAGTTCTAATCAAATTAGGTCAACTTGTATTTGAACCCATTGCTGGCTAGATATGGAACCCAATGGGTCACACACTTAAGAGAATAGATCAAGGGTTTAATTTTGTAATTAAATCATTTTGCATCATGACACTCTAGCTGGTGTTGCAAATCCTAGCTTCTATTCGAATTAGATTCGAATTAGGGTTCCGAATTGGTTCAATTTGGGTTCTAATTGGATCTAATTGGACCCTATTTGAGTTTATAGGGATTATGGCTAACCCTATTGGCTAACAAGTATTTAGGCTATCCCCCCACCCGCCTTTTTTTCTTTTAACGCCAAAATGCCAAGAGTCCATGCGCTAATGGACTCTTGGCGCGCCATTTGGAGGAGTCCATGGGCGCATGGACTCTTGGCGTGCCCACTTAATTCTCTGATGAATTAAGATGGGGCGGCCTTTATTTCTCACCTTAGCGCCTCACTTGTCCCCCTTTGGATGGGAATCCAACGGTTGATGGGTTTTTAAGAAAGAAAGAAAGCGATGTTTCTTCCCGGTCGCGCGAAATAACATCTCTTCGGAGATGAAAAGTCGCGACTCCTTTCTTTTTAAAACATCATGACTTTTCCTTTAAGAAAGGCCATGGGATTTAATCTGGAAGGCCGTGAGAAGGAGGGAAGGGGCGTGAGAAAATGAGAAGGGCGTGAGAAGGAGTTTAGGGAGAGTTGTGTGCGCGCCTCTCTGAAAACTATTTAAGGGGTCAGGAAAATCAGAACTGTGTGATTGTAATCTGTAATGCTTTTATTTTTCTTTTTCCTCTCCAAAAGACTCCTTCCCTCTTTTCTTGTTTTACATTGTTTCCTTTACAGAGGACTCCTTTGTCGAAACTCTGTTGCT
This sequence comes from Areca catechu, assembly GCA_021397845.1. Taxonomy (NCBI): domain Eukaryota; kingdom Viridiplantae; phylum Streptophyta; class Magnoliopsida; order Arecales; family Arecaceae; genus Areca; species Areca catechu. Next base: position 38,331,690 of record CM038042.1, on the reverse strand, counting down.
GAACAAGAATAAAAGAGAAGGTCTCCGATGGTAAAGGAAAGAAGGAGTTCTGATATTCTTTCCTTTCTTTCTTACATTAAGACATTCTTGTCTTAATTTCTCCTCCAACTTAAGACAAGCCTATATCCTCTTAGGAAAAGGTCTTATCTTCAAGACAAGGGTGTCTAAAGGGCCAAGGTCATAGTAGAAGGAGGAGAAGAGATCAAAGAAAGGGAGGCAACCTCTTGTGTGGAAGAATTCCAGCCATAATCCGAAGAATTGAGTTCTAGGAATAAGAACTCAAAAGGAAGAACCATTAGACAAGAAGATAGTGTTCTTGATCATTGCTCTGTATGGATCACCATCGGAGGGCGGACACCTGGATGCCTGGTGAATTCAGTTAGCCCCTTCAACTTCAAGTTTGTTGGAATAAGCGATTACAGGTTGGTACCCTAATCCTAATTTGCATTGATATGCTTGTCATATGTTCTAGTCTTATTTAAGGAGTTCCTGGTTTAGGGTTTTTTGGTGTGAATTTAGTTTCAATTTTGAAATTACCCTTCCACTGCGTTGCACCAGAACCCAACAGCTTGAACACAGGTTTGACAACACCTTGTCAAACGAGTCCACAATGATTTTCAATCATTCACATGCCAACAAAGCAAGAAGAAACCTTCGGTATGTGACCCCATAGGTTCAAACACTAAACTAGTAGCACAAGAATATTTCCAGTACCATCCAAAGTCGCCATCTAGCAATGACACCCGGTGTCTGGATAGGTTGAGGTTGCAGAGCAACATGAACCTGTTGAATTTGGAATATAAGTGAACTTATTCCTTTAATCTCCTAATGCTCTAGATGGCTTAGGGTTAAACTGCCCAACCCTAATCAGTCCATCTTAATATGTCTCAATCAAAGAATCCTTGTAACTCCTTATAAGAAATGCCCTAGCCAAGGTCTTTCTCAATTGAGGCATATTAAGCATTCAATCCAAACTATTTGAAAAGATCAATCCAATCTCGATCTTCCTATCGCTATATAAGTACTTGACTGTACCCAGCAACCTTCCATCATCGGATTAGAAATCTGGATAGTCTGGCACCTAAGCATAGTGAGTTGCTTGCAGGCTACCATAGTGATCTCAAGTTAGAGGAATAATTCATGTCCACATTCTAATGCAAGAATCCTCTTCAACAGAAAGAGAATCTCGCATGAGAGTCATGTTTAGTGAACTGTCAAACACAACACCTAATGTCACACCAGCATCTTCAGGCTACTTGGTTAAGAGGACAACCAACAGATATGACATCAATGACCTACTCTCGATACACCATTATCCTGAAACAGTGTATCTTTTGGTCACAAACTAATTTATGAACTACACGACGCATCCTCTCTACATCGCATACAAGGTAGCTCAAAGGACATCATCATACAAGAGTTCAATTAGGAAGATGACATGTGATGAACAACCATAAAAAAAATTTTATTCAATTCAATAATTCATATACATATACATGAGTCGCACAACCATCTACAACCTAGATGATTGGCTTTGGGATACAATTTCCAACAACTCCCACCTAGACTAAAGCCAATCATAATAGAATCTAATTCCCATCTTCCATTTGTAATCAACAAACTCTTGAATTCCAATGGCTTTAGTAAAGGGGTTGGCCAGGTTCTCCTTACCATCGATCTTTAGAAGCTCGATGTCACCTCGTTCAATAATCTCCCGGACAAGGTGATAGCGACGTAGAATATGCTTGGTCCGCTGATATGACTTTAGCTCTTTAGCTTGAGCTATGGCTCCAGTACTGTCACAATACACCAGAATAGGACCATCTAAGGAAAGTGCCACTCCCAGCTTGTCTAGGAATTTTCATAACCACACAGCCTCCTTTGCTGCATCCAATGCTGTAATATACTCTACCTTGCAAACAGAATCAGCCACTGTATAGCAGATAGCTCCACCGTTAAGGGTAAACACAAAACCAGATATACTCTTGCTATCATCTCTATCTGACTAAAAACTGGAGTCAATGTATCCCACAAGTTTTAAATCAGAATCTGCATAAATAAGCCATTGGTCCTTAGTATTTCTCAAATACTTAAGGATGTTCTTAACAACTTTCCAATGAGCTTCACCTGGGTCAGACTGGTAATTGCTCACTACCCCTAGTGAGTATGCCACGTCTGGTCTAATACATAGCATAGCATACATAATAGAACCCACTGTCGAAGCATATGGAATCCTACTTATACGCTCTCTTTGCTCAGGAGTTGTTGCACAATCCTTTTTGGAAAGAGTAATTCCATGACCTATCGAAAGATAGCCCCTTTTGAAATTCTCCATGCTAAACCGCTTCAGCACAGTATCTATGTACATAGATTGAGATAGTCCCAGAAGCCTCTTAGATCTATCTCTAGACATCTTCATACCCCGTATGAATGAGGCTTCATTCAAGTTTTTTATAGAGAATTGAGATGAAAGCCAGACCTTTATTCCTTGTAATGCTGGAATGTCATTTCCGATTAAGAGAATGTCATCCACATACAAAACAAGAAACATAACTACAAAACCATTTGCCCACTTATATATACAAGGTTCCTCTCCATTCCTAATGAAGCCATATGTCTTGATCATTTATCAAAATGCATGTTCCAACTCTGAGAAGCCTGCTTCAGTCCATAGATGGACCTCTAAAGCTTGCACACTTTAGACTTATCTGTGGATGTGAACCCTTCAGGCAGCATCATATACACCTCCTCTTCTAGCTCACCATTTAGGAAAGTTGTTCGAACATCCATTTGCCAGATTTCATAATCTAAATGTGCTGCCAAAGCAAGCAAAATCCGAATGGACTTAAGCATTGCCACATAAGAAAACATCTCGTCATAGTCAATACCATAATGCTGACGATATCCCTTGGCAACTAGACGGGCTTTATAGGTCTCCACCTGCCCATCTGTGCCCGCTTCCACTTGAATATCCATTTACACCCAATAGATTTCATCCCTTCAGGTGGATCAACCAATGTCCATACATTATTGATTTTCATGGACTCCATTTCAGATTTCATGGTTCCCAGCCAAGACTCAGAATCATACCTTGTCATTGCATCCATATGGTGATTGGATCCTCGTTATTCTCATCAAGTTCAATAGGATCACCATCTTGGACTAAGAAATTATAGTATCTGTCCAGTTGACGTGGTACTCTACCAGATCTCCTTAAAGGCTATACTATGGGCTCTGGATCTAATCTAATCAAATCTAAATCTATAGTAGTCTTAGAGTGAGAAGGTTCTTCTATCTATTGAACTTCCCCAAGTTCAACCTCAGCAGCTTGAGTGCCTTCACCAAGGTACTCCCTTTCTAAAAAGGTTGCCCTAAGACTGATGAACAACTTTTGTTCCTCAGACAGATAGAAATAATATCCTTTGGATTCTTTAGGATACCCAACAAAAAGACACATATCAGACTTAGGTCCACTTTATCCATCTCCAAACATTTAATATAAGCTGGACACCCCCAAACCTGATGGTGAGAGAGAGTTGGCTTGTGTCCAATCCATATCTCATATGGTGTTTTGTCAACGAACTTACTTGAAACTCTATTCAGAAGGTAGGATGCTGACTCAAGAGCAAATCCCCAAAAGGATTTAGGCAGACTAGCTAAGCCCAACATGGATCAAGCCATGTCCAATAGAGTTCGATTCCTCCTTTCAGATACACCGTTTAATTGAGGCGTCCCTGGAGGGGTCCATTGAGAGAGAATCCCATTCTTCTCAAGATAAGTTAGAAACTCACTGAAAAGATATTCATCACCTAGATCTGATCGAAGAATTTTAATAAACTTCCTAGTTTGTTTTTCAACTTTATTACGATAACATTTGAACATTTCAAATGATTCAGATTTATGTCTTATAAGGTAGACATAACCATATCTCGAAAGATCATCTGTAAATGTAATGAAATAACTATATCCACCTCTTGTATTGATATTCATAGGTCCATATAGTCTAGTTTGTACTAGACTTAGAATATCACTGGCTCTTTCACCCTTTCCAGTAAAAGGTGACTTGGTCATTTTTCCAAGTAAACAGGATTCATAGGTTGGTAAAGATTCACTCTCAATGATATCTAGGAGACCTTCTCCAACCAATTTATTTATTCTATTCTTGTTTATATGACCTAGCCTACAGTGCCAAAGATAAATATCACTAACTTTATTTAACCTAGGGCATTTGTTAGCAGTGTATGATATAGTAATAGGCTGTGATAGTACATATATGCCATTTTTCACTTGTCCATTCATCATAATAGAACCATTCAAAGTGATGTAGCAAATATCTTTCTTTATTGATAATTCATAACCATCATTAGCCAATAGGCCTACAAAAATGATATTCACCAAAAAAGAAGGACAAAAATAGCATTCATTAAGAGTGACAGTACAAGATTCGAAATATAAAGAAACAATTCCCAATGCCAGAATTTGAGCTTGACTTCCATTCCCAACATTCAGGAACCTTTCACCACCTTCGAATATTCTACTAACTTGAAGTCCCTACAAAGAATTGCAAATGTGGTAAGGACTTCCGGTATCCAATACCCAGCTAGTAGTATCATGAACAAAGAAACTACAAGGATTTATCATATAAATATCTTAACCAGCAACACCTTGCTACTTTCCCTTCCTTGGCCTGTTCGTGTCTAGAGTAGAAAGGAAGTAAAGTAATTCCATTTCCAGTGACCCTACTTCTTGCAGAAGAAGCACTCTGCCTTACTCTTATCAGCCTTTACCCTCCTAGTCTGACTTGGCCTAGCACTAAGCACCTTCTTATTCTTTTTCTTCTTCTTTCCTTTCTTGAAGGGACGACATCCTGCTCCAGAACCTCCCACCAGATTTGTTGCCTAGGTGGCTTTCCCAAGAGGGGGGTGAATTGGGAATGAAAAAATTTAAGCAATAATATGCTCTTTGAAATCCCTTTTAAGGTGTTAAGTGCTATGATAAAGAATTCAAATGCAGAAGCAAAATCAAATCAGAAAAGCACAACACAAACACACAACAATTATAGTGATTCAGAGCAACCCAGCTCCTACATCTACTATCCAAGATTACCACTTGGGATTTCCAATATATCCCCCACTGGAATATAGTCAGATTATTTTCACAGGCTCATAATCCAAACCTCTACACTTTAGTTTTTTAATCCGGGCTCACCAAAGAAATCCAACTTGGTTTTACCAGGATCACCAAGAACCCAATACTTGGTTTTAATAAAGGCTAACCAAGAACCATTTTGGTTTTTCAACCGGGCTCACCAATAACCCAAATATTCAAAATGAATTAAAAGGAAAAGCAACAGAATGACAAATAATTTTTTTATTGAATGATTGCCGATGCAGCTCAAGAGAAGCCCACTTGAATGCACTTCAATGCACTTTAATGGCTTTTATAGCTTCTTTACTAAGTTCTTCAGGCTTCAGATGAGAGTTGGTGAAGGCTTGAAGGCTATCTTAAATGCACTCGGTGCTCTCTTGCTTGTTGACTTGGTTGGATATTCAACAATGCATTAATTATTTTTCTCTTTTTCAAAAACTCTCTTCAAAGAAGTTTAAATCCCTTAAATATATAATCTTGTACCTTTCTTAGGTAGTTTTAGTCATTGTATACCATTGGGATGTGATATTTGATCGTTGGACCACTTTTTGGATTCAAACTCCAAGTTCTGGAACTAGCCATTATATGCTTATAACTACCATTCGAGTCGGCTCGGATTACTTGGTCGGCTCAGATCCTCAGAGTACTTCTGGTTGAGTCGACTCTCTTCGATATAGTCGGCTTGCTTGCATAGTATCTTGATTCCTCACTCTATAAGAATCAACTCGCCTTCATTCTAGTCAACCCGGATCCTCAGGCCTTCAGAATTTCAATCTAGATGAGTCGCCTAACTTCCATTCTAGTCAACTCGGTTGGCTATGGTTTCAGAACTCTTTTTCTGGACTCTGGAGGAGTCAGCTTGATTTACTGAAAAGTTAGCTTGGATGTCTGACAATATGTAGAGTCGACTCGGACTACCCTTGGGTCAGCTTGCCTGTCTGATTTAGGAAGTAGTACTCTGGACGAGTTGGCTTGGGTCTCTTAGAGTCGGCTCGGATATCTGTGTGCTAGAATCCTCATGCGTGCCATGTACCAGAGTCGGCTCTATTCTCTTCGAGTCAGCTCGGATGAATGTTTCAGTGATTTTTTCAGTCTATCTTTAGAATTCATCCAGTATGTCTTCAAGCTTCATGATATCTTCAAACTCAACATATTTCTAAGAAATTAAAAGCTTGAAACACATCTAGAAGTAACCCATTTGATTGGTTTTTACTTCCCTTTTTTTCTTTGGGTACTTCTTTACAATATTCAATTACAACACAACTCAAAACATGAAATGAAAATATAGGAATTGAAATTGAGCAATGAATTCATCCTACAAAAACTTGTAAAATACTTGAAGAGTTGTTAGAGAAACAAATGCATACTCTAATATTTTGTTATCATCAAAATCACTTATGGGGTCAACAGTCTCCCCCTTTTTGATGATGACAAAACACTGGGCTTGAAAATTTTTTTACAATTACATATATAATAGTATTTGAGATTATGGACATGTATCAGAGCTAATTATATTTGCAAGTAAGTAACAGAGCTCTTGTGAAGAAATCATACAGTATCAATGTTAGTTCTTTTGTGTGTATCAGAGTATTAAAATTTATATACTTCAAAGTATTAGAACTAGCACAAACATGAAGTATCAGAGCTCAAAATTGAAAGAATTAGAGCTAATTCTAGAGCTAAAATTTAGATCAATAAGAGTAAAATGTAGGTTTTGAGCTAAAGTGGTATGGGCACCAGGATCAGACAAAGACTTCTCAACTCTCTATGGATCTCAGATTAGGGTTTTAATTTGTTAAGTCCTGTAATAAGGCTTCAAGCCTAAGCATTTTATTTTTGAGTCATGTATCTAGTTTCAATTTTTGTTTTGGTCATGTATCTTGGCTAATTTAGTCAAGTTAGGATCAATTGGTCCTGTAATTCGCTAAGTTGGTTCACCAGCTCAAGTCAATTTGAAGATGGGATCAAGCTAGTCTGAAGATGGGTTCGCAATTAGGTAATCAAGTCAAGCACAATTAAAGAAGAGTTAAGCCACCTCTCCACACCAAGTAGGAGTGCCAACTGGAGTGCCACATCATTAGTGCCACATGGCATGGAAGGCACCATTTCAGCTCATGAGGAGTGCCACATCATTAGTGCCACATGGCATAGGGAGGCCCACTTCACCAAGCTCCTTTGGGTGGCCAACTAAAGTGCCACATCATCAGTGCCACATGGCATGGGAGGCACCACATCAGCTCATGAGGAGTGCCATATCATCAGTGCCGCATGGCATGGGGAGGTGCCACTTCACCAAGCTCATTTGGGTGGCCAAGTCAAGATGAAAAATTCAAATTCAAATTCAAATTCATGTTTGACTCCCATTAATCTTCCCTTGATCCAAGTAGATGATATCCACACAACACTCCCAATATCAAGCCTCCCCTTGATCCAAGCCAACAACATCCTCACTCCACTCCACAAATCAAGCTACCAAGATCAAGCTTCATGAAAAGATTCAAAATTCAAAAGATAGATGCCAAGTTTCATGAAGGAGGAATTCAAAATTCAAATGGGTGCCCCTTGATTCATGAAGACAACATTCTCTCTTCACTCCCCCAAATCAAGCTTAGTAACTTTCCTTTCAAATTTTGAATGTAAACTTGGGTGCTTATAAAAGGACCCTAACCCTCTTGTAAGAATTTTGAATGTTGATGAAATGAAAAGAAATTTTGAAGTCATTCTTCTAGCCCTTGTCTTCTATACTAGGAACTCCGAGAGGGAGCACCTTTGTCCTTCGGGGCAAAAAAGGGTGAGAAGCCCTGAGTTACTATCCTCCTGCGCAAGCCACCTTCCCACCTTCAAGTTTGGATGCCATCTAGATGATCCACTTGGGCCGAGAAAGAAGAACCTCCTCCACCACCATTTTCAACCTTTGTTCCCTCATTTCTTATTTGCATTTTGATGATTCCTAACCCTTCTCTTGGTTGCTCGCAGGTCCTCCAGGTACCATGGACAACAAAGTCGGTCCCCCTTGCCTTCGTGACCATCGGATGGAAAGCTGACAAATCCATAGGGCTAAAGGCTTGATCCTCCAGGTCGCATCCATGAGAGCGAGTGAACTTGGCATCGGGCGAATCAGAGTTTGGTCTCCCTTGCCTTCACAACCATTAGAAGGAAAGTCAAAGAATCCATAGGGTTGAAGGGTTGATCCTCCAGACCATATCTACGAGAGGAGTGAACTCGGCATCGAGCGCATCAGAGTTTTTTTGATAGGGACCGAGAGTCTATTTTATTTTATTTTATTTGAGTCCATTAGTCCTGAGTCGCTTGTACTAAAGTGAGCCAATTGAGTCCTATAATAAAGTGAGATAACTGAGTCCAGTTGAGTCCACTTAGTCAGGTCTAGTCTTTTAGTCCAGTCAAGTCCAATCGAGTCAATGTAGTTTTCATTCAGGTCATGTACAAGAGGAGAGTTCACAGCTAGGAGATTCACCAGGCCCCCCAACCAGAGCTGGCCTTTAGGCACTTGGGCCCTTTCATGCCGCCAAGCCCACAAGAGAGAGCTCCAGTCCAAGACAAAGGCCTACTGTTACCATGTCCACCGGGGTTTCTTGGCCCATAAGTCAGGGTTTCTTAGCTCTCAAGTCATATACCCTGGGGTGAATCTATAAATACCACCCCTCCCCTCTTGTATGAAGTATCTTTTTTCTCATGAATACAAATTAAAAGTTATTTTGTCTAAGTTTTCTTTGGATTGAAGTGGGTGTGACACCCATGTTCCCTGATCTTGAGTGCAAGCCCTAATCCTGTGGTGACTTCTATGCTCGCTAATGATCCCCCGCTTCCTGTCCCGCATCAACTTGGTATCAGAGCCCAATGGATTAGGGTTTTTCTTCTTCCTCCCTGGCTCTATCTATTTCCTCTCATCCAGATCCATCCCTGCTGCACGATCATCGCCGCTCCACTACCGAATCAGACCCCCATTCTCTTCCATGTCCTTGCACCACCAAACCACCGTGACTCCTCCCATGCCCACCAACACCCCTGCTACAGCCGGCCAACCCAGCCAATCATCCCCATCGACAGCCCCACCAGAAGAATCACCTCGTCCACCTCCGCCTAGACAGAGCCACCCCCCTCTTTGCCTTCCGTAAAACCCTATCTCCATAGCCCATGAAGTCTCCACAACCATTGGACTCCAGCTCCATCCATAAAGACTGCTCTCCTCCCTTCTGCCCAGAGTCATCTCTAACCGCCATTTCTCCTAGATCGAGGCCCTCGTCGACGAGATCTCCATCAGCACCTGCACTCGAGCCCCTCTCCTCTCTGCCTCCCGTGAAGCCCGACGTCGTCGTCGATTTTGCCGTGCCAGCACCGGACTCATCTTGAAGATCACCATCGAGACCATCCACCATCACCGGCAACACGATCCAATTAGGATCGCCCCCTTCCCTACCGATCGGACACCCAAAAAAGAGTCGATCGATGCCGCTTGCCTATCTCTCTCCCGTTCGGACCGTCCATCTTTGATCGACACCTTCCACAGCCACCTGAGCCACCATCGGCTGTAGAGACGAAGTCCCGCATGCCCATCAAAGAAGAGATCGATCTGCTTCACCATCTCTTCATGCCGATTCGCCACCCACAGGAACCTCTCCCGGCTGCCACCGCCAACAGTCAGCTATCGTCCCGATCATGCTGCCATCTCCTCTCAGTGCCGACATCAGTGAACCCTCCGCCGGCCCCCATTTGTTCCCTGCTATCGGTCTATGAGGAAGGAGAAAGGAGAACATTGGCACGAACATGAAAGCAGTTCACATTCCTAATGCCAACTTTAGGTTCTGCACAGATCTTAAAGTAGGACCTCATGGATCTCAACACTACATGCTGCACACTCCTCAAGGTGCACGGTCCTCAAAGCTGCATGATCTTCAGGGCTGCATGATTTTTAGAGATGCCCAAATTTAAGAGTTGCATGGTTCTCAAAGTAGAGCCTCCACTATATTCCAAGCTTATTTGGGTATATTTGGGTTTATTTGATTGTATCTATTTTATGAGTTTGTCTTTTGATGTGATTGGTTCCGGTTCCATCAAACCCCCGCTCATCCAAACTCGATGAAGTCGAGTTCTCCCCACCGCAGGGGAATGATGGGGATCGAGAGTCTATCTTATTTTATTTTATTTGAGTCCATTAGTCCTGAGTCACTTGTACTAAAGTGAGCCAATTGAGTCCTATAATAAAGTGAGATAACTGAGTCCAGTTGAGTCCACCTAGTTAGGTCCAGTCTTTTAGTCCAGTCAAGTCCAGTCGAGTTAATGTAGTTTTCATTCACGTCATGTACAAGAGGAGAGTTCGTAGCCAGGAGATTCACCAAGCCCCCCCAACCAGAACTGGCCTTCAAGCACCTGGGCCCTTTCATGCTGCCAAGCCCATAAGAGAGAGTCCAGTCCAAGACAAAGGCCCACTGTTGACCAGGTCTAATAGAATTTCTTGGCCCACAAGTTAAGGTTTCTTAGCCCTCAAGTCATGTACCTTGGGGTGAATCTAAAAATACCACCCCTCCCCTCTTGTATGAAGTATCTTTTTTCTCATGAATATAAATTAAAAGTTATTTTGTCTATGTTTTCTTTAGATTGAAGTGGGTGTGACGCCCATGTTCCCTGTTCTTGAGTGAAAGCCCTAATCCCCTGGTGACTTCTACGCTCGCCAGCGATCCCCTGCTTCCCGTCCCGCATCATTTTTCAAGGTTTGCATCCCTAAAACTCCTAAGTAGATATTGATCTAAGAGCTAAGTCCTACGGGGTTTCTTAATCCCGGGGTCCTCTCCTTATCTTTGTTTAGGGGCTATCTTGTATGCTAGAAAGTTCTTATCATTTTAGAATCTCTAGATTGCTCTTTGCTTGTTTTTGGGAATCCTTAAATCCATTAAGAACTTAAAAAATTAACAAGAGAAATCATTTGCATCAGCATGCATCTTAGCATCTCTTAGTCCCACATCACCTAGGGTTGGGTTCTATAAATGGATCATGGTTTTGGGCTCTCCTAGGATTGGGTTCTACAAATGGGTCATGGGTTTGGACTCTCCTAGGGTTATGGGAAGTAGAAAGGGGTGAATCAGTGTTAGGTTCGGTATTGGACTCATGGGTTCTTTCTATGGTTCCTATTCGATTTTCTACTTGGTCCAACCTATTGGTTAACTGATCAATCCTATTGGTTGCTTGGTTATTTGACTGGGTCACTCGGTTGATTTGGGCGGTTAGTTAAGAAAACTAAATTTGAGATTGGGTGTTCATCTGGGCAAACTGGGCTTGGGTTTGGGTGTTCATCTGAGCAAACTGATCAATCATGGCTTTCATGAGAGTTTCAAAATTAGGCTCCATGGTTGAACAAGATTTGGGCTTAGACTGACTGTATTGGACTCCTGACCTAGTGGTCATGCAATCAGTCAATCAATCAAGATGATATGGTGCAGCCAAGCATGTAAGGATCAGTAGTTCTAGGGTTTGCTAGACCTAGAGCCAAAACTGAGTGGGTCGACTCAACTTACACCCAACTCAACAACCAATCCTTCCTCTGGCCAGGTAGGGGGTGGGAGTGTGGGAGGCCCCCCTGCTTTCACAAGGACCCAATTAAAAACCACAACACCACTTAGGTTGTTTGACTCTGGACCCCCAGCCTTAGACACCAAATTCCAGTAATATTTGGAGAAATGGATGCACTAGTTGGCCAACACAATTCAGACCCAACCTGTTGGTGTCACCTATCCCACTAGGGCATATTAAGTCTAATTAATTTTAATTAAGGATTAGGTTAGGATGATGGTGGTTGTTTTGGGCCCAGGACAGGTGATGAAATCCTGCCCTGATCTGAGATAGTAAATTGCCCTTAGGATTAGATTAATCGAAGATGCACATTCAATGAGCCCTAATGCAAACTAATATGGTCCGGGCACCAAAGTTTGAAAGAGACTTCAGTCTAATTCAGTGTGGCTTTAATTTTTTCATTGAATTTGTGTCCTGTAAATAGAGTATTTTACTTCTTTAATTGAATTTGAGTCTTGTAATTAGTTTGGATTTATTTCAATTTGGTTTCTTTTGAGTCCATTTGGGTTTTTGAGTCCAATTAGGATCGAATTAGTCTTGTATTTAGTGAGTTTAGTAGTTGGGTCCAAGAGAGATTTGGAATTGGTTCAATGCAAGCAAGCTCACTTAAGATCACTTGAAGATTGGATTCATTCAACCACTCCATCAAATTAAACCAAGGAGGATGCCACTTCAGCAAGCAATATTGGATGCCACATCATGCTCACAACCACTTGGTGTACACCTCTTCAAGCCACATCACCAAATGCCACATCACCAAGGGATTTCAAATTTAAAAGTGGGCGGCTAAGGTTATTTTGAATTCCCACTCTTATAGCTAGCTAAGGTTACCACTTCCATGAAAATCTCCATGTATTTTGGATTTCCACCCTTATAGCTAGCAACCTCCCATGTAAAGCTCCATGTATTTTGAATTTTCAAAGTTCCTTGGAGGCTTATAAATAATACTCCAAGCTCTCTTGTAAAGGGCACATGATATGAATGAAAAGTTGAATTTCTTCCCTTCCATTTGTGTGTTCAAATGTCCTCCGAGAGGGAGTGGGTGAGAGGCCCTTAGCTACTTCAAGCAAAAGCATCTTCCACACCAAAAGCCATTAGCCTATTTTCCAAACCATCCAATCATTTTCAAAGTGCAAGGAAGAACAAACAAAGGAGGCCGGCCAAGCTACTTCCACTCCACCAAACTTCTTCTCAACTTCAACCTTCATTTCATTAGTACTCCACCTTTCAAATTCCTTTTTAACTCTAATAAGGTTTGTGTAGGATCCCCAGGATTTCCAAGTTCCAAAGTGGAAGGTCTTCTGAGACAAGAAGTCCTACCTTCTAGAGCAATCTCCTTGTCATCCAAGAACTTCATCCTTGAGTGTAATCCTTCCAATCGCTGAAATATGAATGGCCGGGTATCCCTCTTTCAATGTTTTCAGATATGAGATATTATAGTAATTAAGCCCTAGCCTGTGTGGTTTCTTAGCCACAAAGATCCTTTCTCTTTACTTCTTTGAAGGCTCTCATTCAAGTCTAGTTTATCATGCAAACCCCTTCATGAAGATTTTAGTTTTGTTTACATGGAAAAGTAGCCTAGCTTTTCTTCATTTTTCATTCAGTTACTATTATCTCCTCTTAGATTGCATCATTTTATTTCATCCTGCATCAAATTGGTATTAGAGCATGGTAGGTTAGGGCATAGCATCTTCTTCAGTACTTGGATTGGGTGCTTCACCATGGCCGTCCGGTCATAGAAAAAAGAAGGGCTACAAGACCTTCACATCCCATTCCACGGAAATTTCCTTTGGCATGTAGGGGTGCCGATGTGATTGACCCTTGAAAGGGAACACAAGAAGATAAGTTTTTTTAATCCTAAAAAAATGTTTGCATCATTAGAATCTAGCATCTTTAAATTTCTGTTGTTCTGTCCTGTTTGCATATCTGAGTTCCAGGATCTGCCCAGCATAGCATAGATTTTATTTTTTAATTTTATTTCAACTGGTATATCATCTATGAGTTAGGAATGTTCTGTGATTTTTTCTGAATTTTCTGACACTGATACAAATCACTCTTCTGCCCCACTTCAGAACTGCAACACACAAAATTCTGCACCTGAAATTAGAGTTCATTTGCATATTTGCACTCATCTCAAGATAAATCAATTTAAGGGCATCAATATGACATGGGGGCAGGATTTAATCACCTGTCCTTAGCCCAAAACCACCACCCTGCATAACTATCCCAATCCTTAATTAAAATTGAGTAGTACTCTAATTCTTAGGGACATGCACAGGTCTAGTTCAAGTCATTTGGGAAAACTAGTGCACCCACTTCTGTATCTATTTCTGAAAGCTGGTGTCTAGGCTAGGGATCAAGTGATAAATGCCCTAAGCGATTCTTGTAGATTTTAATTAGGACCCAACGAGAGCTGAGGGAGCCTCCCACAGACCCACCCCTTACCTGGCTAGTGGACAGGATAGCTATTGATTTGTTTGTACCTAGTCGACTCACTTACTTGAGCTACTAGGTCTAGCAAACCCCTATCCCGAGTTTGAGTCTGCGTGTGCATGGCAACTAGATCAGGAGCACCTTACCAACAAGCCCAAGCTCAATCGAGTATAACCATGGACCAAAATTTTGAGATCCTGATGAAAACCTTGAATGATCAAATGACCAGACTGAACCAAAACCTAACTGACCAATTAGCCCAGACCAACCAAAGCATGACCGATCTGACGGCCCTCATCACTACTAGGCTTGATCGATTAGAGGCTCGTACCCCTAGAAAAACTCAAGAAGTCCAAAATGAATTAGAGCTTGAACTAGAGTTTGATACACCCATCAACCCTAGAAGGGCTTTGCACCAAGACCTTTTCCCAGAACCTAATCCTAGGAGGCCTCATCAAGACCCTTTCTTTGAACCAAATCCTAGGAGACCCAACCTTGATTGAGTCCATGACCCGAACCCTAGGAGAGCACATCTTGACCCAGCTTATGAGCCAAATCCTAGGAGACCCAATCAGGATCAAATGGACCATGATGACCGAACCCTTAGGAACATTAGGTTGGAAGCACCCACTTTTGATGGAAACCTAGATCCTAAGGTTTATATAGACTGTGAGGGAGAGATGGATCAGTATTTTGAGTGGTATGACATGATTGAGGAGAGGAAGTGCAAATTTGCGAAGCTTAGGTTAATTCGTCAGGCCAGGCTGTACTGGAAAAATGTTGAAAGATTTATTAGACAAAGAGGTGATGTTTCCATAGTAACCTGGAGGGCAATAAAGCTTAAGCTTAGAGAAAAGTACCTTCCCATGTCCTACCACCAGAAACTTTTAGACCAATGGCAGAGATTGACCAAGGGAACCAAGAGTGTAGCTGAGTACATTGCAAAATTTGATGAGTTTGTGATGAGATGCAATGTCGATGAGTCTGAATCAGTTACCCTGTCTAGGTTCAGAGCCAGATTAAGGAAAGAGATCCAGAAGGAGTTGTTTTTGAGAGAAGTCCAAGATCTAGATCTAGCCTACCAGGTAGCACGAGATGCTGAGAGGTTTAATAGGGGACCAATTTATCGAAGACCAGAACCCCCTAGAACTAGTGCACTAGGATAGTAGCCAGGACCAAGTCAGATGCGACCAAATGACCAAACCTTAGCATACCTCTAACCCATAGAGACGATAGGGGTAAAGCACCAGAAGTTTAGAGAACCCCAAATCCTAATGCTCTTTGTTTCAGGTGTCATAAGATAGGCCATTATGCTAGCAATTGCCCAACTAGAGCTTTGCACATAGGAGAATTAGCAGAAAATGAGTCTGAACCCATAGAGCCCCTAAATGATTATGTTGAGGAAGTATATCAAGCAGAGGATAATTTGGCAGATGAGTATGAAGGTGACAGGATCATATAGAGCCTGACCTTTTGGGAGTGGTTAGATGCATCCTTACCCAAACTGAGACCCAGGAAGATTGGCATAGGACTAACATCCTATAAACCTTTGTCAAGTTAGGGGATAAGGTGTATAAGATAATCATAGATAGTGGGAGTTGTGTGAATGCCATATCTACTAGTGCTGTCAAAACTTTAGGCTTATCCACAGTTCCTCATCCAAATCCCTATAAAGTTTCTTGGATAGATTCCACTTCAATTCCTATTAAGTTTAGGTGTCTAGTCCAAATCCAATTACAGTCCTATCAGGAGAAAGTGTGGTGTGACGTCCTACCAATGGGAGTGAGTAGTATTATCTTAGGGCGACCCTGGTTATTTGACCATAATGCAACCCTTTATGGCCAATCTAATTCTTGTGCATTCATGCATTTTGGAAAGAAGTTTGTGATCAACCCTACACAACCTAAGGACACTATTAAGAGAGGATTGAGCCATCTAAAGGAAAAGAAGACTAGAGTCAACCTGATAACCATAAAGGAAATTGAGAAAGAGCTCACTGAGGGTACACCTATTTGGATCTTAACCACTAAGGAAATTCAAGAGCCTTCCCAGAAAGAACACCCTTAGGAAGTGGTTGAAGTATTAGAGGACTTTAAGGATGTGTTTCCAAATGACCTACCTAACCACCTTCCACCACTTAGGGACATCCAACATACCATTGATTTAGTCTCAGGAGCAACCCTACCTAACCTCCCACATTATAGGATGAACCCTACTAAACACCTAGAATTACAAAGACAAGTAGGGGACCTCCTTAGGAAAGGATTCATTAGAAAAAGTTTGAGCCCTTGTGTAGTACCCCGCATTATTGACCCCTAAGAAAGATGGCACTTGGAGGATGTGCATTGACAGTCATGCCATTAATAAGATCACAACTAAATATAGGTTTACCATACCTCGTTTAGACGACATGTTAGATATAATGGCCGGAGCAACATTATTTTCAAAGATTGACCTTAAGAGTGGCTATCATCAGGTTAGGATTAGACCTGGAGATAAGTGGAAGACTGTATTTAAGACCAAGGAGGGTCTTTTTGAATGGGTAGTAATGCCTTTCGAACTGTCCAATGCTCCTAGCACTTTTATGCGGATAATGAACCAAGTCTTACGCTTATTTATAGGAAAGTTTGATGTAGTTTACTTGGATGACATTCTTATATATAGTAGGACCTAGGAGGATCATTTGGATCATTTGAGGCAAGTCTGTTTAGCTCTTAGGAAAAATAATCTCTACGCAAACATGAAAAAGTGTGATTTTCTTACCAATAGAGTCATTTTTCTAGATTTTGTTATCACACCTGATGAAGTTTCTGCTGACCCTGAAAAGATTAAGTCAATTATAGAGTGGCCTGTGCCAAATAGTGTTCATGAAGTACAAAGTTTTCATGGCCTAGCTACTTTTTATAGAAGTTCATTTGGGGGTTTAGCACCATAGTTGCACCAATCACGGATTGCATTAGGAAAGCCTATTTTGAATGGACCAAAGCTGCTGATAGGGCCTTCTTAGACATTAAGAAGAAAATGATACAAGCACCTATCTTAAGACTGCCAGATTTTTCCAAGGTTTTTGAGGTGGCTTGTGATGCATCTGGAGTAGGTATTGGTAGAGTTCTGAGCCAAGAGAATCACCTTGTAGCCTTTTTTAGTGAAAAACTGAATGAGGCTAAATTAAAATACTCCACCTATGATAAGGAACTTTATGCGGTAGTCCAGGCTTTAAGGTATTGGAGGCACTACCTTTTACCGCAGGAGTTTGTCCTTTTCTCTGATCATGAAGCACTCCGGTTCCTCAATTCTCAGAAGAAACTGAACCCTAGGCATGGTAAGTGGGTAGAATACATTCAGGCATACATATTTGTATTGAAACACCATGCCGGAACTGAAAACCACGTAGCCAATGCCCTGAGTCGTAGATCCTTGTTTTTGACATCAGTCAGCACTGAAGTCATAGGATTCGATAGGCTGAAGGAAGAATATCCCAATTATCTTGACTTTAGTGAAGTTCATCAGACTCTTCAACATGGACCATCTAGCGTATTTAGCGATTACACCCAACGTGATGGTTTTCTTTTTAAGGACAATAAGCTATGTATCCCACGAACATCAATTAGTGACTTCTTAGTGTGGGAAATTCATGCTGGAGGATTGGCTGGCCACTTTGGAAGAAATAAAACCATTTTAATAGTTGAAGAGAAATTTTTTTACCCAGGCTTTAAGAGACACATAGCCAATATTGTTGCCCGATGTATGACATGTGCTATTGGTAAACACCAAAGGCAAAAGACAAGGTTATACACTCCTTTACATGTGCCTGAGTGTCCATGGTAGGATCTTAGCATGGGCTTTGTTTTAGGATTGCCCATGACCCTTAGGAAACATGATTCAATCTTTGTAGTGGTCGACAGATTTTCAAAGATGGCTCATTTCATACCCTGTTCCCAAACTTTTGATGCCTCTAGGGTAGCCAAGCTTTTTCTCGATCAAGTAGTCAAATTGCATGGGTTACCTAAGACTATTGTTTCTGATAGAGATGTCCATTTCACGAGTTACTTTTAAAAAACCCTTTGGCACCTACTAGGAACAAAACAGAATTTTTCAACTGCTTACCACCCCCAGATTGATGGATAGACTGAAGTGATAAACAAAAGTCTAGAGAACTTATTGAGGTGCCTTGTTGGAGAGAGTCTGGAAACTGGGATTTGCTTTTACCTCGTGCCAAATTTGCTTACAACAGCTCAGTTAATAGGTCTACTGGTAAGAGTCCCTTTGAGATTGTTCATGGTTATAAACCTAGGAGACCTATCGACCTCATTCTATTACCCACTCATGCATGAATGTCTGAGTCCGACGAGTTATATGCACAGCATATTAAGAACTTGCATAAGGAGATTAGTGGAAAAACTCAAATGAGCAATGAAGTTTATAAGCATATGGCCAATTCACGTAAACGAATGAAAGAATTCAATGTAGGGGACTCTGTAATAGTTAAACATAAACCTAAAAGGTTCTCATCAGGAACTATGAAGAAACTGCATGCCCGGGGAGCTGGACCTTTCAAAGTATTAAAGAGAGTTGGACCTAATGCATACGTGTTAGAGTTACCACCGAATTATGGCATTAGTTCAACATTTAATATTTTTGATCTAAAAGAATATAAAGAGCCAGCATTAATTCCTAGCAAGCCTTTTGGACCTTATCCAGCCTTTAAGAGTGAAAACCTACCTGAGTGTCCACCAGCACCATAGCCAGAACAGAGAGATAGGATTGAAAGTATCTTGGATGACCAGGTAATTACCACCAAAAATAAGGGTTATCAACATTATCTGGTTCAATGGCAAGGAAGACCCAAATCCGAGGATTCCTAGATCACCCAAGAGGATCTAAAGCAAATTGATCCAGACCTGCTAGAAAGGTATCAAAGTCAGACCAGTTCATACTCGATAGGGTCGAGTTTCTCCCATCCCGGGAGAACTGGTGCGGGCACCAAAGTTTGAAAGAGACTTCAGTCTAATTCAGTATGGCTTTAATTCTTTCATTGAACTTGTATCCTGTAAATAGAGTATTTTACTTCTTTAATTGAATTTGAGTCATGTAATTACTTTGGATTTATTTCAATTTGGTTTCTTTTGAGTCCATTTGAGTTTTTGAGTCCAATTAGGATCAAATTAGTCTTGTATTTAGTGAGTTTAGTAGTTGGGTCCAAGAGAGATTTGGAATTGGTTCAATGCAAGCAAGCTCACTTGAAGATCACTTGAAGATTGGATTCATTCAACCACTCCATCAAATTAAACCAAGGAGGATGCCACTTCAGCAAGCAATATTGGATGCCATGTCATCCTTACAACAACTTGGTGTACACCTCATCAAGCCACATCACCAAATGCCACATCACTAAGGGATTTCAAATTTAAAAGGGGGCAGCCAAGGTTATTTTGAATTCCCACTCTTATAGCTAGCTAAGGTTACCACTTCCATGAAAATCTCCATGTATTTTGGATTTCCACCCTTATAGCTAGCAACCTCCCATGAAAAGCTCCATGTATTTCGAATTTTCAAAGTTCCTTTGAGGCTTATAAATAATACTCCAAGCTCTCTTGTAAAGGGTACATGATATGAATGAAAAGTTGAATTTCTTCCCTCCCATTTGTGTATTCAAATGTCCTCCGAGAGGGAGTGGGTGAGAGGCCCTTAGCTACTTCAAGCAAAACCATTTTCCATGCCAAAAGCCATTAGCCTATTTTCCAAACCATCCAATCATTTTCAAAGTGCAAGGAAGAACAAACAAAGGAGGCCAGCCAAGCTACTTCCACTCCACCAAACTTCTTCTCAACTTCAATCTTCATTTCATTAGTATTCCACCTTTCAAATTCCTTTTTAACTCTAATATGATTTGTGTAGGATCCCCGAGATTTCCAGGTTCCAAAGAGGAAGGTCTTCCGAGACAAGGAACAGAGACAAGAAGTCCTACCGTCTAGAGGAATCTCCTTGTCATCCAAGAACTTCATCCTTGAGTGTAATCCTTCCAATCACTGAAATATGAATGGCCGGGTATCCCTCTTTCAATGTTTTCATATATGAGATATTATAGTAATTAAGCCCTAGCCTGTGTGGTTTCTTAGCCACAAAGATCCTTTCTCTTTATGTCCTTGAAGGCTCTCATTCAAGTCTAGTTTATCATGCAAACCCCTTCATGAAGATTTCAGTTTTGTTTACATGGAAAAGTAGCCTAGCGTCATGTCATTTTTCATTTAGTTACTACAATCACCTCTTAGATTGCATCATTCCATTTAATCCCACATCATAATAACAATCAGAAAAAATAAAAATATTTTGGGTATTTTATGAGATGGTAAGTTAGGTTTAAGTTGATTAGGTTAGCAATCAAAACTGGGCTTGGGATTTGAGAGGTTCGGCAGTTAATTAGGTTTGGTTTGAACAAGTATGCAGAATAGAAGTTTAGGGTTTGGTTCACTATAGAATTTGACATAGTTTCTAATGCAGACAAAATTCATAAAAATTTGAGGATAGAGGACTAACAATGATGATGATCCTTACCAAATTTCATGCAAAACTAAAATCAGATGATAATGCAAATCCTAGGGTTTTCAGACTGATGCAGAAATCTCAGGATTTTAGTTAGGGTTTCTAAGATGCCAAATTTTAGGACTTTTTAGTTTCTTTAAAATTAATTAAAATTTATGATAATTATCAGGACTAAACAAGTACTCTATAATGCATATTTAAATAGAAAATAAAATTTCTAAGAGGATGAATTGGACAGAAACTTAGAGACCTACTGCAGATGACAGGATGCAGAAAAAAAATAGCAATGAATGTTCTAAGGTTTCTGATGAAGATGCAAGCTATCCTAAACTAGCTCTGATACCAAACTGATACGGGATGATCCTAATACTACCATAACTATAGAGAAAATAGAAACTAATTATTTTTTATATTTTTTAGAATTTAATTTGTAGGCTAATAATCCGAAAGCAAGTAAAGAATTGCAGGTAAACATGTAATGAAAGAAACCATCATGCCCGCAAAAAGACACATGCAAAATAATAAAAGATAAGACCCCAAGATTTGAGAAACCCCTGGTTTAGGATAGCATATCTTCAAGTAGGTCAGAACTTAGGAGAGGGAAGGTTTGTACCAGGCAGAGATTGAAGATCCTTTGATGAAGAGTTCTCTCAGCACTTTGGATGGTGCCTAGAAGACAAGCCTTTGTTCCCTGAATCTGAAGGCTATCTGGATTGGTCCTGAAGGAAAAGAAGGCCTCCTCCTTGGAGGTGAAGCACCTCGAGGATCTTGCAAACGTCAGGGTTAGTTAATGAATAATGAAACAATAAAAGAAACAAGGATGGTAAGAAGAAAGGGAATCAGGTTTTTTTTGTTGCTGGCGGCTGAAGGTTGAAGAAGGCCTCTTGCTTTGGGATGCCTAGGGCTTCTTCAACTGGGGCATGGCTGATTGCTTGAGATGTGGAAGGTTGCTAGGGCATGGAAGAGAGCAAAGGAACAGGGTTGGCCAAGCACAAGAATACTCACACAAACAACTCAAACACCACCAACACAAGAACAATATCACTCAAAATTTTGGTAAGGTTTAATTTCATGAATAAAGTTACTTACAAGAGGGGGAGGGGTGAAGTGTTTATAGATGTTCCCCATGTCCTCTCCTAGTTAGGATAGGAATACAAAGTAGAGAGGGAGAGGGAATACAAGTTTGCTAAGGAGAATACAATTTGAAATAAAATAAAACTGGCTCTCCTTAATTAAGTGGAACTCCTTCTTCCTCCTTGGACTTGGTCAAACTCTTGGACGCCTCCTCTTATTGGTGTGTGGGCTTCAAGGAGCAGCAAGGGGCTGACCAAAAGGTGAAGGGTGCATGGGATTTGGGCCCCTGGAAACTGGGATGCCCTGGTTTCAGAATATTCCCTGAATCTTGATTCTAATTGCTTAGGCCTGGTGCATGGGCTTAAGTTCTCTTGGGCTGGGGTGCAGTTATACCCCTGGGATCATGGGGCACCTAGCATCTAGAATATACTCTGGCATCTAGAGTGTATCAAGGCATCTGGAAGGTATCTGGAGGGTATCTGGGTTTCTGGAAGGAATCCTGGACCCTAGGGTGGCAAACAAGTGGTGTGGACACCAGAAGCCGAAAGAAACTTCACTCCAACAAGGTTAGCCTTATCCCAATTTGGATCGAAGATAATTAGGTTACCTTGTATCCTTTAGTTCAAAAATATTTTTTTTTCAAGAGTCATTTCCTTTTCAAGAGTCCTGTAATTAATTTTGAGTTTCAAATCAAGAGTGTTTATTGAGTCCTGTAATTACTTTTAAAATTTCATTTCCTGTAAGTCCATTTCAAGTTTTAAAGTCTAGGTCAGTCAAGTCAGTTCAGCTGAGTTAAGTCTAATTCAGTTGAGTTAAGTCTAATCAAGTCTTAAAGCCATGAAAGCCAGCAACAAGACTCAAATTCTAGACCCCAGAATTTGACCACATGAAGAAGAGAAGACACATCAACCAAGCAAGAGAAAAGGACCATCAACTAGGACCACTGGGCGCCACATGTCATTCTTATCCAAGTAGAAGACCACCTCACCATGCCATGTCATCAGGTGCCACTTCACCAGCCACCTCATCACCCTTTGGTCGCCAACAAGGGAGATTCAAATTCAAGGAGGTTGGCCACATCCCTCCAAGTCCTCCACCAAATCCTCCAACCCCCCCACATCCCTCCAAACTCTCCACCAAATCCTCCAACCCCCCTTGTAATCCTTCTTGATTTGGGGAGTTTTTAAATTTCAAAAGCTAGCTTTGTGAGGCTATTAAAAGCCTTGGATGCCTATTATAAAAGAGATTGATTTTGGAAATGAATGAAGTTTGAAGTGAAGTTGTCTTGAGTTTTATGTGTGAAATTTTTCCTATCTTCTTCTTCCATGCCCAAAGCCACTCTCTTCCCTAGCAATTCATCATCCAAGCTTAAGGCAAAGGCATTGGAGTCGGCCAGATCTTCTCAACTATCTTTTCTTTGTTCACAAGTTCTCCCATCCCTTCTTTATGTTTGCATCCTTCAACCTTAACTTTGATCTTCATTGCAGGGTCCTTCGAAGTCCTTGAGTTATGAACAGGGTTCCCCTTGATAATGAACCAACAAGCTGAAGCCCAAGTCCAGGGTTCTGATCACTGTTATCCAAGTTCTCCAGTCCAGAGCATCAGTAGTTTCAAGTTTTGAATCATAGGAAGGTTGGAAAACTCATCAAGGTAAGTCTTCAATCATTAGCCCCTATTGTCTAGGTCTTCTTCCTTCTTAGTTTTAGAGTTGTGTCTAATCATGTAATAGTCCCTTTTCATATATTCCTTAAATCTTATTAAGATGAGTACAATGCTAAGTATAATTAGGTTTCATTGCTCTACAAACACCATATTCAAAACATTAATCATATGTGTGCCGCATCAAATTGGTATCAGAGCATGGTTGCATTAGGGTAGAATAGTTTTCTTTAAATCCAAGCAAGATCTAAAATTCACGCCTCCTGAGCGGGTGTACTCCAGTACACTGTCATGACCCATGGAAATAATGAGCCCCTGGCCGGACGTGAATTTTTTTTATTGAAGTTTGGGTAAGCCATTGCACTTGTTTGATTAGGTTCTGTTTTCTGAAAATTTGCATCTATTTACTGTAATCCGTCTGCAGCTCCAAAGGCAAGTCGCTAATTGTTTGTTGAAATATTTTTTTTATTGTTCCATTTTAAGTAAGTTATCACCATATTAAGTTTCATCATCAGAAAAAAATTATAAAAAAATAAAAATTTTTGCAGTTCGACACTGTCATTAGGGTTCTGTTCTGTCCTTTTTATTTATCTTCATTTGTAGGATCTGCTTAGAGTAGTATAGATTTTAGTTTTAAATTTCCTTTTATCTTCATTGAAACATATAAGTTAGGAGTCCTCTGTGAATTTTTCAGAATTTTTGGATATTTTTTTCATCATGTTTTCCACACCACTTTCAAACTGCAACACACTTCTGCAGCACCTTTGCATTTCATTCATCTTATGGGAAATCAAATTAAGCGCATCAATTTGACATAAGGTCAGGGTTTCATCACCTGTCCCTAGCCCAAAAATCACCAACCAGCATATCGATCCCAGCCCATTATTTAAAATTGAGTATAACGTTAATTGCCCTAGTGGGTTAGGGACACCAACAAGTTGGGTTCAGGTTAGGGTCAAGTTAACTGTGTCAACTAATTGGTGTGTGCTTACTGGCTTGGTGTCTAGGATTGGTGCATCAGGGCTTGTGATTTGGTCCGCCTACCTGGCCAATCTCAGATTGGTGTCTAAGGTTGGCAATCAGGGACCTTCACTCCCCTCCACCTACCTGGCTAAGTCTCATAAGTACTACTAGCTAGTTGGTTCACTTAATTAGACTTCTAATATGTGCTCTAGGTCTAGGAAACCTTAGCTCGAATTGAGTCCATTTGCATGCATGACAACTAGAGCAGGGACATCGTATTCACCAATCCAAGCCCAGTCAAGTGTAGCCATGGACCAAAACTTAGGGAATTTGATCAAAGGCCTAAATGATCAAGTGGCCCAACTGACTAAGAGTTTAACTGAGCAATTGGCCCAAACAAATCAGAATGTGGCACAAACCAACCAAGACATGAATGAGCAGTTAGCCCACATCACTACTAGGTTGGATCAGTTAGAGGCTAGAACCCCTGAAAGCAATCATGAAGCCCAGACTGAGCCTGAGCCTAGTCTTGCACCTGAACTCGAGACCCCATTGAACCCTAGAAGGATTCCATATCAAAACCCTCTCTACGAAACAAACCCTAGGAGAGCTCCCCAAGATCAGTTTTATGATCCAATTCCTAGAGGACCCCACCCTGATCAAACCATCGAGCCCAACCCAAGGAGATTCCATCATGAGCCTAACTATGAACCGAATGTCAGGAGACCCACCCCAATTCACTTTGATCAAGATGACCGAACCATGAAGAACATTAGGCTGAAAGCTCCCACCTTTGATGGAATTTTAGATCCAAAGATCTACATTGATTGGGAAGGTGAGATGGACCAGTATTTTGACTGGTTTGAGATGAGTGAAGAGCACAAGTGTAAGTTTGCAAAGCTTAAATTTGTGCGCCAAGCTAGGTTATATTGGGAAAACGTTGAGAGACTCACTACACAGAGAGGTGATGTTCCCATAGTGACCTGGCAAGCTATGAAACTTAGGCTTAGGGAGAAATACCTTCCTATGTCCTACCACCAAAGACTCTTAGATCAATGGCAAAGACTTACTCAAGGAAATAGGAGTGTCGTAGAGTACATAGCGAAGTTTGACGAATTTGTTATGAGGTACAATGTTGATGAATCTGAGTCGGTGACCTTGTCTAGATTTAAAGCCGGACTGAGGGAAGAAATTCAAAGAGAATTGTTCATGCGAGAGGTACATGACCTAGAATTGGCCTATCAGATAGCTAGGGATGCTGAGAGATTTCATAGAGGTCCAGTCTATCGTAGGCCCGAAGCCCCTAGGACTAGTGCACCTTATCAGTAGTCAGGATCCAATCAGCCTAGATTCAACCGACCCAATCCTAATGTGCCTGTGACCCGAAGAGATGACAAGGGGAAAACACCTGAGACCCAAAGAACTCCAAATGCATGTTTCAAGTGTAACAAAGTGGGTCACTATTCTAGCAACTGTCCTAATAGAGCCCTACACATAGGGGAAGTAGAAGAGGAAGTCGTAGAATCCCAAGGTGAATTTGAGGAGAAAGTATACCAGGCAGATGAGAACTTGGCTGAAGAGTATGAGGATGAGGAAGTCCTTGTAGATCAAGATCTGTTATTAGTGGTTAGGTGTATTCTCACCCAAGCTAAAACCTAAGAAGATTGGCGTAGGACTAGCATCCTACAGACATTCATTAAGATAGGTGAGAAAGTATGCAAAGTCATTTTAGATAGCGGTAGCTGTGTCAATGCCATATCCACCAACACAGTTAAAAACCTAGGACTGCCCACCGTACCCCATCCTAATCCCTATAAGGTATCCTGGATAGACTCAACCATGATTTCTATTAAGTCTAGGTGCCTAGTAACCATTCAGTTCCAATCTTACCTAGAGAAAGTATGGTGTGATGTACTTCTAATGGGAGTAAGTAGCATAATTTTAGGCCGACCATGGTTGTACGATCTTGACGTAACACTCTATGGTCATTCTAATTCGTGCTCGTTTACTCATAATGGAAAGAAGATTGTAATCCATTCTTCTCCACCTAAGAACCCCATTAAGAGAGGATCAAGCCAATTGAGTGATAAGAAAAAGGGGATAAACGTGATCACTGCTAGAGAAATGGAGAAAGAAATTAGCAGTGGGTCACTTGTTTGGATTTTGACCATTAAGGATTATCAAGAACCTCTTTCAAAAGAACAACCTCCAGAAGTCAGTGAAGTGCTAGAGGAGTTCAAAGACGTGTTCCCCGATGACTTGCCCGACCAACTCCCACCTCTTAGGGATATACAACATGCGATAGACTTAGTCCCCGGGCAACCCTACCGAACCTTCCCCATTATAGAATGAACCCTATCGAGCACCAAGAATTACAACGTCAAGTAGGAGAACTCCTAAAGAAAGGATTCATTAGGGAGAGTTTGAGTCCATGCGCAGTCCCAACCTTACTTACCCCTAAGAAAGATGGCACATGGAGAATGTGTGTTGATAGTCGTGCCATAAATAAAATCATAGTGAATTATAGGTTTCCCATCCCCCGCTTGGATGATATGTTAGATATGATGGCCGGTGCAACTATATTTTCTAAGATTGACCTGAAGAGTGGCTATCACCAAGTTAGGATCAGACCAGGGGATGAATGGAAGACTGCCTTTAAAACTAAGGACGGGTTATTTGAATGGGTAGTCATGCCTTTTGGGTTATCAAACGGCCCTAGCACTTTTATGCGAATCATGAACCAAGTCCTACGAGCCTTTATTGGAAAATTTGTTGTCGTTTACTTTGACGACATACTTGTCTATAGTAGGACTAGAGAAGATCATCAACAACATCTGAAGCAGGTATATTTAGCACTTAGGAAAGATAACCTCTATGCCAATCTAAAGTAATGTGCTTTCATGACTACTAGAGTTATCTTCCTAGGATTTGTTGTGACCCCTGAAGGAGTATCCGCTGACCCTGAGAAGGTTAAGGCAATTGTAGAGTGGCCAACACCCAATAATATTCACGAAGTAAGAAGTTTTCATGGCCTTGCTACGTTTTATCGAAGATTTATTAGAGGGTTTAGCACCATAGTTGCTCCTATCGTGGATTGTATTAGGAAGGGCCACTTTGAATGGACGAAGTCAGCTGATAAGGCATTCCTTCACATCAAAGATAAGATGACCCAAGCACCAGTCTTAAGACTACCCGATTTTTCTAAGGTCTTTGAAGTAGCATGCGATGCTTCGGGAGTAGGTATTGGTGGAGTTCTGAGTCAAGAGAACTATCCCGTAGCATTCTTTAGTGAGAAATTGAATGAAGCCAGGAAAAAATACTCCACATATGATCGAGAGCTTTATGCGGTAGTGCAAGCATTAAGGTATTGGAGGCATTATCTCCTACCGCAAGAATTTGTTTTATTTTCAGACCATGAAGCCCTTAGGTTTTTGAGTTCCCAAAAGAAACTAAACCCTAGGCATGCCAAATAGGTAGAGTACATCCAATCCTATACGTTTGTCCTAAAGCATTAATCAGGAACCGATAATAAGGTAGCTGATGCCCTAAGTCGTAGAACGTTACTTTTAACTTCAGTCAGTACTGAAGTCATAGGTTTTGAAAGACTTAAGGAGCAGTACGAAACCTATCCAGATTTTGGTGAAATTTATCAAGTTTTGCATCAAGGACCATCTAGTGATCATAGTGACTATACCCTTCTAGATGGTTATCTTTTTAGAGAGAATAGGCTTTGCATCCCAAGAACCTCCTTAAGAGATTTTTTAGTTTGGGAGATACATGCGGGAGGTTTGGCTGGCCACTTCGAATGAAACAAGACTATCTTGGCTGTTGAGGAACAATTTTACTGGCCAGGTCTTAAGAAACAAGTAGCAAACCTTGTAGCCCGATGTAGGACATGTGCTGTTGCAAAGCAACAAAAGAAGAATACCGGGCTATACACTCCATTACCTGTACCTGAGTGTCCATGGCAGGATCTAAGCATGGACTTTGTTCTAGGATTACCCAAGACCATTCAAAAACATTATTCAATCTTTGTGGTGGTCGACCGGTTTTCAAAAATGGCCCATTTCATACCTTACTCCCAAACTTCCGATGCCTCTAGGATAGCCAAACTCTATCTTGATCAAGTAGTCAGACTCCACGGGTTACCAAAAACCATTGTTTATGATAGGGATGTCCACTTCACAAGTTACTTCTGGAAAACCCTTTGGTACCTATTAGGAACCAGACTAAAGTTCTCCACTACCTATCATCCCCAGACTGATGGACAAACCGAGGTTGTAAATAGAAGTCTAGGGAACTTGCTAAGATGCCTAGTGGGAGAAAGTCTAGGGAACTGGGATTTGTTATTGCCATGTGCTGAGTTCGCTTACAACAGTTCGGTCAATCGATCTACGGGCAAAAGTTCCTTTGAGATAGTCCATGGTTGCAAGCCTAGGAAGCCTTTAGATCTAATCCCACTACCTATTCACACACGAGTCTCTGAGTCTGCTAAGTCTTTTGCATAGCATGTCACAAATCTACATAAAGAAATCAGTAATAAGATCAACCTGAGCAATGAAACTTACAAACACTTAGCTGACTCACATAAGAGGGCTAAAGAATTCTGTGAAGGGGATTATGCGATGATTTGGCTCAACCCTGAACGGTTTCCCCCTGGAACCATAAAGAAGCTGCATGCCCGCGGAGTGGGACCTTTTAAGATCTTAAAGAAAATAGGGCCTAATGCATATGTTTTGGAACTTCCACCTGATATGGGTATTAGTACAACCTTCAATGTTTCAGACCTAGTAGAATACAAAGAACCACTACTAATACCTAGTGAGCCTTTTGAGCCAGAAACTTTCATTGAGAGTGAACATATTTCCGAGTGTCCACCACCAACCTTACCTGAGCAGAGAGAGAGGATTGAGAGAATCCTGGATGACAAGATCATTACTACCAGGAATAAGGACTATCAGCGATACCTGGTTCAATGGCAAGGTCGACCTGAGTCCGACAACTCTTGGATTACTCGAGAGGACCTGAAAAGACTTAACCCAGACTTGTTCGAGCATTACCAAGGCAAAACTGAACCATACTCGACTGGGTCGAGTTCTGCCCACCCCAGGAGAATTGGTGTGGACACCAGAAGCCAAAGAAACTTCACTCCAATAAGGTTAGCCTTATCCCAATTTGGATCGAAGATAATTAGGTTACTTTGTATCCTTTAGTTCAAAAATATTTTATTTTCAAGAGTCATTTCCTTTTCAAGAGTCCTGTAATTAATTTTGAGTTTCAAATCAAGAGTGTTTATTGAGTCCTGTAATTACTTTTAAAATTTCATTTCCTGTAAGTCCATTTCAAGTTTTAAACTCTAGGTCAGTCAAGTCAGTTCAGTTGAGTTAAGTCTAATTCAGTTGAGTTAAGTCTAATCAAGTCTTAAAGCCATGAAAGCCAACAACAAGACTCAAATTCTAGACCCCAGAATTTGACCACATGAAGAAGAGAAGACACATCAACCAAGCAAGAGAAAATGACCATCAACTAGGACCACTAGGCGCCACATGTCATTCTTATCCAAGTAGAAGACCACCTCACCATGCCACATCATCAGGTGCCACTTCACCAGCCACCTCATCACCCTTTGGGCGCCAACAAGGGAGATTCAAATTCAAGAAGGTCGGCCACATCCCTCCAAGTCCTCCACCAAATCCTCCAACCCCCCCACATCCCTCCAAACTCTCCACCAAATCCTCCAACCCCCCTTATAATCCTCCTCGATTTGGGGTGTTTTTAAATTTCAAAAGCTAGCTTTGTGAGGCTATTAGAAGCCTTGGACGCCCATTGTAAAAGAGATTGATTTTGGAAATGAATGAAGTTTGAAGTGAAGTTGTCTTGAGTTTTATGTGTGAGATTTTTCCTATCTTCTTCTTCCACGCCCAAAGCCACTCTCTTCCCTAGCAATTCATCATCCAAGCTCAAGGCAAATGCATTGGAGTCGGCCAGATCTTCTCAACTATCTTTTCTTTGTTCACAAGTTCTCCCATCCCTTCTTTATGTTTGCATCCTTCAACCTTAACTTTGATCTTCATTGCAAGGTCCTTCGAAGTCCTTGAGTTATGAACAGGGTTCCCCTTGACAATGAACCAACAAGCTGAAGCCCAAGTCCAGGGTTCTGATCACTGTTATCCAAGTTCTCCAGTCCAGAGCATCAGTAGTTTCAAGTTTTTAATCATAGGAAGGTTGGAAAACTCATCAAGGTAAGTCCTCAATCATTAGCCCCTATTGTCTAGATCTTCTTCCTTCTTAGTTTTAGAGTTGTGTCTAATCATGTAATAGTCCCTTTTCATATAATCCTTAAATCTTATTAAGATGAGTACAATGCTAAGTATAATTAGGTTTCATTGCTCTACAAACACCATATTCAAAACATTAATCATATGCGTGCCGCATCAACAAGGCCCAATAAGCTAATGTGAAAGACTCAGGCTCCTGGATGAGGCTTGGTGGAACTTCAAAACAGGGTATCCTCCTCTCTTGTACAAAAATTGGACTGGTATGGGACTAATACTGAAGTACATGACTCAATAACTGGACTAGGGTTGAGACAAATCAATTAAACTTAACTTATTATAGGACTCAATCACTTGATTACAAAATTATGACACATGACTAAGTAAACCGGATAGGGCCCAGTAATCTATGTCTGATCCTGATGCCCCCACCAAAATAATAGGAGATTGGTGATTCAATTGAAAGAAGCTCAGGATAGTGATCCAATCCAATGCTAGTAGATGCCGCACCACATGAGTGAGATGCCACTGAATCTAACTAGAAATCACCAGGATTTTGTCAATTCTCTCCCACACCCTCGCCTTCTCTGAGCAATTGTTGCACCAAGTGAAGTGAGGCCCAACAAAGCCCAGATCCAACAAACCATTACGATGCAAGAACTCTTCACACTCTCTGGAACCATTGTCCTCCACAAAGGGCCTTCCACCTCTCTTCTCTCAGGAAGAGTAACATAATTAAAGTCTCAAACAATTACAGTAGGAATCCCCTAGTCAACCAAAGTAGTGCTTTCCTCCCAAAGCCTCCTTCTTTCCCTATAGTTAGTGCTAGCATACACCCCAGACAGGAGCCAAGTTTGGCCAGTGGTTTCAGTCAGTACGATAGGGACATGCTGCAAAGACCTATAAAAGATACGAACTCTGATAGCCCTTAAATCCCAAACCATAATAATTTTGCCAGACAAGCCCTACAATTCAATAGCATAAAATCTCCAATTAGGAGGAAAGCATCAATGGACCCGATCTAAGGATGCACCAAGAAGCCTTGTTTCAAGAAAGATACACAAGGAAGGATAATGTAGATACCCCAACCTTCGAAAATTAAGAAAGAAGGAGGGCTTGCCAGCCCCCTGAACATTCCAAACAACAATCTTTATAATAAAAAAACAAAGTAAAAAGCAATACCTTCCTGCTCTCCAACAAGTACCAAGCTTCCTTCCACTAAAGAGACAGCAATCTCCCTTACTTCTCACTGGTCTCAACAGGAGCATCCACCTCTGAAGGATTAGAGATCCCTGAGACCACTGAGAACAGAGCTTTCTTCAACTGATTGGTAGCCTCATCATGCCCTCTATTAGGATTCTGACTAACTGCAGATAGATCCAGAGTCCTCCCCCCAGCCCCCATCCAAGATGAACTGGAGGAGGGTTGTGACACTCGCCCTCCTATAGTCATAGCATCAGCCAAACTTTCTCCATCCTCCATGGTAGGACATCCTGCAATTCCCCACCCACCACTATTGGAGCAGGGGCATAAAAGGATGATGGTAAGCTTCAGCCCACCACTTTAACATTGGGTGAGTTCTCACCCCCCTCCAACAAATCCGAAACCTCCACATCCCCAATAGCTGAATCCCTCTTCGGTTTGACCCCTATCGACATAAGAGGAGTACCTCCCTTCTTCACTGTCGAGCCCACACCAGAGATAGGAGGTCCAGACATCAAAGAAGGAGCAGTAGGAGTAGCATAACCCTTATCACCCCCATCCATACAAGGTATAGAAACACTAACCTGGATGATGGCAGAGTCAATATAGGACAAGGAGACCTTGGGTTTTGGAAGTGTTAAGGAAGCAATCGACACCACATTTGGGGACTCTGAGATCGCTTCAAGGACATCACCGAAGGGTCAGCCATGAAGGCATCCCTCAGGCCTTGATCATCATCTAGACCTAGCTCCATGGCATCATTGAGTTGGCCGAGGGTAGAAAATCGAGCTCCCACCATAGCAACATCTCCCGCACCATCCCTAGAGCTGAAATTAGGTGACCGACGGTGAGCCACCTTGGTGGGCTTCTGCCAGCCATTGGAATCTGGTAGAGAGTTAGAGGTAGAGCTAACAGCCAGGGAGGAAGAATAAGGGTCCAAGGAATCTGGACAGGGCTTCTTATCTTTCTCCAAATCCCTCCTTACTTTAGATGGGGCTTTGGGAGTGTGAGGTTTCCTGATGCATGAGGTGATGAGCCACGGGCCGAGTCTCGGTCATTCAACAGACTCTGGGCTCTTCCCATCCTCCACTGAAGGAATGGGACCCTTCAGTTGCATCTCACCACCCACAGCAAGGATATTATCAGAGGAGAGGTGGCCATGAGAATGCTCAGCAGAGGGGTCTTTTTAAGAGAACCGACACCCTTCGTCAACATGGCCAATCCTACCATAATAGTAGCAAACCGGTGGCAAGTTTTCATTACAAATGATTGCTAGAAGTTCATCTTCTTACCTTCTATCAGAACTCCAGGGGCTAGGGGACTTGTAGTGTCGATTTCAACCCTAACCCAGGCATACCCTGTCTTTCGGAGATGGTCAGTGAATACATCGATATCCAAGGGCTTCCCCGCCTCCATCGCAACTGCCAAAATAGCCGGCTATCCCCAGAACTCCATCGGAAGGCTAGGCATCCTTACCATATGATAACTTTTTGAATGGGTTAATGACCAGGAACAAAATTAGGTTCCTATGGTTCCATTGCCAAGAGCTGACCGGCAACGAACCATCGACCCCCTCTTCTTACCAATCCACAATCATTCTCTATCTTGAACTAGAGTATTAGGTGGTCCTTTACAATTGGAAAGACTTCTGGCTCATCCGGCAAGCGCAGCTTCATCTTGACCTCGCATGCCACCTAGTTCGCTAGAACTCTCCGGCCCAAGCTCTTGACGAAGATGGCTCAGTTTGCCCACTGGCTCCGAGCTTCGTCCATCATTGAAGAAGGGAGCTCAAGAACCTTTGTAAAGTAGCCTTGTAGCTTCTCGACCTCTTCTTCCATAATTATATGGGAAGTCCAGGAGGGGCCGCGAGGAGTTCCTTGAGCAACCTGAGCCTAGGTACAGACACCATCACCATTGCCAGTGTCGAAGAACCCCCGACCATGATCACTGTTTAAATCCCCCATCCCAGCACTATCACCAAGAGGAGCTTCACCCATCACCGAACCAGCACGGGGAGCTTCGCCCGTTGGACAACAACGATGCACTAGAGACACCGAAGATGAGATGGCAACACTACAACCAAGAGGACACCAATGAGATCCTAGCCAAGCACTCCACCCATTTAACAAAAGGACTCCGCAGACTTCTTCGACTTCGATGAAAACCCTCACCATTTTTTTTTATTTTTTTATAAAGGGAAGAAGGAGTAAAGAGGGGGGAGCAGCATAGCTATCCTCTCTAAACATCAGCCTTCCCTACCAAGTGGTATACATCATCCCAGCCTTATCTAAGAATAAGAAGACCATTTGGATCTAGAAAGTTCCTAATCAACCCCATTCATTCATGTCCAAGCCGTCCCTAGCCAATTCCACACACCTATATTCATTTCAAGTCAACCACAATATCATACCTTAAACCTGAGATATGTGGAGTATGGGACAACAGTCCATTTTACCTGAGCTATCACCTATAGGCCAAGCAAGAGTATAAGGTTTACCACCTAGAAGTGGTAAACCTTATACTCCTGTTTGGCCTTTTTCACTTGATTTTATCTAGCATGGTCAAGTAATCTGCAAATGTGTGCCCAAAAATAGGACAAGAATGTAAGGATCCATTTTGGTATTGCTCTATCATTTTATTTTATTTTCAGAAATCTAAGAAAAAAATAAATTGGAAAAAGAAATAGGCATCATGAAGATCTAATTTTTAAATCATTTATAAAACTTAAGGGCTCATTATTTGGAAGCTAAATAACTTATCTAGAAATCTCTATTTTCTTAGATAAGTATTTATTAGGTAATACATAGAAAAAAAAATTTATCCATATTTGTTATGTATTAAAAAAATGATTCTAGAATCTATTATCTATGTTCTTTTGCATTATTCTTTTCTAGATAAGTTGCCAAGATCTATTCATATTTCTCATATTACTCTTTATTATACAAATATATCTATTATATATTATAATTTATAATAATATAGTATATTATTATAAAATATATTATATTAGTGCAATAATATTGTATATGTTACATTATAATATATCATATTAATGCATATCATATCATTATTATATTATTATTATATGACTTGTTATTATATGTTTTAGGATATATTGGAAATAAAATAAAAAGCTTATTTTCCTGACTCATGGAAAATAGACTTAATCACCTCTTGGGTGGATAAGATTTTTCTTCCTTTTAATAAATAAATACTATCTATGAGAAAGTCATTTAACCACCTTGAGAAGTATAAGAATACATATAAGTTAGTTGATGGAAAAGTTGACCAACTTTTTTATGATATTTATCCACCATAGAATGAACATGTTCATTTAGTTTGGGTATGTTATATTATGGGATAATATGATGATTCCTGGGAATCATTTATATGACAAAATGATTGCAAAGAAAAATAACTTTTTACCATGCTTAGTTGGTGAAAAATTTTTCTAAAAAATGATTTTAGAAAAATATTACTATGTTTGGTTAGAGGTAATCCTATATAGGAATATGGTTATTGGTGTTGAAATTCATTGGGCACTGGAGATGCTTGAGCTAAAGGCAAAAAAAGGTCTCTACAGGATGGAACCTAGAAAAAAATCCTAGCTGAAAGGTGTTATGGTGAGGAACCTGCGACTCTCAAATCAGATTTCTAGCCCAGTAGTATGAGAAGTGTGAGGTGGAGTTTTGGTATACCTCTAGAGCTTCTAGGAAGTCTCCTTTTATAGGTAAGAAGTAAGGACAATTTTGAAATGAAAATATCTTAGTAAATTTGGTGAGAAGTGATAGGGCCAGAGATCCTATCATGCATGCCATCAAGGGATCTTCTTATCTATACAGAATGTCTACTCTCCTTTAATTAGGGCTTTGTTCTTTGTACAGGATCAGCCATGTTTCTTAATGATGATATTGATCACATCATGGATTTAGCCATGCTCTCCTTAATTATGAAGATATGATGGTGATTAACGATCATGGAGCATGATGTGACCCTATATTCACACAATTTGGGGAGTGGAAATGAGTGTCAACCATGTTAAGCTTTGGAAGGTCCAAGTGAGAATATTGTCTAAGGACCTACTCACCATCGGATGTAAGAATCAAGGATCGATCCGAGCACTCCTATCAAAGTTGAGGAATGGTTGGCCAAAAAATACTTGATTGAATTACCTTGGTCGAAGTTGAGATGTGTTGATAGCCATTAGAGGACCGATTGATGAAGAGGCATCAGTCATTTTTGAGATTGGATCTGGTGGAGGTGTTCGATTAGGTCTGGTTGGTCAAGAGAGGTGCCAGTTTATTCAATGAGGGATCGGTGGGACAATGGGACTACCCATGCATCGAACATGCAATCAGGTCAAGAATGCCCAAGAGCATCAAAGCTGGGAGGGAATCATACACTAATTAAGGATCAAATCCAGTAAATGGTTGGTGAACATATAGACCCGGTCCAATGAATGATCGGTGGTGCATAGTAGGGGTGACCGATCGGACTCACTGACTCTAGTAGATCCAATATAAAGAACGGTTAGCCAATATGTAGTAGGGCCATCCGACCAGGCTTGAGTCTCATATCCTTGGCCCGATTAGAATTTTCTAATACATACCCTGTACTCCCTAGTCCGAGCTTTGGTCAAGCTATAGAAGTATGCATTCAGGAGATACCATGGATATGAGGGGCCATCTCGATTGGAGGCTTATACCTAACTTTTGAGGCAAATTTGAGTGGATAAGCACAATAATGGGCTTTGATTTATGGATTCAGTGGATGCCTTGGCTGCTATGCTATAGTTAATTTTAGTGATTGACTACTATAAGGAACCAATGGGAGGCTTGCATGTGGCACATGTTGACCGGTTCGAAGTGACTCAGGATTTTTAAATCTTCTTGTCCCCTACTATAAAAGGGGGGTTCTCTCTTCATCTTAGTTCTTCACCTACTTTTCTTGTTGTCCTCTTACGGCCATCTCTTTCTTAGGCCACCAGCTTCTAACTCTCCCTCTCTTTCTTCCCCCATTCACTCTCTACTGGGAGTCCTTCCGGGAAGGTCTCTGTTATCTTCAACCATCCCTTTCATCCATATCTCCATTCCCAGGTGGGTCTCTGCCTTCCTTGTTATTTTCTAGTCTTTCCTTCCTCAACATGATGGGTTATGGGGGTTCTAAAAGTGAAACATCATTGAGTCTCTGGCCAATCAAGGGTCACTTATAGCCAAGGTTGATCAAAGGTCGTTAAATTTTAAAGCCGATCAAGGCTACTTCGATGGACTGATAAAAAATTGTTGAGACTTTGGCCAATCAAGGGCCACTTGGAGTTAGAGCCAATTAAAGGCTATTGAATTTTAAAACTGATCAAAGGCTCCTTCAATGGATTGATCAAAGGTCGTCGAAGCTTTGGCTAATCAAGGGCCACATGAAGCTAGGACTGATCTAAGATCGTTGAATTTTAAAGCTGTTGCCCAGGTGGCTTTCCTAAGAGCAGTGTGAATTAGGAATTTAAAAAATTTAAATAATGATGTGCTCTTTGAAATCCCTTATAAGTGTTAAGTGCTGTGGTAGGATAATTGAATGTAGAATTGAAATCAAACAAGATAGGCACAACATAAACACAAGCAAATTATAGTGGTTCGGAGCAACCTAGCTCCTACATTCACTATCCAAGATTATCACTTGAGATTTTCACTATATCTCCCACCGGAATATAGTTAGATTGCTTTTATAGGCTCACAATCCAAACCTCTACACTTTGATTTTTAAACCGGGCTCACTAAAGAAACCCAACTTGGTTTTACCAAGATCACCAAGAATCCAACTTGGTTTTACCACAGGATCACCAAGAACCCAACACTTGGTTTTTAACATAGGCTAACCAAGAACATATTTGGTTTTTAAACTGGGCTCACCAATAACCCAACAATTCAATAAAACAATTGTAAAAAAAAGTAACTTAATGATAAACAGATTTTTGTCAAATGGTTGCCGATGTAGCTTGAGAGAAGCCCAATTGATTTCACTTCAATGCACTTTGGTGGCTTCTTTACTATCTTCAATAAATTCTTCAAGCTTTATTTGATAGTTGGTGAAGGCTTGAAGACTGTTTTGAATGCTCTTGCAGTGCTCTCTTGCTTTTAAGGTAGCTTGGATATTCATATAGCATTAACTCATCATCTCTTCTTCTAAAGTAGTTCAAATCCCTCAAATATATAGTATTGTACTCTTTTCAAGTGATTTAGTCGTTGTAGATAGTTGGGATGTGACATTTGACCATTGGAGCATTTTTGGATTCAAATTACAAGTTCTAGAACTAGCCATTATAAGTCTGAAATCGACCTTCGAGTCAACTTGGATTACTTGAGTCAGCTCGGATCCTTAGAGTAGTTCTGCTTGAGTTGACTCTCTTCAATGTAGTTTGCTCGCTTGCATAGTGTCCTGATTCCTCACTCTGTGAGAGTTGGCTCACCTTGATTCTAGTTGACTCGGATCCTCAGGCCTTCAAAATGCAGTCTAGAAGAGTCTGCTCTTTCTCTTTAGAGTCGATTCGATTGGCTGTAGTTCTCAGATCTTTTTTTCTAAACTTTGGAGGAGTCGGCTCGAATTACTGAAAAGTCAACTCAGATGTCTGACTATATGATAGAGTCGGCTCGAACTCTCTTTGGATCGGCTCACCTATCTGATTCAGGAAATGGTACTCTGGACAAGTCGACTAGGGTCCCTTAGAGTCAGCTCAGATATCTGCATGCCACAATCATGCATGCCATGTGCTAGAGTCAGCTCTCTTCTCTTCAAGTCTGCTCGGATGAGTTCTTCAATGTATTTTCAATCCTTATCCAGAATTCATCCAACAGAGCTTCAAGCTTTCAAGATATCTTCAAACTCTTCTTACAACACACTCAAAATATTTTAAAGCTTGAAAAAACCTAGAAGTAACCCATTTGATTGATATTTACTTAAGTTCTTCTTTGGGTTCTTCTTTACAAGATTCAATTACAATACAACTCAACACAAGAAATAGAAATGTAGGAGTTGAAATTGAGCAAAGAGTTCATCCTACAAAAACTTGTAAAACTCTTAAAGAGTTGTTAGTAAAACAAATGCATGCACCAATATTTGGTTATCATCAAAATCACTTATGGGGTCAACAATCTCTCCCTTTTTGATGATGACAAAATACTGGGCATGGAAAATTCTTTGCAATTACATGTATGATTATATTTAAGAGTAAGCATTTACATGTATCAAAGCTAACTGTGTTTGCAAGTAAGTATTAGAGCTTTTGTAAAAAGTTATATAGTATTGGTATTAGTGCTTTTGTATGTATCAGAGTATTGAAGTTTGTACGTTTCAAAGTATCAGAACTTAGCACAAACACAAAGTATCAGAGATCAAAATTATGAGTATTAGAGTTGATTCTTGAGCTACATTTGTAAATCAATCAGAGCAAATTAAATTTTTGAAGCAATCAGAGCAAATTGCAGGTTTTGAGCTAGAGGCATTTAGTTTCAATAATTTACTCTCCCTTTCTGATGATTTGAAAATTTTGAAACAATTTCATGCTTAGTCAAATATATTCTCTCCCTTTCTATATATTCCCAGGTATTTTTCATGCAATCTCAATGTTCTCCCCCTTTTTGTAAATAATCAAAAAGGAATTCAAATAAAGCTCAATTTTTATGATAGAATGAGAAAGTTCATAAATTTTATTTGATATAATTTTACTTTCTCAAATCAACATTGATATTCTAATTAAAATTCATGAGACTAGCATTATACAATTGAAGATGTGATTGCAAGACATTGCATAATTTAATTCAAACACAGAAAGTATGTCAACAAAAGCGCTTTCATTTCATTCAAGGTTTTCAATACAAGTTACAAGAAATTGAAAGTAGTACAATCAATCACTATCTAGTTGTGTAGTATTGGATGGCCTAAAGATGAGGAGTTGGCTGCCTAGGATGTGTAGAAGATGTAGGTCTAGGTGTTGGTACAGATCTGGGTGTAGGAGTGGCAAATGCTGCAATGACTGTTATTTTCAGTTGATCTAGTTGAAATTGAACCACTTCCATTGTTTCATGAAGCTTTTTTACCTCAGTGTTTAGAGCAACTAACTTGGCAGCTTGTGCATTTGCAAAAGCTTCAGCAAACCCTTGTAATCTTCCAAATTCTGACCTTAGGATTCCAATACCCTTTGAGTAGTCTTCCTCCATCCTCTTTCCTTCTTCCAATGATCCCATTTTAAATCTTATTTCATTTAACTCTATTCTAAATTCTTCTAAAGTTTGATTGATAGTTTTCATGATTGAATCAGAACCAGATGAGATAGTATCTATGATAGGCTATAGATCAGGCTGAGATTCAGATCTAGAGGTCTTAAGTTTGTCAATCCTGCTATGCAGATCTCTGATCTCTCCTCCAAATTGATCCAATCTGGCATTCACTGATTGGTGAAACTCACCAAACATACTAGTCAGGGAGCAAGTCAGTGTTTTAGTCAAAGTCCTCATCATATGAGCCATAAAATCTTGGATCACTGAAGTACTAGTAAAGTGAGTAGATGGATCTTGAACTGATGCTGCTGAAGGAACTTAAGTGGAATCTGGCAAAGGTGAAGATGTTAGTCAATCAATGTGCTCAGTCTCCAAAGCAGTAAACTCAGGTGCAGGTGGCTCAGAAGAAGGCTTAGTAGAGGTCCAAACTCAGCAATAGGTAGATCAATGTGCTCAGTCTCCAAAGCAGTAAACTCAGGTGTAGCTAGCTCTGAAGTAGGAATAGTCTCCTCTGGTGCTGTAGGTCCTACAGTGGAGATCTCCCTAGGAAGGTCTTCACTGTCATCCTCAAAACTGCTACTGCTGGAGGGTGCTATTGCCCTTTCTTCAGTGCCCTTCTTTTTCCATACTCCTTCACTATAGATATACCCCATTCTAAATAAAGATTTGGAAGTGTACATATATGTGTGATGGAGGGGTTCACCATCTTCTCCTTCCAAACTAATCTTGGAGGCTTGAAATAATAGAGTTAGAACCATTCCATATGGTAAGCAAGCCTTAACTTTTCTCACAGCTTCTTTCATTTGCATGATCATGATGTAAGGTAAATTAAGTGCCTCCCCCTGAATGACATGTTACATAAAGCCGAGGTCACGTTCACTTACCCAATCAAATCTCCTAGTCCTTGGAAGGAATATCCTACTAATGAAATTGTGGAGGAGTCTCAATACCAGTGAAAGTGCATTAGCCATTACGGTTCCTACTCCACTTACATCTTCTTTCCCCAGCAGAGATTTGAGAGTCTTCTCTCTATCTTTCAGTACAAGTGCTTGGACCCATTTGCAGGCATCTCTAACAAACTGTTGTCTCTCCTCTGTCACAATAACTCATTTTCCTTTAACAGTAGATTCAATGTGATGAGATTCAAGTCTGAGATTCTCATAAAATGATCTCATTAGGGTAGGATAGGTGGATACATTCAAAGAACAGAAGTAACTCCACCCCAACTCTTCTATGGAATCTCCAATTTTTAGCCCAATTTCCTCAAGAAACTTGAAAACTAATCTTTTACCACTAGTGATAGGCTGGTTAGACATTGACATTACCAATCGTGGAGAATGTGTAGAGGCCAACTGTTCAGACTGTTCTTCTTCCCTCTCAACTGCTTGAGTCGGCTCATCTTGCCGGCTCTTTGTTCTTCTTTCTGTTTCCACTGAGGGTGCAGTTCTTTTGGATCTCTTTGCCATTGCTGAGTTTGGTGCCATTGCAACACTTGCAAGAAGAAATATGGAATGGGAGCTTGAGGAAGAAGATTTTAGGGTTTTGCTAGAGGTTTTTGGTGGAGAGTTAGGGTTTAGAATGAGAATAGAGAACAATAAGGTTTGGAAGAAATCACACAGCTCAATTAAAAAACCAATTGCTCAACATCCGAGTTGGCTCTAACAACCCTAAATTGCTTGAGTCGACTCGACTAGAGCAACAACAGAATCAACAGAGATTGGAGTCAGCTCAACCAGGGCCAAATTGCTCGAGTCGACTCGAATAGAAACTTTTCATGAAAGTTGAAATGATTTAGAAATTAAAATTAATTCGATAAAATTTCAAAGAAAGTTATTCAAAGAACTTGAATTGATGTAGGAGGTTTTCTAGATAATTTTTCCTTAAATTTGAAGGAATTAGGTTAGGAAAATCTAGAAAGGATCACAAAGACCTAATTCTCCTCTAATCATTTTAGATCTATCCTGATTGAGTGGCTTAGTGAAAATATCAGCTAGTTGGTTCTCAGTTGGGATAAATTCTAGTTCAATGTCACCATTCAAAACATGATCTCCAATAAAATGGTATCTAATTTCTATGTGTTTAGTCCTTGAATGCTGAATTGAGTTTTTTGTCAAATTTATAGCACTTGTGTTATCACATTTGATTAGAATTTTAGATTGTATAACACCAAAATCTTCTAGTTGTTATTTAATCCATAATACTTGTGCACAACAACTCTCTGTAGCAACATACTCTGCCTCAGCAGTAGAAAGTGCTATCGAGTTTTGTTTATTACAATGCCATGAAATTAAATTCAACCCTAGAAATTGGTATGTGCCGCTAGTGCATTTTCTATCAATTCTACAACCAGCATAATCAGCATCCAAAAATCCAATTAAATTCAATGAAAAATGTTTTGAAAACCATAGACCTAGATTACTTGTACCTCTCAAATATCTGATAATCTTTTAACAGCAAGCTTATGTGATTCTTTAGGATTAGATTGAAATTTAGCACATACACATATGCTATATAAGATATCATGTC
The DNA here is from genome assembly GCA_021397845.1 of Areca catechu. NCBI lineage: Eukaryota > Viridiplantae > Streptophyta > Magnoliopsida > Arecales > Arecaceae > Areca > Areca catechu. The sequence goes on along the minus strand of CM038042.1, from coordinate 38,289,014 downwards.
TACTTGCAGTTAAATATAGCAAGGATTCGATCATACCTCTATAGAGCTTTTGATCAACGTTGGATCCAACTTCATCTTTATCCAATCTACAAGATGGGCTCATGGGTGTGTTCATTTGTTTGCTTGACTCCATACCAAACTTTTTGATTATTTCTTTGGTGTACTTGGCTTGGTTGATGAAGATTCCTTCCTTTGTTTGTTTTACTTGAAGTCTAAGGAAGTAGTTAAGTTCACCCATTAGGCTCATTTCAAATTCTCCCTGCATTAACTTAGCAAATTCTCTATAAAGAGCTTCATTAGTTACACCAAATATAATATCATCAACATCAATTTGTATAACTAATAGATCATTATTTTTCTTCTTGATGAAAAGAGTTTTATTAATATTTCCTCTTAAAAAGTCATTTTCAATCAAAAAAGTGCTAAGTCTATCATAACAAGCTCTAGGTGCTTGTTTCAAACCATATAATACTTTATTCAATTTAAACACATGGTTTGGAAAAACATGATTTTCAAAACCTGGTAGTTGTTCCACAAAAACTTGTTCAAAAATGAAACCATTTAAAATTATAATTTTTAGATCCATTTGAAAAAGTTTGAAATTCATGTAGCAAGCAAATGCAAGAAGTAATCTAATAGCTTCTAGTCTTGCTACAGGTGCATATATTTTATCAAAATCAATATCCTTTTCTTGGTTATATCCCTTAGCCACTAATCTAGCTTTGTTTCTTACTACATTTCCTTGCTCATCTAACTTGTTCCTATGGACCCATTTGGTTCCTATGATTGGATGGTCTGAAGGTCTTTCAACTAAAGTATATACCTTATTTCTTTCAAATTGGTTTAGTGTTGCCCAGAAATGGAGCCCAAGAGGGGGGATGAATTGGGTCTTTTTGAAAATTTAAAACAATAATATGAAGGACTAGTGGTGCTAGTAAAAAATGATAAATTCAATGCAAGAGATTTATAGCAGCGAAAAATAATAAGTGAGTAGCAATAATCAAAGAGCAAGAGAGGAAGAGGGCAATCACACACAAACACAAGGTTTATAGTACCTCGGTGCAAACCTAGCACCTACATCCACTTCCCAAGCCATCCTTGGGAATTTCACTATAATCCAAACAAGATTACAGCTGACTTGTTTTTCACAAGGCTCACAAGTCATAACCTAAGTTGGTTTTGTCACCTAGGCTTACCAACAAACCTTAACACTTGTTTTGTCTTCGAGCTCACAAGTTAACCCTAGTTGGTTTTATCCCTTTGGCTCACCAACAAACCACAACAACCTTCTTTCAAGACACCCTTGAAAGCAAGGTCAAATCATAATATAAAAACATATATACAATTTTAAAACTAAAACAAACTCTCTTCAAGAGTAGAATGGAATCTTTGAAGCTCAAGTTGATGCTTTGTCTTGACTCTTCCTTGGAATATCCTTCAAAGTACCTCTTTTGGAATGATGTAAGGATGAGCTTGTAGGCTTTTCAAGGAATCAAACTATAAAAGGCTTTTGATGTGAAGTACTTGAGAGAATATGGGCTTTTTGGCTTTTGAATAGACTTAAATACACTTCAATGCACTTCACTTTCTTTAGAATGAGGTTGGTGGAGGTTAAATACACCAAGAAACTTCCAAAAAATGGTTTGTGACCATTGGAATCTTGGATATAGCCATTTGGAGCTTGAAAAGCAAGTTTTGCAAGTCAAAAAAATAGATCCGTTAGAGCTGTCAGGCTTCAAGTGTCCATACTTGGCTGTCAGGTATCGACACTTGGCTGTCAGGTGTCGATACTTGATCTCTAGGTGTCAACACTTGAACTTTCAAGTGTCGATACTTGATGCACAAGTGTCGACACTTGACACAAAAATCCTCAAATGATAAAGTTCTGTATTTTCAAAATTCTCAGGCCTTGAGTCGACACTTGGAAACCTAAGTGTCGACACCTGGTGTCGACACTGAGTTCTGGGTGTCGATGCTTGGCATGCCAAGGATTTTTGTTCGTGCCAAATGCTGAAGTGTCGACACTTGACTTTCTAGGTGTCGACACTTGAGACTGAAAAGCTCAGATTCAAGTGTAAATTATCCTAAAAACATAAATATAAATTTTGAAACTTAAATGAATCATAAACACATAATATTTAAACATGTAGATGCCCTTTTTCCATGAAGAGGATGTCCAGATTTGCGAGAAATGCTCCGTGCCATGACGTGCCATGAAACATAAGTTTTTGAGATTTTGAGGTGCTTTCTTCCTGAAAACTCATAACTTGAAATATACATTAGTATACAATATGCACTCAATGTTTTGTTATTCATCAAAATCACTGGGTGGAGCCAACAATCTCCCCCTTTTTGATGATGACAAAACCTTGAGTAAAATAGCATTACGTTTCAAACTTCAACTATTATAATTCGTGAATATGAATTTTAAGTCCATATGAGGCATAATCTTCATAGTTAGGAAGAATCAATCTCCCCCTTAATTAGATATTTCTAATTAAAATAAATTTCAAAGGTTCTCACAAGGTGGAACCACAACAATTTATGCATCTATACAATCAATACAATTTCTCCCCCTTTTTGTCAATCATTAGAAAGGGGAATAACCTCCCCCTCACAATAAGCATGGAGACAAAAAGATGGTAGAGAATCAAATATGATAGGTATCAGAACCACTCAAGACAAATAATAAGCACTAAACTGAAATATATAATAGATAAGAGAAGTTTTCAGTACAAAAATTTGCTGAGTCATCAGCAAGAACTGAAACATACAGAGAGCATCAGAGTCATACAATAATCAGAAACATACAAATATGAACTATAAAAGACATACAACAGACATCTATGAGGCTAATCCTCATCAGATGGAATCTCAAGACTAAATGGGGCATTGTTCCTAGATCTAGTGGCTAAGGCCCTAGGAGGTACTAAAGCTTGACGACTCCTAGTGTGGCCAGAAAGACCAAAAGTGGGTGCAACCCTAGATGATCTACTAGAAGGGGGGAGAGAAGATCAGCTAGTGTAACAAAGTTCGGTGTGGTATCAATCAAGTCAGTAGGAGCAGCTGGGGTAGTGGGAGGATCGTGACTGACCACCTCAAAACCATCTGCACTGCCATCACTGTCACTACCATTGCCCGCAATCTCTGTAGCTGTGTCCTCATCCATATCTGCTTGATCACCACCCTCAACTATATCAGCATGGTCACTCTGGTGATCATCACCATCATCATCATCATCATCATCATCTGAAGATACAACTGCAAGGGCTGCAGGAGGTATAAGGGATCTCAATAAATCCTCAACCGAGTGAAGCCCTCCTCCATAGACCTACGGATCTCAGCATGCTCTGAGATAGTATGTGCTCAAAGAGTCTCAACCTCGCTGCATAGCTGAGTCAACTCACCCCTGATCTCAGTAAACTGCTCTCTAGCGTGCTCCTCAAAGGATAATCCAGTAGTAGGTGGCGGAGGAGCTGAAGTATCAGGAGTCGAATGCTCTTCCTGTGTTGATGGAATATCAACGGGAGGAAAAACTGCTGGCTTAGATGGTCCTGCCTCTACCTCTCGAAGCTCGTCCTCCTCATCTGGCTCCTGGCCAGACTCTCTGCGCACCCATCGACCTGCGACTAGTCTATACCCCATACGGTGCAAAGACCTCTCATCATATACATCTGTGTGTAGTATCTCCTTGGGGATCTCCCCCTCCAGTGATACTCCACATGCTCTAAATAACCTGGTCAGTGCCATGCCGTAGGGTAAACAGTGACGGCACTGAGTCACGGCATCATGCATCTGAACTAGCATCAAAGATGGAAGGTCGATCTGCCTCCTCTCTATCAGACTCGTCATCACCATCAGCTCTCTCTCAGTGATGAAGTCGAATCTCCCAGTCTTCAGCAAAAGTATACGTGCCGTGATGTGGTGCAATAGGTGCATCTCCAGAGATAACTGGTTCACGGTGACTATAGATATACCACGAACATCCTCTCGCTCGAGGATACACCTAAAAGCAGCCTCTCTGTCATCCACGGCAAAAACACTGATTCCCCTATGGGGGATCTCCCATACTCTGCTCAATAGCTTTGCCGAAGGTGAAATCTGAACACCTCTCACTATCGTAGTCCATAGAAGTCGTCGACAGTCCATCGCACCATAGAACTCTCTCACTAGATGAGGATAGTACCTCTCCTGCATAGTACAGAATGGTACTAAACCTGCATCAGTGAGCACCTGTCGTAAGCTGAAATGGTGCCTATCAAAACACTCCAGGCCGACTCTCCTCCTAGAGGCTACTAACTTTCCTGCCATCCTCTCTGCAAGGGGAGAACTCGGTGTGGCAGAACTGCTAGCCTGTGCAGGATCAAATCGGGCCTTCGATCTCCTCTCTACACCACGACTAGGTCTCTCCCTAACTGCAAGTCTCTTCCTGGGACCCATTACAGCAAGCTGAATAGGAAAGAAGGAAGATAGGTTCAATCAGACTTAGAACTATAGGACTGGCTACAGGCTGAGGTAAGGAGAAGTTCATTTCTTAAGAGGTGTTAAGACAGGTTTTGAAAACTAGGATTACAACAATTTTGGGTTGAAAAATACCCTTAAAAAAAAAATTTAGGAAATCTACCAACAGTTTGAAGGTGTGAATTTTACAAACTATACTTTGATTAAATGACATTACCCCGTATAAATAAATATAGAAAATATTTTTGGTTGTTAAAACATATCTGAACTTTTGTAAAATACATTTTTGTAAGGCCAAAATACCAAAACATATAGAATTTGGGTTTAAATCAATTAGGGATTTAGCAAAGTGGTGAAAATGTCACAAAAACATCATGAATAACCTTTCCAAAACAATGATAAAACAATAAATGAATTTAGAACACTAGATTTTATATGAAAACCCCAATTTTTCTGCCCAAAATCAATCAAACAGTGTTTTTCTAAAAAATGGATGGAATAAGCATGAAAATGGCCAAAAAAATCATGGGAAATCCAAGAAAAATGCCATTAAACCGCTATTCCCTTAAATGGAGTTTTAGAAATCCATTAAAACTTATGAAAATCTGGTTAAAATCCTCAAGAATAGTCGGAAAAGCCCTATTCTAGTTTACACGGTTCGACGATAACAAAAGGAAAACGGAAATTCAAGAAATAAAATAGAAATAAAATGAAATTAAAAGAGGGAATACCTGATTTGTGATGGGGTAAATGGGAAAAAGGAGGATTTGGATAGAGGGGGACCACTGTTGCTTGAAATCGACAGGTGGAAAATAAGGATAAAACCCTCAATCGGCCCTTTAAAAAACAGGTTTTGTTTCGCAAGTGTCGACACTTAGTATTTGTCAAGTGTCGACACTTGGTCAGGTGTCGACACTTGACAATATCCAAGTGTCGACACTTGGCCAAGAAAAATTTTAAGAAAATCCAAAAAAATTTAAAAAAAATCTAGGAAACTATTAACAATTTTTGGAGCTTAAAGCAAGTGGTTTTGAGCAAAAAAACTTAGGTATAATTAAAACTATGAGAGTTCTAGGAGAATGGATCAATGACACCTAACTCTCTTCTAGTTAGACAGAACCTATCCTCACTCAAAGGTTTGGTAAACACATCTGCTAACTGATCATCAATACATACAAAATCAAGAATAACATTAGAGTTTTGTACATGATCTCTTATGAAATGATGTCTTATTTCAATGTATTTACTTCTTGAATGTTGCACAGGATTTTTAGATAGATTGATTACACTAGTATTGTCACATCTTATGGGTGTCTTAATTAGTTTAATGCCAAAATCTTCGAGTTGTTGTTTGATCCTAAGGATTTGAGCACAATATCTTCCAGCTGCTATATATTCGGCTTCTGCCGTTGATAAAGCAACTGAATTCTGTTTCTTGCTACTCCAAGAGATCAAATTTACTCCAAGAAACTGACAGGTTCTACTAGTACTTTTACGATCAAGTTTACACCCAGCAAAGTCAGCATCAAAATAAGCAATCAATTTAAATGAAGAATCTCTAGAGTACCATAAACCAATTTCAATTGAGCCAGATAGATATCTAAGTATGCGTTTAACAGCCAAAAGATGAGACTCTTTAGGATTAGACTGATATCTAGCACACATACAGATGCTAAACATGATATCTGGCCTACTAACTGTAAGATATAACAATGAACCGATCATGCCACGATATAATTTTTGGTCAATATATTTACCTGATTCATCCTTGTCAAGTCTACAAGTAGAGCTCATAGGGGTACCTAAAGGCTTAGTGTTCTCCATCCCAAACTTCTTGAGTATTTCTTTTATGTATTTTGCTTGGTTGATGAAGATCCCCTCTTTGGTTTGCTTTATTTGGAGTCCGAGAAAAAAATTTAGTTCTCCCATCATGCTCATCTCAAACTCATCCTGTATTAACTTTGTAAAATCTTGACAAAGAGATTCATTAGTAGCACCAAATATTATATCATCTACATAGATTTGTACTACTAAGAGATCATCATTCTTTTTTTTAAAAAATAAAGTTTTATCTACATTACCTCTAGTAAAATCATTTTTGAGCAAGAAAGAGCTTAAACGATCATACCAAGCTCTGGGAGCTTGTTTCAATCCATACAAAGCTTTATGAAGTTTGTAAACATGATTTGAAAATTCAAAATTTTCAAAACCAGGGGGTTGCTCAAAGTAAACCTCCTCTTCAATTAGACCATTTAAAAAAGTACTTTTAACATCCATTTGATACAATTTAAAATTCATAAAGCAAGCAAAAGCCAACAATAGCCTAATTGCCTCAAGTCTAGCCACAGGAGCAAAGGTTTCATCAAAATCTATCCCTTCCTCTTGATTGTATCCTTTGGCAACTAGTATAGCCTTATTTCTAGTAACTACTCCATTTTCATCAAGTTTATTTCGAAAAACCCACTTTGTACTAATAATTGAAGTGTTTGAAGGCCTATCTACTAATGTCCAAACATTGTTCCTTTTGAATTGGTTAAGTTCATCTTGCATAGCATTTATCCAATTATTATCACATTCAGCTTCCTCAATAGTTTTAGGTTCAATTTGAGAAACAAAAGCTAAGTAATCACAGATATTTCTAAGGAATGATCGAGTACTTACACCTTTAGATGGATCATCGATAATTAGTTCTTTTGGGTGTCCATGAGCATACCTCCATTCTTTTGGTAATGGATCAACTGTTGATGTGTTTTCATCACCTTGTGCTTGATCTCCTTCAGTGTTTTGATCATCATTCTGTTCCTTGGTAAGCCCTTCATTGTTGTTTATACCTTTAGTTTTCTTGCTACCTATTTCATCAGAGAGTACATCTTCTTTTCTTGAAGATTTTTGGTTAGATTCATCAAATACCACATGTATGGATTCTTCAACAACAAGTGTTCTTCTGTTGAAGACCCTGTATGCCTTACTAGATGTGGAGTAGCCTAGAAAGACTCCCTCATCTGATTTGGCATCAAATTTACTTAAATTATCCTTACCATTGTTTAAGATGAAACAACGGCATCCAAAAATATGAAAATAACAAATTGAGGGTTTTCTACCCTTCCAAAGCTCATAAGGTGTTTTCTTTAGAATCGGTCGAATTAAAACTCGATTTAAAACATAGCAAGCAGTATTTATGGCTTCCACCCAAAAATATCTAGGTAGGTCATTTTCACAAAGCATGGTGCGTGCCATTTCTTCAAGAGTTCTATTTTTTCTTTCTACTATCCCATTTTGTTGAGGTGTCCTAGGTGCAGAAAAATTGTGATGAATGACATTTTCAATACAAAATTTATCAAAATCAACATTTTCAAATTTGGTTCCATGATCACTTCTCAAAGATACGATTGAAACCCCTTTTTCATTTAAAACTCATTTATGAAATCTAATGAATTCAGAAAAAATTTTATCTTTATATGCTAAAAACATGACCCATGTAAATCATGAGAAATCATCTACAATAACTAGATCGTACTTCTTACCTCCCAAACTAGATGTTCTAGTTAGCCCAAAGAGGTCCATGTGAAGCAACTCCAAGGGTCTAGATGTAGAGATTACTCATTTTGGTTTGAAAGAGGATTTGGTTTGTTTTCCAAGTTGACATGCAATGCAGATCTTGTCTTTTTCAAAATTGAGTTTAGGCAAATCCTTTATCAAGTTCTTTTTGCTAAGTTTTGAAATTAAATGCATGCTTGCATGTCCTAGTCTACGATGCCAAAGCCAACTAGTTTCATCGATCTTGGCTTCCATTGCCACTAGGCATTGACCATTTTGAATAGGGAGATCATCAAGATCAACCATATAAATATTGCCATGCCTATGACCAATGAACTTAATGCCATTGTCATCTAAACTAGAAACAATGCACAAAGAAGATTCAAAAATAATTTTAAAATTCTTGTCGCAAAACTGGCTAATGCTAAGCAAGTTATGTTTCAAACCATCAACATATAAGACATTATCAATATAAGAAGAAGGGGTGATATGGACTTTACCAATACCGATAATTTTGCCCTTTCCATTATCACCAAAAGTTACATTGCCACCATTTTGATATTCGAGCAATGAGAACTGCTCCACATCTCCTGTCATATGCCTTGGGCAACCGCTATCAAGTGGAGACTTTAGGTACCCAAGCCATCTTGGATCCTTTTAGGTTAGTGGCATTGGTTCCTTTCGGAACCCAAACTTTCTTAATGTTACTTAATCTTCTTTTGTTGCACATATAAGATTTATGTCCTTTAATACCACAAGTATAGCAAGTAATAGATGAAGATGCAGGCACAAAAAAACTTTTAAAAAGTTTTTGTTTCTTATGAGTTCTGAATCCTAAACCTACTTTATCAAAAACTGCTCTTTGGTTATTCAAAAGCAAATTCAATTTTTCAGAACTATAAGTAAATCTTTTTACAAAAGATTTTAATTTTTCAATTTCTTCTTCATATCTTTTGTTTTCATCCAAAATTTCTTTGCTTTGTTTTGACAAATTTTCATTTGAAAGTGAAGAACTTTTCTTTTTCAAGACTTCTTTTTCTTTTTCAAGTGCTACAATCTTATCATTTAATTTTTTATTTTGAAGAAGAAGGCTTTCATTTTCACTTGAAAGCTTGTCATTTATTTTGGCTAAATCCAAATTTTGCTTCTTTAAATCTTTATATTTTGATTTTAGTTTTTGAAATTCTATGACTAATTCGTCAAAGACTTTATAAAGCTCATCAAAAGTAAATTCATTTTCTGTTTCGGAACATACCTCATAATGATCAGCCATCAGATAGAAGTTTGCCACCTCCTGCTGTTCTTCCTCAGAACTGGAGTCCTCACTTTCACTCCAGGTTGCCATCATGGCTTTCTTTCTCAGCTTTCTTCTGCTTTTCTTGAGCAAGGGGCAGTCTACCTTGAAATGGCCGGGTTTTTTGAATTCAAAACAAGTAGGCTGCTTCTTATCCTTTTCTTTGTCCTTCTTTTTACTTGGCTCACATTTCAGAGGTTTCTTTTTGAAGTTGAACCTTTTCTTCCTCATGAACCTTCTGAATTTTCTCGCCAATAGAGCCGTCTCATCTTCTTCATCATCTTGTTCGGAGTCATCGCTTGATTCTTCTCTCGCAGTAGATTTGAAAGCGATTACTTTTTCTTTTTGTCAACTTCCACATTATTTTGTTTGAGGAAGAGCTCATAGCTCATCAGTGAGCCCAACAGTTGTTCAAGTGGAAGAGTGTTGACATCCTTGGCTTCTTCAATAGCTGTTACTTTTGCATCCCAAGATACTGGTAGAGACTTGAGAAGTTTATTCACAAGTTCACCGTTAGAAATAATTTTTCCTAGGCTTTTCATGCCATTCGCAATATTTGTGAACCTAGTATACATCTCACTAATAGACTCAGTAGGTTCCATTTTAAACATTTCATACGTATGAATGAGCATGTTAACCTTGGTAGTTTTCACTTGGTGTGTACCCTCATGGATAACCTCAAGTGTATCCCAAATCTCCTTGGCGAAGAGATAATTAGATATTCTATTAAATTCACTTGGGTCAAGAGAGCAAAATAATAGATTCAGAGCCTTAGCATTGAGCTCGATTAGCTTAATGTCATTCTCATCCCAATCATCTTCCATCTTTGAAGTGAGAATGCCATTAACCAATATCGTAGGCTGATGAGGACCTTTTACAATTGTCCTCCACAAATTATAGTCAAGAGCTTGAATAAAAATGCGCATGCATGTCTTCCAGTATGTGTAATTTGTGCCATTGAAAAGTGGGGGATGATTTGAAGCTTGACCTTCAACTATATCCATTCCTATTGGGGCTGCCATGATCTTTTACTCAAAATCCTTGGACCTACAAGAGAGTACCGGTGCTCTGATACCACTTGTTGCCCAGAAATGGAGCCCAAGAGGGAGGTGAATTGGGTCTTTTTGAAAATTTAAAACAATAATGTGAAGGATTAGTGGTGCTAGTAAAAAATGATAAATTAAATGCAAGAGATTTATAGTAGCGAAAAATAATAAGTGAGTAGCAATAATCAAAGAGCAAGAGAGGAAGAGGGAAATCACACACAAACACAAGGTTTATAGTAGTTCGGTGCAAACCTAGCACCTACATCCACTCCCCAAGCCATCCATGGGAATTTCACTATAATCCAAACAAGATTACAGCTGACTTGTTTTTCACAAGGCTCACAAGTCAAAACCTAAGTTGGTTTTGTCACCTAGGCTTACCAACAAACCTTGACACTTGTTTTGTCTTCGGGCTCACAAGTTAACCCTAGTTGGTTTTATCCCTTTGGCTCACCAACAAACCACAACAACCTTCTTTCAAGACACCCTTGAAAGCAAGGTAAAATCACAATATAAAAATAGATATACAATTTTAAAACTAAAACAAACTCTCTTCAAGAGTAGAATGAAATCTTTGAAGCTCAAGTTGATGCTTTGTCTTGACTCTTCTTTGGAATATCCTTCAAAGTACCGCTTTTGGAATGATGTAAGGATAAGCTTGTAGGCTTTTCAAGGAATCAAACTATAAAAGGCTTTTGATGTGAAGTACTTGAGAGAATATGGGCTTTTTGGCTTTTGAATAGACTTGAATACACTTCAATGTACTTCACTTTCTTTAGAATGAGGTTGGTGGAGGTTAAATACACCAAGAACCTTCCAAAAAATGGTTTGTGACCGTTGGAACCTCGGATATAGCCATTTGGAGCTTGAAAAGCAACTTCTTCAAGTCAGAAAAATAGATCTGTTAGAGCTGTCAGGCTTCAAGTGTCGACACTTGGCTGTCAGGTATCGACACTTGGCTGTCATGTGTCGACACTTGATCTCTAGGTGTCGACACTTGAACTTTCAAGTGTCGACACTTGATGCACAGGTATCAATACTTGACACAAAAATCCTCAAATGATAAAGTTTTATATTTTCAAAATTCTTAGTTCTTGAGTCGACACTTGGAAATCTAAGTATCGACACTTGGTATCGACACTGAGTTCTGGGTGTCGACACTTGGCGTGCCAAGGATTTTTGTTCGTGCCAAATGCTGAAGTGTCGACACTTGACTTTCCAGGTGTCGACACTTGACTTTCCAGGTGTCTTCACTTGACTTTCCAGGTGTCGACACTTGAGATTGAAAAGCTCAGATTCAAGTGTAAACTATCCCAAAAACATAAATATAAATTTTGAAACTTAAATGAATCATAAACACATAATATTTAAACATGTAGATGCCCTTTTTCCATGAAGAGGATGTCCAGATTTGCGAGAAATGCTCCATGCCATGACGTGCCATGAAACATAAGTTTTTGAGATTTTGAGGTGCTTTCTTCCTGAAAACTCATAACTTGAATTACACATTAGTATACAATATGCACTCAATGTTTTGTTATTCATCAAAATCACTGGATGGAGCCAACATTTAGATCTTCATGCATGGCCATCATCCAGTTTGGGTCAGATTCAGCTTCTTCTAAGGTATGAGGTTCTATTTGTGATACAAAGGCTAGGTAGTCATGTACTTTTCTATGTGATGACCTAGTCCTAATACCTTGTGAAGGATCACCAATAATTAATTCTCTTGGATGAGAAGTTACGTACCTCCATTCCCTTGGTAGATCAGCATAATCTTTACTTTCCATTTCTTCTCATTCTTCAATTGGTCTTTCTTGTATGCTCATGTCTTCTAATTTCTTTTGAAATGTACCTGCATTATTGTCTATACACTCTTCTTTCTTAGAAAGAGAAGGGTTAGTTTCATCAAAAATAACATGCATGGATTCTTCTATAGTTAGAGTTCTTTTGTTAAATACTCTATATACTTTGTTGTGTAATAAATAACCAAGGAAAATTGCTTCATCTGATTTAGCATCAAATTTTTTTAGATTATCTTTACCATTGTTAAGCACAAAACATTTACAACCAAATACATGAAAATAATTAATGTTGGATTTCTTTTCATTCCAAAGCTCATACGGGGTTTTCTTCAAAATAGGATGGATCAAAACATGGTTCAAAATATACAAGCAGTGTTCATCGCTTCTGTCCAAAAGTATCTTGGAAGATTGCCTTCACATAACATTGTTCGGGCCATCTCTTCCAAAGTCCTATTTTTTCTCTCTACAACACCATTTTATTATGGTGTCTTATGAGCAGAGAAGTTGTGATCAATATCATTTTCTATGCAATAATCATCAAAAAAATAATTTTTAAATTCGATGCCATGATCACTTTTTATTGAAACTATTGAAAGATTTTTCTGATTTGAAACCTTTTTGTAAAATTTTTGAAATACTTTAAAGGTTTCATCTTTGTGATCAATAAACAAAATTCAAGTAAATTTATAAAAATTGTCTACTATCACAAGAGCATATTTCATACCTCCTAGGCTTATGGTCCTAGTTGGTCCAAATAAGTTCATGTGAAGTAGCTCAAGAGGTCTAGTAGTTGAAATCATATTTTTGGGTTTAAAGCTCCCCCTAGTTTGTTTATCCATTTGGCATGCATCACAAACATGATCATAGTCTACTTTAAATTTAAGCATGCCTCTAACTAGATTTTTGAAAATTAACTTGGCAATTGTATGCATGCTAGCATGACCAATCGTCAATGCCAAAGTAATCAAGACTCCTTGTTCTTAGCATTCATTGTAACTAGACTGGAACTACTTGACATGGAAAGATCATTAAGGTCTACCACATAAATATTTTCAAGTCTATGTCCCATGAACTTACTGCTAAATCAAGAGAGTTTGTCATAGTATACATAGATAATTCAAAGATAACCTTGAAGCCTTTATCACATAATTGACTAATGCTTAATAAATTATGCTTCAATTTATCTACTAGCAATATATTTTCAATAAAAGTATAGGAGGTTATCTTGATCTTACTAATTTTGATTATTTTCTCCTTGCCATTATCTCCAAAAGTAACCATACCTCTTTCTTTCATCTATAGGATGATAAATTGATCATTGTCACCCGTCATATGCCTTGAATAGCTACTATCGAGATACTATCTTTTCTTTAATTTTTGGACTGCAAGACATTCCTATAAGACAATCAAGAAGTTCTTTTACATACCCAAGCTAACTGGGTCCTTGTAGGTTAGCAGAGGTGGTTCCTTTGGGAACCCAAATCTTTCTTATTTTACTCTTGACATTTCTAAAGATGTTACATTGAAAAGCTTTGTGTTCTAACCCTTTGCATGCATAACATTCAACTATAGAATTCTGAAAGGATGCAGATTTTAATATTCTAGATGTTGATGCATGATATGCAGATATAAAAGATTTTCTATTTAAGCTCTTAGGAACATACAATGTAGCTTTAGAAGTAGAAGAAGAAATATTTGCTGTAAAAGCTTTTTAAGATTTCAATTTTAGAACATAAGCTTTTGGTTTCACAAAAGTAGTAGCTGAAATTTTATTTGAAGTTGAAGAATTAAAATCAATTCCAGCTTTATTTCCAGAAATTCTTTGTTCTTTTAAAATCAACTCAAGCTTGTTTGAAGATAATGTAAGTTTTTCAACAAGTGGCTTGAGTTTCTCAACCTCCTTTTTCAAATCATTATTTTCAACAGTTAAAGCTTTGTTCTTGTCAAGACATGCATTGTTTTCAGTTTTCAAAGCTTTAAACTTTTCAAAAAAGACATGTAAATTCTTTTGCAATATATTATTCTTTTCTGAAATTTTTTCTTTTTTCTTTAGTAAATAGTCATTGATATTTTTTAAGGATCTAATCTTTACTCCAACCTTTTTGAATTCAGATAATAAATCATGAAAAGCATAATTCAATTCATCAAATGTAAACTCTAATTAAGGTTTGGGGGAGTTATCTTGTCTTCGAGATCCATTAGACATAAGTTAGCAATTTTTGTGGTCTCTTCTTCTTTAAATGAAGTCGACTCCTCGCTGTCGCTCCATGTAGCAACCATCGCTTTCTTTTTCTTTTTCTTGAAAAATTTCTTTAAAAGTGGACAATCTGGACGAATGTGCCATGGTATCTTACATTCATAGTATGTGGGCACTTGATCTTTTTCTTTTTCTAAATCCTTGTCCTTGTCCTTGGAGTGCTCTCCTCATTTATGGAAATTTTTATTGTATCTTCCTTTCTTCTTTTCCATAAACCTTCTAAATCTCCTCATGATCATTACGATATCTTTGTCTTCTAGATCATCTTTAGAGGAGGTGCAGTCATCTTCTGATTCCTCATCTTTCTTTGAGTCCAATGCAGCTTTGAAGGCTATTATCTTCTTCTTCTTTTGATCATCATCAGTCTTATGCTGCATGGCCAATTAATGTGTGATGAGTGAACCCATTAATTCATCCAGAGATAAGGTGTTTAAATCTTTTGCTTCCTAGATAGCAGTCACTTTGGAATCTCATTTGTCTGGAAGTGATCTTAGGATCTTCTGTACTAAGTCAGTATTTGAATAAACCCTGCCAAGACTTTTCAAACCATTAATAATATTTGTAAATCGAGTAAACATGGCAAATATGGTTTCAGTAGGTTCCATTTTAAATAATTCATAACTGTGTACAAGAAGATTTATTTTTGAAGTCTTCACTTGGAAAGTTCCTTCATGGATCACTTCAAGTTTGTCCCAAATTTTCTTTGTGGAAGAGCAAGTAGAAATTCGATTAAACTCATTAGCATCCAAAGCACAGTATAATAAATTCATTGCTTTGGCATTTAATTCTTCCATCTTCATGTCGTGTTCATCCCAGTCCTCTTCAGGCTTTGGGACAACCATGCCGTTAATTTTAATCATGAGAATTTGTAGCCCTTTTAAAATGACCTTCCATAATTGAAAATCGACAGCTTGTATATAAATTTTCATTCTAGCTTTTTAGTAAGAATAATTAGTGCCAGTGAAGAGTGGAGGTTTATTGGTAGATTAGCCTTTGGCCAAGGATGTACTCATGGGATGAGCCATCAATCCTTACTCTAAATATATTCAGAGATATTGCTCTGATACCAGTTATTGCCCAGGTGGCTTTCCCAAGAGGGGGGTGAATTGAGAATTTAAAAAATTTAAATAATAATGTACTCTTTGAAATCCCTTATAAGTGTTAAGTGCTGTGGTAGGATAATTGAATGCAAAAGCGAAATCAAACAAGATAGGCACAACATAAACACACGCAAATTATAGTAGTTTGAAGCAACCTAGCTCCTACATCCACTATCTAAGATTATCACTTGGGATTTTTACTATATCCCACACCAAAATATAATTGGATTATTTTTACAGGCTCACAATCCAAACCTCTACACTTTGATTTTTAAATCGGGCTCACCAAAGAAACCCAACTTGGTTTGACCAGGATCACCAAGAACCCAACTTGGTTTAACCACAGGATCACCAAGAACCCAACACTTGGTTTTAACACAGGCTAACCAAGAACCTATTTAGTTTTTAAACCGAGCTCACCAATAACCCAACAATTCAATAAAAGAATTGTAAAGAAAAGCAACTTAAAGACAAACAAATAAGCATGGCACATCACTCATCACCATTCGGTCCCTTATCATCTTGGAGGCAAGGAAAGCCTCCTCTGGGGAGGTGAAACACCTCGAGGATCCTGCAAAATGTCAAGGTCAGTCAAAATAGCAAATAATAAAAGAGAAAAGGAACTAGGATTTTGAAGGAATCGGGATTAGAGTTAAGAGATGGCAGCCAAGGAGGAAGAAGCTCCTTATCTTGGATGACAGCTAGGGCTTCCTTTCCTTGGGCGTGGCTAATCTCCAAGGATGCAAAAGAATACTAGGAAAGCAGGGTTTTGATCAATGAACACAAGGAGAGCACACAAGAATAAGAGAACCAATACTAGAACACCAAACATAAAGCAATTACTCAAAATTCAGCAAGGTTGTATTCATAAGAAAAAGTTGATTACAAGAGGGGGAGGGGTGGGGTATTTATAGAGTTTCCATGATCTTTAACTAGGGTTACACTCTTGGGTTACAAGTCCTCTCCTAGCTAAGTTAGAAAAATAAATCTTAAAATAATTAGGAGCATAAATCCCAATTAGGTTAGTATTTAACCTAGTCTTCTCCTTCTCCCTTCATGCTTTGACTATTCCACTCAAGGATACCTCTTGGACTTGGTTAACACTTCAAGGATGCCTAGGAGGGCATGTTGGGCTTCTAGGGACAGCAAGGGGCTGGCCCAAAGGGGCTTGGCGCATAGGCTTGGGCCTCCTGGAAGCTGGGGTGGCCTGGTAGCCTGGTAGCAGGAATATTCCATGAAATCTTGCTTCTTTAGGGCTTGGGCTTGGCACTTGGGCTTGATTTTTTTAGGCTAGGATGCAGGTGGACCTCTGGAATCATGGATGCCCTTGTTTAGGAATATACTCTGGCATCTGGGGAGGAATCTAGGTATCTGGAGAACATCTGGAAAGAATCAGGGTTTCTGGAAGCATCTTGGATCCTAGGTTGTCACACAAAATCCAATAGACTGATGAAGTGGCCTATGACTCCTAGATGTGGCCTGGTGGAACTCCAAAATAAGGTAACCTCTTCTCTTATACAAAAATTGGGCTCATACTAGACTCATAATTGATGTACAGGATTCAAAATACTGACTAAGTTGAGGGTTGAAACAAATCAACTAATCTCAACTTATTACTAGACTCAATCTTAATTGATTACAAAATATTTAAAACTTTGACACATGACTTATTAAACTATATGGAATCCAGGGATCTGTGTCTGATCATGTGCCTGTGGTGCCGAATCAGGTCATGGTACCAAAGGATGCAATGTAGCGGCTAGCTACATCATGGGTTATGGTGCTGTGAGTAGTCGACACCATGGAAGGAGGTTGCATCGCAGGGAGTGGTGCGCCCTATGATGCGGGGGTGGCTTGAATAGCTTGAACGATTGCCACTAAGTTTTGAACCTACTAGAAGAGTATATTGAACTTCTTCAAACTAATCACTGCTAGCTATAAGGGTGAAAAGGCTTCTATCGATGTTGGTGGGGCCTAGTTGTTGGCTTGGCTTTTTACTGGTCAGGAAGTGGTGGTGTTAGTGTAGAGGATGAAACTTTTTTGGATGGCATTATTAACCTACCCTTGAATCGTGCTCCTCAAAACTATATAAGGATCTTCATCAAATCTGTTAATGCCAAAATCCATCTGGCATTGAGATGCTTGAGCTAGTGGCAAAAGGGGTCTTTAAAGGGTGGGACCTATAAAAAAGTGATGGGGCATGGGATTGGGGAAGGATTGTCGGTGAGCTGAAAAGTCACCGAAGATTAGGATACTACTTTTTTTTTTTTTTTTTGATAGGGAGGTGGTGAAGGAACAATAGAGTCAGAAGGCATGAAAATTGGACTCTCATGGACTTGGAACTTACATTCACGGAGAGACCTCTCACCTCTACGGCATCTCACCCACCCCACTACATGTAGCCTAAGGCATCACAGCCATCTCACTACATGTGAAGCCTAGGGCATCCCACCCAAATCACTACCTGGGGCCATGAAGAAAAATCTCTAAGACCATAGAGGGGACTCGATGAGAAATGGGATAACTAGGGCCTCATGTCCCTCGATGCTTGAAAGTGAAGGCATAGGGTCTCACACCCCTCGGTGCCCGAAAGCGAAGGTAAGACGGGCCTCACGCCCACTCCTTTACGAAGGTAGAATGAAGAATCACTCTTCCCTAAAAACTCGTCTTCATTAACCAATTATTTATAAAGGAATGGGGTGGTATTTATAGATCTTTCTAACCTTTATTTGAATTTGAATACAAGATAGAAAGATAAGGATGGTTCAAATTCAAATACAAGATAAGGCCTATCCATATCTCAATCCTAACCAACCAAAACTAACTAAATCAAAATTCAAAATAATCGATAAAGATAAATTCCTAAATCCTAAACTATCCTAAAAATCTGATAACTTATTTTTGAATTTGAATTCAAGAATGGTGCTGCTTCAAGATCCGTGCTGCTTCAACATTCGTGCTACTCCGAGATCCGTTCTGCTTCGAGATTCATGTGGGCTAATGTCCTCATCATTCTCTTGAGGTGGGGAGAACTCGACTCCATCGAGTTTGGATTTGGTAAACCACATCCAATCAAAAGAGGCTCTGCTCTGAGATCAGTGTGGCACTGAGATCCATATGGCTTTGAGAATCGTGCAACTTTGAAATGCAAGTAGCTCTGAAAATTGTGTGGCTTTGAAATCTATGCAGAGCTTGAAGTTGGCAAGGGGGAGGGGAATTTGCTTTCACGTTCGTGTAATGCCTCCCCTTCTTCTTCACAGACCGATGAAGAGAAAACAACGGCCAGTGCAGAGGTCGTCATGGCTGGCGGAGGGCATGGGTAGCCGACGGGAAGCAGGGAGGAGATTCGGTGGGGTTGATCTGGGTTGATCCGATGGGGCAGGGCAGATCTGGGCTATGTCAGACTGATGAGAAGAGGAGGCCAGGCGAAATAGAGGGGGGGGAACTCCCGGCAGGCTTCGCTAGCGATGACACTAAGGCGGAGGCGACAGCACGGACGGGAAGAAGGGATCCAGTGGGGCGTCAAGCGAAACTGGTTATCACAGCCAATGGGGTTGGATGGATGGTTCGGATAGCTCGAGGGGCCACGGCTTGGGGAGGCAGCGAGGATGGTTCGGTGGCTATGGGATCGGTGACCAAACAGCAGAGGAAGGGGGCTGTGGATGGAAGCATCGACCACGGTCGGTGGCTTTGGAGGCATTGATCGGAGGAATGGAGGGTGGTGATGGTTCCACTTGGGATGATCGGGAGTTCAGGGCAGCAAGGAGTTCCAGATGGCATGCTCGGTCAGGCGAACGATGGGGTCGGTGTGATCGTGGAAGGGCATGATCGGTTGATTCCCGGTCGTCGACTGCTAGCGATGGAGCAGGGAGGCTTCATGGAAGGCGGTGGGCAGAGATTGGGTTGGATCTAGACGGACAATCAATGGAGGTGGTTCTTTCGATGGGGCTCTCCGATTGGGAAGGGTAGTGTTGGGAAGAGAACGCCGCTGCAATAGGCCGGTGGAGCAAGAACAGGGAAGAGAGAGAACGATGACGGGGGACTGGTGAGAGGATATGGGATGATTCAGGAACATGAAACATACCCTAATTCTTAGACTCTAATACCAAATTGATGGGGCACGGGATAGGGGAAGGATCGTCGCGAGCTGAGAAGTTACCAAAGATTAGGGTACTACTTTTTTTTTGATAGGGAGGTGGCGAAGGAACAATGGAGATGGAAGGCAGGAAAATTGGACTCTCATAGACTTAGGACTTACATTCATGGAGAGACCTTTCACCTCTAGGGCATCTCACCCACCCCACTAAATGTAGCCAGGGCATCCCACCTATCTCACTACATAAGGAGCCTAGGGCATCCCATCCAAATCGCTACCTGGGACCGTGAAGGAAAATCTCTAAGACCATAGAGGGGACTCGACGGGGAGGGGATAACTAGGGACTCACGCCCCTCGATGCCAAAAGCAAAGGCATAGGGTCTCACACCCCTCGATGCCCGAAGGCGAAGGTAAGACGGGCCTCACCCCCACTCCTTTACGCAGGCAGAACGAAGAATCACTCTTCCTTAAAAACTCATCTTCATTAACCAATTGTTTACAAAGGAATGAGAATGGTATTTATAGACCTTTTCAACCCTCATTTGAATTTGAATACAAGATAATAAGATAAGGATGGCTCAAATTCAAATACAAGATAAGGCCTATCCATATCTTAATCCTAACCAACCAAAACTAACTAAATCAAAATTCAAAATAATCGATAAAGATAAATCCTAAACTATCCTAAAAATCTGATAACTTATTCTTAAATTTGAATTCAAGAATGGTGCTACTTCAAGATCCATGCTGCTCCGAGATCCGTACTGCTTCAAGATTCATGCAGGTCGATGTCCTCATCAACTTGGTATCGAGCTAGAAAATTAGGGTATGGTTCATTCCCCCTCACCAGCCCCACCGTTCTCATCTATCCTAGATTTCCCTTCACCATCATCATCGTCCTCAGCCCCAAATCGTGACCACCACCGTCCGGAAGACCTCCTCTCCCTGTCTAGGGTCCGGAAGCTCCTGGATGCCTTCCTCATCTACCAAGAAGAGGTCCATGTGATCCTCTTCAATAGCAAAGGGATCCTCTCCTGTGCCCCTCCCAACCGCCTCATCTCCGCCTTCCTGATCGCCTCCGAGCCAGCATCCCTGCACCACCCACATCGCCCCATGGCCCTCCCTGAGTTCGACACCGGTCTCATCAAGTCCCTTATGCTTCTTCCTTTAAAATGCCCTCAAAGCCTCCCGCACCCTCCCTGTCAAATGCTAGTCCACCGAGAACATGGACTCGGTCCTTCGCTTCCTCAAGGAGATCGACCTCACCCGGCCCACATCAAGACCCTCATCTCCTGGCACCCCCGCCTCCTCTGCACCAACATCCGAAAGACCCTCACCCCTCACGCCCGTGAGCTCGAGTCCGATGGTTTTGTTGACTAGATGCTCATCCAGTTGCTCTGCTCCAACCCCTACACCCTCTCCCTCAACGGCATTCTCCCCTGCCTCCGCTCCTAGCACGACTTCCTCGACAGCGACGAGCACAACCTCCTCCATGCCTTGAGGAACAACCGCACCCTAATCCACTATGACATCAACCAGAAGATCATTCCCTACATCACCCCTCTCCGCAAGCCCTCCCCCATCATCTGGTTCCAAGCGAGACTGTATTCCGTCATCCCTAAGCTCCACGACAGCCTCGGCTAGCTCGTGGCCAACCATAGCGACGATCTCATCCTCATCCGCAACACCCAGTTCAAGACCCTCACCTCCCATAGGATCGAATTCATCAATAGCCCCATTGGAAGATCCATCTCCGTGAAGCCTCCCATCTCTGCCCGATCTTCATTGACACCACCTCCCGCCAGATCCTCTCCGGTAAGGGAATGGCTCTGAAATCCGATCCCACAGCCACAGACTCCCTCTCCAGATCCACCCCCTCTCTGGATCAGCCTGTGCCACCACCAGGATCTCCAACATCGCTAGCTGCCTCCATCGTGACCACCATCATCCGAGCCGCCATCTCCACCCCAGCGTCGTCGCCGATGAACGCCCACAGGACTGGCCTCCGAAGACCTCCCCTGTTCTCTCTACATCAGCCAGTCCATGGAGAAGGAAGGTGCCTGCACGAATGTGAAAGCAGATCCATTCACTATGACTTTTCATACAGATCTCAAAGCTGCATGGAACTAAACCTGTATAACTTTCAAAGCTGCATAGATTTCATAGCAGAGCTGGAAAAAAAAAATCATGGTTATCTCAAGCTAGGGTCTTGAATCCCAGAAAAATGATATCAAGCACAAGACTGGAGACTTGAAGCCTGACTCGACGGAGTCGAGTTCTCCCCACCTCAGGAAAATGATGGGGACATCAACCAGCACGAATCTTAATGCAACACAAATCTTGATTCAGCATGAATCTCGATGCAAATAAATTTAAATTTGAAGATTGGTTTGTTTTGTTGGTTAGGATTGAGTTATCTAGTATAGATAGGCCTTATCTTGTATTTGAATTTGAATCCTTATATTTCTATCCTATATTCAAATTCAAACGAGGGTTTAGAAAGGTCTATAAATACCACCCTCAGTCTTTTGTAAAAAAAGAAGGTGAATGAAAATGAATTTTTAGAGAAGAGTTATTCTTCTTTTTTGCTCCGCATGGAGAGGGTAAGAGGCCCAACAATTGTTCTATAAGGAGAGCACGAGATGTGCAACCCCAGAACATGATGCGAGGTCATGTCAGTTATCCCCCTACCCTTTGATTCCACATTCTTTACCATGCTCACGACCTTTAAGATTCATCCCAACAGCTCCATGTAGTGAGGTGGGTGGGATGCCCTAGAGGTGAGAGGTCTCTCCGTGAGTGTGAGTTCCAAAGTCCATGAGATCCAAATATGTCTTCCATCCCCATCACCTTAGATAAAAAAAAAAAAATCTAGTGGTACCGTAATCTTTGGTGACTTCTTAGCTTTTCAACGATCCTTCCCTTGATCCTATCCCCCATCAAAAAGCTTTGGCCAGAAGGTATTTTAGTACGGACCTTCTGACACCAAGTCAAATTTCTAGCTCAATAGTATGGGGAGTGTGAGGCATAGTTTTGGCATACCTTTGGGGCTCCCAAGAAGCCTCCTTTTGTAGGCAAGAGTAGGGGCAATTTTGGGATAAAGAGATCTCGGTAGATTTGGTGAGAAGTAATAGGATCGGAGATCCTATCATGCAGGCTACTAGGGGATCTCCTATCCTTATAGAATATCTACTCCTCTTTAATTTGGACTTTGTTCTTTATATGGGATCAGCCATGTTTCTTAATGATGACATGATGACTACATAGGTTGAGCCACACTCTTCTTAATTATAAAGATATGGCGGTGATTAGCAATCATGGAGCATGATGTGACCCTATGGTCATACAATATGGGGAGTGGAAATGAGCATTAGATGTGTAACCTTTGAAAGGTCCAAATAGGAATGTTGCCTAAGGATCTGTTCATCATCGAAAACAAAAATTAGGGATCAATTCGAGCTCTCCTATCAAAGCCGAGGAATGGTCGATTAGAAGATATTTGATCAGATTGCCCTAGTCAAGGGCGAGATGTGTCGATAGCCTTCAAAGGACTGACTGATGAGGAGGCATCGATCGCTACTGAGGCTGGATCAGGTAGAGATAATTGGCAGGTGGTGCTTGGCTAGGTCTGGTTGGTCAGGAGAGGTGCTAGTTTTTCTAATGAGGGATCAATCGTACAATGGGATCACCTACCATTAAACATCCAATCGGATCGAGAATGCTCAGAGCATCGGAGCTAGGAGGGAATCATAAACTGATTAAGAATCAAATCCGATGAATGGTTGGTGAACATACATACTCAATTCAATGAATGATCGATGGGCATGTAGCAGGGGTGACCGACCAGACTCATTAAGTTGGTTAGATCCAATCTTTGAACAATTGGCCAATATGTAGAAGGGCCATCCCATATCTTTGGGTCGATCAAGATTTTCCCTAACAATGGTCAAATTTATATATATGTCCATCAGTAAAAAAATAATTTTTTAATACTAAGATAGCAATATCATCTTCAATCAATTTTATATAATGATTATAATTACATAACCCTTTATATAATGCTATTTATAGTTTTATTATTTTGTAAAAGTACTTTATTGAATTAATTTGAAAAGATATAAAAAGAAATTCAATCATTATACATATATTTTATTGAAAATATTTTTTCAAGTATGAATTACCACTACTTAGAAATTAATCAAATACTAACTCTCTAATGGTATTTGTTTTACCTTCTCTCTCCACAAAATAAGCATAGAACTTACCACTTTTTTATCATCTCTCTTTTACTTTTTATATTGAATATGATAATTTGACATGGGATTTATTTTTCTGTATTAGATTATCTCCAACAAAATGGACCATAGTTAAGAGCTTTTGGTAGGAAAATATGTTGCCTTTGAGAAAATGAAACAGAGCAATGAATGGCAGAAACTATATACAAATGTTATTCCAAAATCAATTTTATTATGGTGAAACAAAATCATAAAAATGATAATGATTCCAAATAACCCTAACATGTTTTCTCAAGTTTATATTCAAAGAACTTCTTTATGTACCCATTTAGAGTACATAAACCTACTTCTTTATGCATTCATAAACCCTCTCCATCTACTATTTCCTTGGCTTTTTTTTGGTACAAGCGGGTGATCACACTAGTCTCGTGTGAGTGCATCTCAAATAGTCAGAGTACAAAATGTTCTACAAGGTCCAAGAGCAAACATCACCCTGCCACCAGGTCCAATCACCATAATAGTTAGCAACAAAAGATAATTCAATTTGTTATGCTTTCGCCTCTTGAAAGACATATCGAATAGACATCATGATGGGATGATGAAGGAAGCTCTAGATATTTCAAAGATTTAGATGGACCTTGAAATGCTTTGCCTTATCTCTGATCCAACCAATGACCATGGTAGAATCACCTTCAACAATAATCCTCACTACTTAAACTCTTGCTTAACATAGATAATGCCTGTCCAAGCAACTCAGAGCTCCGCTTCCAGAATAGATGGCTCAAAAAGATATGACCCTCCCGTAGCTAGCAGCTTAGTGTTCAAACCATGGATGACAAAGCCAGCAACTCCTTGCCATCCTTAACACTGCCATTAAAGTTAACCTTGACAAACCCAGCAATGGAGGCTCCCAAGAGATGAAAAGAACACTCCGAGTTACTGCAGGTATAGCATGGGAGTCCCAGTGAGCTAGGGCTTCAATGGTTGGGCGAGTAGTATCGAAATAGTTGTGCTTTATAGCTAAGGACAAAGCTCTATCAAAAACTCAATGAGCATGCATAATCTTAGTTTCCAATACTGGACTATTCCTGGATAACCAAATCTAATAAATGACATATGCTATCCTACCCCCAAGTGTTGGTCAATCCCTTCACATTGCTCCTATGCATCGTATCTAGAAAGGAACTCAACCATGAGGTAGTACTAGCCCACCAAGGTTGGCCACCTGCCATCCTCCAGATCATTCTCGCTTTGGACAATGGAGGAGAGTATGCTTAGTGGGCTCCTCTTCAAGCCCACAGACTGGGCAAGCTGTCAGAATATCCATATCCCTATTTTTAAGAAGCACCCTCATTGGAAGTCCATCCCAAGCAACTTTCCATCGAAACAGCCTGATCCTAAAATGGGCTACCACTTTTCAAACCCAAGCAACCTGAATCCTCTTATCTAGCACTATCATACTCAACTCGATAAAGTCCCTTATAGGGATCTTAGGGTAGCATGATCGGTCCCAAACTCTCAAATTCTGGCTTTGATGGATAGGAATTAGGGTAGCAAAAATCCTATCAGCTAGCTAACTACCAAAGAGGTGAAATATATCATGTGTCCTCCAGCTTTTGCCATCCTCTGTCATCAAATCATATACCCGTATATAGTCATCCACCTCAATGCTAATGTAGGTCGGCCAATGAGACGGGGGCAAGTTGGAGATCCAAGCCTCCTAGCTCACACCAATGGAAGTCCAATCCCCAACTAACCATCTAACCTTAGCATAACAATAGGGGCACAAATACAAATCTCCTTCTAGATGGAGCATCCATGCACACTCCAGATCTTTGACTCCTGACTTAATGCTCCATACCCAGCCATCATCACCCTGTACTATAAGCAATTAGGCTAGGTAAGGAAATGAGCAGCACGCTTGGCAATCATGACCTTCTGCATAACCAATAAGGACCAAATTCTCAGGCCTCCATCCTGTACAGGCTGATAGATCACGTCCCAAGATAATAGATGAACTCCACAGCTACCATGCCAAGTACCCTACAAGAAGTTCTTGAGTTGCTACTCTAGACATCTGAGACAAGAAATTGGCACAATTATATTCACTAGGAGGTAGAGCAGGGTGGAACACAAAATCAAGTTCATTAGGGTCACCCTACCTATCATGGAGAGTGTATCAACTTACCAGCCCTCGAGGCGGTCCTCGATTGCTGCTCCATAAGTTGACAGTCAGATCTTCGAAGTCTCTACCTTGTGATAGGAACTTCTAGATAAGTAAAGGACTCGGTTTGCTTTGAGATTCTCAATCTCTTTCGAATCACCTACTTCACTTGGGTTTTCATCTTGGGCTAAAAATGATTAAAGACTCCTATAGGTTTACTAGTTTTCCAGATATTCGGCAATAAGTCCCAACAATAGAAATGAAACACCCTATATTTTGGATGGAGGCTTGACCAATAAGCTGTTAGTCATTTTAAAAAGAAGATATGAGAGAGACATAGTCCGGGAATGCCTCCTTCACCATTCCTATTTATTTGCTATTTTCTTAGCTACCTGTCCATCCATGCTAAATTCTCTCTCATCTTGGTTGCATCGCTGACCTCATCCGCTTAGCTCCCTTCTACCTTATTGCTCCTTAGTCTCCTCTTTGTTTGATATTGATTTGTTTTTTTTTTTCCTTGATGATGTCATTACCCTATCTTCCGCTCCTCTTCCTCTCCCGCTTTTTTGCCATGGCGTCGAGGTTTCTTTCATCCCCAGCCACTTTGCCAACCCAATCCTCGCCCCCCTCCCCCCTCAGGATTAAAAAAACAAAAAAACTAAATATATTTTTTATTTTTAAAATTTTTTAAAAAATGAAAATATTTTTTTATTTTTAAATTATTTTTTAAAATAAAAAGCGACAACAATGTCAAAAGAAGCTTTAGCTTTCAGATTTTACTATCGGCCTTCTCGCACAAAACTTTCCGGCATCTCCGTTGCCTTTCTTTATTTTTATTTTTTATTTTAAGAAATAGAATGGCGCGGAGTCTCAATTATATTATACTTACGTAAAATCTGGAGGATACAACACTCAATCCCAGATCTATTAGTTAAAACAAAGAGTACGGCTACTGAGGTAACCCTTCGTACCTTGATTGCGTGTCACCTTTCTCACCTAGAAGAACACATGCCACCTGGTACCCACCCGTAACTTCAAAATTATTTAGAAGTGTTCATATCAAACTGTAAGCGAATGCAGTGATTCCTCCGGAACAACCTTTGCCTTGCATGGGGGACAAGTCTCCTATTTTGTTCTCATGGAGTAAAAGTAAGTCTTGAGGTCTCCATGGGAGAAAAGCCCATGCAAGCAGGACCTCCACAAGCTTTTGAAGTTCATTAAATTCTAAGTGAAGTTGAGGGATGTTATCATCCATCATGGAGTAGAGTAGGGGCTACTGTTTGTAGGATGGTCAATTATGTATGTACGCATACGGAACTACCCTTCTCAATTTCCTTCCTTAATTTTGTTCCTTTTCCTTTTTCTCTTTATTTACATGCAGATGTTATTGAACGTCTGTCTCCTGCAATGGAGCTGACGAGAATCTTGCCCAATTCCACCTTTTGGCATTTTTGTCCCTCACCGCTAGGGATGTGATCAGACCGAGTTAAGCCAAATAAATGAAAGCTCGAGCTCGGCTCAATTTAAAATACGTAGATTTAAATCCTGATTCGAGATCGATTGAAGCTTGATATTATAAATTAGAGCTCGGCTTGACAAAAAATAGATAAAACTTGAGATCGACTCTATTCAAATATCAACCAAGCTATATCAAAATTTAAATTTAATTTTTAAACCATTAATAATATATATATTATAAATAAAATAATATTATTAAAATTATATAAAAAATTAAATGGGTTTACGAGCTTTCGAACCAAGTAACCTGTTATTCGAGTTTAATTTGAACTTGATAATAGCCGAGTTAAGTCGAGTTTTGTTGGGATATGTCGGTTCAAGCACAGATCAACCACCGGTTAACCGGCCGAAGACACCTCTCCTAAACCAAAGTGCCCGAAAGAGGCCGACCAGATAACGGACAAGCCAAAGCCGAAGGTCTCAACTTCGACCGAAGAGTCAATCTTCGGCCCCCATGGAAGACAGGGTTCTCAACCTCAGCTGAAGACATGGTTTTCATGACTGGCTGAATACACAATCTTCGGCCTACAATGAAGATATAGTGAAGGCTCAGGTAAGCAACCTAAGAGGAGGGGTGAATTGGGTTTTATAAAATTTTTCAACTATTTAATGATGAACTAAAGCAAATATGTGTTAATTGCAAATCAAATGCTTGTGTTTTGGCAATGTATTTGTGTGCTTCAAAATAATATGCAGCGGAGTAAATAAAGTGAATGCACAAAGAAACTATCACACAAACACAAAAAATTTATAGTCGCTCGGTGTACTCCAAGGCACCTACATCCACTCCCCAAGATCCTCTTGGGAATTCCACTAAGATTAGTTTTGTAACATAGGCTCACCAACAACCTTTACAACTTGTTTTGTCTTCGGGCTCACAAGTCAAACCCTAGTTGGTTTCAAGGCTCACCAACAACCACCCTTGGTTTTACGGGCTAACCAAGAACCTAAACAACTTGTTTTGTCTTCGGGCTCACAAGTTAAATCCTAGTTAGTTTCAAGGCTCACCAACAACCACTTTGATTTTCCAAGGCTTACCAAAAACCTCCTTGGTTTTCCAAGGCTCACCAAAAATCTCAAGTAAAACAATGTAAGAACAAATATGAAAGAAAACAATTAAAGCTTTCTAAATAAATGAAATATCTCTTTGAAGTCCTTTGAAAGTTGATGAAGATCTTGTCTTCAAGTTGTTGAAGCCTTTGATTGATACTCGAGGATGTAAACTTTGGATGTTCTCTTTGAAACTTGGAAGCTTGAAGGCTTGAACCATTCAACTCTTGAATCCTTGAAGAATATTCAAAAATCTCACCAAAGGATTACATCCCCATTTAATTTTTGATGTTTATATAGTCCTCCAAATCATAGATGACCATTTATGATCGTTGGGGATGAAAATATAGCCATTTGAAAGCATGTTGGAGAAGTTCTATAGCCCAGAAAACTAGCCATTACAGTCCAAGTATCGACACTTCACCTCCAGGTATCGACACTTCACCTATAGGTGTCGACACTTCATCTTCCAGGTGTCGACACTTCATCTTCAAGTGTCGACACTTCATTCCTGTGAGTCGATACTTGAGACAAAAAACCTCCAGATGGCATAGTTCTGTATTTTCGAAAATCTCAGGCCTTGAGTTGACACTTCATTTGCAAGTGTCGACACTTCTTTTTTTTCAGGTGTCAACACTTCATTTTCATGTGTCGACACGTGCTTGTGCCATTGCTAAAACTTGCTAAATCTTGAGCAAAATCAACCTTTGAGCACTTCAAGTTCTTTCTTATAAATTCCAAAGTCCTTATACTTGATTTTCTATTAATTTAAGGACATTTTCAACTGAAATATAAGCATTTCTTTATTCAACATGGATGAGTACTAAGATCTGATAAACACATTTAAAATACAATAGTACTTATATATACTTAAATATTTTGTCAATCATCAAAATCAAGACTAGAGTCAACAATCTTCCCCTTTTTGATGATGACAAAATCTTTAAGTATATGAATAGGGTAAGCTTAAAAAGATTAACAATAAGATAAACATGTAAGCTCAAAATCAATAAGCACCAAGCTCCCCCTCAAAATATGATCAAAAAAAAATTCTTCAAAAATTTTTCAAAATATGCAAATTTTTCAAATTTTCTTCCTCTTACTAATTCTTTCCTTAAAATTATAATATTTTGCTTTCTTCTCCCCCTTTTGTACTTTCTTTCATTTCTCATATAATTTTTCATGTTTATCATATCTTTTCTTTTCATATTTAACATTTTTTTTCCCTTTTTGATATCATGAAAAAGGATGAAAGGTAATACAAAATAGGAATAAAGGTGGAAAGAATAGAAAGTAGATCATCAAAATCAATACATGAAATCAATTAAACGTGATACCACTTGAAATATGATATAGATTAACCATGATACCACAAAATGATAAGCACATGCAAGAAATGACTAAAGGTATATTATCCGTTCACCTTACTTGTTCATGGGATAAGGCCACAGCGACATCCCAACATGTCATAAGAGATTCCATTGAATGGGAAGAGAGAGTCTTTAAACCCTACATATCTTCTATGACCAGACGGCCATGGTGACTAACCAAATCCAAAGCAGTTACTAGAAATTATTTAAAAATAAATTTTGATACCAATTGAATATGATACCACTTGAATATAACTTCCCTCAAAGGATTAGATTTGAAAATAAGGAGAAGGAGTATTAGAGCAAGTAAAGCATGATATCAAGAAAATATTTAAAGCATGATAACAAATCTTTGAATGCTCCCCCTAAATGTTATTCAACCTTAAAAATATGCATTCATTGAGAAATAAAACATGAAAGCACATCCATCATAATTTCAGATAATTTTTGAGATATGAACATAGATTCTAAGTTTGAAATCAAAGATTTAAAATTTTCAAGATATTCATGATTTTTAAAATACAAAGCATTGAACATTTAAAAATTTTTAGTATGATTTTGAATTCATTTAAAATGATTTGATATCCATACAAATGCTAAAAGTAATTCGATAGCAAGTCTAACTACTGGATTAAGGTTTATCAATATGCATACCTTATTCTTAAATGTAATCCTTAACTATCAGTTCTATACTTATTTCAAATCATTTCTAACTAAAGCATAGATGTCAAAAATGAAAACACATAAAGCATAACAGTTTACTTGAAATGATTTAAAAACTATATTAATCAAAATCAAGTAAAAGTCTAATAATCACAAGTTTAATCATGAGAGCATGAAATCCATCGACATAAAAAATTCATGATTAAAACAAATGACTATTAGTTTAAGCTTGATTCTAATTAATCAATTGAAATATTTTCAAAGCAATATGCATCTTTAGGAGCCCACCTCTGACTTAGGCATCGGAGTGTCCCCCGCCGAAGCAATTCGGCCAGGAATTTATTTTGTAGGCAAACCAGGGAGCGAACCTGTGATCCAGTAGCTTCGTCCGGTTGAAAAGGGAATCTACGCCAATAGATTGGTGTGCCAAGAAGGGGAGACATGTCTAAACATCCATTGTTAAGCTCCCCTCCTTGAGAAAGGGGAAGTGTAAGAAGTTCTTGATAGCAAGAAGAAAGACTCAAATCGCCTCGGCAAGTCGAAGTCTCATTCCTTCCCAAAGGGGTAACCTCCGGTGGGGAATGATATTCTACCTCCCATACTTGTTGTGGGACAGCAGCAGTTCAAAACTCTCCTAAACCATGTAAATGCCCTTACGGCCATAGTTCAGGACTTCTAAGATAAAGCCTTCCAGGTGGGGCATCCGCCAGCCACCTCCAGACACAGCTCTCGATCCTGGAGGAAGAGAGCCCCTCGGGAGAGTCTACTCATCTTTCCCTCCATCCTCGACCCTCTCCTGAGGGTCGAAGTTTGAGAATACATGGGCCTACTGATTCGCTACGAAAGGAAAAAAGGTCTAGGCAGACTCCCTCACCCTCCTCTGAAGACTCCACTCCTGTGGGGAACCCACCGAAGCAAGTTCTCCCCAATTATGATGGGAAGTTCAAAGCCCTCGAATCGGAGATTGCGAAGCTTCGGGAATGAAGGGACCACAATGATCTAGTGGCATGTGAACTGCGCCCTCCTCACACCGACGATATTATGGCCGAAGTTGTTCCTTGGCACTTTAGGGTCTCCCAAATGGAGCCCTACGACGGCACCTCCAATCCTTTTAATCACTTGGGTAGTTTCAAAGCCCACATGATGATCCGAGAAGCTTCGGATGTGATGTACCGCCTCGCATTCTCGGCCATCTTGAAGAAAGCTACTCGGATGTGGTACTTGAGCATACGCCCAGGTACCATTGATTCTTTTTCTCAGCTATAAAAATAATTTGTCTTACATTTCAGGACCTACCATAAGACCCCCCGCACTACGGATAAGCTATTCTTCCTTCACTAGAATGAAGAAGAAAGTTTGCGAGATTACATCTCCAGATTTAATTCAGCCACGCTCGAGATCCCCGATCTCAATGAGCACGTGGCCATGTCTGCATTAAAAAAAGGATTTCGTACATCTAGGCTCACCTTTTTCCGGGACAAGAAGTTCCCTAAAAGCTACATCGAGCTCCTATCGAGAGCTCAGAAATATGCCGACGCCAAAGAGCAAGCGACGAACTAGCGGTTAGCTAAAGGGAAGCCCCCTTCAAAGAAGAAGAACAGCAAGGGATAAGGCCCCCTACTCCCAACAACAACAATAATAACAAATATATCGATCGACGATGGAGTCCCAGGCTTAGAGCATCCGGCAGGAGATTCGACTCCTACACCCCCCTCAACCTTCCTCGAGAAAAGATCCTCTTGGAGATAGAAAAAGAAAACTATCTCCAATGGCCATGTCCCATGAAGGCATCCTCTTCTGCAAGGAATAGGAACAAATACTGTCGATTCCACTGGGACCATGTCCATAACACTGAAGAATGCATCCAGCTGAGAGATGCTATAGAGGATCTTATCAAGAGAGATTATCTGGGATGATATGTTGGTCACCAAGGACCTCGGTCAGAAGCTACAGTTCCCTAGAGGGCCCCTGAAAAGGCTGAACTGCCAAACCAGAGGCCCACCAACAGAGATATGGGGATGATACACCGACCTACCAATTGGAAAAGAGTCGAAGATGGTGCCCTAAAGCGGCTCAAGGACAACAATGCTATTCTCTTCTCTAATGATGACCTCATGGAGGTTCGACTCCCGCATGATGATCCTATTATAATTTCGACCGTCGTGGCCAATTATGATGGAAAATGAATCTTGGTTGATAATGGAAGCTCAGTCAATGTCTTTCTCTATGATGCATTCTCTTGGATGTGCCTACCTAGAAACAAATTACAAAGATCTCCTATACCACTTACTGGATTTGGAGGCAACCAGGTTGATGTTGAGGGAGAAATAATACTACCTGTAACCCTCAGCATCGAACCCTGACAGAAGACACTACCAATCAACTTCACGATAGTCCAAACCTCTTCGGCCTATAACGTGATCTTGGGACGGCCCGTCCTAAACAAATTCCGGGATATAGTGTCGACTTACTACCTCTTGGTATGCTTTCCCACCAGGAATGGCATCGAAGAAGCCAAAGGAGATCAGAGAAAGGTACGACAGTGATTGATGATTCAAGACAAGCACTCCAACAATCCTACAACTTGGGATCAGTTAGATTCAAGATATCCTACTGTAGACTCTGGTGAACCCATGGAGAAAACCATCCCAGTGCCATTGACTGAAGAGGACCCCATCAAGGTCATGCAGATGAAAAGCATGCTTGACGATGAAACCAAAGCGGAGCTGATCTGTTTCCTCAGGATCAATGCTGACGTCTTTGCCTGGTTGGCTTCAGACATGCCAGGGATTCCAGCCGAACTGATTACTCATCGACTGGAAGTCATCCCTGATTATAAGTCGGTCAGGCAAAAGAAGAGGAGCTTCGCCCTCGAAAGATAGAAGGCAATAGATGAAGAAGTGAGCAAGCTCCTTAAGGCAGGATTCATTCGAGAAGCTCATTATCCTGAATGGTTGGCCAATATGGTAATGTGAAGAAGGCTAACGATAAGTGAAGGATCTGCATTGATTACTTAGACCTCAACAAGGCCTGCCCAAAAGATAGCTTCCCTCTCTCTAAGATTGACCAAATGGTCGATGCCACCGCCAATCACCAGCTATTAAGCTTCATGGATGCTTTCTCAGGATATAATCAAATTTGAATTAACCCTAGGATGAGGAGAAGATAGCCTTCGTCAAAGACAAAGGTCTATATTGCTATAAAATGATGCCGTTTGGGCTCAAAAATATCAGGGCGACATTCCAAAGATTGATCAACAAGGTGTTCAAGGATCAATTAGGGGAGAAATATGAAAGCCTATGTCGATGACATGATCATCAAGAGCCTTTTGAGAAAAGATCACATTAAGGACCTCGAAGAATCATTTGGTGCCTTGTGACACCACCATATGAAGTTAAATCCAACAAAATGTGCCTTCAAGGTAACTTCGGGCAAGTTCTTGGGGTTCCTCGTTACCAAACGGTGGATTGAAGAAAACCCTAAGAAAATCTAAGCCCTTAAAGATATGAGGCATCCATCTTATAAGAAGGAAGTACAGCAGTTGACAGGAAGAATTGCTTTCTTAAGAAGATTCATCTCTCGGTCAACCGAGAAATGCCTCCCTTTCTTCAAAGTACTTCGACAATCTCGGGGGTTCAAATGGATCGAAGACTGTCATGCTGCTTTTGAAGAACTGAAAAAGTACTTGGAGACCCCACCTTTGCTCTCTAAATCTTAAGAGGGGGAAGTACTTTACTTATACCTTTCCGCTTCGGACGAAGCGGTCAGTTCAGTCCTTGTCCGAAGAGAAGAAGATGGCTCCCACAAGCCAATCTACTACATCAGCAAAGTTCTGCATGATGCTAAAATAAGATATTCAAAAATGCAGAAGCTGATTTACTTTCTAATAATAATGGCAAAGCGGCTACGGCCTTACTTCCATGGCCATGCCATCGTGGTGCTGGCTGATCAGCCTCTTAAGGCCGTTCTCCAATGCCCTAATACTTCAGGATGAATAGCCAAATGGGCTGTGAAGCTAAGTGAGTTCGACATCAGTTTTCAGCCACGATCGGCTATGAAAGCCCAGGTGCTATCCGACTTCTTGGTGGAGTGCACATGAAGTCCGAAGACAAAGTGTGTCCGCCCAAAGATGAAGGAGACACTCCGAAGAATATGGAGTCTGTTTGGGTACTCCATGTAGATGGGGCCTTCAACTCTGCTGGATGTAGAGTAGGCCTCATACTGGCTGAACCAGATGGGCACACAATGGAGTATGCACTCTGATTTCCTTCCGTGCCTCGAACAACCAAGATGAATACGAAGCCCTACTTGCAGGACTTCGAATCGCCAATAGCTTAGGGGTTCAGAGACTCTAGGCCTTTTCAGACTCCCAATTGGTGGTAAACCAGGTCAAGGGAGAATTTGAAGCTAGAGATCCCACCATGATACATTACCTGGAGAAGGTACATGCCCTATCTTCTTAACTGGAGTTTTTTAAAATCATTCATGTTCCTCGATCGGAGAGCTCTTGGACGGATGCATTGTCTAGACTTGTCACCACCACTCCGGAGTCCCTTGGTTACACCTTCATCGAACACCTCGAAATTCCAAGTATAGTTGAAGAAACTTTGGAGGTGCACCAAATCGAGACTGACCTAGTTGGATGGATCCCATCCTCAAGTTTTTAAATGAGGGCATGCTACCGGAAGACAAAGTAGAAGCTAAAAAGATCTGCTGGATGGCATCCCAATATGTCATCTTAGACGGGACTCTCTACAAAAGAGCATTCTCTCAGCCTCTACTGAAATGCTTGGGACCATCAAACGCTGACTACGCTTTGAGGGAAGTCCATGAAGGAATATGTGGTGACCACCTGGGAGGAAGGTCTTTGGTGTACAAAATAATATGCCAGGGATACTATTGGCCCTCTATTCAGAAAGATTCAGCTGACTTTGCATGAAAATGTGATCAATGCTAAAGATATGCCAATATACAAAGATAGCCAATGAGTCATCTGACCTAGCTGACGGTACCTTGGCCCTTTGTCCAATGGGGCATGGATATCCTTGGCCCATTTCCACCGACATTTGGTTAAAGGAAGTTCCTCCTTGTGGCAATCAATTACTTTACTAAGTGGGTCGAGGCCAAACCACTGGCTCACATCACAGAGGGAAAGGTCGAGAATTTTGTCAGGAATTCCATGATATTTTGGTTCAGAATTTCACATACAATTATCACCGACAATGGGAGGCAATTCGATAATCCAAAGTTTAAAGACTTCTGCGCTCGTATCATGTGCAACATAGGCTGACCTCCATCACCCATGTATAGTCCAATGAAGAAGCCGAAGTGACTAATCAGACCATTCTCCATGGCTTGAAGATGAGGTTGAACACTGCCAAAGGACTTTGGACAGAAGAGCTGACCTCCATTCTCTGGGCATATAGGATGACTCCGAGAACGGCCACTAGTGAGTCTCCGTTCAACCTAGCATTCGGTACCGAAGCAGTCCTCCCCATCAAAGTCTCTCTCCAATCTCTAAGAATCGACAAGTACAAAGAGCCTGAGAACTCCGATCGTAGAAGAATCGACTTAGATCTATTACCGAGTGCCAGGCTCCAAGCCTAAATGAAAATGGCAACATATCAACAAAAAAGTCATTAAATATTATAACTCCAAAGTAAAGGAGTAGATTCTCCTCACGGGAGACATGGTGCTGCGAAGAACTGAAGTATCCAGGCTGACAGAGCAAGGCAAGCTTTCTTCCAATTGGGAAGGACCATACCAAGTCGAAGAAGTCATACATCCAGGGATGTATCGACTCAAGACCCTAGATGGTAAAGTCCTATCCCGGCCTTGGAATGTACAAAATCTTCGGAA
Source organism: Areca catechu (assembly GCA_021397845.1). Lineage (NCBI taxonomy): Eukaryota > Viridiplantae > Streptophyta > Magnoliopsida > Arecales > Arecaceae > Areca > Areca catechu. The sequence goes on along the minus strand of CM038042.1, from coordinate 38,252,559 downwards.
GTACTATCAATAAACAAATCCTAGAGTCTTTTGTGAAAATCTATTCAACTTTAAATAGCCTGTTGCACCAGCAGGATGACAACGGTTTCAATGGCCCGATCGAAAGAATCGGCTAACGGTGCAAAGGCGAGTCTGATCCACTCACCTTATCGGTATGCCCGACGAGCACAATGGACGGCCCAATCAGGCTGCCAAACGATCAAAGGTGCAGGGATGGTTCATATAACCTACCCTACGGTAAATCTGAAGATGCATCGGGGAAGGCCTAATTAGCCTACCTTATACTAAAGAAGGCGTAGGGAAGGTTCATATAACCTACCCTACGGTAAATCTGAAGATACGTCGGGGCAGGTCTAATCAGCCTACCTTATACTAAAGAAGGCATAGGGAAGGTTCATATAACCTACCCTACGGTAAATCTGAAGATGCGCCTGGACGGGCCTGAACAGCCTACCTTAACTATGACAGGGATGCATAGGAATGTCTCAAATGCCCTATATTCTATATTAAATCCAAATACATGCCGAAGTGAACCTGCATCACTCACCCTGTCATTCAAAAATGTTTGATGAGATGGATCAATCGATTCCATCCCATCGGCAAATCTCTAATGGCCCTAAAAAGCCTACACTTGGTAGTGTCCTAAGGTACACCATTCATAGATCATTCACAAAAAGAGAAAGAAAGGGAAAGAAAGTTACTTTCTTCATTAAGTCTTTCGAAGACTACAAAAAACTACAAAAAAAAAAAGAAGAAGAGAAAAGAAAGAGAACAGTGCAGATAATGGGAAAGTAGATTTAGAGACCGCCCACCGGCCCTTTCCCATGCCGGTGGGGGGTGTCAAAGTCCTGGAAGGAGGATGGGGATGCTCCAGAGTTTCCTTCTGATTTAGACTCCGACTCCTCCTCGAAGTCAGAGTCAAATTCATGTCCGGGGAAGGGGACAGAAGGCCTAATTTTTTCAGGTCCTTTAAATTATAGAATCTAAAAGCCTTGTCCCGGTGCTCTTGGAACCCCTGGTGGTAAGAGTCCAGAACCGCCTCGGCGACCTTGTCCTTATAGGCAGAAGATGCCATGAAATCTGAGATGGCCTCCACCGCCTTCTTCCTGGCTTCCTCTGCCTCTGCAGTGGCTGCCTCGACTCAAGCCCTAGCCTCCTCCAGACAGACCTCCAAGGCCCGAACCTTCCTCTCCAGGAGAGCAATGACCTCCTGCGGGTCATCACCGTCAGTCCTCTGGGGAGCCTTTGAACTGGGCTCGCCCTCCGCCCGGGCACTAGAGACCCTCTTCTTAGCCACCTTCTAAAGATCAAAAATGTTAAATTTCATCTTGGTGACATGCTAAGAGAAGAAGGGCAACTTTCAAAGTGGGAGTTTGAAATTTTGATGGCCTATGAAAGGGAAGAGCAGGGTCCTATTTAAAGGAATCCTCCACCCATGGATGGCCATAGAGAAACATACTCCACACATTTCCCCGGACATGCCAGGGGGTGCCACGTGTAGATGCGATACCTTAAAACCCAGGTGACCGCTCTGGGAATGGAACGATCATCAATAACTACTCTCGAGAATAAAGACCATCGGTGCTTTGAATCCAGAATGATCTCCCTTGGATGGTTACAACATTAATGATAGTTTCTTGAAAAGGGAAAATCTGGTGGCACCCAGGACGCGCAGGGATGCGACCATTCAAATATCCATGCACTCAACACGGGCAACGAAAAATATACTCAATGTTCATCAACCAGTAGCCAGTGGGAGAGTGACACCTGTCTGCCACGTCCCTTCCAAGGCAGAAAGAACAATTATGATGGGTAATTAACATCAGCCTAATCAAGGTTGTTCCCGGCCCAAAGGACTGGAAATTCACTGCGGCATTCTGATCCTATTTCGAAATTCATCCTCAGCCAAATCAAAGATATCAACCTTGAACTGAATAGTTTTTGGCTTACCTACCAGAAAGGAACCACACCAAAAAGAATCAACTCAAAAGAGACTAGTTTGAAAGGAATTAGTCATTTATTTCAAGGATGAAAAACCCTCACCCAAAAGGAAGACATTACATATAGCTAAAAAAAGAAAAAATATAGCAAGTTTACTTCTTATCAGCCTCTTCGGCAGTCGAAACAGGAGTAAGGGTCGATGTCATTTCAGGCTAAACCTTGGAGGTTTCAGATTTATTCTCTAGAATGACGAGCAAGGAGAAGTCCAAGTCGGGGTAAAGTTTCTTAATTTTACCCTGACAATCGGCATAACCCGAAGAGTACCCTTCCGATGTGACTTTGCTTGCCTCATCTTTGAAGTCCTGAGAAGTTTTACAAGTCCCAACAACCCCAGAAGACCTTTCTTTGACCTGCGCAGCCCTTTGGTTGGCCGCGAAAAGGCTTGTCTCCAGCTCCTCGACCCTCCTCTTCAATTCGACCAGATGAGACTTCGGCTCCTCAACATCCCGTAGGACCTCCCTCAGCATCAGTTCAAGAGAAACCACCTTCCTCTTCCACTCCTGTGCAATGATTGCCACTTCGGTCGCCTGTGCTTGAATAGTACCTAGATGTCTTTTCAAGATGTCGTTCGAGGCAACTACCTTGTTCCTCTTTTTTTTTTTGCAACCGCCCGAAGCTTTTCAATGACCTCTTTTTCAGCTATGGCTAAGGCCATTTAGCTTTGGAGGTCTTCACTATAGCTGATGGATTCAGAGCACCTTTCTCCAGCAAAGAAAGGTCATGAGAAATCTGCAGAATAAGGAGTATATACAAGGTCAGTTTAATTGATGAATATGGACAGGTAACACGCATACCGAAGGCTACCTGTTGTATCCCAAGGAGGATAGTAGGAAAAGGATCCCCAGATTCCTGCCTCCCGGCTCAAGTAACAGGGGTGTTGCACCCCACCGGACTTCTTTCTCCCACCACCAGAGCTGCAGGCTTAGCACCTTCAACACACGAGGAAGCCCCATCGATATCCCGTGGGCTCGACCTCTCAGATGGCCCGACTGGCGTGGTCTTCCCGGGAGAAATCGGTTCTTCCCCTAAGGAAGAACCTACCTAGATAGGATCACTACTCCCGACCATGGCCCACGGCAACGCCAACACATACCTCCACCTTCGATCTGATCTCCTCACCTAGAAGCCTCTCATTAGTTTCCCCTTGGCTGCCCGCTCGAGCTGTTCTAAGTTTGGCTTCATGATGCAGCAAACCCATGGAACAACACGAGGATGAGAAGACGGGAATGGCACTAGGGATGGCCTTGCCAGGAGCGAATGGTATTTAATCTAAGGAAATCCTCTTCTGATGTGGGATTAAATGGAAAGATGCAATCGAAGAGGAGATAGTAACAATTAAATGAAAAATGAAGTAAAGCTAGGCCACTTTCCATGTAAAATAATAGAAACTATCATGAAGGGATTTGCATGTAAACTAGACCTGAATGAGAACCTTCATAATATTAAAGAGAAATGGATCTTCATGGTTAAGAAACCACATAGGATAGGGCCTAATTAATCTAATATTTCAGATCTGAAAAAATACTAAAAGAGGGGTAACCAGACATTAACATCTCAATGATTGGAAAGGTTACACTCAAGGATGAAGCCCTTGGATGACAAGGAGATTCCTTCAGTTGTTGGGACTTCTTGTCTCTATTTCTTGTCTTGGAAGACCCTCTTCGTTGGAACCTGGAAATCCCAGGGATCCTACACAAACTATATCAGAGTTATGAAGGAGATTGAAAGGTAGAATATTAATGAAATAATGGTTGAAGTTGAGAAGAAGTTGATGGAGTGGAAGTAGCTTGGCCGGCCCTCTTGGAATGGCTTTTCTTGCACCTTGGATGTTGGAATGGAGTGCTTGGATGGACTAGAAGATTTGCTAATGGCTATTGGCATGGAAGATGATATTTCTTGAAGTAGCTAAGGGCCTCTCACCCACTCCCTCTCAGAGGATATTTGATAACACCAAATGGAAGAAAGAAACTCACTTTTTTCATTCAATTCATCATCCTTTACAAGAGAGCTTGGAGTATATTTTATAAGCCTCCAAGGACTTTTGAAATTTCAAATTACAAGGAGCTTTTCATGGGAGGTTCCTAGCTATAAGGGTGGAATTCAAATTACATGGAGATTTTATGGAAAAAAATGGTGGAAGATTAAACTCCTTGGCCATCCACTTTGAATTTGAATCCCTCTTGGTGATGTGGCATGTGGTGAGGTGGCTTGCTGAGGTGTACTCCACATGGTTGGGAGGTTGACATGGTGTCCCACATGGCTTGCTGAAGTGGCATCCTCCTTGGCTTAAATTGTTAAAGTGGTTGAGTGCATTCCATCTTCAAGTGAGCTTGCTTATATTTATTTCAAACCTCCCTTGGACCCAACTACTAAACTTACTAAATACAAGACCAATTTGATCCTAATTGGACTTAAAAGAAACCAAACTGAAATAAACCCAACTCTAATTACATGATTCAAATTGAATTAAAGAAGTAAATTGACTCTATTCACAAGACATAAGTTCAATGAAAGAATTAAAGCCATACTGAATTAGACTGAAGACTCTTTAGAACTTTGGTGCCCGCACCAGTTCTCCTGGGATGGGAGGAACTCGACCCTGTCGAGTAAGGACTAATCTGACTTTGGTACCTTTCTAGCAGGTTTGGGTCGATTTGTTGCAGATCCTCTTGGGTGATCCAGGAATCCTCGGATTCAGGTCTTCCTTGCCATCAAACCAAATAATGTTGATAGCCCTTATTTCTGGTGGTAACTACCTGGTCATCCAAGATACTTTCAATCCTTTTTCTCCATTCTGGCTGAAGTGCTGGTGGACACTCAGGTAGGGTTTCACTCTCAAAGACTGGGTAAGGTCCAAAAGTTTCACTAGGAATTAATGTCAGCTCTTTGTATTCTTTCAGATCAGAAATATTAAATATGGAACTAATGCCATATTATGGTGGTAACTCTAACACGTATGCATTAGGTCCGACTCTCTTTAATATTTTGAAAGGTCCAGCTTCCTGGGCATGCAGTTTCTTCATAGTTCCCGGTGAGAACCTTTCAGGTCTAAGTTTAACCATTACAGAGTCCCCTACATTGAATCCTTTCATTTGTTTACGTGAATTGGCCATATGCTTATAGACTTCATTGCTCATTTGAATTTTTTTACTAATCTTCTTATGCAATTCCTTAATATGCTGTGCATATGACTCGACGGACTCAAACATTCGTGCATATGTGGATAATGGAATGAGGTCGATAGGTCTCCAAGGTTTATAACCATGGACAATCTCAAAGAGACTTTTACCAGTAGACCTATTGACTGAGCTGTTGTAAGCAAATTTAGCACGAGGTAATAGCAAATACCAGTTTCCCGGACTCTCTCCAACAAGGCACCTCAATAAGTTTCCTAGACTTCTATTTACAATCTCGGTTTGTCCATCAATTTGAGGGTGGTAAGCACTTGAGAATTTCAGTTTTGTTCCTAGTAGGTGCCAAAGGATTTTCCAAAAGTAACTCATGAAATGGACATCCCTATCAGAAACAATGGTCTTAGGTAATCCATGTAATTTGACTACTTGATCGAGAAAAAGCTTGGCTACCCTAGAGGCATCAAAAGTCTGAGAACAGGATATAAAATGGGCCATCTTTGAAAATCTGTCGACCACTACAAAGATTAAATCATGCTTCCTAAGGATCTTGGGCAATCCTAAAACAAAGTCCATGCTAAGTCCTTGCCATGGACACTTAGGCACAAGTAAAGGAGTGTATAACCCGGTGTTTTGTCCTTGATGTTTGGCAATAGCACACGTCCTACATCGGGCAACAATATTGGCTACATGTCTCTTAAGGCCTGGCCAAAAAAATTTCTCCTCAACTATTAAAATGGTTTTATTTCTTCTAAAGTGGCTAGCTAGACCTCCAGCATGGGTCTCCCAAACTAGAAAATCTTTCAAAGAAGTTTTGGGAATACAGAGCTTATTTTCTTTAAATAGATAACCATCTGGAAGGGTATACTCACTATGGTCACTAGATGGTCCTTGACTCAAAGCCTGGTAAACCTCACTAAAGTCTGGACAGGTTTCATATTCATCCTTTTGTTTCTTAAATCCAATGACTTCAATGCTAACTGAATTTAGAAGCAAGGTTCTACGACTTAATGCATCGGCTACCTTATTCTCAGTTCCAGCATGGTGTTTTAAGATAGAAGTGTAGGCTTGGATGAAGAACCCATTTGGCATGCCTGAGATTCAACTTTTTTTGGGAACTAAGAAACCTAAGGGCCTCATGATCAGAGAATAGGATAAATTCTTATGGTAGAAGATAGTGTCTCCAATACTTTAAAGCTTGCACTACCGCATAAAGCTCCTTATCATAGGTGAAATATTTAAGCTTAGCCTCATTTGACTTTTCACTAAAGAAAGCTATGGGGTGGCTCTCCTGGCTAAAACTCCTCCTATTCCGACTCCGGATGCATCACAAGCGACCTCAAATACTTTGGAAAAATTGAGCAACCTCAAAATTGGCACTTATGTCATCTTATCCTTTATCTCTAGGAAGGCTCTATTGGCTGCTTTGATCCAATCAAAACTACCCTTCCTAATACAATCAGTTATTGGGGCGACAATGGAGCTAAAGCCTCGAATGAATCTCCTATAGAATGTGGCTAAGCCATGAAAGCTATGAACATCATGAACAGATTTGGGAATAGGCCACTCAACTATGGATTTAATCTTTTCAGGATCAGCTGAAACTCCCTCAGAGGTAACAATGAAACCTAGGAAAGTGACTCTAGGGGCCATGAATTCACACTTCTTCAAGTTGGCATAGAGATTCTCTTTCCTAAGGGTTGAACACACTTGCCTAAGGTGGTCTAAGTGGCTTTCCTTAGTCCTACTGTAAATCAAAATGTCATCAAAGTAAACCACCACAAATTTTCTCATAAAAGCTCGTAGGACTTGGGTCATGTTCCTCATAAATGTACTTGGTGCATTGGACAATCCAAAAGGCATCATTACCCATTCAAATAACCCATCCTTAGTCTTAAATGCAGTCTTCCATTCATCCCTGAGTCTAATCCTTACTTGGTGGTAGCCACTCTTAAGGTCGATCTTAGAAAAGATAGTAGCTCCAGCCAACATATCCAACAAGTCATCTAATTGGGGAATAGAAATCTATATTTCATAGTGATTTTGTTGATGGCAGGACTATCAACACACATCCTCCAGGTGCCATCTTTCTTAGGTGTCAACAAAGCTAGGACTGCACAATGACTCAAACTTTTCCTAACAAATTCCTTCCTAAGGAGGTCCCCTACTTGTCTTTGTAATTCTAGATGTTCGGTAGGGTTCATCCTATAATGTGGGAGATTGGGTAAGGTTGCTCCTGAGACTAAATCAATGGTGTGCTGGATGTCCCTAAGTGGTGGAAGGTGGTCAGGTAGGTCATCTGGAAACACATCCATAAAGTCCTCTAACACTTCAACCACTTCCTGAGGGCGTTCTTTCTAGGAAGACTCCTAAATTTCCTTAGTGGCTAAGATCCAAACAGGTGTACCCTCAGTGAGCTCTTTCTCAATTTCCTTGCAGTTATTAAATTGATTTCAGTTTTTTTCTCCTTTAGGTGGCTCGATTTTCTCTTATTAGTATCCTTAGGTGGTGTAGAGTTGATCACAAATTTCTTTCCAAAGTGCATAAATGAGCAAGAATTAGATCGACCATAAAGGGTTGCATCATGGTCAAACAACCAGGGTCGACCTAAGATGATACTACTCACTCCCAAAGGTAGGACGTCATACCATACTTTCTCCTAATAGGACTGTAATTGGATTTGGACAAGATACCTAAACTTGACGGGAATTGAGGTGGAGTCTATCCAAGAAACCTTATAGGGATCTGGATGGGGGGTTGTGGCTAATCCTAGAGTCTTGACTACACTAGTGGATATGGCATTCACATAACTCCCACTATCGATGATTATCTAACATACCTTATCCCCTAACTTGATAAATGTTTGTAGGATGTTAGTCCTACGCCAATCTTCTTATGTCATAGTCTGGGTAAGGATGCATCTAACTACTCCGAAAAGGTCAGGCTCTACTTGATCCTCGTCACCTTCATACTCATCTGCCAAATTATCCTCAACCTGATATACCTCCTTAATGCTATCACCTAGGGGCTCTATGGGTTCAGACTCATTCTCTTCTAATTCTCCTATGTGCAAGGCTCTAGTTGGACAATTGCTAGCATAATGGCCTAATTTGTGACATCTGAGCAAGGAGTATTAGGGTTTGGGGTTCTCTGAACTTCTGGAGCTTTACCCCTATCGTCTCTATGGGTTAGAGGTGTATTAGGATTGGGTCGATTAGGTCACATCTGACTTGATCCTGGCACTGACTAGGTATACTAGTTCTAGGGAGTTCTGGTCTACGATAAATTGGCCCCTTATGAAATCTCTCAGCATCTCGTGCTACCTGATAGGCTAATTCTAAATCTTGAACTTCTCTCATGAACAATTCTTTCTGAATCCCTTTTCTTAATGCAGCCCTAAATCTAGACAAAGTAACTGATTCGGACTCTGTTGATCCCTGGAATGATTTTGATGATCACAAAATATTGGAGCATGTATTTGATGCTAACTCTTTACAAATATTTAAGAAGTTTTGCAGGAATTGATTACCTTTGTTTAAAATGGTTTTCAAATTTACTTAAGGGTAATTCAATTGAGTTTGTAAAGGTCCTAAGTTATGAATGCTGTAATCTTGTAAAAATGGGCTTAAAATTATAAATATTTTGATAAAGTATGTAGATTAGCTTCTAGTTGATTCAATGATAAAGTTTTTGGGAAGCTTGAAGCAAATTTTTAAAGACTTGTAAGAGCCGACTCGAGGTGGCATGGCACGGAGGAAGATTCAAAGTTTCAGAACCAAGAGCCGACTCCCAGTTCAAGAGCCGACTCTTCCAGAAATATATTTTTTGAAGTTCTGAGAATTAGAGCCAACTCCCAGTTCAAGAGCCGACTCTAGGTATGTATGTTTGTCATGACTGAAAGCTTGAAGGCAAGAGCCAACTCCTAGTCCAAGACCCGGCTCCCACAGAAGTTTGTTTTTGGCCTATTTAAGACTTCGAGCCGACTCCTGGAGCTCGAGCCGGCTCATAGAGCCATTGTCTGCACTTCAATGACTAGTTGCTGAAATTGAAATTTGAATTCCAAATCATCTTCAATGACCATTTTACGAATCCCAAGGCCCTACAACAGCTATATCTCATGAAAAACTATAAAGGGGATTATTTTTGAAGGATTAAGCAATCAATTGAGATTTATTGCTGAATTTTCTTGAGAGAACAAAGAGCTTTCAAGTTATTCCTCTACCTACCTCAAAGAGTATTCAAGTTGGATTCAAAGCTTCACCAACTCTATTCTATCATTGAATCCACTCATTGAAGAAGAAAAGAAGCAGCATTGAAGAGCACTCAAGGCTTGACTTCATTTTGATCTTCATCGACAACATAAAAACAAACTTGGTTTGTTGTAGTTGCTTATTATATATTCTTTATCTTTGTTTGCTCTCTTAGAACAGCAAGGGGCTGTATCTAGAGAGAGAGTTAAACGTTTTTGGTGAACCTTGTAAAACCTAAGTTTGGGCTCTTGGTTTTCCCGGTTTAAAACCAAGTGTTTGGGTTTTCTTTGGTGATCTTGTGTAAAACCAAAGAAAGTTAGGGTTTCTTTGGTGACCCCGATAAAACCAAAGTGTATAGGTTTGGATTGTGAGCCTAGTAAAATAATCCGACTGTATTCCGGTTGGGAGATATAGTGGAAATCCCAAGTGGTCCTTGGGTAGTGGATGTAGGAGTCGGTTCCTCCGAACCACTCTATATCTTGGTGTTTGTGATTGTGCTTTTATTGCTTGATTGCTTTAATTTATTTACTTCCGCTTTGCACACTTCACTTCTATACTAAAAGAATTTCAAAGTGCACATACTTGCAAAAGTTTTTTTTAATCCTAATTCACCCCCTCTTGGGAAGCCACCTGGACAACAAGTGGTATCAGAGCAGAGTCTCTGAAAGTTAGTTAGAGTAAAGACATATGGCACGTCCCATGAGCACTTCATTGGTCGAAGGTCAATCCACAAATAGACCACCACTTTTCACCGGAATTAATTATACTTATTGGAAGGCAAGAATGAAGATATACATTCAAGACATAGACTTTCACTTATGGAAAATCATCATGAAAGGACCTCACATACCCACAATTAAAGTTAATGATGTAGAGGTTCCCAAACCAAAAGAGGATTAGGATGAGAATGATATGAAGTTAGCTGAATTAAATGCCAAAGCAATGAATATATTGTATTGTGCTTTGGATCCAAATAAGTTTAACATAATTTCAACTTGCAATTCTGCTAAAGAAATTTCGGACAAATTAGAAATCACACACGAAGGCACTTCTCAAGTTAAGACATCAAAGATCAACTACTTGTACATAATTATGAATTATTCAAGATGGATCCTAGTGAGACTATATCTACTATGTATACTCGTTTTACTGAAATCATAAATGGTCTCAAAAGTCTGGGTAGAACTTATTCTAATGCTGATCTTGTCCAAAAAGTATTAAGATCTTTGCCAGATAAGTGGGAAGCCAAAGTAACAGCAATTCAAGAAGCAAAGGACCTAAATACACTGCCATTGGATGAACTGCTTGGATCCTTAATCACACATGAATTGGCTATGCAACAAAGGACTGAAGAAGATACAAAAAGGAAGAAAGCCATTGCATTTAAAGCAACCGAGGAAGATAAGAATGACGAATCTGATTCATCAGATGATGATGATCTTGGAAGTGATGAAATTTCCCTAGTCATAAGGAAATTCAAAAGGTTTATGGGCATAAGAAAAATAAACAGATGGAGAAAGCATTACAGAAAAGGTGACTTTGGAAAAGAAAATGAAAGAGAAAAAGAAAAAGAGAAAGATAAAGATAAAGATCAAGTACCTATCTACTATGGATGCAAGAAACCATAACACATCCGTCCTGATTGCCCTGAAGGAAAGAAAAAGATATTTCCTAGAAAGAAGAAGAAGGCAATGCTAGTTGCTTGGAGTGATAATGATGAAACTACGTCTACTAAAGAGGATGAAGAGACAACAAAAATAGCACAAATCTGTCTTATAGATTTGGAGGATGAGGTAAGTACTTCTGAACCTAATTTAGAATTCACTTATGATGAATTACATAATACTTTTTGTGAATTATTGATAGAATATAAGAAGGCTAGTTTAAAATTGAGAGATTTAAAAAATAAATGTGATATATTTGAAAATGACAAAAATGAATCTTGTGAAAGAAACAAAATCCTATAAAGAGAATTAAATTTGGTTAGTGAAAGACTTAAGATTGTTCAAGTTGAAAAAAAAGAGCTTTTTGAGAAAAATAAGAATTTGAAAAATGAAAATGATGATCTAAAGAAAGAAGTTCAAAAATTAAAACCGTTAGTTGAAAAATTAATCCTAAGTTCTAACAAACTTGAGTTAATCCTAAAAGATCAAAAAGAAACAAACAATAGATTTGGAATTGGTTATAAAGGCTCTATTTCATACACATTTTCTGCTTCTACTTTATATGCTCCTAAATTTATTAGTTCTAAACATGTTAGACCTAAATTTGCATCATCTCGTAGTTATTATTGAAATTCAAGGATTGTACGCTATGCATGTAATACCATTGGTCATAAAGCTTTTGAATGTCATTTGAAACATAATGACAAAAGAAAAATTAAAAAAATTTGGATTCCAAAAGGAACCATTTCCACTAACTTGCAAGGATCCAAGAGAGCTTGGGTACCTAAATCTATTAAATGATTGTTTTGCAGTGATGTCTTGCAGCCACAAGCATAAAGAAAAGATGGTATTTGGACAGCGACTGTTCAAGACACATGATGGGTGATGCTGATCAATTCTTCACCCTGGAACAGAATGATGGTGGAATGGTAACATTTGGTGATAATAGAAAAGGAAGGATAATCGGTATTGGAAAAATTAAAATTACTCCTTCTACATTTATTTAAAATGTATTACTGGTAGAAAAATTAAGGTATAATCTTTTGAAGGATAATCGGTATTGGTAAAATTAAAATTACTCCTTCTACATTTATTTAAAATGTATTACTGGTAGAAAAATTAAGGTATAATCTTTTGAGTATTAGTCAGCTATGTGACATTGGTTATAATGTATTATTCAAGTTATCAATGTGTATAGTAGTTGATCCACTTGACTCTAGTACTAAATTCATTGGACATAGACTTGGTAACATTTATGTGGTAGATCTTAATGATCTAGCTATATGAAGTAATACAAGTCTTGTAGTAATGAATGATAAGAGCAAGGAATCAAGTTTACTATGGCATAGGTGACTTGGTCATGCTAGTATGGACACCGTAGCTAAATTGATTTCAAAGGACTTAGTCAATGGTTTGCCGAAGTTTAAAGTCAATTTTGATTATGTTTGTGATGCATGTCAGTCAGGAAAATAAGTGAGGGGGAGTTTTAAATCTAAAAACATAGTTTCAACTTTTAGACCTTTAGAGCTACTTCACATGGACCTATTTGGACCTACTAGGACTACTAACCTAAGTGGTATAAAATATGGACTTATGATTGTAGATACACATGGGTTTTATTTATTACACATAAGGATGATACTTTTAATGTATTCAAAAAGTTTTACAAAAGAGTTACAAATTTAAAAAACTTATCTGTTATTTCAATTCATAGTGATCATGGCACCGAATTTGAAAACCAGTATTTTGATCATTTTTGCATAAAGCACGGTATTGATCATAACTTTTCTGCACCTAGAACATCACAGCAAAATGATGTTGTAGAAAGAAAGAATTGTACTTTGGAAGAAATGTCCAGAACAATGCTTTGTGAAGGAAATCTTCCAAAATACTTTTGGACAAAAGCTATTAATACCGCATGCTATATTTTAAATAGAGTTTTAATTAGACCTATTATCAGAAAAACCCCCTATGAGCTTTGGAACAATAGAAAACCAAATATCAAATATTTTCATGTTTCCGGATGTAAATGTTTTGTTCTCAACAATGAAAAAGACAATCTTGGTAAATTCAATGCAAAATCCGATGAGGCTATTTTTCTTGGATATTCTTTAAATAGTAAAGCCTATCAAGTTTTCAATAAAAGAACTTTGACTATTGAAGAATCTGTTTATGTTGTTTTCAATGAATCTGACATTACATCTTCCAAAAAAGAAGATTTTGATGATGATGCAGGTACACTAGAGCATGGAATGAAAGACTTAACACTTAAAGACAAACAATCAAGTGAACCACATGAAGAAGAGGTGAGTAAAGAGCATGGTGATATACCTAAAGAATGAAGGTATGTACAATCACACCCTAAATAATTAATTATATGAGATCCATCTCAAGGTGTTAAAACTATATCTGCACATAGAGATGCACATGATTTAATTGCTTTTGTTTCTCATGTAGAACCTCATAATATAGAAGAAGCCGAAACTGATCCTAATTGGATGTTAGCAATGCATGATGAATTAAATCAATTTAGGAGAAATAATGTCTGGACCCTAGTTGAAAGACCTAATGATCGTCCTGTTATAGGCACTAAGTGGGTTTACAGAAATAAACTAGATGAAGATGGAAATGTAATTAGAAATAAGGCTAGATTGGTTGCACAAGGATATAATCAAGAAGAAGGAATAGATTTTGATGAAACTTATGCACCTGTAGCTAGATTAGAAGCCATTAGATTGCTACTAGCTTATACATGTTTTAAGAATTTCAAGTTATTTCAAATGGATGCAAAGAGTACATTTTTCAATGATCTTTTATCTGAAGAAGTTTTTGTTGAGCAACCTCCCGGTTTTATCAATCATATTTTTCCAAAACATGTTTTTAAACTGAATAAAGCTTTATATGGTCTAAAACAGGCACCTAGAGCCTGGTATGATAGACAAAGCAAATTTTTAATTACAAATGAATTTGTAAGAGGTAGTGTTGACACCACACTATTTATTCAAAGAAAGAAAAATGATATTTTAGTTGTTCAAATATATGTTGATGACATTATCTTTGGATCTACTGATGAATCTTTATGTCAAGACTTTGCTAAGCTAATTGTTGACTTTGGCTCCTTAGTTTTGATGATTAACAAAAGGTTGAGTATATATTTGGACTAATGTTTCATCTCAAGATAAAGTTTCAGGACTTAGGTTATTCGAAAAGAGTACTAAGAGTACAATGATGAAACTAAGTTTGCCTGATTTGGAAAATAGCTCTTCTACCTTGAACAAGATCAAATTTCTCATATTGGACCTTCCTATTAAGAAATAATTGACAAAAGAAACAAAGGCTTAAAGAAACTCAAGCATGGCACGCACCTCTCTAGAGTTTCAGAAAATTTCAGATCAGAGGTCGACCACCAGAGGTCGACACCTTGTCAAAGGTCGACCACCAGAGGTCGACTCATGAAGAGAAGAAAAGTTCAGCATGGCCGGCACGGCAAAATTTCAGTGGCACGCTCCAGAGATCGACCACCAGAGGTCAACACCTGTCCAGAGGTCGACTCATAGCCTGAGAATTCAAACTGGGCAGAACTATGGTTTTCTGGATTTTTGCCTAAGATAAACTGGAGGTCGACTCATGAGGTCGACACTTGATCCAGAGGTCGACTCATGAGGTCGACTCATGGCATAACGGCTAGTTTTTCTGAACTTTTGATTTGATTTCTAACGGCCATAAACGGCCATATTTTTGATTCTAACGGTCTTGTGGAGTTGTTTCAGCATGAATGAGGTATTTAACCTCCACCAAACTTCAAAAAAGATGAGACAAAGTGAAAAAGTTTAGAATCAAAGTACAAAGCCTTCAATAAATTCCAAGGCAAAAAGAGTGAGAAAACCAAGAGATTCCTTAGCCAAAAGCTCACCATCTTTGAGGAATCCAACTTTCAAGTATTTGGCATTTAGTGAGGTCCAAAGATTCCAAGAGAAAGGCTTGAAGAGTCTCCATCAAGAGCTACATCGAATTACTTATTGCTCAAAAGGAGTTTGTCTTGTTTTATTCATTGTATTCATATTCTTTTTGTCTTTAGCTAGTTTCAAGGGAATTTGAAACTAGTGTGAGGTTTGTTGGTGAGCCAAGTGATAAAACCAACTAGGGTTGCTTGTAAGCCCGAAGCCAAAACAAGTGAGTGAGGTTTGTTGGTGAGCCAATTGATAAAACCAACTAGGGTTGCTTGTAAGCCCGAAGCCAAAACAAGTGTGTAAGGTTTTGACTTGTGAGCCTGGTAAAACAAGTCGGCTGTAATCTAAAGATTATAGTGAAAATTCCCAAGTGGAGCTTGGGGAGTGGATGTAGGTGCTAGGTGCACCGAACCACTATACTTCTTGTGTGTTTGCATTGCTTTACTCTTTATCTTCTTTTGCTCTTTAATTGTTGTTTTATTTCATTGCTTCCGTTGCACAATTACTTGAGCACTATCACTCTTCACCTTTGAACTTGATAGCACATATATTGCTTTAATTTTTAAAATACCCAATTCACCCCCCCTCTTGGGCACCATATCTGGGCAACAAGTGGTATCAGAGCGCCGGTACTTTCTTGTAGGTCCAACGATCTTGAGTGAAAGATCATGGCCACCCCAATTGGAATGGGTGTAGTTGAAGGACAAGCATCAAATCGCCCTCCTTTCTTTAATGTCACAAACTACACATACTGGAAAACTCGTATGCATATTTATTTACAAGCTGTAGATTATCATATATGGAGAGTAATTACTAAAGGGCCTCATCAGCCCACTCACTTGGTTAATGGCATTATCACCCCAAAATCTGAAGAAGAATGGGATGACAATGACATCAAACAAGCTGAGTTAAATGCTAAGGCGATGAATTTGCTATTCTGTGCACTTGACCCTAGTGAATTCAACAGAATATCAAATTGTATTTCCGCCAAAGAAATTTGGGATACACTTGAGGTTACCCATGAGGGTACACACCAAGTGAAGACCACAAAGGTGAACATGCTCATTCATACGTATGAGATGTTCAGGATGGAACCAACTGAAAGTATAAGTGAAATGTATACTAGATTTACCAATATAGTAAATGGTCTGAGGAGTTTGGGAAAAATTATATCTAATGGTGAACTGGTTAACAAACTTCTCAGGTCTCTTCCGGCTTCATGGGATGCGAAAGTAACAGCCATAGAAGAAGCCAAGGATGTCAATACTCTACCTCTCGAGCAGCTTCTTGGATCACTGATGACTTACGAGCTTTCACTAAAGCAGAAGACAGTGGACAATGACAAGAAAAAGAAAGCCATAGCCTTCAAGTCCACTACAAAGGAAGAGTCAAGTGATGAATCAGAAGAAGAAGCTGATGATGATGAGACAGCCCTCATTACAAGAAAATTCAAAAGATTTATGAGAAAGAAGAAGGGCTTCTACAAGAAAAGGCCACAAAAAGGTGATCACAATAAAGAAAAAGAAAAAGAAAAAGAAAGGGATCCACCCATCTGCTTCGAGTGCAAGAAGCCTGGACATTATAAAATGGATTGCCCTTTGCTTAAAAAGAGTCGAAGGATGTTGAGAAAGAAAGCCATGATGGCTACCTGGAGTGAGAGTGAGGACTCCAGCAGTGATGAAGAGCAGCAGGTAGTCGCCAACTTATGTTTCATGGCCAATGAAGATAATGAGGTAAATTCTGAACCTGAAACTGAATGTACTTTCAATGAATTGCATGATTCTTTTGATGACTTAGTTATGGAATATGAAAAATTAAAACTGAAAAATAAGAAATTAAGAAAGCTAAATTTTGAGTTTACCAAAAATTCAGAAAAGTTTTCAACTGAAATTGAAGATTTAATTCAAGAAAACAAGAAATTAACTGAACATGTAAAGACCTTGACAAATGATAAGGATAATCTTTTAAAAGAAAATGATTCTTTGAAAAATAATAGAAGTCTTAAAACTAATGAGAAAATTGAAAAACAAAATAAAGAACTATTGCTTCAATACAAGAATTACAAGGAAGAGTTAGAAAAAGTAAAACCTTTTGTAGAAAAGTTTACTTTTAGTTCAGAAAAACTAAGTATGCTTTTAAATAGTGAACATGCAGTGTTTAACAAAGCTGGACTTGGATTTAAGCCACACAATCAGCGAAAACTTTACAAAAACTTTTTCATACCTGCATCTTCTAATATTACCTGCATACATGTGGTAAATTAGGACATAAATCATATATTTGTAATAGAAGAAAATTGAATACCTTTAAAAAGATTTGGGTTCCAAAAGGAACCAATTTGACTAACCCTAAAGGACCCAAGATGACTTGGGTACCTAAAGTTTCAACTTGATTAATTTTTTTGCAGGTGTGCCTTGCAACCAAAAATAAAAGAAGAATGTGGTATCTGGATAGTGGTTGCTCAAGGCACATGACTGGGGATGTGAAGCAATTCTCATCACTAACAGCTATTGATGGTGGAAACGTTACTTTTGGTGATAATGGAAAAGGCAAAATCGTCGGAATTGGTAAAATCCATATCACCCCTAATGCTTATGTAGATAATGTATTATTTGTTGATGGCTTGAAGCATAATCTTTTTAGCATTAGTCAGTTTTGTGATAAGGGTTTTAAAGTAATTTTTGAATCATCTTTGTGCATGGTATCTAGTCTAGATGTCGATGGCATCAAGTTCACTGGTCATAGGCATGGAAACATTTACATGGTTGATCTTGATGATCTAGCCATGGAAAGTGGTCAATGCCTAGTGGCTAAGGAAGCCAAGGCAAGTGAAACTAGTTGGCTTTGGCATCGTAGGCTAGGGCATGCTAGTATGCAGTTGATTTCAAAATTAAGCAAAAAGAATCTTGTAAAAGAATTGCCAAAACTCACATTTGAAAAAGATAAGATTTGTGCTGCATGTCAATTTGGAAAACAAACTAAATCTACTTTCAAACCTAAAGGAGTAGTATCTACTACTAGACCCCTTGAATTATTGCATATGGACCTCTTTGGACCAACCAGAACAACTAGTTTGGGAGGTAAAAAATATGGGCTAGTAATTGTAGATGATTTGGTGCGGGCACCAGACTCAGAAGAAGACTTCAGAGCTCCATCTGGATCTCTGATTGACATTGCCCGAGAAATTAGGGTTTGTAATAAAGGTTGACCTGGTCAACCAGTTTATTTATTTTTATTTATTTCTTGAGTCACCATTTAAATTTTGTTGAGTCATGTTGACTCGGTGCAAGTACCGATGTGGTTTCAATTTGGTCCAAAATGGTGCCACATTTGTCTTCCAATCAAATCAAGGTTCAAGCAAGTGGAGGCCACACTCCAAGCCACACGCCCCGCCACACTCCGAGCACACGCCAGAGTCCAGGAGGCGCCACAGAGGCATCCCAGTGTCATGGTCCCCACACCCAAAGAAGAAAAAAATCAAATTGGAAGTTAATTTAAAGGAGGCGCCCATACCTGCCTATTTTACCTAAGCAAAGAAGGAAGAAAACTTCTCTTGGAGAAGAAATCAAAGAAGGACATCCAATTGAAGTTCAAATCAAAATCAAAGAGCTTAACTTGGAGTGGAAGAAAAGAAGAAATGCCATAAGAAGAGGAGGACTCCAAATCCAAATCCAACTCCAAAGGAGGCGCCATAAAAATTCCAAAAAAAAATTCCTTTATGGCCGTCCCAATTTTTTTTGAAGTCTTGGTCGACCAAGAGAGGGGGTTTTCTACCTAATCTAGAGGTTGGAAGAGTTTAGTCCCACATGGGAATTTGTACAAGCTAGGAGAAAATTTTAGGTCTATATAATAGACCTCTCTTTGTAACTTTGAAAATCAATGAAGAAAATTATTTTTTTGCTACTCTCTTGTGTTGAGTGACCTAGGTTTCTCTTCTTCCGCACTATTCTAAGTGTTGAGCTCCGTGAGGGGGTAATCCGGGTTCCATTGGAGCCTTGAGGAGGTGAGAGATCTCCATCTTTATCCAAAACCCTAGGTTAGCCACTTGAAATCCCAAAACCCTAGCCACCCTTCATTATTTTCAATCCATCAAACCCTAGATCCATCCATCTCCCATGGCCTCTCTCTCTCTACAAGTCCAGGCCGTCCACCTTCATCCAGATCCAGTCCGGCTACTTCAGATCCAGAGCAAGTTCCAAGGAAAATCACATCAGCTTCCAGGAGAATCCAGTTTTCAGCAATTTCAATCTTCAAGTTCATCAACCTGGTAAATTCTTCCCTTGACTCTCTGATTCCATCAATTGTTTTTCTTCTCTTCCAGATCTTGAGTTCAGGAGAAGCCAACCCGCCAAAGGACCAGTACTGGAGGATCCATTGCGAAGAAATCTGAATCCGAAGATCCAACAATCTGCTCGGGAGAGTTCTTCCACCAAAATCTGTGAAGATCATTGTCTGGTTAGGTAAACCATCTCTTCTCTTTATTTCTGTTCTGCTGAAAGTTCGGAGCGAAACCCTAGGTCTGGGAGTTTCTCAACCCCCAGCGATCCGTTGCTTCTGAACTACTCTGATAATTTAGTTTCCTTAAAATTGTGCTTTCAATTATCATATTAGTATCTTTCAATGTTAGGTTAACTTTTCTTTGATTTGAAGCCAACTTCTACAAACATATAAAAACAACAAAAAAATTAGTTAATCTTAATTTACTTCCGCATCGCATTCCTTTATTTGTTCTGCATCATGATTACTCACGATTTACTTGGATGATGTTTTTAGCTCATAAAGATGAAACATTTTCAGCTTTTGTTAAATTTCATAAAAGGGTTTCAAACGAAAAAGATCTCACTATTGTTTCTTTGCATAGTGATCATGGAACTGAATTTGACAATCATGATTTTGAAGCTTTTTGTAATGAAAACGGCATTAGTCATAATTTTTCTGCACCTAGGACACCTCAACAAAATGGGATGGTAGAAAGAAAGAACAGGACACTTGAAGAAATGGCACGCACAATGCTTTGCGAAAATGATTTACCTAGATATTTTTGGGCAGAAGCCATTAATACTTCCTGTTACATTTTAAATCGTGTTTTAATTCGACCTATTTTGAAGAAAACACCATATGAGCTTTGGAAAAATCGAAAACCTAATCTCAAGTATTTTCGTGTATTTGGTTGCCGCTGTTTCATATTAAACAATGGCAAAGATAATATCATTAAATTTGATGCCAAGTCAGATGAGGGTATCTTCTTAGGATACTCTACTTCTAGTAAGGCATACAGGGTCTTCAACAGAAGAACTCTTCTGGTTGAAGAATCAATTCATGTAGTGTTTGATGAATCTAATGAAAAATCTTCTAGAAAAGAAGATTCTATTGATGTTGAAACAGGTACAAAGAAGCTTGAACAATTGACAATCAATGAAGATGAGCCCAAAGGAGATGATGATCAAGAGAATCAAGATCAAACTCAAGAGATCAATGCAACTTCACCAAAACCTTTACCTAAAGAATGGAGGTATGCACACGGACACCCTAAAGAGCTAATAATTGGTGATCCATCAAAGGGGGTAAGTACACGCTCTTCTATTAGAAATGTTTGTGATTATTTAGCTTTTGTATCTCAGATAGAGCCTAAGTCAATAGAAGAAGCTGAAAAAGATTGTAACTGGATTAATGCTATGCAAGATGAACTAAATCAATTTAAAAGAAATAATATTTGGACATTAACTGAAAGACCCCTTAATGTTTCTGTAATTGGCACAAAATGGGTTTTTAGAAATAAACTTGATGAACATGGTATTGTAACTAGGAACAAAGCTAGACTTGTTGCTAAAGGCTACAACTAGGAAGAATGGATAGACTTTGATGAAACCTTTGCTCCTGTTGCTAGGCTAGAAGCAATT
Source organism: Areca catechu (assembly GCA_021397845.1). Lineage (NCBI taxonomy): Eukaryota > Viridiplantae > Streptophyta > Magnoliopsida > Arecales > Arecaceae > Areca > Areca catechu. The sequence goes on along the minus strand of CM038042.1, from coordinate 38,231,663 downwards.
AGACTTTTACTTGCTTTTGCTTGTTTTATGGATTTCAAGTTATTTCAAATGGATGTTAAGAGTGCCTTTTTAAATGGATTTATTGAAGAGGAGGTTTATGTTGAACAACCTCCTGGTTTTGAAAATCATGAATTTTCTAATCATGTCTTTAAATTGCATAAAGCATTGTATGGTTTAAAGCAAGCTCCTAGAGCTTGGTATGATAGATTAAGTTCATTTTTGATGAAAAATGATTTCTCTAGAGGTAATGTAGATAATACATTGTTTTTGAAAAAGAAAAATGATGATCTCTTAGTAGTACAAATCTATGTAGATGATATTATTTTTGGTGCTACTAACGAATGTCTTTGTCAAGAATTTGCAAAGTTAATGCAGAGTGAGTTCGAGATGAGCATGATGGGAGAACTCAACTTCTTCCTCGGACTCCAAATTAAGCAAACCAAAGAGGGGATCTCCATCAACCAAGCCAAGTACACAAGGGAAATATTGAAAAAGTTTGGGATGGAGACTACCAAACCAATAGGTACCCCTATGAGCTCTTCATGTAAATTAGACAAAGATGAATGTGGTAAATCAGTAGACCAAAAATTATATAGAGGCATGATTGGTTCATTGCTATATCTAACTGCCAGTAGATCAGATATAATGTTTAGTGTTTGTATGTGTGCACGTTTTCAGTCTGCTCCTAAAGAATCACATCTCTTAGCTGTAAAACGTATATTTAGATACTTATCTGGGTCAATCGAAATTGGTCTTTGGTACTCTAGAGAGTCATCATATGAATTAATTGCATATTCTGATGCTGATTTTGCTGGGTGTAAACTTGATCGTAAAAGTACTAGTGGAACTTGTCAATTCCTAGGAGTTAATTTGATTTCATGGAGCAGTAAGAAACAGAATTCGGTTGCTCTATCTACGGTGGAAGCCGAATATATAGCAGCTGGAAGCTGTTGTGCTCAGATTCTATGGATCAAACAACAACTCGAGGACTTTGGCATCAAACTAACTAAGACACCCATAAGATGTGATAATACTAGTGCAATCAATTTAACGAAAAATCCTGTACAACATTCAAGAAGCAAACATATTGAAATAAGACATCACTTCATAAGAGATCACGTTCAAAACTCTAATGTGTTGTTAATATTTATTTGTACTGATTATCAATTGGCTGATATATTCACAAAACCATTGAATGAAGATAGATTTTGTATGATCAGAAGAAAACTGGGAGTCATTGATCCTTTTGCTTGAAACTCTTCAATTCTCATCAAAATTCCTCAAAAATGATTTATAAATTCTCAAATATGTTTAAAGGTTATTTTTCTAAATTTTATCAATTTTTTAAATTTTACAGAATTTTATTTTGGGTAATTTATTGTTGGAGGTCGACACTTTAATTTTCGGAGGTCGACGCTTGAGGTCGACCCCTAAGGTTTTTGGAGGTCGACACTTGAGGTCGACCCCTGAAAATTTTTAGAGGTCGACACTTGAACGGAAATCTCCTTTTTTAAAACCCGTCCGCAAGTCAATCTTTTCTCCATTTTTTCCATTTCTCCTTCGTGTCGTCCCCCTCCAACTTCCCTAAACCACTAAACAGTGGATTTCCACCCTTCTCCTTCATCCTTTTGGGTAATCCTCTCCTCTCCTCTTGTTTTCCTTGGAACCTAACCTCTTTTTGACCGTGTTCTTGGTTTTGGACAACCGAAAGCTTTTGCATCTATCTACCCTCAAATCTCGGTTGTTTTTCAATTGAAATCACTTATTTCTTTCCTCCGTTTCTTACTTTTTCTCCATTTACTCTCGATTTTCTCCATTCTCACAAACCCTATCTCACCATTTCACCATCTCCTCTTTTTTTTTCTCAATCCGTGAACCTCTCTTTCCCTCTCCTTTCCTCTTAGCCTTGCTTCATTGTACTTCTCCCTAAGTTACCCCTCTTCCTTTCATATGGGTCCAAGAAAGCACTTGGCAGTAAGGAAAAGGAGATTGGAACAAGGCCAAGGTAGCACTGAGCGACGAAGAAAGGTCAGACATGAGCGTGAGCCGACCCTAGAGCCACCTGCACCAGTGCCAGCCAGCTTAGTACGGAAGAGCATTGCGAGTGGGAGGCGTGTGGATATACAATTCTGGGATCAGCATCACTTTTTTATTGGAGATGTGCTGAGAGATGCAGGTCTGGTTCATTTCTGTACGATGTCTGAGAGATTCTACCCAGACCTCATCAGGGAGTTCTATGGATCCATGGCCACTGATGGCATTGGATGGTCAGCTACTGTACGTGGGATCGAGATTCCAGTGACACCGGAGGTCATCAATCGTGTTTGGAGGATTCCACATCATGGCACTGCTGCCACTTCGATCAGCGACAGAGAGCACGCCTTCAGATGTATTCTAGAGCGTGAGGATGTTAGCGGCATTTCCACAGTAGCCGCTAACCAGCTTTCACTGGAGATGAGAGTGCTGCATCATATCATCGCCCGTATCTTGATTTTGAAGAGCGGGAGATTCGACTTTATCACTGAGCGTGAGCTGGTGTTGATGGTGTCCCTGAGACAGCGAACTCCCATCAACCTTCCCAGGATCATGCTTCAGCAGATGGGTGAGGCAGCATCTCACAGGAGACTAGTTCAGCCATATGGCATGGGGCTGACTCAGCTATTCAGGGAGCATGGTGTTTCATTTGATGGTATACCCTTCAGTCAGCTGCAGCATACTGATACATATGGAGAGAAATCCCTACATAGGATGGGATTTCGACTGACTGGTGACCGTTAGGTGCGACGAGAGTCTGGCCAGGAGCCAGATGAGGAGGATGAGATCCGAGCAACTGAGGCAGGGCCTTCAGAGCCTACTGATCATGGTACACCTCCTCGCCCAGCACCAGAGTCAGAGACTGCGGAGCCTGAGCCATTCACGCCACCACCCTCATCAGCTCCAGCACCTACTACTACTGCTACACCACGAAGGACTACAGCGAGGATATCAGACTTTGAGCAGAGAGTGACTGATCATATTTCAGAGGTCCGGACAGAGATTACTGGTGTACGACAGGAGCTACATGATCTGTGGATACACACAGATATGCGCATTGGAGCTCTCTCAGCTAGTATGGATACAGGATTTCGATAGATCCTCAGCCTACTGAGATTAGCACTGCCATCAGGGACTGCAGATCCGACAGTATCTCCTCCACATTCAGATGATGATGATGATGATGACTCCAGTGGATATAGTGACAGTGATGGAGATCAGCCTGGAGCAGGTAGTTCTGATGTTCCACCTGCAGATCTGATTCCAGAGATTCCCCCTTCTACTGATCCTCCTTCTACTGATCTTCCGAGTACAGATCCTCCAGCTACAGATGTGCCAGTAGATACTGAGCTTACAGAGTCACTTTTTGAGACTATTACTGGGATTCCGGATGATATAGATGAGCATACAGAGATAGATATTGATGATCCCACTGCTTATGAGCTAGTCAGCAGGCACACTCTAGCTCAGTCTACTCAGCATACTGATCCATCTACTCCTTCTGCTACTGCTTCAGTCAGGACACCTGTGGAGCCCTTTCCTCGGACCTATAGATCTCGTAGGACTACCCCTAGGTCTGGTCCCTCTCTGAGGACTCGGAGTCACTCTCATAGGACTCCAAAATCCTCATCTAGGATCTTGGCTCCTATCTCTTTTGATATACCTTCTGATGAGGAGTAGCCTCATAGATTTACTTGTTGTACTTAGTTTGCTTTGTATGGTCTGTTGTATCAGTGTTTTGTGCTTACTATGTAAGCAATTTTGTAACTGAATACATTTATTTTTATCTATATTGTGATATTTTACTATCTGATACCAGCTCTTAGCATTTATCTTTTTAAACCCTCAAGATAGAATATTTTTGTTATATTGAATGCACAAATTGAGGGGGAGCATGTATTTTATGCAACTAAATACTTCATAGTAATGGAACATAAGTTTCTTTAATATATCTTTCACTACAAAAATGGACTTTTTGATTCTTGACAAAAAGGAAGAGTAGTAAAGTATATATGAGACTCCTTCTTATGAGTAGTAAAGTATATATGATTCTTATGAGTAAAGCTTGTTTGTTTCTTATCTTTTTGACTCATGAGAATGTTTTCACAAAAAGAAAGAAGTAAATGAAAAGTAAAATCTTTTTGACTCATGAGAATGTTTTCACAAAAAGAAAGAAGTAAATGAAAAGTAAAATCTTTTTGACTCTTGAGAATGTTTTCACAAAAAAGTAAATGAAAAGTAAAATCTTTTTGACTCTTGAGAATGTTTTCACAAAAAAGTAGATGAAAAGTAAAATCTTTATGATATACTCATGCATGTAAGGATTCTTTGAAAATTTTTATTGCTATATTTTGCTTTTGGACTTAATTGCATATATACTCAAGGTTTTGTCATCATAAAAAAGGGGGAGATTGTTGACTTTGGCTCCTTAGTTTTGATGATTAACAAAAGGTTGAGTATATGTTTGGACTAATGTTTCATCTCAAGATAAAGTTTCAGGACTTAGGTTATTCGAAAAGAGTACTAAGAGTACAATGATGAAACCAAGTTTGCCTGATTTGGAAAAGAGCTCTTCTACCTTGAATAAGATCAAATTTCTCATATTGGACCTTCCTGTTAAGAAATAATTGACAAAAGAAACAAAGGCTTAAAGAAACTCAAGCATGGCACGCACCTCTCTAGAGTTTCAGAAAATTTCAGATCAGAGGTCGACCACCAGAGGTCGACACCTTGTCAAAGGTCGACCACCAGAGGTCGACTCATGAAGAGAAGAAAAGTTCAGCATGGCCGGCACAGCAAAATTTCAGTGGCATGCTCCAGAGGTCGACCACCAGAGGTCAACACCTGTCCAGAGGTCGACACCAGAGGTCGACTCATAGCCTGAGAATTCAAACTGGGCAGAACTATGGTTTTCTGGATTTTTGCCTAAGATAAACTGGAGGTCGACTCATGAGGTCGACACTTGATCTAGAGGTCGACTCATGAGGTCGACTCATGGCATAACGGCTAGTTTTTCTGAACTTTTGATTTGATTTCTAACGGCCATAAACGGCCATATTTTTTATTCTAACGGTCTTGTGGAGTTGTTTCAGCATGAATGAGGTATTTAACCTCCACCAAACTTCAAAAAAGACAAGGAGACAAAGTGAAAAAGTTTAGAGTCAAAGTACAAAGCCTTCAATCAATTCCAAGCCAAAAAGAGTGAGAAAACCAAGAGATTCCTTAGCCAAAAGCTCACCATCTTTGAGGAATCCAACTTTCAAGTATTTGGCATTTAGTGAGGTCCAAAGATTCCAAGAGAAAGGCTTGAAGAGTCTCCATCAAGAGCTACATCGAATTACTTATTGCTCAAAAGGAGTTTGTCTTGTTTTATTCATTGTATTCATATTCTTTTTGTCTTTAGCTAGTTTCAAGGGAATTTGAAACTAGTGTGAGGTTTGTTGGTGAGCCAAGTGATAAAACCAACTAGGGTTGCTTGTAAGCCCGAAGCCAAAACAAGTGAGTGAGGTTTGTTGGTGAGCCAATTGATAAAACCAACTAGGGTTGCTTGTAAGCCCGAAGCCAAAACAAGTGTGTAAGGTTTTGACTTGTGAGCCTGGTAAAACAAGTCGGCTGTAATCTAAAGATTATAGTGAAAATTCCAAAGTGGAGCTTGGGGAGTGGATGTAGGTGCTAGGTGCACCGAACCACTATACTTCTTGTGTGTTTGCATTGCTTTACTCTTTATCTTCTTTTGCTCTTTAATTGTTGTTTTATTTCATTGCTTCCATTGCACAATTACTTGAGCACTATCACTCTTCACCTTTGAACTTGATAGCACATATATTGCTTTAATTTTTAAAATACCCAATTCACCCCCCCTCTTGGGCACCATATCTGGGCAATACTAATGCAGGGAGAATTCGAAATGAGCTTGATGGGCGAATTAAGTTACTTTCTTGGACTTCAAATTAAACAAACTAAAGAAGGTATTCTGATCAACCAAGCCAAGTACATTAAAGAAATAATCAAGAAATTTGGCATGGAATCAAGCAAGGAAATTGGAACACCAATGAGTCCTAGATGTAGACTTGACAAAGACGAGAATGGCACAAATGTTGATCAAAAGCTGTACCGAGGTATGATTAGATCATTACTTTATTTAACAGCTAGTAGACCTGATATATTATTTAGTATTTGTATATGTGCATGCTTTCAATCTAATCCTAAAGAATCACACATCATAGCAGTTAAAAGAATTATTAAATACCTGAAAGGCACCTATAATGTAGGTTTATGGTATTCTAAGCACACATCATTGAAATTAATTAGTTATTATGATGCTGATTATGGAGGATGTAAAATAGATAGAAAGAGCACAAGTGGCACCTATCAATTTATAGATATTAACTTGATCTCTTGGCACTGTCGTAAACAAAACTCTGTAGCTTTATCTACTGCTGAGGCAGAATATGTAGCTGTTGGGAGCTATTGTGCTCAAGTGTTATTGATCAAGCAACAACTAAAAGATTATGATATTGTCCAAACTAAAATCCCTATCAAATGTGACAATACTAGTGCTATTAATTTATCAAAAAATCTAATTCAACACTCATGAACAAAGCATATTGAAATTCGATATCATTTTATTCATGATCATGTTTTAAACAATATTGTTGAACTTGAATTTGTACCTACTGAAGACCAATTAGCGGACATTTTTACTAAACCATTAAATCAAGATAGATTTGAGAAAATTAGAGGAGAATTAGGGTTATGTGACCTATTTTAAACCTATCTGACCTAATTTTTGAAAATTAAGGAAAAATTATCTAGAAATTTTAAACTTCTCTTTAGAGCATAGGGCAACCTAGTTTAGACTCTAGAAACCCTTAGAAACTGAGTTTGACCCATTTTGATTTTTATAATAGATTTTGCTCGAGCCGACTCGAGTTCTCAGAGCTCTATGCGAGCCAACTCGCAGGTCGGGCCGAAGCATTTTAAGTAGGGTTTCCACTTTCCCTATTCATTGTGTTTTTTAGGTTTTGATCGTTTCTCTCTAGCCGACTCCTCACTCTATACTAGGAAACTCTCCAAAAACCCTCTCTAACCTATTCAAATCCTTAATCTTTGGAGAATGGTGCCTCGCAAGGTGTTGGCAAAGAAGGCAACAAGGGTTGTTCGGACTGTGGCTGAGGAAAGGAGGAGCAAGAGGCGACTGGATACTTTGATTCCATAAGAAGAGCAGCAGGTTAAGCAAGAAGAAGTCATTCCAGCACCCCGGCAGATCATTCCAATGGAAAATCGATAAGTGACCCATGGTAGGTGTATCAATTTCAGTTTTATTGAACAAGAACAGTTGAATATTGGTATGTGGCTTGAAAGACAAAGTTGGAACGAATTTTGTCAATTAAATGTTCCAACTTACCCAAATTTAGTTCGACAATTCTTTGAGAACATGTCACTAGGAGCTTTTCATATTGAAGGAACAGTAAAAGGGAAGTTGATGGAAATAAATGAGCAAAAACTGCCAAATCTGTTGAATATACCTAAAGAAGGGGAATGCTATCTGGTTATGAAGGAAAGAGTGAAGACTCTCAGACTCATCTTGGGGAGATCTAATGTGAAGGGCATTATTTATGTAAGTGCAAACCAGCTCTCATTGGAAATGAAACTGTTGCACAACATCATTAGCCAGGTTTTTCTACCCAGGACGGGCAGATTCGACTGGGTTAGCGAGAGAGGTCTCATATTCATGAGGTGACTAATTGAGGGGGAGCCCCTCAACCTTCCATTTATTATGATTTCTCAAATGAGAGAGGCTGTATGTAGGGCACGAGCCTGTTTGCCCTACGGGATGGTGTTTACTTTGTTGTTTCAGGATGCTGATATTGATCTTACTGGAGAGGACTGTCGTTTGTTGCTGCACACTGACAGGTACACTATGAAATCCCTGACAAGAATGGGATTTATTAAAGTTGATGAAAACTGGATCAGAAAAACTTCAGGAGTTCCTGTAGCACACTCAGAGGACTCAGATAATGATGTACAGGCTGCATGGGGACATGGTGAGCAGATTGAGGGACAGACTGACGAGGCTGGACCATCCGAGCCAGCTCCCGCTTCACCACATTCACCAGTCAGGACTCCTACTGCTGCTAGAGCTGATACTGATGATAGACTCCACAGAGTTTTAGATGAGATTTCTTATCTCAAGACTGACACTGACAGGAGGATTACTTCTCTACAGTTCGAGATGCAGCAGGGCTTTCATGATATTATGACTATATTGAGATAGTTATCCATGGCCAGCCAGCATGCACCTTCTACTGGCACTTCTACTGGCACTTCTACTGGCACAGCGACTGGCACGGGCACTGAGGCTGGTACTGGCATTCATGCTAAGCAGGGACAGGAGACACATTGTCTGATGCACCGTATCATGCTACACCTGCTATTGGTGAGCCTCAGGTTAGTCTGGAGGCTGCGGATCTGCTGATGTTGGAGTGACTCCTGCTACTCAGATACTTTTATCCACCAGCACTTGGCCCTATCTCTTGATCCACCTACTACCAGACCTACACACATCTTTATTTCATCTGAATCAAAAACCAAACCTAAACCTAAATCTAAAGTAACTAGGACATCTACACCCACTAGGACTAGGATTAGGGATCTCTGCCCTAGGTTCCCCAAGTTCAAACCTAGTCCAAGTATTCTAGAGGTTGGTTCCTCCTCTAATGAGGGAGAACCTAATAGTGATCCTAGCACTTCATTCTGATGGTTAGGTTTTTATCTTTTTGAGACTTGTAGTTGTTGTATTTTGGTTATGTGATACTATTTTGTTGTGCCGTGGCACATTTGTAAAGTATCACATATTGGTATATATTGACTTATTTTATATATATATATATACTTCACTTGTTACTAAATTACTGTTATGATTGAATTAATGTCCACATCTCATATGTTATGAATATATACTATGAATGATTGTCCATTTCTCATATACCTTTTGTTGATGACAAAAAGGGGGAGAATGGAGACTATGTATGGGCATGAAAATTGCTGTTGAGGCATGAAAGTTGCTATTAATTCATGAAAATTGCTCAAGACTTGTTTATAAATGCTATATGGATAATTGAATGTTATGAAACTTTGATAAAATGAATATTTGATTCATAAAAAGTTGATGAAACTTATGTTTACTTCAAAAGTTTGAAAATTTTCATAAGTTTCGATACGCTTCGTATAGTTAATATCTTTGATACATCATGTACATATGATATTTCATGTTTCGATACACTTGATACACATAATACTTGGTATTCAGTTATATACATTTGGTACATTATGGCACACTGCATTGATACAGTGACACCTAACCTATATGATATGCATAGACTTGAAAATACTGCAATTGTAAAGTGCTTTCAATTTTTTTTTATCATACCCAGTGTTTTGTCATCATCAAAAAGGGAGAGATTGTTGACCCCTGGAATGATTTTGATGATCACAAAATATTAGAGCATGTATTTGATACTATCTCTTTACAAATGTTTAAGAAGTTTTGCAGGAATTGATAACCTTTGTTTAAAATGGTTTTCAAATTTACTTAAGGGTAATTCAATTGAGTTTGTAAAGGTCCTAAGTTATGAATGCTGTAATCTTGTAAAAATGGACATAAAATTTTAAATATTTTGATAAAGTATGTAGATTAGCTTCTAATTGATTCAATGATGAAGTTTTTAGGAAGCTTGAAGCAAATTTTTAAAGACTTGTAAGAGCCGACTCAAGGTGGCACGGCACGGAGGAAGATTCAAAGTTTCAAAACCAAGAGCTGACTCCAAGTTCAAGAGCCAGCTCTTCCAGAAATATATTTTTTGAAGTTCTGAGAATTAGAGCCGACTCCCAGTTCAACAGCCGACTCTAGGTATGTATGTTTGTCATGACTGAAAGCTTGAAGGCAAGAGCCGACTCTTAGTCCAAGAGCCGGCTCCTACAGAAGTTTGTTTTTGGCCTGTCTAAGACTTCGAGCCAACTCCTGGAGCTTGAGACGGCCCGTGGAGCCGTTGTCTGCACTTCAATGACTAGTTGCTGAAATTAAAATTTGAATTCTAAATCATCTTCAACGGCCTTTTCACGAATCCCAAGGCCCTACAACGACCATTCTCATGGAGAACTATAAAGGGGATTATTTTTGAAGGATTAAACAATCAATTGAGATTTATTGCTAAATTTTCTTAAGAGAACAAAGAGCTTTCAAGTTATTCCTCTACCTACCTCAAAGAGCATTCAAGTTGGATTCAAAGATTCACCAACTCCATTCTATCATTGAATCCACTCATTGAAGAAGGGAAGAAGTAGTATTGAAGAGCACTCAAGGCTTGACTTCATTTTGATCTTCATCGGCAACATCAAAACAAACTTGGTTTGTTGTAGTTGCTTATTATACATTCTTTATCTTTGTTTGCTCTCTAAGAACAGCAAGGGGCTATATCTAGAGAGAGAGTTAAAGGTTTTTAGGTGAACCTTGTAAAACCTAAGTTTGGATTCTTGGTTTTTCCGGTTTAAAACCAAGTGTTTGGGTTTTCTTTGGTGATCCGGTGTAAAATAAAAGGGAGTTAGGGTTTCTTTGGTAATCCCGGTAAAACCAAAGTGTATAGGTTTGGATTGTGAGCCTAGTAAAATAATCGGACTGTATTCCGGTTGGGGGATATAGTGAAAATCCCAAGTGGTCCTTGGGTAGTGGATGTAGGAGCCGGTTGCTCCGAACCACTCTATATCTTGGTATTTGTGATTGTGCTTTTATTGCTTGATTGCTTTAATTTATTTACTTCCACTTTGCACACTTCACTTCTACACTAAAAGAATTTCAAAGTGCACATACTTGCAAAAAAGATTTTTAATCCCAATTCACCCCCCTCTTGGGAAGCCACCTAGGAAACAGACTCATCGATATTGCATCTCATCACAAACTCATCAAATTTTGCAATGTATTCAGCTACACTCTTGGTTCCCTGGGTCAATCTCTACCACTGGTCTAGAAGTCTTTGGTGGTAGGACATGGGAAGGTATTTCTTTCTAAGCCTAAGTTTCATTGCCCTCCAGGTTACTATGGGAACATCACCTCTTTGCCTATTGAACCTCCCGACATTTTCCCAATAAAGCCTGGCCTGACGAATTAACCTAAGCTTCGCCAATTTGCATTTTCTCTCCTCAATCATGTCATACCACTCGAAGTACTGATCCATCTCTCCCTCCCAGTCTATATAAATCTTAGGATCCAGATTTTCATCAAATGTTGGTGCTTCCAACCTAATATTCCTAAGGGTTCGGTCATCATGGTCCATTTGATCCTGATTGGATCTCTTAGGATTTGGCTCATAGGTTGGGTCATGGTGTGCTCTCCTAGGGTTCGGGTCATGGACTCGATCAGGGTTGGGTCTCCTAGGATTTGGCTCAAAGAAGTGGTCTTGGTGAAGCCTTCTAGGATTGGGTTCAGGAAAAAGGTCTTGTTGCAGAGCCCTTCAAGGGTTGATGGGTGTATCAAACTCTGGTTCAAGCTTTAACTCATTCTGGACTTCATGGGTTTTTCCAGGGGTACGAGCCTCTAATCGATCAAGCCTAGCAGTGATGAGGGTCATCTGATTAGTCATGCTTTGATTGGTCTGGGCCAATTGGTTTGTTAGGTTTTGGTTCAGTCGGGTCATTTGGTCATTCAAAGTTTTCATCAAGTTCTCAAAATTTTGGTCCATGTTTACACTCAATTGGGCTTTGGTTTGCTGGTAAGGAGCTCTAGATCTAGTTGCCATGCACACATGGACTCAAACTCAGACTAGGGGTTTGCTAGACCTAGAGTCCAAACCAAATGTTAGGTCAAGATGACAATCTTGGTTGTAGTTACTTGGCACCTGGCCAGGTAAGTGTAAGGTTGGTGGAGGTCCCTCTTTGCTTGCCTTAGACACCAATTTAAAATTAGCCAGGTAAGCGAACCAACCCACCTTTCTTTAGGTTCTTGTCCCTGAACCACTTGCCTAGACACCAGATACACAAGCACACATAAACAAGTTGTCTAAGTTAGCTTGACACTTGGTTCGACTCGACCTTGTGGGTGTCCTTAGCTTACTAGAGCAAATTAAATGTCTACTTAGTTTTAATTAAGGGTTGTGTTCGCTATGCAGGTTGGTGATTTTTTGGCTAGGGACAGGTAATGAAATCCTAACCTGATGTCATATTGCTGCCCTTAAATTGATTTACCATGAGATGAATGCAAACATGCATAAGAACCCTAATTTCAGGTGCAGAAATTGGTGTATTGCAGTTCTGAAATGGTACAGAAAAGTGTAATATAACTATGTTAGAAAATTCTGAGAAAATCATAAAACATTCCTAACTCATAGATGATGTGCCATATGAAAGAAAATTTAAAAATAAAATTTGTGCTATGCTGAGCAGATCCTGAAATTTGGATAATGTAAAAGAAATAGAACAGAACATACAGGAATTTCAGCAACAGTGATGGAGTGCAGGAATTTTCATTTTTTCTGTGATTTTTTTTTAAGGATAAAATTATGCATGATGATATATAACTTAATATGAATTAGGAAAAAAATTACTTCAATAAAAAATTAACTATTTTTTTTTAGAGTTTTATACGAATTACAGTCAGTCTACTCAGAAATACAACAAGCAAAAATTTTAGAGATGCTAGATTTAAATGATGCAAAACTATTCTTTAGGATTTTAAACTTACCTTCTTGTATTCCCCTTCAAGGGTCAATCACAATGGCACCCCTACATGTTTTACAAGATCCCTGTGGAATGGGAAGAGAGGGTCTTGAAACCCTAGTTTTTTCCTAAGACCGAATGGCCTGGTGAAGCACCCAAATCCAGGTACTGAAGATGATGCAAAGCCCTAACCTACCATGCTCTGATACCAATTTGAAGTGAGATAAAATGGAAAGATGCAATCTAAGAGGAGATAGTAACAATTAAATGAAAAATAAAGTAAAGATAGGCTACTTTCCATGTAAAAGAATAGAAACTATCATAAAGGGATTTGCATGTAAACTAGACCTGAATGAGAACCTTCATAATATTAAAGGGAAATGGATCTTCGTGGTTAAGAAACCACATAGGATAGGGCCTAATTAATCTAATATTTCATATTTGAAAAACACTGAAAGAGGGGTAACCAGGCATTACATCTCAAAGATTGGAAAGGTTACACTCAAGGATGAAGCCCTTGGATGACAAGGAGATTCCTTCAGTTGTTGGGACTTCTTGTCTCTGTTTCTTGTCTTGGAAGACCCTCTTCTTCGAAACCTAGAAATCCCAGGGATCCTACACAAACCATATCAGAGTTAAGAAGGAGATTGAAAGGTAGAATATTAATGAAATAATGATCGAAGTTGAGAAGAAGTTGACTGAGTGGAAGTAGCTTGGCCGGCCCTCTTGGAATGGCTTTTCTTGCACCTTGGATGTTGGAATGGAGTGCTTGGATGGACTAGAAGATTTGCTAATGGCTATTGGCATGGAAGATGATCTTTCTTGAAGTAGCTAAGGGCCTCTCACCCACTCCATCTCAGAGGATATTTGATAACACCAAATGGAAGAAAGAAACTTACTTTTTTCATTTAATTCATCATCCTTTACAAGAGAGCTTGGAGTAGATTTTATAAGCCTCCAAAGACTTTTGAAATTTTGAATTACAAGGAGCTTTTCATGGGAGGTTCTTAGCTATAAGGGTGGAATTCAAATTACATGGAGATTTTATGGAAATAGCTAGCTAAAATTATGGAAGATTAAACTCCTTAGCCACCCACTTTGAATTTGAATCCCTCTTGGTGATGTAGCATGTGGTGAGGTGGCTTGCTATGGTGTACTCTACATGGTTGGGAGGTTGACATGGTGTTTCACATGGCTTGCTAAAGTGGCGTCCTCCCTGGCTTAAATTGTTGAAGTGGTTGAGTGCATTCCATCCTCAAGTGAGCTTGCTTACATTTAACCAATTTCAAACCTCTCTTGGACCCAACTACTAAACTAACTAAATACAAGACCAATTTGATCCTAATTGAACTCAAAAGAAATCAAATTAAAATAAATCCAACTCTAATTACATGATTCAAATTCAATTAAAGAAGTAAACTGACTCTATTTACAAGACATAAGTTCAATGAAAGAATTAAAGCCATACTAAATTAGACTGAAGCCTCTTTAGAACTTTGGTGCTCGCACCATCTTCCTTATATTGAGATTGGCAAAATTCAAAAGCCTTCATTCATCGCAGGCTCCCAGGCATGCCATGCATGCTTGCCCTAATAAATCAGGGACCCAATTGGTGTGTTGTGAGGGACCACTAAAAGGCTGCAGCCACGATGATCCCTGTTCCTCCCAAACACAGTCATTATGGCCCTGATCACTACCACCTCTCCAGGCAACAGCATGATAGTTGCCACACCCCCGGTAAGCTAGTAAACTAGAGGTTACTCTCATAAAAGAACTTTCCTACACGTCTTGCAATTCAAAAAGAGGAGCCTATGTTCATAAAAATCAATTCGACAAAGGATCGTATGGTTCAGTCCGTCGCCAAAGTCAGGGACTCTACCTAAACCAAGTCCAAGAAATCCTATACTTGGAAAGCATCATAGTGTATATAGAATAAGAAAAAAGAAAAATGCTCATTAATTCAGGAGAATTCATCAGTTACATGACAAAGGAAGGAAAAGAAGGGACACAGAGCTCAAAGCTTGACAAGTCCCTACAAATTGGACGAGAGAGATCCAGCATTGGAAGAATGGAGTATCCTATCAATCTAGGCAGAAAGGGTCTCTTCAACTTGGGCTAGGTCCAGAGAACCCTCAGCCTAGACTCCCTCTTCAGCCTGAACTCCCTCTTCAGCCTAGACCAGAATTACACCCGAGTCCTCAGCTATGATTGGGATTTCTTCTCTCCGGCTTGGCATCTCTTCAACCTCTTCAACAGCCCCAATCTCCTCTCTTCTTCCTCCTCGATGTCAAAGGCAGGGAGGCTAGAAAGATCAAGATCGGGGAAGACCACGTTGACCTTGGCAAATCCATCATTAAAGCCATGCTGGTAGCTGTATAAGCTCGCTTCATTCATTTCTTGCTAGAACTGTGAGGATTTTCTAAAGTCCGCATTATCTCTAGCCGCCTGCTCTCTCATCGCTTCGAACTCTCTCCTGGCTACTTCAACCTCCAGGGCTGCCTCTTCGGCTTTTGAAGATGCCTCTTTGGCTTTCGAAGATGCTTCTTCGGCCCTTTTGGTCACTTCCTCAGCCATCCTAGCCAAGTCTTCAGCCTTCTCCTGGCTCTCTTCAGCAGAACGCTCCAAGGAGTCAATCTGCTTCTTATTCCTCTTCAACTCTGCCTCCTGCCCCGAGATCATCAAGTGGGCATTCTTCATTTCTCCCTTCAGGCCCCGAACTTCGGCATCCATGCAAGCGAGCTGATTCTCTATGGATTGCTTCAGTTCCTCGGCTACCTCTCTTTCGGCCCTGGCCATGTGGAGCTCTTTCCTTCAAGCTGTGGATGAGACTATCAACGTTTCCCAGACCCTCTTCCATAAAAGTAATGTCGTAGACCAGCTGCACCAGTAAAACAAGGTATAAGACCATTCACAAATTGAACGACTCATCAGACAAAAGAGGGGCAACAAAAATCTCACCTGTTGCAGGGAGGAGTAAGCAGAATTGGACACCCTAGCGAGGCTCTGACCCTGGATAACTGCCCAATCATAAGGCAGCAAAGTATCATTCGATGCCCGCCTAGGAATGGCAGGGACCAAAAGACCCACCATGGGGGAAAACTTCGAAGAGTCCATGAGATGACTCCCACTTAGTGAAACCTCCCGGACGAACTCCTCCTCGAAGTGCGGTGCCTTGCCCCTATCCACCACAGGGGGAAAGGTGGTGGCATATCGATGACCGGAGATGGACTCTCCCTTATCTGAACTAAAGAGCTGACTGTCAGCAGAAACTCAATTGGTAGAGGCCCCCCTGGAGCCTCCATCATTGATACCCCATTTCCTCTAGTTGCTCCTTTAGAGGATGAAGTTGATGGGGGACATGTATCGAATGATGCATTTTAAGAATTAGATGGACTAAATGAAAATGAAATAGATAAACATGTAGCTATTCTACGTAAAAGAAATAGAATTATATGAAAGGAACATAAGGAAAAAAACTAGACTAGAAAAGAATCTCTCAAAGTAATTAAGAAGGGATCTTCATGGTTAGGAAACCACACAGGTTAGGGCTAGCCTACTTTCCTATTTCAGATCTGAAAGAAGATTATAAAGATGGCTATCCGGCTATTAATAATCTGAAATTCAGAAAAGGGACACTCAAGATGAAGTACTAAGAATAGCAAGGAGTTACTATAGATCTAAAGGCACCTTGTTTATGATTCCTTGGCACAGTAGACCTTCACCTTGAAAACTAGGAGACCCGGGGATCCTGCATAGATACATAGTAAAATTAAAAGATTTAGATGGAAGAATAGAGAAATGGAAGAGGAAATTAGGAATGGAAGAAATGGCTTAGATTTGGCTTTAAGTAGATCTCCTTTGGTGTCCTTTGCTTGAATCATCTTCAATTGTTGGCGTGGAGAACTCTATTATAGATGATCTCTTTTGGAAGATGGGAAGGTTGAAATTGGAGAGGCTTGAAGAGGATTCTTCAAGGGTGGCCGAATGGGATTGGAAAAGGGACTAGTAGCTTGTTTGGTTAAGTATCCTAGGTCTCACACCTACCTTCTCTCAAGGGTCTTTGGCTAGCAAAGGAAGAAAGCTTTCTTAGAAAAAAAATTTCATTTCATTCATCATTCCCATTACAAGAGAATTCTAGGAGCTTTTATAAACCTTAAGCTCCTTTTCAAATTCAAAATGCAACACTTTTCATGGAGAAAATCAAGGGGTGTTCCGTTAAGATAGGAGTGGCCCATTCAAATTTAAATCTCCTAATTACAAGGTGGGCTCCCATAAAGAGTGGAGCTTCATTCAAATTTGAAAATTCATGGTTGATGTGTCTTGGTGATGTGGCATGATTTATCCTCCAAGTTGGCATGACTTGTCTTCCAAGATGGCATGGTGCTTTGATGATGTGGTGCTCCAAGTAGCTGGTGAAGTTGGTTGCACTCATTCTTGCTTAATTGACGCCCAATGCAAGTAGATCTTGAACCCGACTCAATACAAAGCCAATTTAACTCTAATTGGATCCAAATTAAAATAAAACAGGACTCAATTATTCAAATAAAATAAATACAGGACTCATAGACTTATTACAGGACTTAAATTTCTAGTCTTCTATCCATAAAGAACTTGGCATTAGCTGAAGCCTCTTCCTGAGCCTGGTGCCCGCACCAGAAGTGCTTTTGCTTCTCTCAAGATCATCCCCCCGGGTCTTCTTCCAAACCTCTGATCTCGAAGGAGGAGCCTGAGCCGCTTTCCTTTCTGAGGATTGATGGAGCCAACCCAAGTTAGGCTTCATTCTACCACCTGCAAGTAAAAATACCTTTCTGAATCAGCTGGACCACAAAGAAGTTAGAAAAGGAGAGCTGAAAACCTCTATCATTTATACCTAATATAGGGAACTCGCTGATCCCTATGAGATGGAGATTCTTCTCCTCCAACAGTTCACGGATGGGAGCGGCCTTTGAATTGGTCAGTAAGGCATAATCAGATTGATTAGTCACCAAAACCTTTTTCCCATCATTGGCAACCAGGCGTGGCTCCCACCATTCACTATTGAAACCCCATGGTTCGGTAGAGGAAACAAAAATAAAATTGGGCTTTCACCCACAGATGGCGCTGGGCATATCCTTTATGATCTTGCGACCAGGCTGAGGACCGATCACCCACCATCCATGACCGTGGAAATCCCTCTTGAGAACAAAAAGAGTGATGAACAAATTAGTCCCTGGCTACACATTTGCTATGTGGCATCGGACCAAAAACTTGCAGATATTCCGAATACTATTCGAAGTCAACTGTACGGACACTATCTGGTATATGCAAAAACTTTAATGAAGAAGGGGTGCAGATGAAATCGAAGACCAACCTTCAGATGATCTTCATAGATAGCAAGACACCCGGTGGGAGGTTTATTCTCCCGCTCCTCAAGTATGGGAAGTATTAGAAGAAACCCTTCGAGAACATGATAACACTCCCAAAGGTGGGCAATTTTTCTAAATGAGATGGAGCTGGAGACTAGTTCTGGACTCACAACATCATCGATCCCAAAAGACCCAGCCTTGCCCCCTCGAGTTCTTACGGTATAACCATGACAGGAAAAAGGAACAAAGAAACAAAAGGAAGGTTCTACCTGTGGAAGGGACCGATAACCAAGAGCAGGAAAAGCTAGGCCAAAGATGAAAGTATGCAAAGATAAAGAAGCTTCCTTAGCCAGACCTTTTTTCCTTCTCATAAAAGGACAATAAGACTCTAGAGCGACACCTCGATAAGAGGAACCATCTTTCCAAGCCTGCCATGGACACTCGAGGTATGCATGCAATCCCAAGCAGCTCTAAACCAATTTGACATGGAATAGACCAGAGGTCACAATCCATGCAATGTCAATCAACGGCCAAGATGGAGCATGCTACCTTTCTAAGGGACAGGAAGAGGCCACGACCTCCACCCAAATCCTAAGGGAAATATCGACTAAACCAACACACAACAAAAAAAGGAGGGACAGTCCCAGGTCCGCCCACTTCTTTTTCACACCCCAATTAGGGGGTGACAACTATCTGTCACCTGATCCTTGAATCAGCCAGTACTTATGGCAAACGGTCCAATCAGAGATCTCGCAATCATCTACCGCACCACTCTCCAAAGGAAAATGATAACCCAGTAATACTCTCACTCTTCGAGGCAGATCATCGCTTCGAAAAATGAGAGTGGGGGGCAATTGTTGGGATATTTTGTTTCAAGCACAGATTAGCCACCGGTTTGACCGGCCAAAGACACCTCTCCTGAACCAAAGTGCCCGGAAGAGGCCGACCAGATAACAAACAAGCCAAAGCCGAAGGTCTCAACTTCGATCGAAGAGTCAATCTTTGGCCCCTGCAGAAGACAAGATTCTCAACCTCAGCTGAAGACATGGTTTTCACGACTGGCTGAATACGCAATCTTTGACCTACACCGAAGATATAGTCTTCAACCTACACCAAAGACATAGCCTTCAGCCTATGCCGAAGATGTAATCTTTGACATCAACCACAGAAACTGTCTCCAATCCAGCTACAAACACTCCCAAAGAAGAAGCCTGAAAATAGATCTTCGATCTATCTCACATCCCCATGAAAGTGATGGATAATGGTTATCATCAACTCAGCACGACCACCACAAAATGACCACGTGACCATTAATTCCAGCAGCAACATCCCTGGCCTAGCTAGAACCATTTAATAACCACCCACGATTATGAATGGAGGGAAAGGAATTAACTCTATCATAACCGTAGGAAAGAGAATGGAACCGCAGGCCAAACGAATCATTATAAATAATGATAAGACGGGACACTCCAGGTAAGGCACAACATAGTCTTGAAAATCTCAGAGTCCTTTCCTCTTTATTTATCCTCAGAATCTTCCCCATTTTGTGGCTGGAGGTCGCCTCAAACTTAGGCATCGGAGTGTCCCTCGCTAGAGCAACTCTGGCCAGGGATTTGTTTTACAGGCAAACCAAGAAGCAAACCTGTGATGCAGTAGCTTCGCCCGGTCGGAAAAGGGATTCTACGCCAACAAGTTTGAACTCATGTTGAGCCCGAGTAACTTCTAAGTAGCCTGACTTGCCTATACCCTTATCCATTGGACTTGTTTGTACTTTTATCCATCGCACCAGGACATGCTCTTGCTTGCTTGACTCGGGATAACCATAGGCATCCACTACACCAGGAAGACGGACTTCTTGCATGGCTCTAGGGCCAACCAAAACCACTTTCTCTTCCATCCTCGATCAGCCTAATCCCCTTCTTTATGTGAAATAAACTAACCGCTAAATATTTTATTTCTCTATAGTAAATATTAAATAAATAAATGATTTCCAAAATCCCAACCTCTCTCATGATATGCTAATGCCTTGTACGCGTCACATGCAATAGTCGCATTTTATTAGGAAAAAATGCCATCATATTTGCAGTCCATGTGGTTTCAAAATTCCTTAGAAATTTGTGTAACAAAAATTATATAGATTACTGGCCGTTTATATGAAGCAAAGATAGCTAAAACATAGTTTAAGAATTGTGTTTGATCATGGATGTTACTAGGATAACATAGGATGTCATGAAAGGATATTATTTTATATTAATTAAACTAGCATGCAAATTGTTGAGATAAGCAGGCTCAGTAAAGGCTAATTACTGGTTCAAGGGTTCAATTGAATCCCTTTTGAACCAGTCACCTATACTAGAAGGCTCGAAGGTAACTCCACAAGCTGATCAAGCGACGACTTGACATCACCATTCTGGTCACATCACAGCATCTGTCTTCAGCCCGCACTGAAGAGGTTGGTCCCGAAACATATCCCTGATCCATGCTGTGCCAGGTGCCAAGTGACCGACCGGTGTTCTTTGCATTAGTCCGAAGAAGACTGGTCCAAAGAAGATAGCTACTTCATTTCACAACTTGCTCCAAAACAGATGAGTACGAAGTGAATATTCCAGCCCACTCCGAAGAAGGCAATTTTGATGCAAATGGCCAAGGCATCTTTAGCCTACTCTGAAGAGGATAGTCGCGAGGCGATCAGCTAATTCAACTTCGATCACTTCCGAAAGAGTGGCCCTGAAGCAAATCTTCAATTGATTTCAAATCTCCAGATGTGAATATGGTTATTGTAACCAACCACACAGCCACTAACTCCAACACCAACAATATCAAAGTAGCCAGAATCAGCCATGTGGCAACTAACTTCAACACTAACAATATCGAAGTGGCCAGAATCAAGCAGCAACCACTGATGGTTATGAGGGGTTAAGCTAACCGACCCCATCTAACCAGAGGGAAGTGGGTTTAACTGCATTTTGGCACATCTACCGCTATAAATACTAGTAAGAGGGGACACTCACAGTAAGAAAAAGAAAAAAGGGCTAAGGCAAACTCTCTTGAGTCACTTTCACTCTCTCTTTGAGAACTTTCTATTTTGTTGCTCAAACTTTCATTGACATAGGCATCGAAGTGTCCCCCGCCAGAGAAAATCTAGTTGGGGACCTGTTTTGCAGGGATCTTAGAAGGCAAGCCAGCAATCTTGCCACTTTATTCTATCCACAGGGGTTCGATGCCAACAGATTGGTGCACCAGGAAGGGGCACCTTCACACCTAAGAGTGAGAAAAGCACCATCCCCTCTTAAAAAGGAGAGTTTGAAGAAGTCATAATGGTGAAAGGTAGAACTCAAAATACTTTGACAAGCAGGGGACATCTTTCATCTTAGAGGAATGATCCCCTAGTGAAAAATAATGTCCCACCTCCTACACTGGTCATGGGATAGCACTAGTTCAAAGCCCTCCTGAACTAGGTTGATGCTCTCACAACCATGGTTCAGAACTTTTAGAAGACTACCCTCCAAGTAGGGCATCCGCCGACCACCTTTAGGGATAGTCATCGATCTAGAGAGAAGAGAGACCACCACCACGGGTCTACCCGGTGCTCCCCTCGGGATTAGCCCTTTTGCGAGGGCCAAAGCTCTCGACATCTGAAGCAAATTGACAATCGATATGTGAGGAAGAGATCTAGACGATCTCCCTCTATCTCCTCCGAAGATTTTACTCCTGAAAGTGCTAGGCAAAAAGGAGCCAACTACAATTATGAAGAAAAATTTAAGACTCTTGAAGCATAGATCACGAGGCTCCACGATTAGAAAAGAGATGGCAAGTTCACAGCCTACAACTCGTGGCCTCCGTTCACCTCTAGAATAATGAAGGAAGTCATCCCTCAGTATTTTAAAGTCCCTCAGATGGAATCCTACGATGGGACCACTGACCCTCTTGATCATCTGGGTAGCTTCAAGGCCCACATGATGATCCAAGGAGCCTCTGATGTGTTGTACTGCTTGGTCTTTTCTGGTACCCTAAAGAAGGTGGCTCGAATGTGGTATCTGAGCATACACCCAGATACTATCGACTCCTTCTCTGAATTAGAAAAACTATTTGTCTCACATTTCAGGACTTGCCAAAAGATGTCCCGAAATATGGACAGCTTATTCCTCCATCAAAATGAAGGAGAGAGCCTCAAGGACTATAGCACGAGATTCAACTTGGTCACTCTCGAGATCCCCGATCTCAATGAGTATGTGGCTATGTCCACTCTGAAGAAAGGGCTCCGGTCATCCAGGCTCATATTTTCTTTGGACAAAATATTTTTGACGAGCTACACTGGGCACCTGGTGAGGGCTCAAAAGTATGCGGATGTCGAAAAGCAAGTGGCGAATCAGTGCCTAATCGAAGAAAAATCTGTTCCTAAGAAGAAGAGCAACAGGGGGCTGAGTCCCCCTGCACCCCCCAGCAATGATGACTCCACTCGATGACGTAGTCCCAAGCCCAAAGCATTGGGCAAAAAATTTGATTCGTATACTCCCCTCAATCTTCCAAGGGAGAGAATCTTGATGAAGATAGAAAAAGAGAGCTACCTCCAACGACCGTGCCTCATGAGGATGTCCTCCTCTATAAAAAATAGAAGTAAATACTGTCGATTCTATAGGGATCATGGCCATAATACTGAAGAATTTATCCAACTTAAGGATGTAATAGAAGACCTAATCAAGAGGGGATACTTAGAAAAGTACGTCGGTCATCCAGAATCTTGACCTAAAGCTGCTGCCCCTTAGAGGACCATTGAAGAAGCTGAACTACCCAACCAGAGGCCCACCAACGAAAGGGTGGGCATGCTGCATCGATAAACCGACTGGAGGAAAGCCAAAGAGGATGTTTCTAAAAGGCTCAAGAGTAATAACTCCGTATACTTCTCTGATGATGATCTCAAGGGAGTTCACCTCCCGCACGATGATCCCGTTGTAGTTTTGGCCGTCGTGGCCAATTATGATGTAAGATATATTTTAGTAGACAATGGAATCTATACAGATATTTTACTCTATGATGCATTCTCTAGAATGGGTCTGTCTAAAAACAAACTATAGAGATCTCCTATATCTCTAACTGGATTTGGAGGCAACCAAGTCAGAGTCAAAGGAGAAATAATACTGCCTATAACACTCGACACTGAGCCATGTCAAAAGATATTTTCCATCAATTTCGTAGTAGTCCGAACCCCATCAACCTACAACATGATATTGGGATGGCTTACTTTGAATAAGTTTAGGACCATAGTCTTGACATACCACCTTCTAATATGGTTTCCCACCAGAAGTGGGATCAGAGAAGCAAGAGGGAACCAGAGAATTACTCAACAATGCCTAATGATACAGGACAAGCAGTCGACTAATCTCATCACACTAGATCAGCTGGACCCAAGAGATCAGACTGAAAATTATGGGGAATCGATGGAGAAGACTGTTTTTGTGTCTTTAGTCGAAGATAGCCCCACCAAAGTGATGCAAATTTGAAGCCTACTCGATGAAGGAACGAAGACAAGACTGATTCATTTTTTATGGAACAACACTAATGTCTTTGCTTTGTCGGCTTTGGACATGCCTGGAATTCCTGTCGAAGTAATTACTCATTGGTTGGAAGTTATCTCTAACTATAAGTCAGTTTGACAGAAGAAGAGGAACTTTGCCCTTAAAAGATAGAGGGTGATAGATGAAGAAGTGGATAAGCTTCTGAAGGCTAGATTCATCAGTGAGGTACGTTATCCGAAGTGGCTAGCTAATGTTGTGATGGTAAGGAAGGCTAACTGCAAGTGGAGGATCTGTATCGACTACATAGATCTCAACAAGGCTTGCCTGAAAAATAGCTTCCTCCTATCGAAGATAGACCAATTGGTCGATGCCATCACTGGTCACCAGTTACTAAGCTTCTAGATGCTTTTTCTAGCTACAACGAGATACAAATAGATCCTAGAGATGAAAAGAAGATATCCTTCATAATATAGAAGGAACTATATTGCTACAAGATGATGCCATTCGGTCTAAAAAATACTGGAGCGACATTTCAAAGGCTGATCAACAAAGTATTTGAGAAGAAACTGAAGAAGAATATGGAGGCATATGTCGACGACATGATCGTGAAAAGCCTCCTCAAAGAGGACCGCATTAAAGACTTGGAAAAATCTTTCAACTCTCTACGATGCCATCGAATAAAGCTAAACCCAGCTAAGAGTACCTTCGGGGTGACCTCCGATAAATTCTTGGGATTTCTTGTTACCAAACGAGGGATAGAAGCCAACCCGAAAAGGATACAAGCCATCCAAGCATGAGACATCCCTCTTGTAAGAAGGAGGACAATAATTGACCGAAAGAATCGATTCTTTAAGCCGATTCATCTTTCGGTCAACCAAAAGGTGTCTCCCTTTCTTGAAAGTCCTTCATCAATCACAAAACTTCGAATGATCTGAGGACTGTCATTGTGCCTTTGAAGAACTAAAGAAGTATTTTGAGAATCCTCCTTTACTTTCTAAGCCTCAAGAAGGAGAAACCCTCTATGTTTACCATTTTGCTTCAAATGAGGCAATTAGTTCAGTACTCATCCGAAAGGAAATGGATAACCTTCAAAAGCCAATCAACTACACTAGCAAAGTATTGCATGATGCCGAAGTGAGATCCCCCAGGATACAGAAGCTCATATACTCGCTGGTGATTGTGGCAAAATGCTTATGACCATACTTTCAATCCCACTCTATTATGGTCATGACAGACTAACCTTTAAAAGCTATCCTCCAATGCCTTGATTCTTCGGGGAGGATAGCTAAGTGGGCTGTAAAGCTTGAAGAATTTAACATCAGCTTCCAGCCCAGATCGGCAATGAAAGCACAAGTGTTGGCTGACTTCATAGCCGAATGCACATGGGGTCCAGAAGATGACTCGCAATAAGCTGAAGAAGGTGAGGCCATCCAAAAGGATTCAGTGTCTATGTGGATACTTCATGTAGACGGGGCTTCAAACTCAGCAGGATGCGGAGCGGGCCTCATACTAGCCAGCCCAAATGGGCACACTATAGAATATGCTCTACGCTTCTCCTTCCATGCTTCGAACAACTAGGTTGAATACGAAGCCCTTCTCTCAGGACTCCGAATTGCGAAAGAGTTGGAGATTCAGAAAATCCAAATCTTTTTGGATTCTCAGTTGGTGGTGAACCAGGTGAAGGGTGAGTTCGAAGCTCGAGATCCTACCATGGTTTAATATTTAGAAAAAGTACGAGTTCTAGTTTCCTAGCTAGAATTCTTCGAGATCATCCATGTCCCATGGACGGAGAACTCCCAAGCCAACGCACTATCCAGACTTGCCACCACCACCCCAGATTCTCTCGGTCGCACCTTCATAGAGTACCTCAAAGCTCCAAGTATAGCAAAAGAAACACTAAAGGTACATCAGGTTGAGCACGAGCCCAGCAGGATGGACCCTATTCTCAAATTTTTGAATGAAGGTACACTACCCAAGGATAAGGTTGAAACCACACATGTCTGTTAGATGGCATCCCAGTATGTTATCCTAGATGGAACTCTATATAAGAGATCTTTTACACAACCTTTGCTGATATGCCTGGGGCCATCAGACGCTGACTATGCCCTAAGAGAAGCACATGAGGGCATATGTGGGATCACTTGGGGGGCAAATTCCTAGCATATAAGATAATATGCCAAGATTATTACTAGCCAACCATTCAAAAGGATTCCATCGACTTTGTCCGAAGATGTGACCAGTGCTAGAAATATGCTAATACTCAAAGATGGCCTACAAGCCAGCTGACCCAGCTAATAGCACCATGGCTCTTCGCTCAATGGGGCATGGATATTCTCGACCCATTCCCACCAGCATCCAGACAATGAAAGTTTCTCATTGTAGCTATCGACTACTTCACCAAGTGGATGAAGCCAAACCTTTGACATATATTACTGAAGGAAAGGTCAAAAGCTTCGTAAGGAACTTCATTATATTTTGATTTAGAATTCTCCATGCCATAGTCACCGACAACAGGAGACGATTCGACAACTCGAAGTTCAAGGACTTCTATGCTCAATACCATATACTCCATAAATTGACTTCTGTCGATCATCCTTAGGCTAACGAGGAAGCTGAAGTAATGAACCGGACCATTCTTCATGGTCTGAAGACCAGGCTGAATGATGCCAAAGGGCTTTAGCCCGAAGAACTAAATAAGTTCAATAGGCGTATTAGACAACTCCTAGAATGATCACCGATGAGTCTCCATTTCATTTGGCCTATGGCAATGAAGTGGTTCTTCTTGTGGAGGTTACTCTGCAATCCTTAAGGATGACCAGTACAAGGAACCTAAGAATTTGGAACACCAAAGAGTGGATTTGAATCTACTATAAGGCACCAGACTTTGTACTCAGATGAACATAGTGGTGTACCAAAGAGAGTCACCAAATACTACAACTCCAAGGTGAAGGAACGAACTTTATGACCCGAAGATTTAGTACTACGAAGGTCTGAAGTATCCAAGCCAACAAAATAAGCAAGCTTTCCCCCAATTGGGAAGGCCCTTACCGAATCAAAGAAGTCGTACATCTAGGGACTATCGGCTTCAGACTTTGGCTGGTTCTGTGCTACCTCGATCTTGGAATGTAGAGAATCTTTGCAAGTACTATCAATAAAAGTTGCCTCTTGGAAAGACTTCTGTAAACGTCCATTTGAGGTGGGCCTAATCATCCTATCTTATTCTCAATCAAAGGCACAAGAATAGTTCAAGTAACCTATCCTACGGTAAATCCGCTGACGTGCCAAGATGCGCCTAATCAGCCTATCTTATTCTCAATCAAAGGCATAGGGATAGTTCAAGTAACCTATCCTACGGTAAATCCATAGACTTGCCGAGGTGGGTCTAAATAACCTACCTTGTTATCAATGAAATGCCTAAGGACGGTCACATTGACCTACCTTAATGGCAAATCTGATCAAGATAAATGGATAAATCTCTCTATGGCTTCAACGAGCTCAGACTTCTCAACCAAGAAGAAGATAGGGCCAACATGAAATCTTGAGATTCTTTGTGAATGCTCTGCTTTAATACCTATGATGCCGAAGAGTTTATACTTAGCATTACTTTGGAACAAGCTCGCCCATCAAAAAAAAAATTACTTTAAAGAAGAAGAATTTTTGTTCATTGAAGGAAAGTAGTACAATTGACTGAGTTACATCAGCAAAAAAAAAGAGAGAGCTACAGCAAGAAGCTATTTTTCTTTGGCTAACCCAGCAGCCAGAGCAGGAATGGAGACCTCCTTGGTGACACTTTCATCAGCTGGAGGGGCTGACACCTCTCTAGTGGCAAGTTTTGTTTCTTCCATCTCATCGCCCGGTACAGCAATGGAAGAAATATCGAAGTTTTGGGTAAGCCTCCGTGACCTTATTCAGGCAGTCTATGTAGCCAATGAAGTAGCTCTCTACCCTAGCTTCATGCATTTCATCATCAAAGACTTTGGATTTCTTATAAGCCTCGACAACCAAAGAAGCACTCTTCTCAGCCCGCTCTACCCTCTGATTTGCCGATGAAATGTCCATCTCTAGCTCGGCGATTCTGTTCTCCAGTTCGACCTTGTGGGCCGCTACTTCCTCGGCATTCCGAAGGCAATCCCTTATCATTAGTTCAGCTGAGATTGCCTTCTTCCTTCTCTTCTGTAATTCAGCCACCAGCTTGGTCGCATACATCTCAAGCATCCTCGGTTCCTTTTCCAAAGAACCGTTGGTGGTGACAACTTTGTTTAGTTTTACTTCAGCGACGGCCTGAAGCCCTTCAGCCACTTCTCTCTTGGCTATGGCCGAAGCCAACTGGCTTTGAAGGCTTTCACTGATGCGGGACAAAGCGACAGAGAGGATCGCTGGTGAGCGTAGAAGTCACCAGGGGATTAGGGCTTGCACTCAAGAACAAGGAACCAGGATGCACACCCACTCCAATCCGGAGAAAAAATCAAAACTCAACCAAAATAATTTTTTAATTTGTATTCATGAGAAAATGATAATTCATACAAGAGGGGAGGGGTGGTATTTATAGATTCACCCCAGGGTACATAACTTGAGACTAAGAAATCCTGACTTGTGGGCCAAAAAACCCTGATGGACCTGGTCAACAGTAGGCCTGTCTTGGACTGGAGCTCTCTCTTGCGGGCTTGGCGGCAGAAAGGGTCCAAGTGCATGAAGGCCGGCTCTGGTTGGTGGGGCTGGTGAATCTCTTGGTCTGATGACTCTCCTCTTGACTTGAACGACTCAACTGGACTTGACTGGACTAAAAGACTAGACCCGACTAAGTGGACTCAACTGACTCAGTTGTCTCACTTTATTACAGGACTCGATTGGCTCACTTTGACTAAAGTGACACATGACTAAATGACTCAAATAAAATAAAATAGTCTCTTGTCCCCATCATTTCCCTACGATGGGGAGAACTCGACTATGTCAAGTCAAGCTCAGCGGGGTTTGACGAAACCGAAACTAACCAAATTAAAAAGGGACTCCAAGGCTGGGTTCACCCATTTTTATTTTTTCTTTTCTTTTTTTTTTGATTTTTTTCACTAATTTTTTTTCCTTATTGGCTGCTCTGAGATCTATGCAGCCTCAAAAATCCATCACTCTGGAATCTGTGCAGCCCTGAAGTCCGTGTAGATTTGAAGTCGGCAATAATGAAGATAATTGCCTTCATGATCGTGTTGTCTTCATCTTCTTCACAAACCAACACCAGGGAAGAAAGACAGGGGCTTTAGGCTGCTCCGCTGGCGATGACATTGGGGAGGAAGACGGCGACCGGCGATGGTGGAGATCCGTGTGGTGGCACCGACGGATCCAGAGAGGGGGCAGATCCGGAGAGGGAATCTGTAGCTAAAGAGTCGGCCATCCCCTTGCCGGAGAGGATCTGGCGGGAGGTGGTGTCAATCGGTCGCTGGGGTGGATCTGGCGGGAGGGAGTGGCTATGGCACTCCAGTCGGGCGGGAGGGGTAGATGGGGCTCCGATTCGGAGGGAGGGGGCGGAGAAGCCGACATGACAGGCCTCGGCAGTGGCTACAATTGGTCGGTGATGATCAGCCCCTTCTCCTCTACCGTCTCATCATCTTCTTCTCAGCCTTCCGATTGCTGTTTCTCGTCGTTATCCTCTGCTTCGGACTTGGTCTTGGTCTAGAAGGTGCGTGAGAGTAGCATGAGGGAGAGGGCGACGTCCTCCTCGAGGGTGGTGTCGGAGATAGAGTTGAAGATGTCGAGGGGTGGCGGGCCTGATGGCCGGAGGGAACCGTTGGTGTCCATGCCCATGGCGGAGGCCGCCATTGCAGAGAGAAGGTTTTAGGCCTGCAAGAGAAGAAAGGGAGAAAGAAGGATTCGAGAGAGAGAGGAAAAAAGCCGGAGAAGAACCAAAAGCCAGTGTGTGTAGAGGCGGTTGAGGTAAATATCAAGAAGGTGGTGGGTGAACATCAGGCTTCTCAGACTGGCTGAGGAGAGATATGCTAGAGTCGATCTCGGGTGGAAGCACGTCGACGAGGGCGGATGGGGCTCGGGTGCAGGGCGTTGACAGACCTTGCCAGCTGATCGAGGGTTGATAAGTCCTAGACAGGAGGAAGGATGCAGCGCCAGGAGGAGGAAAAAAAACCCTAATCCTCTAGCTCTGATACCAAGTTGATGCGGGACGGATGAGACGTAACCTGATTTATTTGAAAAAGTGAAACCTAAACAAACTAGGACTGTGGAAAAGGGAAAACCTAAAAAGAAATTGCAGTGAGCCTGACTCGACGAAGTCGAGTTTTTTCCATCCCAGGGGAATGATGGGGATATCACAACCCATCCGAGTTTTCCTTTTCTTTTTTCAATTTTTTTTATTTTAGTTTAAAAATATTTATCCCAGCTATTCCACCTATTCCCATTATCTTCACTTTATGCACATTTTATTCCTGACTTATTCCCCATTTATCCCTATCATCTTCAACCTTCCAGAACTTCCATTTTTTTGGTTTTTTCTTTTCGTTTGACCTGGATCTGCCACGTCCGACCTCTGGAGCCACCCTCGATGGCCGTCCACCTTTCCCGGCATCGATCTTCTCATGGGAACGTCGGAGAATCCCACGGAACTGCCCATGGCCGTGCGCACATGTGGCTCCTCCCATGGCCATCCACCCCTGCGCCCCCACTGCTCACGCCCACGTCCACTGTCGTCCTCCCCAGCGCCATCGCTAGCCACCGGCGGAGCCGCCCAAAGCCCCAGCACCCATGGCCACCGGCCGTGCCTCCCCTGCTCTTCGCTCGTCCGTGCTGTGCCCCTCCTCCACCACGTCGCCGTCTGCCTCTGCTTCCCGTCGGCCACTCATGCTCGTCGCCGGCCATCATGCCCTCCGCCGGCCATCACGAGCTCTATCGTTCAGCCCCCCTTCAATCCATGGAGAAGAACCTACTATTGCACGAACGTGAAAGTGCATGATTCTCAAAGCTGCACCCTCTTCAAAGCAACATAGATTTCTAAGCTGCACCCTCTACAAAGCAACATGGATTTCAGAGCAGGTGTTGATTCTAGTAAATTCAGATTATGCCTAATTTATTTATTTTAAATTTGGATGTATGGACTAGTTGGGAAGTTTTTTTTTTTAATTAGTTTTAGCTTAGGATTAGTTTTATTTTTCACCATATGAGGCGGATTATGTAATTTTCTACCATGTTTTCATGCTATAAACAAAGCAGGTTTGGGTTGTCACTTTTTTTGGGCTGTATGCCTTGTATTGCTTTCTTGGGCCCCAAGTTTTGTAAGCCTATATAAAGGCACATCCTCTCTTGAATAATGATGATGAATATGAATTTTTAAAAAGTGTGTCTTGGTTCTGCCTCCGTCAGGAGTGGGTATGATCCTGTTTTTCCTTCACCTGCAGGTGTCGAGGGGTGTGAGGCCCCAGTTATCTT
The DNA here is from genome assembly GCA_021397845.1 of Areca catechu. Taxonomy (NCBI): domain Eukaryota; kingdom Viridiplantae; phylum Streptophyta; class Magnoliopsida; order Arecales; family Arecaceae; genus Areca; species Areca catechu. The sequence goes on along the minus strand of CM038042.1, from coordinate 38,200,633 downwards.
CTCCCTAGCTGAGTTCCCTCTATGATCTTGGAGCTTCTCCTTCACAGCCCCAGGTAGTGATTTGGGTGGGACGCCCTAGGTTCCGCATGTAGTGAGATGGGTGGGACGCCCTAGACTACATGTAGTGGGGTGGGTGGGATGCCCTAGAGGTGCGATGTCTCTCCGTGAAGGTAAGTCCCAAGTCCATAGAGTATCCATGTTTCTTGCCCCCATATCTTTGTTTTTCACCTTTTTGACCCTAATCATAGGAGATTTCTCATCTCTCTAATGATCCTCCTAGCCCCCCTTTTGTCCCGCATCATTCGCCAAAGTTGATAGACTCACGAATGCTCTCTTCTAGTAGAGAGACATCGTGGGTGACCTGTCAAGGGTAAACACACATAAAGTTAGTTTGACTGATACCGATGTATTTACATCACTTACATCGACACTCACCTATCGTATCCTGGGATAAATAATGAAAAAAGGGTCCCCTGATCCTTGCTCCTTAGTCTCCTTCCCATCCTTCTGGAGGACGATCGAAGTCTTCACCCACCCCAGATTGTTAAGACCAGCATCGGCAATGGACGCGCCATGTCCCCCCGAGCTCTCCCCTTCTATAGTTGGAAGTTCGGGCTTGGTATTCTTGGCAGTGACGGGAGCTCTACTCATGTCTAGTGAGCATGGCTCCCCTGATGGCCCTGCAAGAGCGGTCCTTACTGGATGTCCAGCAAGATGTCCAGGTGAAAGAACTTGCTCTTCTTCCAAGGAAGAATCTATGTCGATAGAAACTTCACCATCAGTCCGGACTCGTGGGAGTGCCAGGACGTAGACCCATTTCTGGTATGACCTTCTTATCGGAGGGCCCCTCGCAGGCCATTTCCCCGTCGCCCATCGGAGCCACGCTGCGTCTGGCCTCATGATTGACAAAGAACCTTGAAGCTAGTTTACAGGAGGAAGAGGAGGAAAGATCGCTCGAGGGGTGACGTTGCTAAAGGCTCAAGAAGGTTTAATATATGGGGGCATCAGTCTCTTATATAAGGGTTGTTAATGGCTCAAATTAATTGCCCATATTTCGGGCAGCCCTTCGATTACGCCACATGTGCCTGCCCTAACTAATATGGGTCTCGATCCATGTGAAGATGATTATGAGATGTCTGAGAGTTACGACTGATCCGATTCCTGACATACACAGCTTTAATGACTCTAATCATCACAGTCCCATGACCTGGGAAAAACTGCCTCACCAACGACGATTGGACAATTCGCAGAGAAGGAGCGTCGTGTTGATTGGTGAGCTAGGATCTCCATCAAATGTCGAGATTCCTTAATTATGGATCCAAATGCTGAAAAGTCCAACTCATGAGCAGGAAAAAGATGACCTGGCGAGAAGCCAGAATGAACAATTTGTCTTTGAGGTTAACAATCTTGTCGAAGTCAAGTTCAAAAACCTTAGGCAACGAAGGAATTCATATTCAAGCTAAAGGCTTTCTTGTGCCCAAAGATAGCTCTCTATCCAAAAGGCCATAGTCTATTTGAAGACCTCATACTTAGAAAATTTATATTCAAGTTGAAGGTTATTGCATGTTCAGAAGTGGCTACCTATCTGAAGAGTCCAAAATTTGAAAATTTTGTTGAAGGTGCTTATTCAAAGAATGCCATCTATCAGAAGATGGCTGCCCACTAGAAGACTCCTGACTTGGGAAAGATTTCATTGAAGTTATAAGTTATTATATCTTTCAAGAAATGGTTATCTACTCGAAGATCACAATATGCCCGATGACTTCATACTCGAAAAAATTTAATCCAATTGGAAAAAATAGTGTGCTTTCATTAATATCCAAGTAGACTTGATTACACATCATTTTCTTACAAAATGAAAAGCAAAAGGTACAAGGCCTATTCTCCTACTACGGCTATCACAGGAACTTTCGGATCAGCTGCAAAAAGAGCCTCCTCAGTATGAACCACAGGAAAGACCTCTTCTGCTTGAGCCGAAGTTGTTGGATTAGCCGTGGTAAGCTCTTCGACTAGCTCTTGGCCTTTAGCCATGGCTGAGCTTCTTTAGCCTGTCCCAATGCTTCTTCAGCTTCAGCAGGGGTCGCGGGCTAGATTTCAATGGGGGCCATAGGTCCTTCTTCTTCCTCAACGATCTCGTATGCTGGGATGCTCGAAAGGTTAAGATCAGGGTAAAGCCCTTGGACCTCTTTGAGCCCATCGTTAAAGCCATATTGGTAACTGACCGCACTTGACTCAGTTATCTCCTCCTTAAACGTCGAAGACTTTTTGAAATCTTTGACTGCCCTCGCCGCCTACTCCCTCCATGCCTTGAACTTTTTGATCGCTGCTTCGGTCCTCTTGGCCGCCTCATCAGCCTTCTGTTGAATCTCCTTGGCGGAATGTTCCAAGGAGTGCATCTGCTTCTTCCTTTTTTGGAGCTTGGCCTTTTATTCAGAGATCTTTAATTGAGCTTTCTTTAGCTCATTTTTTAGATCCTGAGCCTCGGCATCTTTATTATTGGGCTTCTCTTCCATGGCCAATTTCAGCTCTTCGGCCACTTCTTTCTCAGCTATCACCGTTTGAAGCTCTTCTTTCAAGCTCTCAAGGAAGTTATCAAATCCTTCCATGCTTTCTTCCATGAAAGTGATATCATGGATTAGCTACATTAAATTACCGAAATATGAAGTTAGTTATGCTGAAGACCACCATAAGAAGATGAAGGAAGATAAGACATCTTACCTTTAGCATGGAAGAGAATGTTGAATCGGACACCTCTGCGAGGCACCGATTTTGGGTGGTTGCCCAGTCGCGGGGCAGTAGCGTGGCCTTCAATACTCTCCTGGCCACATTGAGAAGTGCAAGACCCCTCGCATCAGAGAAGAGGGAGAGTTCTATTTCATGATCCCTATCTAAGGGAGTGTTCCTCACCGAACTCCCTTCGACTTGAGGCACCTTGACCTTATCCCTCGCAGATAGGCAGGGCAGTGGTAGGTTGGCAATCGAGGTTGTGATCGGACTTTCCAAAATCTATATTGGAGAGCTCTCGTTGGGTAGAAGCTCTACCTGTGGGACTTCGTATCTCCCCGTTGACTCCCTTGCATGAGCGATGCTCCTGTTGGCTCCCTCCTCCTGGGCTTTCTTTCAGACTTCCGATCCTGTTGGAGGAACTTGGACTGCTCTCCTTTTGGTAGATTGACGAAGCAAGCTGACATCAGGCCTCATCCTGCCACCTATCAATAGAAACAAATCTCAAGGTCAGTTAGCTGGAATAACTACGAAGCTAGATAGAAGCCGAAGCCATCTACTGGTTATACCTAATGAAGAGAACTCGCTAGTCTGAGTGAGACAAAGATTCCTCTCTTCTAAAAGTTCCTGGATTGAAGCGACCTCAGATCCAGATAACAATGTGTAGTCTGGTTGGTCGGCCTTTAGAATCTTTTTATCGACGTTCGCACTCAGATAGGGTTCTCTCCATTCTATATCGAACCCCCACGATTGAGAAGAGAAGACAAATAGAAAGTTGGGTTTCTATCCATGGATGACACTAGGCATATCCTTCATTATTTTACGACTAGGATGGGGGCCGATGACCTACATCCATAGTCATGGAAGTCTCTCTTCAAAACGAAGAGAGAGATGAACAGACTAGTCCTGGGTCTCACATTTTCTATATGTCAACGGACTAAAAACCCACAAATATTCCAAATACTATTCAGAGTTAACTGCATGGGAACGACATGGTACATATGGAAGACTCTACCAAAAAGGGGTGCAATGGAAGGCGAAGACCAGCTTTTAAGTGGTCTTCATATATGGTGATAGAATCGAATGGAGGCCTATTTATTCTCTCTTTGGGCTATGGAAGTATCAAAGAAAGGTTATCGGGAATGTGGTAGTACTCCCGTAAGCGACCAATCCTATCAAAGGATAGAGAGCTTGGGATTAACTCCGGTCGGGACTCAACCACAGTCCTCCTAACAAGTCTTGGGGCACTAGAAGATTCGACTTCTCTCCCGCCGGAGGGGGTCCTATTGGTGACAGGGACCTCTAAAGTCCTAACCATGGTGGGAAAAGAAAAAGGAAAGGAGAGGCCCTACTTGTAGGAGGAAATGGAGACCGAGAAAAAAAGAAAAGCTGGGATAGCAGAAAGCAAAATGCACAAGGTAGAGAAGCTTTCTCTGCCAACCTATTCCCCTTTATATGGGGGTGAAAGGCGATTCGGGTAGTCTCCTCGAAAGAGGAGACACCTCTTCAATCATGCAACATATGAAGGCATCGATTGTGGATACGAAGTCCCAAATGATGCCAGTCGTTCGATGAGGGAAAAACTAAACTGTCAGCCATGATCCATTTGACCACATCTGACGGCTGGGATGGAGTTCGTACCTTATATCAAAAGAATAGGATAATGCCACATCCTCCACCCAAACCGAAGCCGAAGAGTTTGCCAGATCATCATAATAGAAGGAAGAGATGTGACTCCTCGACTCATCATCTTCTTTTCATAAGCCAATAAGAGAGCGACATCAATCCCCTCATGACTATCAAATTAGGTGGCAATTATTATGAATGACTGATCAAATATTCGCCATCATTGGTCACGCCTTCTCTACCGGTAAATGACAATCCATAAGTACTCCCACTTCTCAAAGCAAATAATTGCTTTGAAAACTAGGAGTGGGGGGCAACTATTGAGATAAGCCAGCTCAGTAAAGGCTAATTACTAGTTCAAGAGTCCAATTGAATCCTTTTTGAACCGGTTGCCCATACCAGAAGGCTCGAAGGTGACTCCATAGGCTGATAAAGTGATGACTTGACATCACCATTCTGGTCACATTGCAGATCAGTCTTCAGCCCATACCGAAGAGGTCGGTCCTGAAGCATATCCCTGATCCATGCTGTGCCAAGTGCTAGGTGGCCGGGCAGTCTTCTTCACATCAGTCCAAAGAAGACTAGTCCGAAGAAGACAGCTACTTTATTTCATAACTTGCTCTAAAAAGGATAAGTGCGAAGTGAATATTCTAGCCCACTCCAAAGAAGGCAATTCTGATGCAAATGGCCAAGGCATCTTTAGCCTACTCCGAAGAGGATAGGCATAAGGCGATCAGCCAATTCAACTTCAGTCCCTTACGAAGAAGTGGCCCTGAAGCAAATCTCCAATTGCTCTCAAATCTCCAGACATGGATATGGTTGTTGTAACCAACCACATAGCCACTAACTTCTACAACAACAATATCAAAGTAGTCAGAATCAGTCACATGGCCACTAACTTCAACACCAACAATATTGAGGTGGCCAGAATCAGGCAGCAACTACTTATGATTATGGGGGGTTAAGCTAACCGATCCCATCTAACCAGAGGCAAATAGGCTTAACTGCATTTTGGCACATCTGCCACTATAAATACCGGTAAGAGGGGATACTCATGATAAGAAAAAGAAAAAAGGACTAAGGCAAACTCTCTTGAGTCACTTTTACTCTCTCTCTGAGAACTCTTCATCCTGTTGCTCGAATTTCATTGACTTAAGCATCAGAGTGTCTCCCATCAAAGAAATTCCAGTCAGGAACCTGTCTTGTAGGGATCTCGGAGGCAAGCCAGCAATCCAGCCACTCTATTCGGTCTGCGGGGGTTCGACGCCAACACAAATTTTGAAAAGACTAGCTACTTAGTCACAAGATTAATTGATTAAAATTTGTCTACACCTAACTAAGCATAATTGACTATGAACTAGGTAAAATTAAATTAGTAGAAGGAATACATGCATTAATAATCATGTAAGAGATTCACTTTTCATTCTTTTAGGGAGGACAATCATGTTTTAGTATTGTTGATACTAATATTATGCTGGAAAAAAAAGGAAAGAAAAACTACATATTTGAACTTGGACAAACTTTGAAATGACCTTACACGAAGCTCAATAAGGGGAAAGTTATTAAATTTTGTTATTAGAGTTTCTTCACTATAGCAAAAAGGGGAATCAGCAACCCTTTTCTCCCGACACATTTAGGGAGTGTCGGGGGATTCCACAAACCCGCCGATACTTTTAGAAAGCGTCAGTATCCTCCGATGCTTTAAAGCATCGCCAAGGATTGATGCTTATATGCATTGCTAAATTTATCATTTCTCGATACTTTTAAGCATCGACGGGTTCACTACAGCATCACGAGGTTTAACCTCTTCTTTCTCCCACCCGAGCCCTAAATCCATTCCATCGATCCGCTTTCCCCCAATCGAGCCCTAGATCCATTCCATCGATCTGCCACAACCTCTTCCTCCTCCAATCCCTCCCTCCTCCTCCTCCTTCGATCCCCCGATCCCTCCCTCCTCCTCTCATTCGAACAGCCAGTAGCTCCTCCTTTGATCCCTCCATCCTTCTCCATCTCTTCCATCGATGTCAGGCTATCCTCGCCATCTGAAGAATCGAGCCATCGGTAGGTGGCCTTGAGTCAGTCACCGTCGCGCGCCGGCCACCTCCTCCATTTCATCCTCTGATCCCTCTCTATTCATCAAATATGTAGGTATATTCCAGTTAACTTTTATATTTTTAATGCTTTCCAGCATCCGTATACCAGTTCAATAAAATTAATCTTTTGATAGCAATGCTGGTGGCTGTATGATATCATTACATTGAATCTAAGTTAGAAATGGCATGATAATTGATTGATGAATGCCTCTACCTTTCCGGTTATTAATTGTCAGCCACCTTGCAAAAATCATGACAAATTCTCCTTGCACCAATTGTATGTGTCCGGTAATGCTTGATGATGGATAAGACCTTGCTACCATTATCATTAATAGTTACACAGAGACAATGACGAGCAGTGCTGCCGAGCCCAATCCCATGCCAAAACTTATCACCTCACAACTTTTTGTCACTGTCATTGGAAGGGATTGAATGTGATTCATGGGATCAATACATGCATCTTTCTAAGTCATGCATCTTTCTAAAATGAGATACTAGATGTCTCCTAGTTGCATGCACCAGACATAAATCTCTTGGTGGAAAAATTAGTTGGTTGATGTGTAATTTTCATTTTTCCACTTGGCTACCATTTTTGGTTAAACTACTTCTCATGCCAAGGAAATTAAGATAGTTGGCTTGTAATTTTTCTATTGCTATTTTTGGCATGACGCATCAACTGCATCATATATATATATATTGTCATTGGGTTATGTGAAAACTGGTCTAAGATGTGGAGAGAATAATTAAATAATTAAAAACATTCACATGTTATAAACTAGCTATTATTTTTTTATCATGTTTACATCTTTCAACACAATGTCCCAACAGGATGTCTCTCACAACTAGGTATAATACCCATGTTATTGAGCTCAATTAATCATCTTTTGTGATGCTGAATTTCTAGAGAAACCAGATTATTATGCAGTTGTAAGCCTTCTACTAATTAATGCACTACTTCTTGCTCAAAAGATATCAAAATATCATAGTCCCATTAATGATGCTCACCATATTTCTCTCATAAATAAATAAATTCAGTAATTATATGACATGACATCTTTCAAAATGTTTAATGCTTAGCTCAAAGAAATTATCACCTATGCTTAGCCGTACATGTAGTTAATCATAATCGTTGGTTTCTACAATGATGCACTGAGATGCACACTTGATGAATGGAGCCCATGGGAAGTAAGTGGATGTTATTGGTTGCAAGCATGGCCACGGGGTCAATGCAGTGTAGGCAATAATTTCTCTCAATCTATGCTGATGGATTTTGTATCCTATGCTGATGTGTCAAGCTTTTCTTGCATAACCCTCATTTATTTATTACAGTTTTTTTATTTATCACAAATTTTGATTTTTTTCCCCTTAGTATCCTCATCCGATTTATTTTTTGGCTGTTTTAGGTTACATTCAAATACAGTAATAAGCATTATAATTGAAAAGGTAGAAACTTAATATCCTGTAGGAAAAATATATAGATACCATGCAAGGTATGTCTTCGATTTGCTTAACATGAACAGACGCGAGATCAATATCTAACTTGATGGTCTTTGATAGGTTTAAAGAAAACCTGCATTTCTCTATTGGAACAGTGTTTTCAACCAACAATGCAAGTAAACACGTTGACCCATTTGCATTTGCATCAAATGCATATATTGAAAATAGAATAATTCAATAAAGAAGTTTAACCTAGCCATATATTTTGCTAAACTAAAAACTGTATATACATGCATAAAAATAGTACGTGCTTCATGTATTAGTTTGTCAGATAGTATGTAAGGTTTATCCCCATCCATGCATAGCTCAAATAGATTCCATGCGAACAAAGTAGCACCTCACAGGTTTTGTACTTCACTATGTTATTTCGTTTTTACATTAGGTTTGAGTTTATGGTCTTCAAAAAGTCATCTTGATTCTTTTAAAGTCATTATATTAGTCCAAGTATAGGAGCCAGGGTTCAGGCTTAAATAACTTGGTAATTGCACACCACTAAGAAAAATATGCTCTACCTGTTTTGTTGCCTTTTTCTTATCATGTGCTTGACTGGTTGGAGAGTAAAGAAGCTTTCTAAACTATTTTAAAATTGGTTTAAGGTTTGTATATGGAGGCTATGATGATTTTAGGATGTATGTTTGGCTAATTCAACTGTTTCTAATGGCAATAATCTTGAATGGCCTTCTTTGGTAGGCAACCAAATGTAGTCGTTTTGATTTAGTTACATATTAAATAGTAGATTTGAGCCTCCTTCTTATTTTTTATTATTTATTATTTTTTTTTAGTAGATTATTTTATTTTTTTATAAATTTCTTGGTATATACATGCATCTTACTGAACATGTTATGCTTTAAGATTTGTTCATTATTGCAAATCTTTCATTTCAATACCATCAATAGCTTTGTTATGATCAATTATGGCTTTTTAAATATTTTTTACAAAACTTGCATTGCATAGAAATATAGACCCATCAATTGAGTAATGTACATATTCTACAGCATCCGTATATTTATTTTATTTTTATACAGATGGGAGAAATATGTACAGTGGTCAATTGATTATCCATATCGGATAGTTCAAAAATTATATTAATTATATGTTATCAATTACAGTAATTAAACGATGTGCAACAGGTGTTGAAAGCAATTTCGAATAGTATTTTCCTTTAGTTCTCCTCACATATAAATATTTATGTGGGAAGAACTAAGGAAAAATGCTGCCAAAATTTTTTCCGACCGCTATTACGTAACGTTTGATTACTATATTGATAACATATAATTAATACAATTTTTAAATGGGATAAGACCTATCTTTACCTACTTGTTGATCATAGGATGCATTTAATAATACTATAATTGATCTATTGAATAAATTTTTTTAATTTATTTTGTTCTTATAAATATTTATTTATTTCAGTTAGTTTTATCTTACAATGGATAAGAGTTGGATAACTAAACCGAGGAATAGCAAAGAATATCTAAATGGAGTTTAAAATTTTATTAAATTTGGTATAGAGAGAAGTAGTATCAATGGAAAGATTCTCTATCCATGCCAAAAATGTGTAAATTTATGTTCTCTATATCCAAATACTATTGAAGAACATTTCATATGGAATGGTTTTTTAAGAGGTTATATAAAGTGATTTTTTCATGGAGAGTCAATGTTACCATCTACATATAATCAAATCTCTAACATGGAATATATACCTGATTTTGGATCCAGTAACCAACAAAATTTTTTTCAAGAGATGATGATATGAAGGGTTTGCTTAGAGATGCTTTTGAATATGGTACTCAAAATTATGGAGATTTCAATGGAGGACAAGTAGCAGCTGAGCTACCTGAGGGTCCTATATTTACTGAATCTATACATAATGGGGAGCCGATACCCTCAACTAATATTGAAACTGATCATTATCAGAAACTGATAAGAGATGTAGATCAAGAATTATATGGTGGTTGTAAGAACTTTTTAAAAATTTTTCTTGTACATTTATTTCATATAAAATATTTGAATAGATGGTCTGGAAAGAGTTTTACTATGTTGCTCAAGTTGTTAAAGGATGCATTTTTCAAGGTACTAGTTTACCAACATCTTGTTATAAAGCCAAAAAATTAGTAAAAGAATTAGATCTTAGATACAAAAAGATTCATAGTTATCCAAATGATTGTATATTATATCAGGAAGAACATGCCGATCAAGAGTTATGCCATGTGTGTGGATCTTCACGATGGATGAAGCAAAATGAAAATGAGAGTGAGAGATTAAATAAATTAGATGCAATACAAATTAAACAAAAACTAGCCAAAGTATTATGTTATTTCCGTCTTGTACCTAGATTAAAAAGGATCTATGCATCATCAAAGATAGCTTCATCAATGAGATGGCATGATGAAGGACGTACAAAAGATGGAATGCTGAGATATCTAGTGGATAGTTTAGCATGGAAAGTATTTGATGACAGACATTCTGATTTTGCCTCTGATTCTCGTAATGTCAGGCTGGGTTTAGCTAGTGATGGGTTCAATCCATTTCAGACTGTAAGTTCTATCTATAGAACTTGACCAGTTGTTCTGATTCCTTATAATTTGCCATCATGGATATGCATGAAACAGTCTTCACTTATTTTATCAATGATCATTCCAGGTGATAAGGGTCTAAGCAATGATATTGATATTTTCTTACAACCTTTAATAGATGAATTGAAATAGTTGTGGGAGGGTATCATTGCAACTGATGCTTCGAATGGCCAAACATTCAAACTATGGGCATCTCTATTATGGACTATTAATAATTTTTCTGTATATGCTAATTTATCTGGCTAGCGTACTAAGGGACGAGTTGCATGTCCTTCTTGTGGTGAATCAACTGATTCAATTTGGTTAAAACATGGAAGAAAGTTTTGTTATATGGGACATCGTCGATGGTTGGAAGCAAATCATCCATTTTAATTTCAGAAGGATTATTTGATGGCACTTTAGAGCTGGGATCTGCTCCAATTTCACCTTTGGTTCTGATATTCGTAGATAAATGCTTGGTACCTGACACAGTTATGGTAAGATAACAAAGTCCTCTAAAAAGTGAGAAGAGATGATGTTGTAACTTCAGTACAAGAAGAAGTATCAGAGGAAGCAATACGTGAACTTTAGATATAGCAGTATTTGACGATCTGGATAACTTCTTTGATGTTGAAAATGATGATGATATAATGATAGTATCTATTCATCCGTATACTAAACAATTATGGAAGAAAGAAGCATATTCTTTGACTTACCTTATTGGAGCATAATATACTCCAGCATAATCTTGATGTTATGCATATAGAAAAGAATGTTTGTTATAATTTGATTGGAACAATATTAAATCTTGATGGAAAGACTAAATATAATATGAAGACGTGTCTTGATTTAAAAGAAATGGGCATCCGACATGAACTTCATCTATAAGTGCTTGCAAATGATAGAACTTATATCCCTCATGCATGTTATACAATGTCTAGTCGAGAAAAAGATCTTTTCTTGACAGTTTTAAAGAATATCAAGGTTCTTGATGGATATGCATCAAATATTTCACGATGTGTGAATCTAAAAGAGCAAAAAATTTCAAATCTTAAAAGTCATGATGGTCATATACTAATACAAGATATTCTTCCATTGGCTTTAAGATCATCAATGTTGAAATAAGTTGTTACGATTGTTTTTCAGTTATCATCATTCTTCAAGGCATTATGTTCTAAGGTTTTTGATTCTCAAGAGCTTGATCAGTTACAATCTCAAGTCATACTTACATTATATCAGATAGAAAAGATTTTTTCTCTTGGGATGTTTATAATTATGGTTCATCTACTCATTCACCTAGCTTTGGAAGCTAAACTTGGTGGACCAGTATAGTACAGATGGATGTACCTTATCGAGAGGTGATGTTGTAAAATTAAAGTTTTATAATTTAGATATCTTTATTATATTTAATGTGATATTAATTTAAAAATTATAATAAATATCATACTTTTTGAAGGAATCTTGTATCTTTGAAGGATTATGTACGAAATAAAGCCCATCTTAAGGGCTTAATAATAGAGGAATATATTACTGAAGAGTATTTGATATTTTTCAAGATATCTTGAAGGTATAGAGACTATATTCAATCGACCTGAACGTCATGGTGATACCATGGAGAATACAAACCATACAAGTTTGCATCTTCAAGAATATTTATAGGAAAAGCTGAAAATATTATTCTTGACCATAAATCCTTATCACAAGCACACCGTTATGTATTGCTACATAGTGACATAATATCTGACTATCATAGGTTAGTCTATTTACACATGGATAATACTAAATGTTAAACATATTGTTGTTAAACTTATATTTGATTGTCATACAGTGAATTTTTAGCTATACAACGACAAGCCAATCAATCCACTCATCCTAATCCAAGGATTGAACAAAGATGGTTGGTTGAGTTATTCCCTAATTAGATTTCCAATCAGGTTAGTATATATAAGTCATATAATAATTTTACATACATTTAACATTGAATAAGTGATCGATGAATGATATTATATTTTTTAGATATCGGTACTAATAGAGAAAAATTGTTCAGCAGAACTAATAGCACTTGCCAGAGATCCTAATTATATTGTGAACAAATATAATGGTTTTATTATAAATGGCTTTAAATTTCATACAAAGGAAAACGAGAAATTTAGAAAAACTCATAACAGTGGAGTTATGGTAGAAGTGGATGGAAAATCTTATTATATATACTTAAAGATATTTTTGAGTTGGGTTATTATGAAAATTTTAAAGTTGTATTATTTCGATACGATTAGATGTATATAAATACACCAAGAGGTTTGAAAAAGGACTCAAACGGATTTATACTTGTCAATTTTTCAAGATTGATACATACAGATGTGTTATTGAAGGATGATCTATTTATCTTTTCATCTCAAGCTTGATAAGTTTTTTATATACAAGACTCGAAATATAAAGAATGGGCTATTGTTATTAAACAAAACCCAGAGACTTGTATGACATAGAAAAAAAGGTGAAAGAAGATGATGATGATACTTATACTCAGTGTATGCCTTATAATATTATGCCGGATGATCATATAAATATACAACCATTTTGGTTAGGTTGGATTTCTAAGAAAGTACAACTAGTTCATTATGACAAGTAAGTAGTTTATAAAATGATTTACATTTTTGCATGAATAATTATTCTATCTTTTAAATAGTAATTCATTTCCATTATAATTTGATTATAATGTTGACTGACTTGGTTTTTAATAATGCATTTTAGGTAAACCATGCCTCGAAGGAAGCGATTATTAGATGTACAGTTTCAGTTTTCCTAGATCATGGCTGGTACTTCTTCAGCACAGCAGCCCGAGGGCAGTCGATCAGTTTTACATTGATCTGATGCCAGTCTCTCTATTTCTACACATCCGACCGAGGCCAATACCTCTCCTACACATCAGGCCGAGGCCATTCCCTCTGATTCAACACATCACGATCCTCCTATAGATCATCCAAATGATGAGCCTATCATCGATGATATACATATATAGGATAATTTAATAATTTTATCACATTTCAATTCATACATATGCAATGTTTTAATATATAATTTTTTGTATTTTTTTTGTAGATGGATCTGGGAGACAGGTGGAGGCGAGGACCCACACTAGTCCGTGATGTGTGGCAGTTACCTGAGGGTGAGAAGATAGTCATTGAGTGCAACAATCTAGGCCAGCCTATTAAAAAATCTGTCAGCTTGTTGACCAATTTTTTGGGGACAATAGCATACCGGGTCAGTTATGTTTCCTAAATTATCCAAAGTGGAATGACATACTTTCTATTTACAAAGTAGAGATCCTACGACTTGTGCAGGTAAAAAAATTGATATATTAGTTTATATATTAAATTTTTAATAATTTCATTGCTTATTTCATTTAATACTTATTTTATTATTTATTTGCATTGTAGAGCAAGTTCGTACTCCCTCCAGATTGTAATGATTTTGTACTTAAGTCTTTCAATCACAAGTGGAAAGAGTATAGGACAAAGCTGAAGGGAGACTATAAGATATAGGATAAGACAGAGGAGCAGGTTACAGCTACTTGTCTTCCTGATATACACCCTCATCAGTGGAAGGAGCTGGTTCACTATTGGTTCTCCGAGAGGGCCTCCGAGAGGGCACAAGTTGTGTAGTATCATCAAACTTATAAACTTATTAATTTTTAATGTAAATTATATTTATACAAGATATAACATAGTTTTAATTTTATTTTGTACACATATTCTGCTATTGGTAGAGCTGCATAAGCAGCTGTGTCTGTTCCTCACACAGCGGGGTCCAAGAGTTATGCATGGTTTAGGCATGTGTTTATATGTTTCTCATCCTATAATATTTTTAGTACACTTATAGTTTTAACATCATAATCATCATGTATCATGCATATGCCATGTATCATGGTACTAGGTTATAAGATGTATTCTTTTGGATTTTTTTGTAACATTTATTCTTTCTATAGGCTGATCAACATAGGAGAGAGCCTGGTGAGGTGGAGTTCTATCGGATGACTCACGTTCACCAAGATGGTAGTTTTGTTTGGGAGGAGTCCATAGATCTATTTGTATTTTCTTATTTATACTATATCATGATTTATAATTTTATTTTTATTAAATATTAATATATAAGTTTTTTATAAAACATAGGAGAGTGCTACCTCTCCGATCGCTGAGCGTAGTGGCGAGTCTACATCATCTATGCAAAGCAATCGCATTGAGGCTGAGGTATTCTCGAAGTTGATGGGACCAGAGTGTTATGGACGAGTGAGGGGTTATGGGATTGGAGTTACCCTTACTCAGTTATCTAAGGTGAGTAGATTTACTCGGGATTTTAGAGATAGTCATGATGATTCACATGTTCATAGACTCGAGGATGAGATAGCAATGCTCAAACAGACACGTGATATAGACAGAGCAGAGATGCAGACTATGAGAGCTCAGCTTTAGCATGTTACATCTGTGCTGCATATGTTCATGTCATCTCAGGTAAGTAATTGTATATAACTACATATATATATATATTGTATATATGTAATAATTTAGAATATATTGTAATGTAGATATCGTAACTATATATATGTATATCTTGTAGGTTCCTAATGCATCTGCCAGTCGCAGACAGGATGACGACTAGCCTCCCATGGACCTTGATACCAGTTGATTCCTTATTATTATTATTATTATTATTGTATGTCTTTTATGTATTTGAACTTGGATCAAGCATGAACATCTGTTGATACTTTTTATATATATATAATACTCTTTATATTGACTTCATGTATATTTGGTGTTTGGAGTATGAATGTTGTGTTTGTGTGATACAGGTTTCAATGAAATGATGTTTGATTCCATTTTGTATGTCTTTGGCTTCGTGTGATACAGGTTTCAATGAAATGATATATGATTTTGGTGATAATGTATACAGGTTTCGTTGTACAGATTTGTGTTGATACAGGTTTCATTGTACAAATTTATCTTTGGCTTTGTGTCATATAGGTATATTAAAAAAAAAAAACTTGCCAATGCTTTAAAGCGTCGCTAAATCGCTTTAAATCTGTCAATGATTTAAAGCGTCACTAGATTTAAATCTTATCGTCGCTTTAAAGCATCGGCACCTACCGGCGCTTTTAAAAAACGTCGCTACGTTTAAAGCCTACCGATGCTTTAAAGCGTCACTAAACCTACCGACACTTTTTAAAAGCATCGGCAGGTTACATCCCCACGCTTGCATACCCAATACTTTTACGATACTTTTAAAAGCATTAGGAGCTTTCTTGCCGATATTTAAAAGCGTCGATAAATATCTTTAATAGCATCAGCAATGACCCATTTCATGTAGTGCTTTTCTTTTTTTTGAATTATTTTTCTTTTTCCTAGTTGCCAATTATGATTTAACTTGCATTAGTTTGGTCCAACAAAATAGCATTATTCCTCACCAAATGATCCAAAATGGCATGCAATCTAAATTTGATGAGTCAAAAAGCAAATTGCTCGACCCTAATTGATGATGGAATTTGTAGTTTCAGCCACTCTTTTAGCATGCATGTTCTTTCTTTCTTGTCGATTAACATTTTCAAGATCAAATAAAATTATATACAAAGTGGCTAAAAGATTAATTGACAAATTATATCCCATGGGGTCAAGGGGCTGTAAACTATAGGACCCCGTTGTGCTAGGAGATAATGTTGTTTAGGATAATCTTAATTGTCATTCAATATACAGTTGAGAAAGAATCCCATTCTGTGTGTTAATTAATCTTGAATACTTAAAGCACCAAGATGACACAACCACAATCATTTATTTATTCTTCATTCCCTTTGCATTGTTATACTATTTGAAGTAATGGAATAGATAAGTTTACTTTTCAAGCTAATGCCGTTGAGGATGTTACAACGCACCAAGATTATGAATTGAGTTGCAAGGGTGCAGCTAAGACAAAGCTTAATGTCTATGTATCTTGGCAAGTTACTACGTTAACACAGTCATTGGTTGTAGATCTAGAAGTGGAATCAAAGATGTCATGAGCTCGTCAACTCTTGGATTCTTGCAGTGCAATTTCGTAACGCCTGCCCTCGAAGTGTTTCTAGACAAATATTTGCGAGTTTTAGACAATGAACCTAGCATGAGGGAAAAGAACTATAGTCCAGCCTGGTGAAGAATCAAAGCGTTTTTATTTTTCCTCCAACCATGCTTACAAGTCCAAGTAAAAGTAATATACCTTCTATCTTCTAATTATTTTCCAAAATGTGGCGTCACCTAGGGAAATTACTCCAATCTATACGGTAGAAAACTTCATGAAGTGAGCCTGGTGGGCTTAGGACCGGACCCGCTTGCAAATCAAGCAAAGGCTGCGAACGGATGAGGTGGCGCTTTCTGGATACCCACTTCCCACGTGCGACGACGCCACCCTTCCTCACTGACACGTGTACACGAGCCTTGGACTCTAAAACATGGATGGGCCCGATCCCTTGCCTCTTCACCTCTTTGGTTCAAGTTATAAAGGAAGGTGGTTCTGGTGCTGAAGGTTGATAGTCCCATCTCTCTCTCTCTCTCTCTCTCTCTCTCTCTCTCTCTCTCTCTCAATCTCATACTTTGGCGGTTTTGGAGGAAGGGGTCTGAGAGGGGAGGGGTGGAAGAATGGGGAGGCAACCATGCTGTGATAAGTGGGGCTTAAGAAGGGGCCATGGACAGCAGACGAGGACAAGAAGCTCATCAACTTTATCCTCACAAATGGCCAATGTTGCTGGAGAGCTGTGCCCAAGCTAGCAGGTCCCTTCATTAGATATTGCCTCCTGCTTGGGCAGCTCTTCTTTGTTTGGTTTCAAAAATAAACGAACCCAGTTTTATTGGTGGTTAACAACAGCTGTATTCTCTTCCCGAAGTTCCTATTAATTTCTATGCTGTCTTTTTGTCTCTTTTTTGAATTCTTAAATTTGTTTATTTTGAATTTGATTTAAATGGGTTTTGGATTTTGGAGCTTAAGTTTGATTTATGTTGGTCTTAGACTATTTGGTATGAGTGGTGAAAAGGAATGAAAACTTTACTGTTAAACTTTCCATTTGTTTGATTTTCTTTTCTTTTTTTTTTGTTTCTTAAACTTTCTATAGTTGCTATTGATGGATACCATTCTATTGCTGTTACAGGATTGCTCAGGTGTGGAAAGAGTTGCAGGCTGAGATGGACTAATTATCTCAGGCCTGATTTGAAGCGCGGATTGCTATCAGAGTCCGAGGAGCAGCTGGTCATTGAACTCCACTCTCAACTTGGGAACAGGTTCTCTCTCTCTCTCTGTACTTTGATTGGAATTTTTTTTTGATTACTTAATTATTAGACTTATTGGTGGCATTTCATTTTGGTTTGCTATGACCTTAAACAAGCCTTTGCTCACCAAATACAATCTTTTATATTTTTGTTTCCTCCCTGGCAGATGGTCCAAAATTGCTTCTCATCTCCCTGGTAGAACAGACAATGAGATAAAGAACCATTGGAACACCCACATAAAGAAGAAGCTAAGGAAAATGGGAATTGACCCACTCACTCACAAGCCCATCTCTTCAACTATTGACCAGCAGCAGCAGGGATGGGCTTCTGTTGATGGAAATGATAAAAATAAGCAGCTCTGCTTGCGGTCTCCTCCAAAGATGGCACAAGAGAAAGCAGAGGAGAAGAGCACCACAAGCTCGTTCGATCCTATAGGGACTCATGCATCTCTTAGCAAATCCCCTGTTTTTTGCACTGATGAAGTGCCTGTGATCAAGCCCCATGAGTTCGTAGTCCCTTGTGCTTCCTCGACCCCTTCCATCTCCTCTACTTCTATCTCGTCATCATGCTCTTCTTCCAGCTCTGAACCTAAAGCCGAGAAAATACAACTTCCATGCATGGACTGGCCAGAGTCGTTGTACCTCTGGGGGCTGGATGACTTCATGGGATTAGAATTTCTCAGTGATGATGGGGATGGAAAATTAAGCCTTGATCCTTTTAGCCAATACCAAAGAACTGCTCTGGATCAGGAGTCATGGAAATTTGAGCTTTTCTGATATCGTTCATGTCTTTAGTAATTTGTGATGCAAATACAATAAAAGAGCTCGTAAACTTTTTTCTTCATCTCTCTCTTTCTTCTTCTCTTTTTTTTTTCTTTTTGTTTTGGTTAGTTTTCTTTTATTTTTTTTGCATGTAAAAGAATAAATGGATGAAACTAGATCTTAATGGAGGATGTAATCTTCTTGACTTATTGCCTGGTATATAAACAAACAATATTAACTTTGTTACATGCTATGTCCATCAAAAAACTTTGTTACATGCTATGTTGGAAGTAAAAGGTGTCCAGATGATTTGGTCTGATGCTAATGGATAACCCTTGCTCATGAGCTTTCCTCCTATCACTTACGTCCAGTGGATCGACAATAATATCAGTGGACTTGACTATGTCCAAAGATGACCGATGGCCAGAGTCGATGGGTTTACTTCGCACCTGTAAGCTGTGGTTACTCATTTGAACATCATGAGCAAAAGTAGCAGACTAGTTGGTCTTGGCACTAATATTTCTGTTCATTACTTAACGAACGACCTGAAGCCACCTTTGCTGACTTTTTTTCTTCTGTGAATTGTTTTTCCATAAGTCATTAACGCTTAAAAGTTCTAGTCCTTCTTCCAGCATGGACGTGCAATTTTCAGAAATACACGGTTCCGGTGGCATTTAATCCTTGATCTTGAATCATCGGAAGACAATTCCATTGATTCTCAATCCCTAATTTCAAATAGGAAATTTCACAGCTTTGACATTCACCCCAACATAGTTATAGCATTCTATGAAAAATTTTCATTATATTTATCGATGCAGGCATTGTCATTCCTTCTTTGAATATTGCAGTTCTTCAAACTATCAAAGTTGACTTGGGGAGTTCAAACCTCCTTGAGATCAACATATACCCAAAGTTTGGAGTATATCCTACGCATGACACAGATGCAGCTTGGTAGAGACAAGATGGAGAGCAGAATTTTGAGACCATATCCTTGGGTTTTTATGATTTAGTTGGCAATATCTTTAGCTAAATGCAGCATGTGGTAGGCATAGTGCTGCAGTGAGTTTATCAGTGTTGTTTTTTCTCCAATGATCAACTGTTGACCTGTATCAAATGCACCAGCTAAAGTTATCTTCTGACCCATGAGGTATGCAACTTTGGTAAAACTCTTGTGAGTTAGAGTTGGTCAGGGAATGGTGGAACTACATTTCAAGGCTACTGCAGAACCATGCAAAATTCTCCACAATGAAGTTTACAGAAATGAGTTACTTTTTAAAGATAGAAGAGTAGAACACACCTGACAGTTCTTGGGTTTCACAAGATCAGAAACTGAAGTAGACAGCTTTTTTATCTGTTGTCAAGTTTTATCTTAATGCATCTTGATAATATCTACTACCTAAACACAAAATGGAGGAATTGAAAAGGCTAGCTATCATCTTCACGTTAGCTGAATGGCCATATAAACATTTAGCTTAATGGTAGTTGGATTTGATCCTACGAAGTTGTTGTTTAAGCTATATTACCAGCAAAATTGATTGAGGGTCTCTTCCCAGTCCGACAATAAAATTACAGGTTAAAAGTCGCCGCTCTCAGAAACAGGCAAGTGGGCTTCTTATCCAGTGTAGGACCAAACCTCATATATTTTTGACCATTTTGCATTAGAATAATGCAATCAATGATTGGCTTATGATATTACAGGCTTTGATGAACTGCAAGCCATATGTTTAGAAGCTTTCCGCAATCTCTTCCAGCTTTCCTTATGGTGAGTGATAAGCTTTTGCTTTTTACAGTCACAACTATTTTTACTTGTTTTATTAACACCACTTTATGTATTATGATCATTCAATACCTAGATCATCTCTACAGGAGGGGATGAAATAGGATCCCCAAAAATCATGAAGTGAATCAGGTAATGTTAACTAAATTTTTTTTTAAGAAAATGCAAAATGAAAAAGAAAAACAATATATGTTAGATGTTAATGAATATCATAATTGCCTAGCAGATTATAAGGATGCATGGTTTGAATGAGTATAATTTTGTTACTACTAATCAGTTAGACTAGGAGAAGCTTTATGCTCAATATGATCTCCAGATATTAACATGTTTAATTAACATGAAATAAGGGAACCAATTGGTAGATAGGTTGGCAACCAATGCTGCAAATAGGGGCACACAAGGGTCGGGTTAGACCAGATCATGAGTGACCCTGATCCGACTCGGTTCTTTAATTGGATCTTAAAATTTGAACCAGACCCAGCCCAATAAAAAATCAGGTCAGGTATGGCTGGGTCCATGACCAATTTTTTTGACCCAATAGATCATTCAGAATAGGTCGGGTCTGTATATAACCCGACCCTAATCCATAAAATGCGGGTCCCGACCCTAATCCATAAAATGCGGGTTCTATTTGGGTCCGAGCCTGAGGACATATTTTTAACTCCAAGCCTCCCATGATAGAAAAATAGAAAACATTTTAAATAACACAATCAAAGCTTCCTCTCCTTCCCCACAATTGCTGATTATATCTCCCATTCCAACTGATAGCTTTTGCTTTCTAAACCGTGGGAAGTGGACTTTGACTTTTTTCTTAGTAATAATTGTTGGAGAAAAATACGATTAGATCAGCCATATGGGACCCACAGCATATCTATTAGAAGAAAATACGTCGAATCAGGCACAAGAAATCCATAGCATATTTGTTGTTAAAAAATATAATCGGATCAAGCATATGGGATCCATAGCGATGCGGGACTGTACTGACCGAGTAACACATACTTTGACCAAGGTATCAGTAAGGACCATGATATCAGTAAGCCCTATCGATCGCCTCCAAGATACTGGCCAGAAGTCCTCAAGCGGATGATAGTAGAGGCCAACTCTTATACCCAAAGGCATCAGTGAGCCATGCTAACCATCCCTAAGGTGCTCAGTCAGAAGTCCTTAGACAGATGATGACATGGCTACCTCCTATGTCCTAAGACATCAGTAAGCTTACTAACCGCTCTCAAGGTGCTCGATCAGAAGTCCTCACGCAAAAGATGGCAGAGGCTAATCCCTATGCCCCAAGATATCAGCGAGCCCTACCGACCATTCCCAAGGTACTCTGTCAGAAGTCTTCAGGTAGATGATGGCAAAGGCTAACCCCTATGCCCCAAGGCATCAGCAAGTCCTATCGATAGTCCCTAAGGTGCTCGGCCAGAAGTCTTTAGGCGCATGATGGCAGAGGCCAACTCCTATGCCTCAAGGTATTAGCGAGCCCTGCTGATCGCTTCCAAGGTGCTCGGCCAGAAGTCTTCAAGCGCATGATGGTAGAGACTAACTCTTATATCCCAAGGCATTAGCGAGCCCTATCAACAGTCCCAAAGGTGCTCGGTCAGAAGTCCTCAAGCAGATAATGGCAAAGGCTAATTCTTATATCTCAAGACATCAGCGAGCCCTACCGACCGCCCCCAAGGTACTTGACTAGAAGTCCTCTGGCAAATGACGACAAAGGTCAACTTCTATGCCCTAAGGTTATGAACCCTGTCGATCACCTCTAAGGCACTGGACTAGAAGTCTTTAGGTAGATGACAGTAGAGGCCAACTCTTATGTTCCAAGACATCATGAGCCTTGCCGACTGCCCCCAAGCTGCTCCGCAAGAAGTCCTTAGGCGGATGACAGTAGAGGCCAACCCTTATGCTCCAAGGCATTAACAAATCTTGTTGATCGCCCCCAAGGTACTTGATCAGAAGTCTTTAGGATCATAATGGCAGAGGCCAACTGCTATGTCCCAAGGCATTAGCAAGCCTGTTGAGTCTCAGGTGGTGCATTCAAGGCTCAAAGGGGGCCAAGGTTTAGGTTTGGTCTGTTAGTCATATTTCTACATGATGTGTCTAGGACTAGGAGTGAGTCCGGACAAGTCCTAGATGTTAGGCTATGTTTTTTGTCAATCTGAACATTTGAGTCAACTCGTCTGGTACTCGAGTCGACTCGGTGGTTGGCACTGCAGGGAGCTGTTGTGTAGTGGTCTAGACGAGTCGGCTCTCTCAGGAAAGAGTTGGCTTATGTCTGCAGACTATAGCATGATGTTCTGGATGAGCTGACTCATAGCTTGAGAGTCTACTCATCCAGAGGATGTATACCAGCTTTGAGTTGACTCAAAGGATACGAGCTGACTCAGATGTCGAGATTTTAGAATCCCGACAGAGCTAACCTGGGAGTTTTTTGGGGGCTAGGTCTTATATGACCTAGGTATATATATGTATATGTCTGGATGTTTTGTATGTCCTTCTTGATGGCTGAATATAAGTATTGGAATCCCATTTTCTCCTAAGAGTTTTTACTTCTACTCTCTTCTTATCTTCTCTTTGCTATCAACCGAAATCCATCTACCTTCGAGAAACCTGTATCCTACCGCATCTACAGAGGATCGCTGGCAGAGGGTTGAACACGCCTTGGGCATTCCACAGGGCAAGAGGGATCTCTCGAATAATTGGTATCCGAGAGAATTTGCCACAACAATTTGGTATCAGAGCAAGGGTTTTGGCATGGAGGAAGAAGGAAGATTTGTGCACTTTAGATTTCTGCAATACCAGGTTTCATTCAATCTTTGTCCTATTTTTCTTCTACAGTAATCTCCAGAGTTAGGTGGAGGGTATCTCTTTTATAGAAGGGGTGAAAGGAAAGGATTGAAAGGAAGGTTTTCCTGGTTTTGGTTTATAGAAATTGTTTGAACGGTGATTTGCTTGATTGTGTGTGATGGCATCAAGTGATTTTAAGGTGAATTTTGAGAAGTATGATGGCAAGGAAAACTTCACTATATGGCAGCAAAGGATTAAAGATTTGCTGGTTCAACAGAGGATCTACAAGGTCTTGATTAAAGAGAAACCAAAAAAGATCAGTGTTAAAGATTGGAAAGAGTTAGAAGAGATTGCTTTCAATACCATCAGAATGTGTCTGGCGGATCAGGTTTTACTTGAGGTATGTACTGAGACCACGATAAAAGACCTTTGGCTAAGACTGAAGAACACATACATGAGGAAGAATATGAGCAAAGGGAGAAGAACTACAAAAAAAAAACCTGAACTTTGAAGAGGTTGTTGGAGTGCTCAGGTCAAATGAGCAAAGGGAGAAGATCTACAAAAAAAATCCTAACTCAGAGGTACTTGCTATGAATGAAAGGTAGGGGAGATCCAAGAAAAAGTTAGGGGAAAGTTAAAGGGTAGATCTTAGTCTCGAAGCAGTCAAAAGGGCTGGAAGTGTTATAAGTATCACCAGCCAGGTCATCTGAAGAGAAATTATCCTCTTTGGAAATCAAAGAAAGAGAAAGCCAGCATAAGTGGTGCCAAAGCATCTAAAGGCAGTGGTGAAGATATACTGGTAGCTTAAGATGGTTCTATAGATTATGACAATTCTTGGGCATTGGATTCAGCATGTTCTTATCACATACCTCACATCGAGAGTGGTTTGATACCCATGATAGGTCGATGGGGATAGTGTAAGCCTTGGCGATGATCACCCTTGTTCGGTAGCTGGAGTTGGCACTATCAGGGTGAGGATGTATAATGGAGTGATAAGGACTCTATCAAATGTTAAGCATTACTAGAATTGAAGAACTTGGTTTCTTTGGGCTACTTGGAGAAGCAGGGTTATGCTTTTAGTTGCTAGTCTGGTAGTTGATGTTTGAGAATTACCAAGAAAGCTTTAGTGGTG
The DNA here is from genome assembly GCA_021397845.1 of Areca catechu. Classification (NCBI taxonomy): domain Eukaryota; kingdom Viridiplantae; phylum Streptophyta; class Magnoliopsida; order Arecales; family Arecaceae; genus Areca; species Areca catechu. The sequence continues at coordinate 38,176,401 of CM038042.1, read as the reverse complement.
ATGAGAGGAAGAAGACTAAGCAATAATATATACAAGATGGAAGGTTCAGTGGTGAATGATAGTGCAGAGGTGCTTACAGCGGCACAGGATGAGCAATTAGCATACAAATTATGGCACTATCGGATGGGTCATCTGAGTGACCGAAGATGCATGGAATTAAGCAAACGAAGAAACATTCCAATTTTGAAAAATGATGGAGATGACCTGTGCGAGCCATGTATTTTTGGTAAACAACATAGGGTAAAATTTGCTGCTAGCACCAAATCAAGTGGAGTGCTGGATTTATTACACTCTGATGTATGGGACTAGCTCCTGTATCATCTAGAGGTGGGGCAAGATACTTTATCACCTTCATTGATGACTACTCAAGGAAGGTGTGGATTTATCTGATGAGAGAAAAATTAGGGTTGTTTTCCCGGTTCAAAGTCTAGAGAGCTGAGGTAGAAAAGGAGACGAAGACATATGAAGTGCCTTCGATCTGATAATAGAGGGAAGTACTCTAGTAAGGAGTTCAAGAGTTATTGTAAGGAAAATGGGATCAAACATCATTATACAGTAAGGATGACCCCTCAACAGAATGGTGTTGCTAAGAGGATGAACCGGACACTATTAAAGAAGGCTAGAAGTATGAGGCTGCAAACATCACTCGAGGTAGCCTTTTGGGGTGATGTTATCACCATTTCATGTTTTCTTGTTAACAGGTCTCCTCATTACAAGCTGAATGGAAGATTCCCAGAAGAGGTTTGGAGTGGGAAGAAGGTGGAGCTTGGCCACCTCAAAGTTTTCGGTTGTCCGGCCTATGCACATGTGGAGGCAGCCGAGAGGAGTAAGTTGGACCCAAAATCAAAGAAGATGATTTTCATCGGGTATCCACGAGGAGTCAAAGGTTATCTATTATGGGATCCTCAGTCTCAGAGGACAGTAATCAGTAGAGATGTCATTTTTGATGAGAGGAGCATCTTGGAGAGACCAGGGAATATGGATGGAGGTGTAGCTACAAAGGTGAACTGCAGTGATCATCCTTTATAGGTGGGAGATTGGCCTTTCACTTCTACTGACTAGGGTGTTTCAGTTGAGGTGGAGTTAGGCAGGAGATATTCTCTAGTAGTGAAGGATCAGCAAGGAGAGCTAGCTGTACAGATAGAGGTACAGGAAGAGCCATACTTGACAAACCTATAGAATAGTTCAAGGGGAGTGGCGCTACATAAGCCTCGGCGCATGATCCGAAAGCTGGTGCGATATGGCATGGATAAGACTATCTCTTATGCTCTTATCTCTGTCAATGGAGATCCAGAAACACTCAAGGAGGCCATGGAAAGTCCTGATAAAGAATCATGGATGCAGGGTATGATGGAAGAGATAGAATCTCTCAGGAGGAATAAGACATGGCAGCTGGTTCATCTACCTGTTGATGCTCAAGCAATTGGCTCAAAGTGGGTGTTCACAAAAAGATATTACCTTCAGAGTAAGGTGGAGTAAGATACAAAGCAAGGCTGGTAGCAAAAAGATACTCACAGAGGGAAAGAGTTGACTACATAGAGGTGTTCTCTCCTATTGTGCGCCATACTTCAATTCGAGTGTTGTTGTCTTTGATGGCAAAATATGATATGGAATTGGAGCAGATGGATGTAAAAATAGCCTTCCTATACGGAAGCCTGAAAGAGAAGATCTACATGAAGCAACCTGATGGCTTCATAGAGATTGGATAGGAGGACAAGGTATGTCTACTTCAGAGGTCACTATATAGACTATAGCAGTCACCTCGACAGTGGTAACTCACTTTGTTTTTGCAGCTAGTATAATCAATAAAGTCTAGAGCCTTTGAAGCAGTTCCATTTTTCTTGAAACAAGCACATGAGCAGACTCATGGAAGAAACTATATTACTCATGAGTCGACCTAAGGCCACCACTTCAAAGCTCTTGAGCCGACTCATTACTCATGAGCTGACTCAACTTCAATTCAAAAACATGATAAGTCGACTGAAGGCTACTACTTCAAGCTCATGAGCCGATTTATTAATCATGAGCCGACTTAATTCAAGCATGACACTAGGCCACCTCTTCAAGCCCAATTCAAGCCATCTACTTGAAGCCCATTTTTCGTCACATGGGATACCTCATCAAGCAATTTAGGGGGAGAATGAATGACATCACATCAAGGAACTTATGGGGAAACATGAAGCCACTTTCCACTACCCCAACAACCTTCCAACCTGCCTAACATGTGGGATGCCACATCACTTGACACTTATGACTCTACATCAGCAAATGGAAGCCACATCATTGCCTTCTAGAATGCCACATGTCAAGTTGTTGTAACATCCTACCCATAAGTTGTTTCTAGTTGGAACCACTTAACCAAGAGTTGTTGGATCCGACTAGAAATTAGCCAACTCATCCTTATCCCTCCGCACTCCCCTTGGCCAAACTCCCTTGGATTGGAGCCTATAAATAGAGTCCTAAGGCTCTCTCTTGTATTCATGTTATGTTGGGTTAATGAAAGAAATATTTCTTCTTATTCTAGTTCTCTTATTCTTGTTTGGAGTGAGTGAGTTCTTGCTATTTTGAGTGTGTGAATCCTTGTTTAAGGAGAGAATGAGAGTTCTTTGAGTTTATGTTTGAAGAGTGGAGTGCCATTGCAAGGAGTGAAGGGTGGGATGCCCCATTGCTTGAACCAAGATCAAGTTCCAAGTTCCAAAGCTGCTGGCCTATCTTCTTCTTCCTTTCCTTGTTTCAATTCCAACCACAATTCTCCTTCCATGCCTAATCCTAGGTTTGTTTGTAGGTTCTCTCAGGTCCCCAAGTCAAGGATGAAGGTCTCCATGCCATGGATCAAGGCTAAGGTAAGTCTAAAGTAGGGAGTGTTAATCTTGCCTTCTAGTCCTCAAATCCATGAGTGTTGAGAGCTTTTTCTTCCATCAAATACTTAACCATCATTGTTGGTAAGAAAACTCTTCCTAAGCTTCATTAGATCTGATCATTTAAGGTTAACTTGCCCTGGTAGTGATAGTTTCCTTGCCATGAAGATCCTAATTTTTATTTTGAACTAGATCTACATTATAGGTATTGTTACTTAATCAACTAGTCTCCTTATAAAGATTCTTTCCTTGGATTAATTTAGCCTATTTATTTGATAATTAATTGCTCAAGTTTGCTTGCTGGTTAGCTAGCTAAAGCTTTCCATCCATCATTTCATTTTCGTCCCCCATCAAGGATGGTGATCCCATTGAACTCGATGAGAATAATGAGGACCCGATCATATATATGGATGCAATGTAGAGGTCCGACTCTGAGAAATGGCTAGGAGACATGAGGTTCGAAATGGAGTCAATGAAAATCAACAATGTATGGACATTGGTTGATCCACCTGAGGGGATAAAATTCATTGGATGCAAATAGATTTTCAAAAGGAAAAGGGATGCAAATGGATAGGAAGAGACCTATAAAGCTATTTGGTTGCCAACGGATATCATTAATATTATGGTATTGACTATGACAAGACGTTCTCTCCTGTGGCAATACTCAAATCCATTCAGATCATACTTGCTTTAGCAACATACTTTGACTATGAAATCTGGCAAATGGATGTCCAAATAGCTTTCTTGAATGGTGAATGAAAGAGAATGTGTATATGATACAACCTGAAGGGTTTACATCCACAGATGAGTCAAAGGTGTGCAAGCTTCAAAGGTCCATCTATGTATGGACTGAAGCAAGCATCTCGTTGTTGGAACATGCTATTTGATAAGTGTATCAAGTCGTATGGCTTTGTTAGGAACGGAGAAGAACCTTGTATTTATAAATGGGCTAATGGTTCTATTCCTTATGTTGTATATGGATGGCATTCTCTTAATCGAAAATAACATCCCAGCACTATAAGGAATAAAGGTCTAGTTGTCATCTCAGTTCTTTATGAAGGACTTAGGTAAAGCCTCTTACATACTAGGTATGAAGATCTGTAGAGATAGATCTAAGAGGCTTCTAGAACTGTCCCAATTTATGTACATTGATACTGTGCTGAAGCTGTTTAGCATAGAGAATTCCAAAAAGGATATCTCCTGATAGGCCCTAGAATTACACTCTCTAAAAAGGATTATGCGATAACTCCTGAGAGAGAGAGCATATAAGTAGAATCCCATATGCTTCGGTAGTGTATCATGTATGCCATGACATGTACTAAACTAGACGTGGCATACTCACTAGGCATAATGAGCAGATACCAGTCTGATCCAAGTGAAGCTCATTGGAAAGTGGTAAAGACCATCCTTAAGTATCTACAAAATACTAAGGACTAATGGTTATTTATGAAGAACCTGACTTAAAACTTGTGGGATATACTGACTCCAGTTTCAATCAAATAGGGATAACAACAAGAGTGTGTCAGGACTTATCTTTACCCTAAATGGAGGAGCAATCTTTTAGAAAAGTTCCAAGCAGTCTATTATAGCAGACTTAGTATGCGAAGCAGAATACATCGCAGCATCGGATGAAGCAAAAGAAGTGTGGTTGTGAAAGTTCCTAGGTGAGCTGGGAGTAGCACCTTCCCTGGATAGTCTTGTTTTAATATATTATGATAGCACTGGAGCCATTGCTCAAGCCAAAGAGCCAAAGTCCCATCAGCACACCAAACACATTCTACGGTGCTATCACCTTATGCGAGAAATCATGGAATGAGGTGACATCGACCTTCAGAAGATCGATGGAAAGGAGAACCTAGCCGACCCCTTCATTAAAGCTATCGGAGTTTAAGAGTTTGACAATTATAAATAGAAAATGAGAATAAGGTTCTGTACTGATTGGCTTTAGTCCAGGTGGGAGTTGTTGGGAATAGTATCCCAAAGCCAATCATCTAGGCTGTAGATGGTTGTGCTATTTTATAATTGTATGTGAACTTTTTAAATGAATAAAAATTATTCTTTTGGCTGTTCATCACATCTGCATTTTCCTGAAAAAAATACTTGTGTGATAGATGATGCGGGATGATGATGATGGGGATGAACATGCAAAAAATAGCAAACTAATGATAAAAAATAATTTCAAATTTTTGTATATGGACTATGTTCCCGGAAAGAGTAGAAGAATAGTTAGGGGATGATGTAAAGACCAAGCTACTACTACTCGCATATAAGAACACTCAAAGAAACAAAGAAGCAGGACCATAAGGATTGAGAATCCACTTATTAGGATAGTTTATCTTCAATAAAACAAAACTAAGACAAGGGCTTTGGTCAAATACCAGGCAACGATGTTGTCTTCATCACAGAAGGGGTCACTCAGCACTCCAGATCTGTGCTTGGATGATCAAGTCTCTTTCCATGGATCCACCATCTTTTTATCCACTAGTCTCGAGGGCAAGGAGAACCTCTTCCTTGGATGGCTTCACTAGAGAGATCCTACGAACGTCAGGGGTTAGATTCACAAATGATGGAAAAAATATAAAGTAGGAAGGAGTGGAGGAGTTGATGGGGTATAGGAGAAGGCTGGCGACCCGATGGAGAGGGAGGACGCCTGGCTTGGATGGGCGGCCTGGTTGCTAGTGAAGACTCCTGGAGGACTTGCTGCTGGTGGCCTAGAAGAGAGAGAATAGCTGGCGGCCAAGGTCTTGGAGGGGTTGGCGGCCTAGGGTTGATGATGGAGGGTGGCGGCCAATGGGAAGAAAGAAGAGAGGTGGGGCAACCTTGGGGCTTGAGAGATGAGAGGCATCCTAGGGTTTAGATGTGATGGGGGCGGCTAGGGTTAGATGGAAGGGGAAAGATGTTGGGCGGCTAGGGTTTGTAAGCAAGAAAATAAAACACAACGGGCCTCACACCCACTCTTTACTGAGGCAACAATAGACTAAAGAAAATACTCAAGTTTATTTCATCAAAAGCTGTGCATACAAGAGGGGAGGGGTGGGTATTTATAGATTCACCCAGGTCCCTGGACTCCCTGACAGACTGGGATTACAAGACTTGAGAGCCAAGACAACTCAACCCTGATGGACTTGGACTACAGACTTCTCTTGGGTAGGGGTGCCAGCTTGGTGCTCTTGGACTAGGGGTGCAAATTATGAAAGCCTGGGGTGCCAAGGGCCTGGAGTGAGGGTGCCAACCTTGGATAGGCTTCGGGCACTGATGGGCTTGAGGGGATGCCAATTTATTAGGGAATCTAGAGGGGTGTTGGGCTTGGGAGGGCACCTACTGAAGAGAGGCCCACTTAATGGGCTTAGCAGCATGAAGGGGCCCAGGCACTGATTCCTGGGAGCTTGAGGGCTTGAGCAGGGGCCTAAGTGCATGGAATCCAGTTCTGATTAGGGAGGGCCTAGTGAATCTCCTGGTCTAGTGACTCTCTTCTTAGTTCTTGACTTGGAGGGAAGTTACATGGACACAATTGAACTCAATAAAAAGATAGACTACCCAACACATGAATTAGAGAACAAAATTGGAATCTTGGAATTCTTATCTGCTCTTGATGTCCCCATTAATTCTCCCGGGGTAGGAGGAACTCGACCTTATCGAGCAAGGATCAATCTGGCTTAGTATAGCTCCAAAGGGTCTAGGTTGAGGTGCTGCAATTTTTCAAGTGATTCACGAGTCCTCAGATTCGGGTCGACCTTGCCAACGAACCAAATGACATGGTAGCCTTTGATCCGGGTACTAATGGCTTGGTCATCCAGGATACGCTCAATCATTTTACTATTTTACATGCATGTTTAGCAATCTTAGAGTCATCCCACATCAAAACAACCTTTGAGGTGATATCTAAGAGCACTGATTTGGAATCTGTCCCTATCCCATCTCTATGATGTAGTACTTTATTATGACGGTTAGGTTGAGCATAACTCTTAATAGATCCAAGCTATGAGTTTAACGAGATATAATTCTATTGCACGTACCCTTGGAGGATCTACTTTAGTGAGAGTAGTTGTGAGACCGCAATTATGGGATCAGGACGAATTCCTTATAACTCTCATGACAATCAAGGTAAGCGCATACTTAAATAATGCTACTCCGTATTATGATCAGTTTATCTTCATACTATGTATATTTTATACTAAATACAAGTCCAAACCTAAAAGATACTTATATTAAGCATAATAAAAGTTCAAAGATCTCTTGTATTAAAATGTTTACTAAGTTTAATAATATTAAATTTTTAATTTTTATTTTATTTTATTATAGGAGATTGTTGACGTTACATTTAAAAAAATAAAATAAAACTCTCCCCCCACTCGCAAAGCATGCATGATTCGTGCGCACGCTACACGCGGGTCGCCATGCATTAGGCCATTTTATGTTTTTTAGTTTCAGATTTTAATATAATAATAGCTATCTTTTTATTTAATGATATAATAGCTATTTGAAGGGCCCTTTTGAAATTTTCTTTAAGATTTTGAGCCTATAAATAGGCCTCTACCCCTAGCCCTACAACTCATCTAAGAATTTCAAGTTCTTCTTCTCATATATTCCTCTTCTAATTTTTTTAAAATTCTCTCTTTCTTGTATTTTCTTTTAAACTTGGGTTGAAGATGAGCTGATCAGCGTTCGTTTAAGATCATGCCACCGATGAACATTGGAGTGTTGGCTTTTGGGTTATACCTTGAAAGAAAGTGTGTGGTCCAATTATTCTTCGCACGAGAAGAGGGACCATATCTCCTTTAGGGTAGTAATCTTATCTGCCTCCTAGACTAGGCTTTCAAACTTTGTTTAATTTATTTTTTTTAAATTATTTGTCATACCAAAATTATTCTGCCATACACACCATGAAAATTACCTTTCAAATATTTTAAAATTATACAAATACATATATATTTTTCATATATTAAACTAACATCAACAACTATTATAACTACTCAACTAATGAACAATAACTTAACTAATCAACAACTATTATAACAAACTCAACAAGTCAATAGCAAACTCAACTAATCAATAACTAATTCAACTAATCAATAAAGTTCATAATAGTGATGAAGACTTAAGTGATGAAGACTTAAGTGATGACAGCAACGTAGTCCTCTTCCCAAATGAGGCTGAGATGGGTGAGGTAGTAGAGGAAGGTGGTGAAGTTGGTCTAGTGACTAGTGTCGTAGTCGATGTAGGAGGCGTTGCCAAAGGAGTCGAGGAGGTAAGGGTGGAGTTCAGTAGCGGGGTGGAGATTGTTGGAGGGAAGGAGGGGGAGGAGGAGCACAAGGGCCTCAGTGAAGACACGGGCATGCTAGGACTGATAGGTGGGTTGCTGTAGTAGGCAGGGTGGGAGAGGGGGGGATCTCATTGATCCAAGAACTTAGGGTTTGGAGGGAGAGGAGGGAGGTGAGGTGGAGGGAGAGGGAGGGGACCGGGTTGGAGAGCTTGCGGCCATGAATAGAGTGGGAGAGGGCAATGGTGAAGCCGAGGAATTGGCAGCCAAAATCAAAGGAGTGGAAGTCATGGATGTCGTCGAGAGGGGAGATGTGCTTGGAGGGGGCTTCAAAGTGGTAATGGGGGGAGGTGAGGGGGATAGGAAGATATCAGCGAAGGGAAGAGGGACAATGATGGTAGAGAAGAAAAAAGAGGGAAGGTGCCTGGCATCGTTTGGTCATTGAAGAGAGTCCTTGGCTTCAAGGGCCATCCAATCAAGGAAGGGAATAAGGATGAGATCACCGGCAAAGGAGGATCGGCAATGAAGGTAATCGGGAACAAATTGAGCCGAGGGTTTTCGCAAATTAAAGGTGCCAATCTTTCAAAAAAAGGGGAACATCAGGCAATTCAAGAGAGATGGAAAAGAAATAATGGATCGGATGGGTTCTTACCAAAACTCGTTACCTATTTATAAATAAAAAGGTATCATTTCATAATTCATGTTAATTTTTAATTAAAAAATAATCTTTGTAACGAAATTAGCAGTATACATGTAAAAATAAAGTTTAATAAAACTATGCATGTAAATATAAATTTTAAAAAGGTATTAAAAGTAAGCATGCAAAAAATCTATAAAAAAAATTACCAAACAGAACCTAAATTGTCATTGAGTAACTCAAAGTTGTTAAAAGATAAATATACCATTGTATTTGTATTTACACTCGATTTAATTCAGTACGGCTCAAATATATTACGACCAGTTGCTAAATTCGCAAGTTCATCACATCTAGAGAAAAATTATAATAAAAGTAGTACATATAAAATTTGAGTGAAAAGTACTTTTAAAATACTCTAAATGGGATTGAGACATGATTCAAGAGTATATAAAGAAGTCTTGAGGAAAATTATCAGGACTATCTGGAATCAGTCATTTTTATGCTTTTGCTTTACTGCAAATCAATAAACTACCACGCCGAGATTTATTTTAACGATTCAAATACAGAAGGGTTTCATGTTGCCTACTTATTTTTTCAAGTTTAATCTTCTTCTTAGACTTCTGAAAATAAAAATAAAAAATAAAAACATTACCAAAATAGGCCCTTTCCCTTTTGTCCTGTTTTAGGGAAAGTATTTCTGGTTTGTCTTGCACGACCATGCTTGATAAAATCAAGTGAAAATGCCAAAGCAAGCGAATTCTTGCGAACACGAGGATTAATACTGAAGTTAACACATGATAGTGAAGAAGTCTGCCTAGTGGCGGTGTTACCTCCTATTACATGCTTTACATCTTGGTTTGCAAAGTCTTTCCCATGCATCACAGTGCTGGTGAAACAAACTCAAATAACCTCCAGAACAAACGAAAAAAAAACATTTGGACGCATTAAAAACAAAAATTCAGGACAGGTGCACAGAAACGTGCTATGCTATATGGAAAAAGATTTTTTTTTTTTTTTTTTCCCCTCTCTCTTTTTTTTTTTCCCATAGTTCAGGCCACGGGCAGCCAACCATGGGAAAACCGGCTAGCCACCAAAAACCAATCCTTAAGATATTCAGAATTGATCAAGGCCTGGCTTCCACAAAAGTACAGTATTGTCTGAACCCTGGGACACCATACAAGGTCTGCAAGGTTCGGCGAAGACTACAAGCATGGTTCCATAAATCAACCAAGCGAAGCCATTCGCATTCCAGCTTCTGCCGGACTAAGCTTTGTCTTCGTCTGATACATGGAACCAATTATGCAGAAGCATGCCATTTGATAATTGTAACAAACTAAACATCTATTCTACCAGGCATCCCAGCCCATGCTATCTTTGAATGTTTAAGCAACCGATTCCTAACAGCCAGAACTGGTTTGACATATATCCGACAAAGTACTTACAACTTCCTCACGGTTTGGTACTTAATCTTAACAGGTATAAGTATACTCTTAAATATTAACTCTGAAGTTTTAATTAACTTGTTAGCCAGTATCCAAAGGACTTCTGCAAGTAGAAAAAGATAAACTTTGGTTTACATCCATATATATCGGGCCCTATATAAATACCTAAGTTGGAATAGCTGCCATACATGTACAATCACAATAGCATATTAAGTTCCTGTACCAAATTGGTCCAAGGCCCTATATCAATACGTAAGTCTGAGGGACTGCTAGCTGTTCAAGGTTATACAATCCACAAGTTGCACGTCTTTATTGAGTGTATGCCATGAGACATGATGCTGGAGAAACACATGCTTAACTTAACGTGATGTGTAACTGTTTATGCCAGATTTTGTACTATCTTTGGATGAGTTGCTGCATAAATAGAAGAGTTAGGATCGGTCTTCAAATGTGAGAGAAGATGTTGCACATCGGGTCTCAAGAGTTCCAACACTTTGCCACAGAGTGTCAATATCTCTAGTTTGGGTTTACTGGTGCTCTGTACAGGCCCTCCTTGTCCTTCATACATGACAGCATGATGCCTGATGAAAATAAACCCTTTTAGCAGTGAAACTCTGCGTGTTGATTGGAAAGTTAAAGAAGTGTAGGAAAGCACATGAACTTTGCAATCTCTCTTTGCATGTGCGCAAATGGAGTAAGCATGCATGCAACGTGCACGTGTTTGTGTGTGGGAATAAAAGATGTAAAGTCTTACAGAAAATCAATAAGGTCTTTTATCTCTGATGCTTCAGTTGGAGTTGAGGGCTGCGTATTCTTTCCAAACACATCCGCGATCACATTGAATAGAAGAGCCAAAGTCTACATATCACAAGAGAAAAGATAAAAAAGAGAATCTTTAATGAACAGTCATCTATCCAAGAAAAGAAAATGCACAAATACAGTATAGATTTAAGTGCAATAAATAATAAGCATCTGAGTCTGAGCTATACTACGTGCATTACTTGTAGTGCTGCAGTAGCATGAACCATGGACAGAAACATTGAATTTGACTGGATAACATGTTGTATTCAATTAATTCTCACACATTCTACAAACCAGAAAAACATTTTGATTGGAACACTTGTCATGGTAACACAAATAAATCATAGCATAACCGTGCACCAGTCATTTGCAGCTAAAGAAAGAAGTTTAGCCACGTTCAATTTTGAAATTTTGAACCAAGACAAAACAATAGTTCAAGGGGCCTGACAATGTTATATTGAGCCAAAATCAAATCACACTTTTTCAAGAACTGATTCAAGCTTAGCTCAATGTCAGCTCAAGCATGAACAAAACCTCAATTTATGTCTAAATAAAAGAGGGCCAAAGAGGAGAGCACCAAAGGGAATTATGGATGTGACGCTGAGTTCATGAGAGTGAGTCATGCTGAGAGGGTCCAGCTGTCTCACTCTAGATGTTGATTACAAATATACATATACTACATGCCCAATTTCTAGCCTATTTAGCCGATATTGATCAAGCCAGCTTTTTTATCAGGTTTGACTTTACAATAAATTCAAGATTGAGAACCAATAGTTCGAACAGAGCCTAATCAGAACTGGTAAGCTGAACTTGAGCAGCTTGATTCAATTGTCAGCCTTTATGCAGAGGTATAATAGTGCCATCAAATGGACTACGAGCAGACATATCCTGAGCTGAAAATGCCTGGCCTGAAAATAAAGCCCAAAAATACCAAGCCCGGGCCTGGGTTTACACAATTGGTTGAATTTGTCTGGGATCTGGCTTGGCATGCAAAATGAACCCTGTTTTGATTGGGTTCAGGCTTTAAGTCCCCAGGCTACATTCATGTTAGGTTGTGCTTGAGCTTGACAACTAACCAAGCTCAAGTTCTGGACTAGCCCAAACTTAGCCCATTCGCACCCCCTAAGTCACAATGAAACCTAACCAGGCTAAATAATCTAATCCAAGGATTGAACCATGAATAATTAGGTTAAAAGTTGAATTTTAAATATTTATTTGAGAGGAGAGAATTGAGGAATTCATCAGTATGAACTTTAGATTTTCTGAGAAAGGGAATAGTGTGACGAGGACTTTACAAATTCCGAGAGTTAAGGATCAAATCAAGCTGTGATTAAAAATATATTTCAAATTAGAAAAAAAGAGAAATTTTGTAAAATACTGTGAAGTCCTTGCTCTGGGTTGAATCTATAATCAGCAGTGAACAGTCAACATATCTAATAATTTAGCTCGCATATATTAAGAGATTGCAATAAATTCTAGTTAAACACTAACTACCATTTTATTATAACAGACTAGCCAGAATTTCCTTATTATATTTGTAAAAGAAAAACATTCTTGCCCCAACCTTTCCTTCATAAGAGAAGCTAAACAGAAGGGTCTTAGAGTCCTACAGCTTATGAGAACTACTTTGGTCTTTTACAACTGTTAAGAAAGGCATCACCCATTTGTGACTACTAGCCACAATCCAGGCCTTTTAAAAAAGTATTGTCTAGGGTTAACGGTACCGTCCCATACCGCCCGGTATGGGGCGTACCATACCATACCGATCAAGAACCGATACAATTCAATCTTAAAAAATGGTTCGGGATCCGAACCATAAAAACTGGCCTGAACTGGATCGGTACGGATCGGTTTAGACCAATACGGCCCAATTCAGTTCAGTTCCGGTTTAGCGATCCTTGCTTGAGAGGGGTGAGGAAGACAGTTTTTTTTCAATTTTTCAAGGTCGGTACACTACCGTACGGTCCATACCATACTGATCGCTAATCGGTATGGATCCCGATATCGGTTCAACGATCCTTGATATTGCCCCTTCATGAATTTTAAAATGTGCATAGCCTCTCACTTGAATATCTGGTGTTCTCTTGGTTTTATAATACATGTATCGTACTCTAAATGCAAAGATTACAACTTCTTGCATTCTGCATGTGCCGGTTGGTAGCTAGCAACAGAACAACATTTAATAGAGAAAGGAAAGTCTTTAGTACACTACTTTATTCTTTTTTAAAAAAAATTAAAAGCAAATTTAAGAACATTGATAGTGTGTAGAATAGGTTCTAAACAATCAAAAATAGTCTTCAAACCATGGATGGCAGAACCATCTTGAACTACCTGGTTCAGGGCATGCCAAGTTGTACCAGTAGTTGACTGAGACAATTCTAGCAAGAAAAACGAGACCAACAATAGAAGGGGGAGAGAGAGAGAGAGAGAGAGAGAGAGAAGGGGGAACTCGGAAGCCCTCCTCTCCTCCAGTAGCTGAGCTTTATTTCAAATGAAATAGGGGCTTAGGCTCTTTTTTTTTATTTTTCTTTGGCTTCTTTATGTGAAGTTGGCACACCATGTCCTAACTTCACTTAAAGAAATGGTATGCCGACTTCACTTAAAGAAGCCAAAAAAATTTCATGGTTTAATTTCTTTTAGCTTTTTTAAGTGAAAGTTAGGACACTGTGCCAACTTCACTTAAAGAAATGGTGTGCCAATTTTACTTAAAGAAGCCAAAAAAAAAAAAAAGGGTTTTAATATCTTTTAGCTTCTTTAAGTGAAGTTAGCATACCATGTACCAACTTCACCTAAGGAAGCCAAAAATAAAAAATAAAAAAATGGCAGAACCTTATTAAAATAAAAAATAAAAAAATGGCAGAACCTTATTTCATTCGAAACAGGGTTTGGCCATTGGAGAGGAGAGCTCTCTCTCTCTCTCCTGGCATCTCTCTCCCTCCCTCCCTGTCTCCCCCTCTAGTTTATTTTTCATGCAATGACAGGATGACACAGTACCAGTTCTAGTATTGTAGACCTTGCTTCAAACAATTCAAGAAAATCTAGGACAACAATGATATTTGTTTTGGTTGTTTAAGATGTGCAAGCATGGTTTTAGGCAATTGCTCAGTACCATCCGACATAACATAACAATGCTTGCGTTACACATTAACAACAAAATTACACTTGGAATTCATACTAAATCCACGAAGGGGACACTTGAGTATGCTTACAGATTAAAAAGGCACTGTAATAGCGCATACACTAGGTGCTACAGGAGACTTGTACGTTGGCATAAATATGGGAAGCTTATTTACATTGCATTACTTTCTATTTCTAACAATGAATGAAATGTAACTTACTTTTTCTAATCATTATATATACATCTGTATGGAAAAAATTGAGCATTTAAACTGTTGGGACCGATTATGTCTATTTAGGGGCACTAGAGTTTCAACTGGAAATGATGGGGTATTTAGGGGCACCAGAGTTTCAACTGGAAATGATGGGTAAAGTTTGTAGTAAGTATACCAGTCATTGCTCATGTCTATTACTTTGGTATGCGCCAGTGCCAAGCAATATATAGCACACGGCCGGCATGCATTGTATAGAGGCCAGCTCTCTTATTGCTCTTTCTTGATTATTGCCCTTAGCAATAAGAAATTCATGGAATGACCTTGAGAAACTGAACAACCTTTGTAAGTGCGACTCCCTAGAAAACTAGATGCTTATTTTTTCATAAAAAGAGCTTTTCTAAAGTTCATTATTTCCCTCTGACATCATCTAACATGGTATGTCAAGTATGAGTTCAATGCTTATCCAACTTAATCTGGCTTCTTTAGTCATCTAATCATTGGGTGAGTGTTGATCAACATGGTGAAGATGCCTATCTATTTCCAAAGATGCCTGATCACTAAGAAGCATATGTCAGGTGGCAAAGCAGCAGCTGAAGGCTCTGATGTAGCTGGTAGTGCTCTTATATTTGATAGTCTTATCACTCAGGACAAGGGAACAGACATGGATGATATGCTTGCAGCCCCTGCAAGATACCATGATCCTTCCGGTCACAGTGGCAGTTTGAGCCAAAGCCAAACATCTTGCGTTGAACTACTCAGAAGTTTTGGGCATTGTTATGGCCATCCTGGAAGATACACAATAATTTGCGGATGAGGCATCCACAGTTGCAGCAGAAGTATTCACATCCACACCATGATGATAATGATCATTATGACACCAGCTATTCTGTCTGTGGACCTATAGGTGCGTTTAACTAATTTTATACTTTTCTGTACTTGTTAGTTCATTAGGTGATGATTGGTATTGATACTCAATAGATGGTCCATTCCTGTAATATATTTAATGCATTTAGCTTTAACACAATTTATTTTAATCAAACAACAATCCAAAATGCAAATTATAACCCAAGATAAACACAATAGAAATGATGTGAAAGTATCACCTTTTCTGTGTTTTAGTTGTCAAAATAATAGTCTATTATGTATATTGCATTATTCAGATACATCTATCAAGATATAACCCAGCAAAAATAAAAATTTCGTTAGTTCACTGATCCATTGTAATAGAGTATTTCATTAAGGTAAACCTACAACCAGCAATGCTCCATCAGTACATTGACTTCCAGTAGATTGACTTCTACAAGAAGCTGAAGCATACTATGAATGGTACATAATTTATTCACCACAGGTACACAACCACAATATTCCAGTTTCTTTAGACTCCAAAAGCTAATTTTAAGCTTCTACATGATGATTAACACTTGAACTAACTTATGTCTGCAACATGATTATTGGACAGTTATCTTACCAGTTAATCTCTCTGCGCTATATGCATGACTGAATCACCCTTAGATTGACGACCATGTGTTTTACAACAGTTATCATTCTGATTTTCAATTAGAAACATGTCCCCAACTCCATCATGATGATTTATCCATCAAGTCTCACACTACTATGCAAAACATCACTAAACACAACACACACAGCGGACTTCATCTTTTCATGTTCTCTTTTGTTTGCTAGCCAGTGAAAAATGCCATGCCTTCTTGTTTGTCACACCTCCACCATATTGGTCTGCTTGCCAATTTGCATGTGTATTGATCTATGACCTTAACCATTTGACTTTGTAACATATAGGAGACAATGTACCTACCACAATAACATGCCGACCAAAAAAAACACTCCATATCCACAGAAAAAGTTTCCTTGACATATGCACAACGTGAAAATGGAAAATTTGCCTGGATTGATTTTATATGGAGGCTCAATTTAGTGGAAGTGAGCAGATATGTTGAAGTTCAGACAGAGACAGATTGCCATAATAGATCAATGAATGTTGGACATTGTTTGACAGTGACGTAGAGCATCAAACAAAATGAGAATGCAGATATGCAATTTAAACCTGAAGTAACTAAATTTCTATGTGCTCTAGTAGAAGAATCTATCATATTTTATGTTTTTAAATTTATCAAGATTTTAAAACTTCATGAAAAGACATTGTGAGGCAAGAAGACTAAAGACAGTTACAAGTAGAAATTATTTCAGAAGTAGATTATGAGGTTGTAACATTGCATTATGACAAAGAATCTGGCTACATCTGATCAAAGAGATTAAACAAGTAAATTCATTTCTTTTGAACTACATGCTCCAAAGTCAAATGTTCTATATGAAGATGCTTGAAAAAATAACTTATGTACCTTCATGAAAAGGGGGCGAGCAAAGGCTAAACGAGGTAGCAATGGGCCCATTATCCGGAAAGCAATTCTCAGCATTGCAACAGAAGTAACTGGGCGAAGGTGCTTAATGACTGTATGTGTTGATTCCAGCCATTCATGTGGAAGGTTGCTAAAGAATGAATGCAAAAGGGCCACAATATTACCTGAAACAAAGAAAAATATTACTCACAAACCATTTAGAGTTACATTCATGGGCAGAGGGCATCAGCAAACAAAACACAAAAATATAACTTTAAACAGTTTTCAAAGCAAACTCATGATTGTGTTAGAGGATATCTAGCACATGAATCTGCTTGATGCTAGGAGGTGTTGAACTTGATCTGAAAATTCAGAGCAAGGGTATGTTGACACAACCAATTGTAGGAGGTAGAAATCCAACTATGGCACATATGACATGAGGTGTTAGAATAGGCAAATGGTAGTTGGAAGATGAGCAGGATAGATCACTCTCTTCCAAGACCAACAAATACCACCTTGGCCAGCCATTCTAAGTATACAGCTCTCACAACACTAACTCGCAAACCCTAGGAAACCATCAAATGGAGGGAGAGAACAATAGAGAGAAGGCAAGGGACAAATAATTTCCACAATAGAATTCTCATTAATCAATAATTCAAGTATCTTAAGTAAGATTATAAGAGTGCCCCAACAGAGATATTTATAAGTAGTACAAGAGATAAGATTTGTTGTTTCAGTACCAGATCCCATATCAGTACCATCCTAATATAGTATCAGTACATGGCTCAATACAATATAAGATGGCATACCAAGTATCAATATGGTACAAGATACTATACTAGTATGAGACTGGTATGATATGAGGTGCACTAGGTTGTTTGGCCCGGTATGGCATTCGATGACAAGAGAACTCTTTTCTTCAACTTTCCAATAAGGGATTCCAAAT
The DNA here is from genome assembly GCA_021397845.1 of Areca catechu. Classification (NCBI taxonomy): domain Eukaryota; kingdom Viridiplantae; phylum Streptophyta; class Magnoliopsida; order Arecales; family Arecaceae; genus Areca; species Areca catechu. The sequence continues at coordinate 38,158,771 of CM038042.1, read as the reverse complement.
CATATTCTAACTTAAAGAACCCTAGCTACTAACTTTCCTAATAAAATTTAAAAAACCTCAAAAAGGAAAAGTTTATAAAAGCCAAAACTACTAAAATTAACTAACTTCAAATTTCCTAACAAAACATAGTTTGGTTCCTAGACTGTTGACTCTGATCTTGATTTTGATGAATAACAAAACATTTAAGTATATATGAGTACTAATGTGTGTTAAAAATGTTTATTAGATTCAGATACTCATCAATGTTGAAAGATTGCAATCTTGTTGAAGAAGCCATTTCAATTATTAAATTTTTAAGTTATATGGGCTTTAGAACATAAGGAAGATCTTGAAGAGCTCAAAATTACAGTTTGGACAAGTTTCAGCACTAGTCAGGTCAAGTGTCGACTCAAGGTATCGACTCATAGAAGTCTGGGCTGATACGTAGAGAAAATTTCAGCTGGCACATTGAAGTGTCGACTTATGGAAGCCAAGTATTGACTCGAGGTGTTGACTCATGTGTCGACTCAAGGCCTGAGACCAAATAGAAGACAAAACGAGCAAATTTCAGGATTCTGGTCAAATGTCGACACTTGGAGATGAAGTGTCGACTCATGGACTGAAGTGTCGACACCTGCAGGTTTGAAGTGTTAGCTCATGGTCTGAAATGTCGACACTTGCAGGTTTGAAAGCATAGTAACGGCTAGTTTTTTTGAAGTGCAGAACTTTCCCAATTTATTATAACGGCTATTTTCTCCTCTCCAATGGCTATAAACAGATTTTTAAGAATTGAAAGACTATTTAAACATCACCAAACTCAAAGGGAAGTAATTCTTTGAATGAATTAAAAAGTTCTTTGAAGATCAAATTGAAAATCTTTAAGGATTCATATTATTGAGTGAGTTGAGCCTTCAAGCTTTCAAGTTTCAAGAAGAGCTTCAAGTCCACATCTTCAAGCATCAAGAGAGGTTTCAACAACTTGAAAACAAGTTCATCATCATTCAAGAGCTTCATTGACAGATTTGCTTTTATTTAGAAAGCTTTATTTGTGTTCTCTTACTTGTACTTAACTTGTTTTATTAAGATGTTGGTGAACCTTTGTGAAAAACCAACTTGAGATTGTTGGTTAGCCTTTGTATAAAAACCAACAAGGTTGTTGGTGAGCATGTAAAACCAACTAGGTTATTGGTCAGCCTGCAAAACCTACTAGGTTATTGGTCAGCCCGCAAAACCAAAGGGGTTTTGACTTGTGTTCCCAGTGAAAACAAGTTAGATTTTGATTAGTGAGCCCGAAAAACTAATCAGCTGTAATCAAGTGTGATTATAGTGATTTCCAAGGGAAGCTTGGGAAGTAGATGTAGGTGTTTTGGTGTGCACTGAACAACTATATGTCCTTGTGTTTGTGATTGCTTGCTCTTTCTTTATTTGCACTTATTTACTTTGCATTTACTTATTTATTTCCGTTGCATACTCTTGAATAGCACACAAGCACTTGCAAATCACTAGCACCTAAATTGTTTTTGAATTAGCACATACTTGCAAAAGTTTTTGAAACCCAATTTACCCCCCTTTTGGATTGCTTGGTTCTCAGCGTATAGATCTCATGATCTTGAGTCAAAGATCTAATGGCAACCCTTGTAGGTATTAGTATTAGACCACTATTTTTCAATGACACTAATTACATGTATTGGAAAACTCGCATGCGCAACTATATTCAATCTATTGATTATTATCTTTAGAAAATAATAGTTAAAGGTCCATATATTTCTTAAATATTGGTTAATGATATTTCCATTCCAAAACTTGAAGAGGATTGGGATGAGAATGACATTAAGCAATCTAAGCTTAATGCCAAAACAATAAATTTGCTTTATTGTGCATTGGATCATAGTGAATTTAATAGAATTTCCACATGCGAATAGGTAAAAAAAATATGGGACACTTAAAGTTACTCATGAGAGTACTTATCAAGTGAAGAATACAAAGATTTATATGCTTGTACATACATATGAAATATTTAAAATGCAGCATTATGAATCTATATCTGATATGTATACTAGATTTATTAATATTATTAATGAAATGAGAAGTCTTGGCAAAGTAATATCTAATGCTGGTCTTGTTAATAAAATTTTCAAGTCTTTGCCAACTTCTTGGGATCCAAAGATGACTGCGATATAAGAAGCAAAAGATGTAGAAACCTTATCTTTGAAGGAGCTCATTGGTTCACTCATGACTTAGAGTTGAACTTATGGCAAAAGGAAGTGGATGCTGATGTAAAGAAGATAATTGCCCTCAAATCCACTATACCAGATGAGTCTTCAAGTGAGGAGTTGGAAGAAAGTGAAGATGAAGATGAGATCGAATTTTTGGCTCATAAATTTCAAAGATTCATGAGAAAAAAGGGCAAAAAAAATACAAGAAAAAGGCAATGATGACTACATGGAGCGAAAGTGAAGATTCTAGTTACGAAAAGGAACAAATATAAAAGTTAGCCAATCTTTGTCTAATAGCAAATGAGATACAATCTTATTCTGAACTTGACTTTACTTTTGAAGAGCTTAGAGATGCTTTTGATGATCTTATGCATAAATTCAAATTGTTAAAAATAGAGCACAAAAAATAGAAAGAGCATGCTAATTCTTTATCTTTTGAAAACAATAATCTTGAAAATGAAAACAAAGAGTTAAAAGTCAAAGTTGTTTCAGAAAATGAAAAGAATGATCTTTCTAAAAAAATTGAAAAAAAAAATATTGATTTGAAAAATAAATATAATAAATTTTCAAATGAGAAAATTGCTTTGATTGAAGAAATAGAAATTTTAAAGAAACCCAAGGTTTTTGTTCCAAATAATGAGTCTATACAAAGAACAAAAATCTTGAGTTGGAAAATAGAAAATTTAAAGATGAGCTTGATAAAGTCAAGCCTTTTGTTAAAAAATTCACGTTGAGTTCTGAAAATTTGAGTTTATTGTTGAATAATCAATGTGCAGTTTTCAACAAAGCTAGTTTGGTGTATAATCCTCAAAAACAACAAAATTTTTTGAAAAATTTCTTTATTCCAGCTTCTAATATTATATATTTTAGTTGTGGTAATTTTGGACATAAATCATATCAATGTAATATAAGAAAAGTTTGGGTTCCAAACGGAACCATCATCATCATTAACCCAAAAGGATCCAAGAAAATTTGGGTACCAAAATTATCCACTTAATTTGTTTTGCAGGAATGTCTTGCTGCCCAACAAGAAGGATGATGATTCTTGAATAATGGTTGTACAAGACATGAAGAGTGGACTAGCTACATTCTTGGATATAATGGTAAAGCAGGGTTTTCCGAACCGTGCCGAACCGGTTCGGGGCGTACCGGACCGATGGCTGGCCGGCACGGTTCGACCATACAAATCGAAAAAGCCCCTTAAAAATTAAAAAAAAATTGTTTACCGCACCGAACCGGGTCGAACCGGTGCTGAACCGATCGAAACGGGATCGAACCGGCCGATTCGGCTCGGTACGGACGAGAGGGGGCCGGTGGGGGCTTTTTTTGTTTTTGTCACATGGCTATTGTAGCCATGTGACGTGCTTTGAGAGGGGGGCTACCTTGGGTTTTAAGGAAAAGCTCTCTACTGTAGAGTTGCGAAAAGAAAAATGGAAAAAAAAATTCTTTGATCCTTTTCAACCCAATCAAACCTGCAGAAGTCGAAAAGAAAGGTAGAATCAAGGTACGTATACCTTTCTTTTTCCATATTTCCCTCTTTCATATCATTTTTTTATTAAAATCCGTGCAAAAAAAAAAATTAAGAAATGCTGTCAAAATTTATTTGTTGACTATGATTTTAGAATATGTGGTAGATCTATGATAGATCTACACAATGATACTAAAATCTTGATTTTTTGTTAAGTATATAATTTTTTAATTCAAAAATTAATTTTGGATTAATAAATTAATTTAAAAAAATTAGAAAAAAAAATTGTAATTATAAATTATTAATCTAGGGCTCGTAAGCTACTCTCACTATAAATTTCATGTCGATTTATTCAAGTTTTGATGCATATCATGAATAGTGCCGTAGATCTTAAATTAAAAAAATTGACTTTTATTGCATTTTTAGGATCTTAAAAAATATATGTAGCATGTATGATAGAATCCTACATGAATCTAAAATTTAATTTTTTTTATTTTTCTTTATTTTTTAAATTTTTAAATAAAAAAATTTAAAAAATAAATTAAATTTTAAAAGTTAGGTTAATAAAGTGTTAATGAATAAACATTATTATTGACCTTCTATGTAATTTAAACATTCAGGTATGGATCCATCGAGGAAAAAGGATCTGGAGCGGGACATTGGCTGGTTACATAAAGAGATGCTCTCGAATCGGCATCACTGAAGATGTAAATGGTGCAATACTGAATTTAAAGGTGGGAGGTAACAAGGTTGAAGCAACACTTGGCTGGTGGCTATCCTGATATATCTGCATGCCGACAGTGTCCACAGGAGATCCGTCAGTTGATGAAAAAATACTTTGCTGATTTTAAAGCTGGGAAGAAAAGAGCAGCAAAGAAGAAGGTAGAGATGGACCGCAGAGCCGCAGAACTATCTTCTTATTACTCCAGGGAGTCAGAGCATCTATTCCTTCTGATGAGGCACAGATGGAGGTTGCCATTCAGGCGAGCTTGTATGAGCAGAGGAAGCAGGAGGAGGTAGCCAGGCATAGACAGCGACTCGGGCCATCAGCTTTTGAGTCAGGATCGGAATCCGCTTCTGCTAGTGTTCCAGGAGAGAGATAGTTTAGGAGGACCTCCTCAGTCAGAGAGCCCGTCAGGAGAGGCACCGACCGTATTGCATCCATGTTGGAGCATTTGGTAGTAGAAAGATGTCTTCCAAGGACATTCCAGAGGGAGCCACCATCCAAGATATCGATCCACATACATTTTCCAGTAAAAATTCCAAGCAACAGAGGATTGACACAATGCTGAAAAAGGATAAGGATATGTGGCGGGCCATCTCCTCCTGGTTTCATTTCAATCATATCCCAGCCCATGTAGCAGATAATCCATATTATCGCTCTGCTATTTCATCTATACAGGCTACTGGTACATGTGTAGATCCTCCAGCATCGAGAGATATCTATGGTCATCTTCTGGTCAGCAATAAGGAGCTAGAAGGATGGATATCCTCATATCAGAGCAAGTGGCCCATGTATGGATTGACGGTGATGTGTGATGGTTGGACTGGTCCTACTGGATGGAGTATCATCAATTTCTTGACTTATTGTGATGGAAAGACTTTTTTTAGAAGTCTATTGATGCTTCAGATCCGGTGCACGATGCCAGTTATATCTCAGATTGATGGAGGAGATGATTGATCAGGTGGGAGAGCATAATGTTGTGCAGGTCATCACTGATAATGGATCACAGTACAGGACCACAAACAGATCTTGATAGAGCAGCGGTCGCATATTTTTGGACCCCTTGTGCTGCACATTGTATAGACCTCATGTTGATGGATATTGGAAAAATCCGCAGGGTACAGAAGATTATTGAGCTAGCACAGTCTATCACCATATTTATATATAACCATACATGGGTCTTATCATTGATGATGAGCTTTATAGGAAAAAATATTGAGACCGGGGGTCACACAGTTTGCTACTAATTACATTGCACTTGATAGTTTTCTTGACAAGAAAACAGAGCTGCGTCGGATGTTTGTCAGTCAGGAGTGGCAGCAGAGCAGATATACCAGGCCAAATACTGAGAAAAGCAATGTGAAAAATTTAGTGACGAGACAGACATTCTGGCAGCGAACTGAGAAGGTAGTGGAAGCTATCAAGCCTCTATATAAGGTACTTCGTGCTGTGGACTCCGAGAGGTATGCTTAGATGGGCTTTTTATATTTCATGATGCAAAGGATAAAGGAAAAGATCCAGGAAACAGATCCATCACATGCATCTGAGTATATCCGGATCATTGATGGATGGTGGAGTTATCAAATGAGTTCGAATTTGCATCTAGCAAGTACGTAGTAATTTATGAAGTCCCTAAAAATTAAGTATCAATTAGATTCATACAAGTACGCTTGACTAATTCTTAAAATATATGTGCAGCTTCCTATCTAAATCCGAGATTTCAGTACTCCGTACCAGACATTGCCATAGATACGATCTTATGTCTGCCCTACACAATATTATATATAAGATGGAGCCCGATCCAGATATCGCTGCTATGTACTTTGAAGAAGTTAGGTTAAAATTATTGAATGATTTTTAAGAGCATTAATTTCAACAAACTAACAAATTTTTCTGACAGACAATTTTTTAGGAAGGGCACAGATTAATTTGGATCCGCTGTAGCGGTCAAAAGTAAATCAAAGATGAATTCTGGTAGGTACTACTGAGTAAGTCTAATATTATATCATGATTAAATTTTTTATTTTGCCAAATCTAAAATTCTAAATGATATAATGTCTTTTGCAGCTGAATGGTAGGTGCATTTTGGTGGATCTGCTAAAAATCTGAAGGTTCTAGCAGTGAAGATCCTCTCCCAGACGGTGTTATCCAGTGGATGTAAGCGCAACTGGTCTACATTTGGCCTTATCCACTCCAAGCAAAAGAACCGTCTGAACAGAAACCCTCAACGATCTTGTGTATATACAATATAATTTAAGGTTGAGACTAAAATGTATTCAGGAAGTAAATTGAAATATCCCGATCCCACTGCAAGTTCATATGTTGATGAGGATGAAGATCCAATGATTGGGTGGGTCATGAGTCAACAGCAGCAACCAGAGCTTGATGAGTCAGGATCGCCTCCTCGACCAACCAGTTTTGTAGCTAGTGAGACGAGTGGATGCTGACAATGGACAACAAGTCATATTCCTCAACAGCAGCAACCAGAGCTTGATGAGTCAGGATCGCCTTCTCGACCAACCAGTTTTGTAGCTAGTGAGACGGGTGGATGCTGGACAATGGACAACAAGTCATATTCCTCATAAGACTCCAGCAGATACAACACATCGTCCCTCCCCACCATCTAGTAGGCCCGGAGACAGGAAAAGGAAAGAGTTGCACCTCCATCGAAGTACTCAATCCACTCAGATTCAGATACCAGAAACAGTGATGATAGTGCTTCAGATAGTGGATGATCTAGTGATCAGGGAGAGGTAGAAGGACAGGAGTCGCAACCACCTATTCATATTCGATTCACTGGAGAGTCGCAGTTTAGCCATGCCATGCAGGATACAGATCATGGATTACCATCTGATAGATCCTGTGGTGATACGATTCCATATAGGCGACAGGCTCCGCGTGGTCGTTCGGGACACGATACCACTGCAGCTCTTGCATGTGGAGTAGGATCCATGAATGTATCTGGATCATCTTCATATTCAGGATCCTCTTATCCGCAGCTACTGGCAGCTTCTGATCCATATGGTCCATCTGAGATGTCATCATCTAGTAGTTACCATCGCATGCAGCCCAGAGCATCTTATGGATCTGATTTTGCTGCTGGTATATTTGGATGGACCCCTGCACTGCCATATCATCAGTCTCTGGACAGCTCTCAGAGTTAGGACATCAGAGAGGGATATGCGATTAGTTATGATCCATCATGCATACTCCTGGGATGAGCTTAGAGGAGTATCACGCTGCCTGGCATGAGGGACATGCCGAATTTTCTGCAGAGTACATACATGATCTCTATATTTATGGAGATCGTCACTCTACCCGATTCTAGATATTGGTATGTAATTATATGTTTATGCTACATTTCACTTTTATTAATTGCCGATAATCTTAGTTGAATTATCATTTTTTATTTTATTTCAATTAAAAATAGCCCGAAATATTAGTATTTAGTCCTAAATCTTGAAATCGGACATATCTTAAATTTTAAATTTCAAGTATTTAGAACTCTTAAATACTAAATTCTTCCTAAACCCTAAACCTTTAAAAAATAAAATAAAAACCTTAAAATCACAAAAAACATCAAAAAAAATCAAAAAAAATTTGGGTGTATCGGTTTGAGAACCGGTACGCAATGCCATACCGTGTCGGCACGGTACGGTATGGTACCATACTGATACCGGCCAGCCACCGGTACGGTACGGTATCGTACCGATACCAGCCGGCCACTGGTACGGCTCCCAGTACCGGTACCGGGAACCTTGTGGTAAAGGATTATCTACATTGGTAAAATCTAAATATCTCCTTCCATATTTATTGAAAAAGGGTATAGCCAATGAATGTGATAATGAACAAGTGATTGATTTTGATGAATCTTATGTTCACATAATTTGACTTGGGGCTATAAGGCTTTCATTTGATTTTGATTAATATATTTCTAGTGAATGCAATGATTTCTAGACTCTTTTCTTTACATTCATGCCAAAATTATATGAATTTCAAATTATTTTTAATGGATATTAAAAGTGTTTTGAAAATCATGCATATCTTGATCAGATTTTCAATTTGCATAAAGAGCTTGGTATTTGAAACAGGCCCCTCGTGCTTAACATGAAAAATTAAGAAATTCTCTGCTGATAATGTCCATATATTCAAGGAAAATAGCTTTCAGGGGGAGCAACTTTTAGTTCTTTAATCTTCATCAAAAAAAGAGGGGAGATTTAAATACTTTTTGCATTTGTATGTCATATTTTTGGTATCAATATATATTTATTACCAGTATATTTCAGTTTATCAAATTCATACTTTATGGATTTTAATACTCTTCTTGCTATTCCTTCCACCTTATCCTCACTTTGTATTGACTTCCACCTTTTTCATAATGACAAAAAGGAAGAGAGATATATGATAAACATGAAAAGGGGAGAGAGATGATAAATATGAGAGAAATGGAAGAATATACAAAAGGGAGAAGAACTTAAAAGGAAGAATTAGTAAGGGGGAGAAAGTTTGAAAATGTTGAACATTTTTTTAAAAAAAAAATATTTTCTAGATCATATTTTAAGGGAGTGCCCTGTCTTGATCTTATTGCATGCAAATCTTAAGTTTAACATGTTTATATATTTAAAGATTTTGTCATCATCAAAAAGGGGTAGATTGTTGACTCTGGTCTTGATTTTGATGAATGAAAAAATACTTAAGTATACATGAGTACTAATGTGTGTTAAAAGTGTTTATCAGATTTAGGTTTTTAATGTAGATTGTTGACTCTAATCTTGATTTTGATGAATGAAAAAATACTTAAACATATACGAGTACTAATATGTGTTAAAAGTGTTTATCAGATTTAGGTACTCATCAGTGTTGAAAGATTGTTATCTTATTGAAAAAGCCATTTAAATTATTGAGTTTTTAAGTTATATGGGCTTTGAAATATAAGAAAGATCTTGAAGAGCTCAAAATTATAGTTTGGACAAGTTTCAGCACTAGTCAGGTCAAGTGTAGACTCAAGGTGTCGACTCATAGAAGTCTAGGATAATATGCAGAGAAAATTTCAGCTGGCACACCGAAGTATCGACTCATGGAAGCCAAATATCGATTCAAGGTATCAACTCATGTGTCGACTCAAAGCCTGAGACTAAATAGAAGACAGAACAAGCAAATTTCAGGATTCTGGTTAAGTGTCGACACTTGGAGATAAGTGTCGACTCATGTGTTGACTCATGGACTGAAATGTCGATACCTGCAGGTTTGAAATGTTAGCTTATGGTCTGAAGTATTGACAATTGCAGGTTTGACAGCATAGTAATGGCTAGTTTTTTTGAAGTGCAAAACTTCCCAACTTGTTTCTAACGGCTATTCTCCTCTCCAATGGCTATAAACGGATTTTTAAGGGTTAGAAGGCTATTTAAACATCACCAAACTCAAAAGGAAAGTAATTCTTTGAATGGATTAAAAAGTTCTTTGAAGATCAAATTGAAAATTTTTAAGGATTCATATTATTGAGTGAGTTGAGTCTTCAAGCTTTCAAGTTTCAAGAAGAGCTTCAAGTCCACATTTTCAAGCATTAAAAAAAGCTTCAACAACTTGAAAACAAGTTCTTCATCAACATTCAAGAGCTTTACTGACATATTTGCTTTTATTCAAAAGCTTTATTTGTGTTCTCTTACTTGTGCTTAACTTGTTTTATTAAGGTTGTTGGTGAGCCTTTGTGAAAAACCAACTTGAGATTATTGGTTAGCCTTTGTATAAAAACCAACAAGGTTGTTGGCGAGCCCGTAAAACTAACTAGATTGTTGGCGAGCCCGTAAAACCAACTAGGTTGTTGGTCAGCCAGCAAAACCAACAAGGTTGTTGGTCAGCCCGTAAAACCAAAGGGATTTTGACTTGTGTTCCGATGAAAATAAATTGGGTTTTGATTAGTGAGCCCGGAAAACTAATCGGCTATAATCAAGTGTGATTATAATGAATTCCCAAGGGAAGCTTGGGGAGTGGATGTAAGTGCATACTAGGAGTGGATGTAAGTGCTTTGGTATGCACTGAACCACTATATATCCTTATGTTTGTGATTGCTTGCTCTCTCTTTATTTGCACTTATTTACTTTGCATTTACTTATTTATTTCCACTGCATACTCTTGAATAACACACAAGCACTTGCAAATCACTAGCACCTAAATTGTTTTTGAATTAGCATATACTTGCAAAAGTTTTTGAAACCCAATTCATCTCCATTCTTGGGTTGCTTGCCGTGACCCATGCATATAGGACCTGCGACCCATGCATATGGGCCCCATGACCTGTGCAACAGGAACATGCACCTTGCATGGTCCTATGACTCATGAAGTCCAGTCTCATGTCCTGCTTTGGCTTAATGCCACTGATTTGGCAAGTGAGCCCTAAAGTACTCTAGTGTCACTGATTGAACAATAACATGGCATAAAGACACTTCTTAAATAAATATAAAAAAAAATTGGTAAACAACTGTACAGTAAAAATTACAGAATTAATTTGTGCAGTAACTTCAGGATGCATATGATGATTCACGTCCAAGCAGCAAATCCTTTCTGTTAGAAATAGATAGTGCTCCATGTGTTGTCTAGGCCAAGCCTAGCCATCCTTGGTCCTGTCCAAGACGGCCAGGTGCTTTTTTCTTCTTTCTTTTTGGGCGGATTTTGACATGCCAATTGTTTATACTTCCACAGAATGTAATATAAAAGAACCAAAAAGAAAAAAAGAAAAAGCATTCTTCCTGACATATTTCTGGTCTAGCAAATTAGCAGAAGAACATTGTATCAAGAAACTCTGCCTCCCAATATGCTCCCCTTATAGGAAAGAATTGACAGTGACTGAAGGTAGCATTAAAACAGGCTTACCAAGTGTTCAAGTGCAATAACAAAGAATATTCCAGATAACATGCAAGAAACACTGGAGAGTTTTAAGTTGTACCTATGGCTGTTGATGTATTATCCTGCGAAGCCCATGTTGGATCCAACAAAGCATAGCCGACAGCAGAGTCTAGCTCCTTAAGTGACCTCTTACCATCAACAAGCCACCAGCAATCTTTAATGATACGTGCTGCTTCAGAATACAGCTGCATGTGAAATTCTTGTGGCAGCTGGGCTAGCAAAAGGCCACAAGCTTGGATCATCAGACATGATAATTGCTGGCAAGAGTACCCACTTTTGGAAACAAAATTGGTGGCATTGATTCCAGTTGCTGAAGAAGTTGAACGGTTTGTGCTCAAGGATTCGGTACTGCCACCAGATGGAGATGTTGGTAGACCAGAATTTTGCCCAAGTCCACTTGATGCTCCATGTTGCCCATTGCTGGACTGAATTAGTGTTGACTGTACATTAACAACAATTTGAACAAGTGAAATTACTACTTGGGAAGCTGATGCTGGAAGTGAAAGGATCTCAATAGCCGCTGTTTCCAGGACAAGCTGTGTGTATGTCCCAGGGTCCTGATTTTGATAGAATGCTTTCTGCCCATCAGAAATGTTGGTTGTGCCAGGCTGTGAAGATGATTGACATTTATTTTGAACTGGACGTCCACAACTGCTAGAAGGATCTACTGCTGAATCTGACTTTGACTTACTACTTAGAGGGGGTATGACATTATTCACAAGGCCTAGTAAAAGGGTAGCAAAGTAGTCTAGTGGAGGGCAGACAGCAGGATTTGATGAACCAACAAGTTTTGGAAATGACTCCGAGAAAGGTATCTGAGAAAAAAAAAAAAAAACTAGTGTCAATGGAACATTTTGAGAAAATTAAGTCAGTCTTAAAAACAAAAAAAGGAAGAGGAGTCGTTGCCTTGGAAACATCAAGCACATTGAGTATCCGTACAATTAGCTTGCTTGGAAGGTGACCATAAAAATATGCAAGAATGTCACGGACAAATGAAAATCTCAGAGGATGAAAGGCCAGAAGTGGAGAATAAATATGAAGAACTCTATCGGCAATATCTGTGGCATCATTCTCAATGAGCCTATAAACTATTAGGGGTATGACTGGGAGCAAACGTGCTGCAATATCATCAAAGAAAGGAGGATACCTGCAATGATTGGAATCATGATTAGAAGGATTTCCTTAAAGAGGCTATGACAAATCAAATAATACAGGAGAATAACTTATTAGTACATGATGGCATACGAAAACCTGAAAACCATTATTTTAGTAGTTTCTGCCTGAATAAACTTGACACATGCATATACTATACTTTTCTGAAGTATTTTAAAATGAGCAAAACCTAAATAACCAAAAATTATTCTAAGGAAACATTTACTGAAACACCCCTTCACTCCTTAGAATGTTTTCTCACACCAACTAGTCTAAAATTAGTTATCCCTTCAAATACCACTTTCACGTATCTATCTTTGATATAAATTGGCCGAACAAGAAGATAGACATGCAAAAGTCAGGAGGCAATAAACAAGTTAAAAATACTGCTTAGTGTCTTTGCCAAGCAAAAACAAGATGCACTAGAAAGGGGGGCCAACATGTAGTGCCATCGCAATATAACGGTTACGCATTAAGGGATATAATAGTCATAACAGTCACAATAAACTTGACAAAAGAAATATGAAACAGATATATCAAATAGAAAAACAGCAAGACATGATATTCCTTGTCCTCTAATATTCAAAGATAATTAATGCCAATAGTGATTTTAGATTGGAAGGACATGTTAATCTGAAAAAAACAAATTAGTATCATTGTAGGTAACATAAACCATTCTTCCCATATTTGATTACCTCCTTTCTTCTTTCATTCCTCTCTTTTTTTTTGATTCCATCACTCTTAAACCAATTTATCAATTCTTGCTTGTCACCATTCTCTCTCTCTCTCTCATGTGTGCATGTGCCATCCCTCCTCTTCACCTTTCCATCCATTCTTATATTCCATACCACATCTTCATATTTTCTTTCACTTCTTTTTGTTATTTACATACATGATCAATAAAAACTGTATTCTTATCTGCCCGCCTTGTGCCTTTCCTTACATATCTCTAACTTTGGGGTAATTTCACCAAACAGATGCAATTGAAGCATAAGTAATTGGCTTATATTTTGATGAAGAGAGTCATCAACACAGTATAGACAATCACTACTGAAAAGACTTCTTAATAGAAGGGTTGTTATATGTCTCTACAAAATGTTCATCAGCTCCATAATAATGGAACAAGAATGTTTATGCAGAATTAAAAGGTCCTCAGATGTAAATGTGAACAATTCCAATTGCTCATAGAATAAAAAAATTTTGGAACACGAACTCTAAAGCAAGGAATGAAGAAAAACAATGGCATGCTAGGGCTGAAAAACAAATACTTTAAGGTTTTTTGCATGAATACATTTGGAAAGTTCCATATTTGCATGTATGACCCTGTCATGTTGCATTTTGCATGACCCTTTCAAACAATTTTTTGAATCAGGGCCTTGCCATTAGCTACTGTTAGTATTAATCAGTCCAAAACATGAGTAGAGTCATTTAACTTGAGTTAGAAGTTAATCTGCAAAAAAAAAAAAAAAAGAAAAGAAAAAAGAAAGAAAGAATACCCATCAGATCTCAAGGGTGTTTGTGTCACTGTGTCAAGAAAAAAATAGCAGTTAGTGGCTGGTTAACTGCAATGGTATCGGTGCACAAAAAATGGTGTTCATGAATAACACAGTAACAGGTCCTGCATGCAAAATTCAAACTTTCAAGGGGTATACTTGCAAAAGAACCGGTTTTGACTTAAAAAGTTCCATAGGAGGGAAAGGTATATGAAAGCCTAACAAGGAATCCATGTAAGCAGATTCTTAACAATCTTCAATAATGCTCCAACAAAATCCATGACAAGGATGACAAGAGAGCCTTGTCCTCAATAATTCTCTTTATGAGAGCCTCCTCATTTTTGAAACACATACCCATACCATCTAAATTGGCTCTACATCACACATTCTTCAATCAAGTTAACTCCAATAGTTCTTATTACCCTTGATCTTCACCTTACCCTTTCAAGTTTTGCCACATTCATCTCAACATTCTTGCCACTGATACAATCGTATTTGACTGCACCCAGTTTATCATTCAATATCTAAGCAATATAGCATAGGAGATCTTATTAACATTTTATATTACTTCCAGACCTTGTGTTAATTACAATAATACTCCAAAAGCACCTACCCTATCTAATTTTGTTAAGTTTGTTACATATTCTTTCTTCAATACATCCTACAAAACAAAGTGATCTATTGTTTATATCCCTTGTCCATTAATCTGGGTCTGGAACTCATTTTCAAATTGCATTCAGCATCTTTAAATTTCATTCTATTTGCAAGTCCATATTTTTACATCTGCAAACAACGTACACCATGATACATACTATTGAGTACTAGCAATAAGTTCATCCATGGGTACTGTATAAAAATACTGGCTGCTGATACTTGATGTAAGATCCCTTCAGTGGAAATTCACTTATCATGTCGCAGCTACTCCTATTGCTCATTAGTACCCTAGCAAAAATATGTCCATAATATTTCAATATCCATCATATATCATCCATACACGTATTACCTTCTTATCAATCTATCATATGCTTTCTCCAATTTGAGAAAGAATAAATTCAGTGTTTTCCATTTCTCTCTATATCATTCTATCAACAGTCTAAGCTAATAACTTCTGTTATTGACTTTCCTCACATTATAACAAATTAATTCATTGAAATTGTCGTTATTATTTCTCTTTGTTTTATCCAAGATTTAAACACTGATGCATGCAAATCCATACCTGCTGTATCAGATCTTACCAGTAAGGTATTGGTACCGGTACAACTCCCATTTTGGCAATGAACACACACATGGCATTTCACCTCTATTTTTCTATATTGGTACCGAAGAGATGTACCATGTGCTGGTGTGGTATTGTACCATACCATCATGCTTCCAATACCAACACTTCAACCTTTGGTTCAATCAAATTTTTCATTACCGCATACACTGACTCATAATTTCATTTGGCATTTTATCTATCCCAAATGCACAACCCTTTTGCATCATTTTCAATTGTCATCAACATATTGACTATTGTATCAACTTATATAAAGACTTGCACCCACATTCATTTTTTTATGAAAAGAATGTAAACTCAATAACTCTGCTATTGCTTTTTGGCATCGAATATTTCATAAACTATGTAAAATGTGATGATTAGTACAATATAAAATGCATCGCCTACCGTTCCTTCCAAGAGAGATGATTCCCAAGAGCTTTCTGAAGATCAATTCTCTTTGGAGGTTGATTATTAAGCCAATGCTCGTGAGGACGATTTGTGCAAAACATTTTAATCCTTTGCTGAAGCTCTTGTCTGTCTAACAAACTTATCTGTGAAATATGAACTTTAAACAGATGAACTGCATTCTTGTATTAAGAAAAAGATATAAAAAATGAACTTAAAATATCAGAGCAAATTTGACAACAAAATGAAATCTGAGGCACAATCAAGAAATTGATAGTGATCAAATCAAGTGCAAAAGAAAAAACATGTAGTGGAAATGACACTTTGGGTTTGTATAATGTTGGAACCAATCAAAGTCCTCCATGCCTAGGGCGATGATGAGACATGTGCCATGGAAGCAAATGTGCACATTGATTTTAGGAATTACCAAGAACAGATTTTTAGCCTTTATTTCAGCTTTCTATTTGCTTATATTTAGCCATTAGTAAGTACATTTAATGAATAGCTAAGATTAGTTCCACAAAAATAGGCCATCAGATGAAGTCCCTGGTACAAGAAAAGTAAGTGTTCCACCCAATAGATAGCCCTTTGGTAGCATAATGAACCTAGTCAAATAGAGGAAATGGATGTCTGATCCATCCTCTCATCACTTGGGGCATCCATATGCCCCTTGCCTCTCCCCTTGTTTCCATGCAGACTGAGGGTGGAACCAAGGCAGGCCCAAATTTGGGTCGGGCTTCGAGCTAGGCCCGCAATAGATCAAGCTAGGCTTGGGCCTCATTATAGAGCCCATTTTTATTTCGGACCAAGCTCGGGTATACCTTTGGCCTAGCCCGAGCTTAAGCCCGAATGATGGCCCAACCCAAGCCTGAAAACCTGCATGCCCGGATTTAGTCAAATCTAAAATCCCCACCCCAATTCCCAATTCCCTATTTCCCTTCCCACTTCCCACAAGCGACCAGCCATTTCCCTGTTTCCCTTCCCACTTCTCATTCTTGAATCTGGATTCTAGGGTTCTTTCTTAGCCTCTCCCTTCTCTCCCTTTTATCTCTAGACCAGTCGACCTCTGCCGACGCCGTTAGAGGTTTGTCCCAAAAAATCCCTCCCAAGTCCAAAGCTTGCCGGTGTTTTGGGTTTGTGATTTCATCATAGAGGGAGTCCAATTCTGATTTCAAGTTTAATTTTTTTATGGCTTTCAAAGATCGATTTGTGATATTGCTGCCATTTTGGATGGTGATTTCAAAGAGGTTCGTCCCAGAAAATTGATAAATATTTCTTTGGGATTTTGATACCTATTCCTCAGTCGTCCATCTTCATCAGGAGCAGTTATCCTTTCCAAACATTGTCTCATTTTTATGATAAGGTCATAATGCCTTAGGCTCGTTCCTTTTCCTCCATGAGGTTGCATTTTATTCTTTGAGGAAGCTAATAACTCCCATCTTGGAAGTCAGTGACTATCGAACTAATCTTGATGGTAGCTTTCAATTACTCTTTGGATCTTATTTTTTGCATGAATGTTACCTCATTCCTTGATTAGAAGCCACATACATCCATCCCATTCCATTCAGGTTCCTATAGTCAGATGGCTACTAGCCAAATCGTTGAATGGAGGACCCATGTCATGGGGAGCATTCCAAAGACAACCATATGATGGTGAACCATCATCAGGAAGTGGGCAAATGTTACATATTAATTACATAAGCAAGCCATGTATTATGCTTTTTAGCAAATAAATTACTGTCTTACTTTCTTACTTGGTGAAACTATCTGTTCAATGGTCCAATTATAGGTAAATTTGACAAATTTGTGTCAGGTATCAGATATAAAAACTTGTGCAGAAATTTCTATTTGAATGTCAAGATCTGCTATCCTCCTTCTGAAGCACATAAAATCATCATCCCATATTCTGTTGCTTTGCTTCCTATTTTAACTATGGCAGTAAATGCAGTGTGTCATCTGACAGTGATTGGCATGGGGCAAATATCACATATGAATCTTATTAACTATACAGAAGCAGAAATAATTATGCCTTTCCAGATGATAATGTTTAGCCATGATATCTCATGAATCTATCAGAAACTCGTATCAGAGTCACTTGTTTTGATGTATGTTCCTGGTCAACTTTCATATTAAAGGCAAATTGTTTTCAAAATGTAACAGCTATATCCATATGTCAATGTACAGCCATGTAATGGTTTATCTTGAATTTGGAAATTTACCATCACTAAAACTTGTATCTGAGTTGCAGATATGACCCAGCTGCTTGCAGTTTGAATCGACACAATGCATAGCAAACTATGTATATAGGTTGCTTAAAATACAGTGCCTTTGAATGTTGGAACGTGTTCCAGTAACAAAACCTTCAATAGTTGAATGAACTTAAACCTTATCCATTAAGTGGCCATGTCAGTTTCTTGAACTTATTTTGTAGATCACAAGTACGAAATTACTAAATTAGACAAAAAAATCACATGCAGCTATAAGAATAAAGCAGAAACTGTGGTCCATACCTTTTTTTTGTTATTTGAACTGACAGCAGCTTGGGCTGGCCCATCCGGGCCCAGGCCGGGTATTAAATTGGGCCTTGAATCGGGCTGGCCCAATCAGGCTTGGGCTTGGACTCGGACCAGGTTTTTATAAAATAGTTCGGGCCTAAGCCCGGCCCGAAGCCTAAAAATTATTTCGTGCCAGGCTCGGGTAGGGGTAAGGCCAGGCCTGACCCTGCCCAGTTCCACCCTTAATGCAGATACTACAATGCATGCCGGTCTTTCTAAATTTCGATTAGCTGGGAAATTGTTGCATCTATTGCTTCAAAATTAAATAGGTTTTGTACAAAAAAATAAAATTGAAGTTTCTTTTTTTATTCTCTCTTTTGAGGCCATGTTGGCTTATCTAAAAATTTCTAACCAACCATAACCTAACTTAGACTGATCCCACAAACCAACTTCATAAATAAAGCAAAAATCAAATCTATGAACAAGTTCTGACATTAAGAGAAAAAAGAAAAAATCTAAAATTTGACCCACAAATCTAAAAATCAGTCCTCAATCATGCACTAACCAATCACAAACATCACATATACAAATGCCAACGTTAAATATGTGATAACCACAAAAGACCCACTTGAGGATTATAAAGCACACTTTTAAATATGTAAAGATATTTTTGACATAACATATTAACCAGCACTTTTCAGTTCCTCACATCAACTCTACCAAAACCAAAACTGACTACCATAAAGTTCAATGTTTGATAAAACATTTCACAATGCCCTTGGAAAATCTGAAAGATATACAATTAATGTGAAAGTTCGAAATATAGTTCACCTAGTTCCATGGTTTCCAAAACTACAGAAGTGAGATGGTACGGCTTGTACTATACCGTACCATTCCTGAACTAAAAAAAGCACTAGGATAGCTGCTAGGATGCCAAAACAACTATACCAATATTGTATCAGATGTACCAGTTTGTATTGAAGCATGTTGATGTATACCGGTGCATACCATACCACCAATGGTTTTTCAATTTTGTGGTAATGTCAGTTTTGGTACGTCCAATTGGTATCGAGGTCTGCCAAACTGACCCATACCTATCATATTGTACCATACAATACTAAGGTTTGGTTTAGTATATGAGTCAAATCAGCTTGTACCAATCCGAACTAAGCAAAACTGCCCAATACCGGCTGAAAAAAAGAAAAGTACCATACCATACCAATTTGGATGGTATCATAATAAAAAGTGAAAAAAGGGATGGTAGTTGTCTCAATTGAGATACATACCATATGGCACCAAATTGGTAAGTATCAATATAGTACTCTGTACCAAGATTGCAGACCTTGGTCGATACCAATATCGCACCAATGCAATACCATTCCAATGGAAAAATAGTACGAAGTTCGATACCTGGATTAAAAACCTTGTCCACTTCCAAATTTGCACTAGATAAAAACTACTACAATCTAGCCATAATTTTTCTAGAAGTTCCTTCTCTTCCTCAACCCTATTCCATTATATTTTAAAGTTTCAGTGGCGCCTAAAGATAAATAAAAAGAAACTACCTGCCAATACCATTACCAACTAGTCTATCTTTTACATTGGTGCACTACTATCAAGTCTGCATAAAATACTCACCCTTTCAAGTAGTCCTAATTTAGTATGTCTTCCTTTGTCTCCTCCGCTTTCAAATTTTCTTCTTTTTATATTCACTAGCATTCCATCTAGCTAAACATCCTTTCATTCATGACATTTGCAAGCATGGATTCAAAAACAGTAGAATAGGATGGTACAACTAGCACAGTACCAATTTAATTCAAAACTAACACTGGTATGGCTACCAGACACTAAAACCCGTGCCAGCATATACCAGCCTTACTAGTGGGCACTGATAGTACCATATTGACCATACTTTGCATACCTACATTTTTCATTTTGTAAAGTTATTAGTTTCAATCATAGTTCACCATACCAATACATACTACCCCATACTAGACAATACTATACTATACCAATACCAAACCAAGACTTAGTACCAAGGATCCCGGTACTGGTATCGGGACCCATACTGGCACTAGACCAGTACGGTACCGGTATTGTACCATACCAAACCGTGTGTCGGTACGATAGACATGCCGGGCCCTTTTTTTTTTTAGAATTTAGGATTTTTTTTTAGGGTCTAGGGTTTAGGATTTAGGGTTTAAGATTTAGGATTCAAATTTTAGGATTCAAATTTTAGGATTTAAAAAATGCTAACACATTAAAGTAAGCTTCCAGCCATTAATTTTAATTAAAGTAAAATATAAAATTACAAGTAAAGTAAATTACCGGTAATTAATGAAAGTAAAAGGTAAAATATAAACATAATTACATACCAATATTTAGAATCGAGTCAAATGTAGATGTCCATAAATATCGAAATCATTAATATGCTGAGGAAGATCAGTAAATTCATCTAACCAGACAGCATAATACTCTTGTAAGCTCATTCTAGGAGGTATGCGTGATGGATCATAACTCATCACAGATCCCTCGCTGAGGTCCCGACTCTAAGAGGTATCTAGACTGATGATATGGCTATGTAGAGGCCCATCCAAATATACCAGTAGCAAAATCAAATCCGTAAGATGCTCCGGACTGCATGGAATAATAACCACTAGAAGATGTCTTAGATGCACTATATGGACCATATAGATCACAAGCTACCGGTAGCTACGAGTAAGAGGATCCTGAATATAAGGATGATCCTGATACATTCATGGATCTTACTCCACGTGCAAGAGCCGCAGCTACATCATATCTCGAATGACCTCGCAGAGCCCATCATCTATATAGAATCGTATCATCACGAGATCTACCAGCTAGTGCATCATGGTCTGTATCTTGTATGGCATGACTAAACTGTGACTCACCAGTGAATCAAAGATGAATAGACAATTGGGTTTCCTGTCCTCTAGTCCCTTCCTAATCACTAGATTTCCCACTATCTGAAAAAGCACTAGCACCACTCTTCCTAGTATCTGAATATGAATGAACTGAGTGCTCCGATGGAGATGCAACTACCTTTCATTTTTCTGTCTCTGGACCGAATAGATGGCGAGGAGGGATGATCTGATATATCTGCTAGAACCCTATGAGGAATATTGCTTGTTGTCCATTGTTCAGCATCCACCCCAGCCTCGCTAGCTACAAAACTGGTTAGTCGGGAAGGCCATCCTGGTTCATCAAGCTTTGGCTCCTACTGCTGACTCATGACCCATCCAATTATCGGATTTTTATCCTCATCAACATAATTACTTGCGGTGGGATCGGAGTATTTCAGTTCAACTTCCTCCTGAATATACTTTAGCCTCAACCTTAAATTATAGTATACACAAACAAGATTGTTGAGACATTTCTGTTTGACAGTTCCTCTGCTTGGAGTGGATAAGGCCAAATATAGACCAGTCGCGCTCACATCCACTATATAACATCTCTAGGAGAGGATCTTGATAGCAAGAACTTTTAAATATTTTGTAAATCCACCAAAATGCATGCACCATTCAGTTGCAAAAGACATTAAATCATTTAAAATTTTAGATTTAGCAAAATTCAAAAATCAATCTGAATCTAATATTAGATTTAATACTTAATAGTACCTACCAAGATTTATCTTTGATTTACTTCTAATGGCTACAATGGATCCAAAAGAATTTGTACCCTTTCTAAAAAATTGTCCGGAAAAAAAGTGTTATTATCATATGCTACTTATTAAAATTAGTGCTAATAAAAATCACTCAATAATTTCAACGTAACTTACTTCTTCTAGGTACATAGCTGCGACATCAGGATTGAGCTCCATCTTATGTATAACATTGCATAAGAAAAATATAAGTTGTTCATCTATGATAATGTATGATATATAGTATTGAAATCTCGGATTCAGATACTAAGCTGTACATGTATTTTAAAAATTATCAAGCATGCTTATACAAATATAATTTAATTTAAAATTTTAGAGAGTTCATAATTTACTGCGTACCTGCTAGATGCAAATCCGAACTCGTTTGATAACTCCACCGTCCATCAATGATCCAGACAAGAATTTAGGTCCCGGCAGGACCTCCCATGGAACACCGGGATGGGGTATTATCCTATATGTCAGGACAGGACATCCTGCCAGCATTCCAGTATCCCAATCGAGACATCCCTTGTCCTGAGTATCGGGACAGAGCAGGAGGCGATGGCATCCCGTTCTAGGAAAAAATCGGGACAGCCCTATCCCACGGGATTTGAAACCTTGGATCCAGATATACTCAATAACATGTACTGGATCCGTCTCCTGGATCTTTTTTTTGCCCTTTACATCATGTAATAATACAAGAAGCCCATCTAAGCATCTCTCAAAGTCCATGGCTCAAAGTACATCATATAGAGGCTTGATAGTCTCCACTATCCTCTCAGCCCGCTGTCAGAATGTCTGTCTTGTCACTAAATTTTTCATATTGCTCCTTTCAGTATTTGCCTAGCATATTGCTCTGTTGCCACTCTTGACTGACCAACATCTGACGCAGCTCTACTTTTTTACCAAGAAGACTATTAAGTCTACATAATTTGTAGCAAACCGTGTGATTCCTGATCTTAATATCTCTCCCAGTAAGGCTCCTCATCAATGATAAGATCCGTGTATAGTTATAGATGAATCTGGCGATAATCTATGCTAACTCAACTATCTTCAGCATCCTATGGATTTTTTCAATATCCATCAATAAAAGATTAATACAATGTATAGCACAAGAAATCCAGAAAATATATGATCGCCACCGCATCAAGAGTTGTCCTGCGGCCCTATACTGTGGTCCATTAACTATGATGACCTACATGACATTATGCTCTCCCACCTGATCAATCACCTCCTCCATCAATCTGAGGATATAATTATTATCGTGTACCTGATCAAAAGAATCAAAAGATTTATGAAAAAAATTCCATCATAATAAGTCAAGAAGTTGATGATGCTCTGTCTAGTAGGATCAGTCCAATAATCATACATCACTATCAATCCAACATGGGACATTACCTCTGATAGAAGGCAATCCAATTTTCTAGCTCTTCCTTATTGCTGTTCAAAAGCTGACCATATATATCCCTCGATCTTGGAGGATCTACACCTATACCAACAGTCTATATAGATGAAATAGCAAAGCATAATATTGATTGTCTGCTACGTGCACTGGAATATGATTGAAATGAAACCAGGATCTGATGGCCCGCCACATATCATTCTTTTTATCCTTTTTAACATGCTATCAATCCTGTTGCTCGGAATCTCTGTTAGGAAGGGAATATAGATCAACATCATGAATAATGGCTCCTGCTGGAATGTTCCTGAAAGACTTTTTTTAGCTGTTAATGCTTCCAACATTGATGTAATATGGTTGATGCCTCTCCTAAAGGGCTCTCTGATCCAGATCCTCCTAAACTATCTCAGACTCTCCTGCAACACTTGCAGAGCCTGATCCTCATCCTAACTCAAATGCTGATGGTCCAAATCACTGTCTTTACCTGACCATCTCCTTTAGCTACCTCTGCTCATACAAGCTCGCTTGAATGGCAGCCTCCATCTGTGCCTCTTCATCAAAAAGAATACTCTCTGACTCACTAAGTAAAAAGAAGATGATTCTACGGCTCTGCGATTCACCTCTGCCTTTTTTTTGACGTTCTTTTCTTTCCTGTTTTGAAATCAATAAAATACTTTTTCAATTGACGGACCTCCTGTGGATACTATCGGCATGCAAATATATCAGAATAACCGCCAGTTAAGTACTGCTTCAACCTCGTTATCCCACTACCTTTGAATTCTACATTGCACCATTTACATCTCTAGTGATGCCGATCCGAGAGCATTTCTCCATGCAACTAACCAAAATCACACTCCGAATCCTTCCTCCTTGATGGATCCATTTCTGAATATCTAAAAAGCACATAAGCTCAATAATTACATATATTAATTAGTACTTTATTAACCTATTTTTTATTTAAATATTTAGTTTTTTATTTTTTAGATTTATAAAATATAAAAAATTAAAATATGATAAAAAAATAATTTGATCTTAGATTCATGTAGGATCCTATCATAGATACTACATATATTTTTTTAAGATACTGAAAATGTATAAAAGATCATTTTTTCTTCAATATTAAACCTAAAGTATTATTCACAAGACGCATCAAAACTTGGATAAATTAACACGAAATTTATAGTGAGAGTAGCTTACGAACTCTATAACAATAATCTATAATTATAATTTTTAATTAATTAATTATTTTTTAATAATTTTTTAATTCAAATATAATTTTTAATTTAAAAAATTATATCCCTAACAAAAAATCAAAATCTTAGCATCATTGTATAAATATTTCATAGATCTATAACATACTCTAAAATCATGTCGAAAAAAAATTTTTGACAGCATTTTTCCTTAATTTTTATTTTTCATGAATTTTAAAAAAAAGAAGGGAGAGGAAGGAAAAAAGAATGGAAGAACGTACCTTCAATCTACCTTCCTCTTATAATTTTGGCATTTGATTGGCTTAAAATCAGGAAAAAACGGAGTCCACAGCCTTCGTTGAAGCCTTCCTTCCAATAGAGCTCTCAAGTACTTTATAAAGCCCCCTAATAAGTGCACAATAACCAAAAGAAAAGAAAACCGATTCGAACCGGTCCCGAACCGATCGGTTTGACGCGGTTCGGGCCGGTTTGGGAACGGTTCATTAATTTTTTTATTTTCCAAATCGGAGAACCGGTTTTTGGCACCGAACCGTGCCGATTGGCGGCCGATCCGGTTCGGTACGACAAACCTTATTGAAAAGCAACCTTTGAAGCTTTTAAGCAATTATAAATCAAGCTTCAACTGCAACAACTTAACTTTTTTAGAGTTTATTTTCTTTGTTGCTCTGTTTTGAGTTGATTGTTTTGTATTATGACAAGTCCAGCAGGGAGCTCAAACTTGTAGATTGGGTTTAGAATTTGATTGGTTGATATTGGAAAACCAATTGGATTGTTTGTGAGTCCGGGAAACAAACATTATATTGGATTTTGGATTGTGAGCCCGGTATAAAACAATCCGACTAAATTCTTACAGGAGTATAGTGAAAATCTCAAGAGGTACTTGAGTAATGGACATCGGAGCTGAGATTGCTCCAAACCACCATAAATCTCATGTTTGTATTTGCTTGTCTCTCTTACTTTCTCATTTAGCTTCGACACTTCATACAACACTTGTATCACATATTACTCTGATTTTCAAAAGGCACATAACTATTTTAATTTTTTGTAAAACTCAATTCAAACTCACCCCCCCCTCTTGGGTTGTCAATCTGGGCAACAGTTAGTCATTATACAGTTTGAATTTTACATTGAGTCCCTTGCGCACAATTAGGCTCACTTTTAAACACCAGCATGCCTATTCTATAGGGATCCGGGAATTAAAAAAGTGCGTGCAATCAGAACCAAGGATAGAGAATAAGATTTCCAGCCAAAAGGGACTCTAAAGACACTTCAATTTCCCATTGGAAATTAGATTTCTTAAAGTATGAATTGACATTATGCTGGTTAGGAAAAAAGAAAAATGAATGACAACTACAGATAAGGGTATGAGGCTTGTAAAATAAAGTATTGACTGAAGTTGGAGCTGCACTGATTTTATACCAACTCAAAACAATGAGAAAAATAGTTAAGCATATTTATCCCTTTCCATATATTTTTGACTATGTTGATTGATGATTTACATGAAAGTTTAGATGATTGACCCCTTAATTTTTTTTAAGCCTCTCTAGAAATAACTGCTTTTATGTATACAATGATTGAAATCTTCTACCATCTTCTGTGCTGGTTGTTCAATACTCCCATCAATCAATAGAGCATGGAGCAGTAGCCGTGCCATCTGAAGCTTTGGAAGGATAAGAGCAATCAGCCTCAACATGCTTTTGGACTCATGGAGGTGAAGAGGGAGAGAGGGAGGACAACTGAGCTAGTGGCGGCATTATGATGCCTAGGGCCACCACAAGCATAAGCCATTTGGGCTAGTAGTGCAGTGCACCTGAAATGGGAACAATAAGAGGACAAGGTATGCCAGATGAGTTGGTTTTAGATTTTGGATCAAACCTCTCATTTAAAAGCTTCACCAGCATTTGCAAAGCAGTCATTTGTTTGCCTAAATAAGTATCACAGAGCTTTCACCAGTTTCTGAACCTGTGCCAGAGCCAGTACAACTCCATCAAAGCAGGAGCCGGATCCAGCCAGTATTACCGGGCGAGTCAGGTGCTAGTGGAAGCCATAAGCCATAACTCAAACCATACAGGAATTTTCATTCTTCAAGTAAACTACTTTATAAGTCAAGCTCCTTAAAGCCAGACCTCATTCAGCAATTTATAATATATTCCAGAGATATTGTTTAAAGACCTTAAAGCTGATGTTAGATAATTGATCATATAGCGAATTGCAACCAAAATGAAAATCAACATTTCAGTATGAAATTTTGTGCGTTGTTCAGATGCATGGCAGAGGAGAGAAGGAAAGAAAGTGAAACTAGAGAAATAAGAGAAACAAACAAAAGAGAACTAAAAAGGAGAAACGAAGAGAAAATAGCTGAGCTTCTTTCTCTCTAATTTTCTCTCTACTGCCCTTGATTAAAATATTAATAAGGAGAGAAAAGAAAAGAAAATATTAGTAAGGAGAGAAAATAAAAGAAAATAAAGGAAGTGTATTTTTTTCCTCTTGGTTGAGAGTTTAAAGAAAGAAAAGAAAATAATTTCTTCCCTTTCTTAGAAACAAAGAAGGAAAAGAAGGAAAATGTTACAACTTTCTTTTACTATTAAAGGGGTGAGATGAGAATTATAAAAAATTCATTAAACTTCTAATTTCTCTCTCCAAATCAGCTCGATTTGGAGGGAAAAAAAATTACAAATTTGAAGGAATTTATATTCCCCTCTATTTCCTCTATTAACTTTCTCCTAATACTTTCTCCTATTCTTCTCTCCTCTCCTATTCTTCTCTTCCAACCAAGGTGTAAATGTCCAAATTACCAACTTTAACTATCCAAACAAGCGATTTTAACTATCCTTTATTTTTCTCCTCTCCAAATCCCTCGATCCAACTATAAAATTAGTCATCGAATTATCAATGTGTACTAAAAGGTGGTTTTCATAACCGTGGAAGAGCTGAATCAGGAAGGTTCAGCCCTGGATTTCGGTCTAGGCTCTATACTGACCGAAACCATGCCGAAGCAGGAGGTTCGGCACGATTCCAAGCTAAACCAGGCGGTTCAGCCCGGTTTCAGTTTTTTTTTTTTTAAGAAGGTTGGGATGAGAGGAGAAGGCTCGAGACTTCTCTTCTCTTCCAATTTGTTTCCATAGTAAAAAAAAGAGAAACACAGAAAAAATATAGAGAAATCAAAGATTAATCATCCAAGAAATTTTTTCTACTTTGTCCTTGCAAAAATCTATAAATATCTTGTTTTGCCCATATGCACCTTTTGAAATGCTTGATTTTGGATGACTAATTTGTCAAAAATCTCAATAATATCCTAATCTAAATCTACCAAATATGACTGATTTTATATTCTGCCCTATTTTAAGTTAATTTTTATCAAACAAAAATTTATTTCTTAATTCCTTGGAACAACATTAGTGAAGACCAATGCATCACATCTGAAAAGATTTGCAAAATTTGTGGCTTGTTTTTATTTAAAATTTATAGTAGACTTTTTAATCACAAGCACCATAATTATCAAAATTTACAAGTGTTTTGCATAAAAAATACTTGCTTGTATAGGATTTCTTGTTTGAATTAGGCAATAGATGCTCATGAATATCCCAACCTAGCCATTATTCTGGAAAAATATTGTACCACTATGGTTATTATATGAAAATAAAGAAAAGCACAACTATGGTTATAAAAAGATGGAAAGGCATCAACATATTTATAAAAAAAAGGGATATTATGAAAAAAATCATATTTGGTCATTTCATACCATAATAAT
Organism: Areca catechu; assembly: GCA_021397845.1. NCBI lineage: Eukaryota > Viridiplantae > Streptophyta > Magnoliopsida > Arecales > Arecaceae > Areca > Areca catechu. Next base: position 38,130,656 of record CM038042.1, on the reverse strand, counting down.
AGTATATTTCATAGTAATCCTTGATTCACGATTACAATTCAGCTATGACTATTATATGAAAATAGAGGAAAACACATTATATAAAGATGAAAAGGTATCAAGATATTTGAGAAAACAGGTAAACATATTAGCTATTTTATATCATAATAGATATTTGAAAAAAAATGAGTTAACCATATTTTTTTTGCATACTATCATATGAAAATGAAGGAAAGTATATTATATATATATGGAAAAACATCAAGACATTTGGAAAAAAAGGACAAGCCATTTCATACCATAATAGTATATTTCATAGTAATCATCCATGATTCGGGATGATTCAGCTATGGCTATTATATAAAAATGAAGAAAAGCACGTTATATAAAGATGGAAAGGCATCAAGATATTTGAGAAAATAAATAACCATATTAGCTATTTCATATTATAATAGACATTTAGAAAAATAAGTAATCATATTTTTCTTTTGCTATCATATAAAAATGAAGAAAAGTCCGTTATACAAAGATAGAAAGGTTGATACATTTAAGGAAAAAATGATAGCACAAGAAAAAATATATTAACCATTTCATACTATAATAGTATATTTCATAATAATCATCCGTGATTCAGGACAATTTAGCTATGGGTATTATTTGAAAATGAAAAAAACACATTAAAATGAAAGGCACCAAGAAATTTGGAAAAACAAGTAATAAAATGGAAAGGCATCAATTTGGATTTAAACTATTTAAGAAATCCTTAAAAATTGATTACATATCCTAAGAAACTAGAAAAAAAGAAAAAAGAAAAAAAATGACATGTCAATCAGTACCATACCGTACTAGTCGGTGACCAGTACAGGTATCAATACTAGTCCAGAAAACCTTGACTAAAATGAATCAAAACTAGACTTGCCCCAAAAATAAAGTACGTGATAACACTTTCCAGATTACCAAATCCAGATTCTCCTATAAAACTTTAATTCTGTAACTAACCAATCATATTCTCAAATAATTAAACTCCTAGAGCACACTTTGACTTGCAAAGACATTAACCCATGTTCTCACAAAAAGCCATATGGCCGGTTTGAATTTGGAGGTCTTTATATAGAAATATACCTTGTGAAAGCAATACATTAAATCAATAGAAGATATGATTATGCTTTGTGCAAGTCACAACTCAATTAATAGATACCATATGTCAGATAAATATGTATATTAAAAGATAAAGGTCTCCAAACATGCTTTGTTTCTGAACAACAAAATGTCCTCACTTTCTAATTGTCTTTCTATAATCCATGTTATATACACATTCTAGCAGACTAGCAGTCATCAAACACAATATTCCACAACTAAGGTAATGTTTATGTTGACGAAAGCATACCACAATACGTAAAGCATAAGGGTCGTCATCTCTGTCAATAAGAGCTAGAAGTAGAATATCCAATGGAAGTAGCTCATGTGTCCAAATGAAGAATGTAAGATTGGCCATTGCTTTTGATAGAAGATCCTGAACATAACAGTTATGACAAAAAGCAAAGCATAACATGGAAACCAACTCAGAGAAGCAAATACCCGGTCACACAAAGATCAAAAAACATTAATTTATTTATAGAAAACCTGCGCAAGATGTCCATGTTGCAAATCGATCTGAATATGGTGAAGAAGGACATCCACCATGGTGTAAATATTAGATGTCACTTCTTCAGGTGAGAATTCCCTCAAGACACGTCCCTGCATTCAAAACTAGCACAATAAGTTTCCCAAACAACCTCACACAAGGGAAAGGATAAAGGGATCAGCACGTACAAGATTCGTACTGTTGATGCTCTCTGGATGTCCATTCATCAGCATCCAAGCACCAGCACAGAGATACTGGCGGTGTTGAGGAAAGCTATGACTGAGGTAGGTCATAACATAAGTAGGGTCAGCTGACAGTGAAAGGAGCTGAGTGCATTGATTGATAACTGTTGTTTCTGCCTGTGAGTTACATCAATAATGGCCAGAAACATAAATACATGGCTGATAAAGTGTTGGCTCAAAAGAACATTTTTGTACAATCTTCGACATTTTTTGCTTCATAAGGAATCTACCTCAATTAAATAAAAGCTCATAATGTAAAGCAAACATAAAAATTACCATTTCATTAGATATCTTAAAACAAATTCCTGTTTGAATGGTTTACCTCCTATATTATATTTAAACCACCCCGCCCCCACAACAAAAAAAAAAAAAAACATTTTGCCCTGCTTCCTATTACTTTAGGTCCAATTTCAGCCAGTTCTAGACAAAACTTATTAAACCAAACCGAGGAGGCAAATTTTAACATATAATTCTGTATTTGATGCTGTGTTCTGTTAATTTGAGTATATTTGGTGTTATTTTTTATCATTTTCATTTCTCTGAGTTAAGAAGGAGAGGACTTGGTGATCTATCCAACAACAAAAAACTTTTTACTTATAATTAAACTTCAATTCTTGCAAGACCTGGAAAGCATTTGGATGGTTATAATAGATTCACGAAAATAGATAACCTTCTTTTCAAAGTTTCAATAGAGTTTTGTGAGAAGGGAAGAAAAGAAGGGTTTTCTGAAGTATAGCCTCCCCGTAGAAAGAGAGCATATGTTCTAGATTTGAGATAAGGTCCAGCATACATGTATGTTGCAAGAATCCACCTAGGCATCTAATGACCTAATCAAGGTCTTATCATCAATGCATAAGCCTAGGAGATCATCAGTCCACCATGCACCACCAAAAGCATAGGTAACCACTAATTTGCTAAGCTATAAAAATTTGCACACATTAACTTTATTATTACCGCATGCATGATAACAACTTTTGTATTAGAGAGCAAGAGGGAGACCTACCCAGTCCGTATTTTCAGAGATAAACCTAACAATCAAACCTAGAACACTGTAAGCAAAGGGATGCAACCAAGGTTTTAAATACAATTTACAAGGCTGTCCTGATTTTACAGTGGAATGAGACACCCCACATGGTGACACTTAGGATGGTGGATGCTCTATACCATCTTGATACATTTCTTGACTCATCCGATCCCAACAATTGAGATGGTGACTCATCCTGACTCTCAGGATTGTAGATGCTCCAGATCCCACCAGCATTTATCACCTTGTGTGTGACCATTGGGGCAAGCCCCATTTACATAACACTTAACATGTTACATTTTACCAAACCCCCTTGCTTTGTGCATATGTATAGTGATCCCAAACCCGTTCGCTTGGTTGACAGAACAAAAGAACGGCACACCCTTCATTATCCAATCTTTGCCCTTCTTTCTTGTCTTCATTCCCTTTTCCATCTCCTTTCTTCTTCCTTCCTTTTTTTTCCTTTTCCTCCCTGATTCTATCCTCTCTCGTTTCCTTCTATCCGTTTTTCAACCTCATCTCGACTATTTTTTTTTTGAGTTCTTAGATCATGTTTTATATTCTCTAGCATCCTCACCCTCTTCTTCATCTCCATCTTTTTCTGTTTCATCTCCGTATCTAATTTTCCCATTTAAACTTTTATTTGTATTCCCTTCTCTCTTCATTAAAATCTCTCAGTTCTCTAATCAAAACAAACTGATGCTTTTTATATTTTCAGATTTTCTAATAGTATGACTTTTACTTTTTTCAATTCTTTGCCTAGACTCTAATTTGACAAATTGTGATTCTGCATCTTACAATTTCAATCTTTATATTGGACCTCAAACTAACTAATGATTGAAAAAAACAAAACGGGAAAGCTTATCCCATATCGATTAGAGAAAATGTTGTACAAGATGACCGTGCATGGTTTACGAGGGAAAGTGGAGTAAATGCTTATCATACAAAGTATAGACTTCTAATCTGCATAGCAAAGTGACAAATTTAGGTCAAGAATTAGTAGTGCTAAATAATGGCATGCATGAAAATGGATTTAATTACAAAAAACTCTTAATGCTTCATGGGTGTCAGGTGAACCAGTAGTCATCTTTTGGCACAAAAGCAAAGAATGGTACAACTACAAGACTTGTAACACATGAAAAAAGCCACACAATTGGAAGCTTCCATCACCCCGCCATCATCCCCTATGAAGACCTCAATGGCCTCAGCAAGTACCTAGCCATAAGCAACACCTAGGGGTGGATCAATGTCTGATCCTCCACCACCATCCTCATCAAGCTCCCCTCAATCTCCGACACCCCAGTGACATCCTTGCTTGGCTACATCTCTTGCCTCAACAAAAAGGCATCTTCACCTACATGCCGATGGCTCCATCGCTGCCCACTGCTTCTAGAAGTCTGCCTGCCATGCCCCGGCTCGAGGCCCAAATCAGGTATATAACAGACGGCAACATCTCCTTAGGATTTGATCCCATCAAACATGCAAAGCCTACCTTTACAATAAATAACTAGACAGTGATAGAATGCAAATTCACTAATCACTTCATTCAATAATAGAATTTTCCATCAAGACTGACAAGAATACAAAATTCAAATAAAAATCCAAGATAAAATATAGACTAAGAAAATAACACCTAAACCCAAAGCTCCTTGATGACTGATTCCAATGCCCAAATGACCTTCTGGGTCAGAAATAATTCTACCAATATATTACAAATTCGAATCCTAACTCTGCTGCTCCCCTACCAACGAAGGAGATAAAGACTCTGGTAAAATAATTTAATTATCTAATTAATATTCTATTTAAGAAAAATGAACTAAAATAGGGAAAGAGACTTTCGGTCAGGTCTAGATCTCGGTCTAAATCATGAAAACGGTTGGTCCAGTTTTATTATTTATTTTTTTATTTATTTTCCCTTTTCTCCTTTTTTTCCTCCTCTCTTCTTCCTTCTCTCTATTCTCTTCTCTCTCCCTTCTCTCTCTCCTCTCTCTCTTCTTTTATCTCCCTTTTTTTCTTCCTTTCTTTTTCTTTCTTTCTCCTCTATCTGTTTGTCTTCTTCCCGTTTGGCCGAGCACGACCCTCCCTATCAGGGATGCCAGGAAGGAAGGCGATAGCTCAACATGGCATGGCCGGGATGCAGAGGGGGGGTTGGGGCGGCGAACCTGGCATAGCCAGCAGCAATTCGGCCACCAACAAGGAAGCCAAGTGAGGAAAGAAAAAAAGGGCATGGCCCCCATAATGCCACAAGGGCAGAACCTAAACAAAAAAAAATACGGAGGAAGGCTTACCGACGAGGTGCGATAGCTGGGATGCGACCAGCAACACTGGGTTTCCAACGATGGTAGAGGCCAAAAGGCTTTCGAAGAAATTTAGATCAAAAGGGAGCAGAGGGATTAGAAAAGAAGAAGGGGTCTTCGATTGGCAAAGGCTGGGCTTTGGTGATCCGACGATTATCGGAGATAAAGAAGGCTGCAGAGAGCTTGGTTTCAATTTGGTGGAAGGCGATGTAAGGGGATTTGAAGAGAGGGTTCGTAGGAGATAACCTCGGCTCACAATGAATAACTCCAACAGTTCGAGAGTCCAACCAAACCCTGTCGCTCCTCCAACCATCTCCTAACATTCCACAACATTCCTCCGATCTCTTAGGCGAACTTCTCGCTCGATCAAGCAGGGGATGAAGTCCACTATTTTGAACTCTTCTTTTTTTTGCTTTGAACTGAAGTCGGTAAGCCTTGCCGACTTCAACCCAAGATGGCCCAGGTGGGCTGGGCTTCACATTCTCCCCTCCAAAAACAAAACTTCAACCCTGAAATTGACATACGTAGTTCATGAAACAACTGAGGGTGCTTGGATTGCATGAACTCTTCAAGTTCCCAGGTGGCTTCTTGCTCTGAATGGTTGCTCCACTATACTGACAAAGGGAATAACATGTCGCCTTAAGACTTGCTCCTTCCTGTCCACAACTTTCACTAGTCACTCATAGGGATAAATCTTCTCTAAGCTGAAGTGGTCCAAACTCGACCACATGATTAGGATCGGGTACATACTTCCTTAGCATTAAGACATGAAATACATTATGAACACCAGCAAGAAAAGGTGGTAAGGTAAGACGATAAGCTACTATTCCAACCTTCTCCAAGATTTCAAAAGAACCCACATACCGGGGAATTAGCTTACCTCATACCCTAAATCTCATCATTCCCTTCGTAGAGGACACTTTAAGAAACACGTGATCTCCTACTTGGAATTCCAATTCTCTTCTCCTATTATCTGCATAGCTCTTTTGTCGACGCTGAGCTGAAAGAAGCCGCTTCCTAATAAGCTGAATTTTCTCTATAGTTTGCTAAATAATTTCTAATCCCAAAAGTCTCCTTTCACCAACATCATCCCAACAGATAGGAATTCTACACCACTCATACAGAGCTTCAAAAGGAGCCATCTGAATAGAAGTTTGGTAACTATTATTATATGCAAACTCCACTAGTGATAAATGTTCATAGGAATTCTACACCTCCACTCATACAGAGCTTCAAAAGGAGCCATCTGAATAGAAGTTTGGTAACTATTATTATATGCAAACTCCACTAGTGATAAATGTTCATCCCAAGATGCCTCAAGGTCTAATACACATGCTCTTAACATATCTTCCAGTGTTTGAATAGTTCTCTCTGACTGTCCATCCATCTGGGGATGAAAGACTGTACTAAATTCTAACTTGATTTTCATGGCTTGATGCAAACTTTTCCAAAATTGTGAGACAAACTTCATGTCTCTATCAGTTCAATAAATACTAGAATACCATGAAGCGTGATAATTTCATCTATATAAAGCTTAGCTAACCTCTCCAAAAAAAAATTGACTTTGATAGGCAAAAAATATATTGACTTGTTAATCGATCCACAATCACCCAGATGGTATCAAATCCTTTAAAAGTTCTTGGCAATCCAGAAACAAAGTCCACTGTGATATACTCCCACTTCTACACTGGAATAGCAAGGGGCTGCAGTGGTCCTGCAGGTCTTTGGTGCTCAGCTTTGACTTGCTGACAAGTTAAGCACTAAGCAACAAACAAAGCTATTCTCCATTTTATACTACTCCAAAAGTTTTTCCAAAGGTCCTTATACATTTTCGTACTTCCAGGATACATGGAATAGGTAGAATTGTGGACCTTCCCCAAAGATTTTTTTTCAAACTAGCATTATTTGGAATACACAATCTATTTCCAAACCTCAAAGATCCATCGTCATGTATTTTAAACTCCGTTATCATCCTAGATTGTACCTTCTCTCTAACTCTGTAATTTTGGATCATCTTTTTAGGATGCTTTAATTCTATCAACCAAGGAGACTATACACTAAGAGCAGAGAGCTGGGTTTCAAAATTTTGCAACCATACCTCGATATCTAGCTTTTTAAGATCTTGAAGAATATCCTTTTGTGAAGTGATTAAAGCTGCTATATCACCCACCGACTTCCTGCTTAAATATCAGCCACCATATTTGATTTTCCTGGATGGTAATTAATGGTTAGATCATAATCTTTAATAAGCTCTATCTTCTTTGCCTCAAATTTAGTTCCTTTTGAGAAAATAAATATTTAAAGATCTTATGATGTGTAAAAATCTCTTAAGGTACTCCATATAAATAATGTCTCCAAATTTTCTCTTATGTGTAAAAATCTCACAAGGTACTCCATGTAAATAATGTCTCAAAATTTTCAGGGCAAACACTACTGCAACTAATTCTAAATCATAGGTAGGATAGTTCTGCTCATAGGGTTTTAATTATCTGGAGGCATACGCTACTAACCAGGGTTCCCGGTACGGGGACCCATCTCGGAAGATCGACAGTGCAGTATGGTACGGTCCGTACCGCACCATATCGACATGTATGCCGGACCCTTTTTTATATTAAAAACCATCTTTCCCTCTCCCCCAAAGAGAAAAAAAGGACCTGAACCGGATGGTACCGGGCGGTACCGGGCTGAACCAAGCAGTTCGTACCGGTACGGTACAGTATTGTACCGGTATGGAAATTAATTTCTTTTATTTTTTTAACGGTCCGGAAGTCGGACCGTTTTATTGGGATGAATCGTACCGGCTAGCTGCCGGTTCGATACGGAACGGTACCACGTTCCATGCTACCAACTTTCCATTTTACATGAGGACACATCCCAACCCCTTTCTAGAGACATTACTTAAAATAGTAAAACCTCTACTTCCATATGGTAGAGTAAGAATGGGAGCTGTTACCAAATACCTATTCAACTCTTGGAAGCTCCTTTCGCATTTCTCGGTCCATTCAAATTTTATTTCTTTGTGAGTCAACTAGATTAGAGGTACTGCTATACGAGAGAATCCCTCCATAAATTTTTGATAATATCCGGCTAGTCCAAAGAAGCTACGAACCTCTGTCACATTAGTTGATCGATCCCAATTCATAATTGCTTTTACCTTCACCAGATCAACAGATACACCTTTTCTAGAAATTGTGCCCAAGAAAATGCTCTCAAGCCAAAACTGACATTTCTTCAATTTTGCATATAAGTTTTGTTCCCTTAGTAATTGCAATACCATCCTCAAATGCTCTTTATGTTCTTTTTGATTCTGGGAATATATTAGAATGTCATCTATGAATATAACTAAACACTGATCCAAAACCGAAATACTCTGTTCATCATATCCATAAAAGCTGCGGGAGCATTTATTAATCCAAAAGGCATAACCAGAAATTCATAATGCCCATATATAGTTCGGAAAGTTGTTTTGGAAATGTCATCAATCTTGAATTTTAATTGATGATATCCGAATCGTAAATCAATTTTTGAAAATACTTGGACACCCTGAAGCTGATCAAAAAGATCATTAATTCTAAGAAGATGATACTTATTTCAAACTATCAACTTATTTAATTCTCTATAGTCAATACATAATCTCAGGCTTCCATTCTTCTTGACAAAGAGTACCGTTGCACCTCATGGAGAAACACTGGGCCTGGTAAAACCCTTATCAAGTAATTCCTGGAGTTGCTTCTTTAGCTCCTTTAATTCAGCTGGAGCTATTCGATAGAGAGCTTTGGAGACAGGTTTTGTACCAAGTACGAGATCAATAGCAAATTCTATCTCTCTATCAAGAGGTAATCATGGCAATTCTTCAAAAAATATATCTGGAAATTCCCTCATTATTGGAACTCTCCAACTTCACCTTCCTGCTAAGAATCTAAGACACTAGCCAAGAAATCCACACAACCCTTTCTCAACATTCTACAGGCTTGCATAGTAGAAATAATTCTTGTAAAGACATTCACTCCACTACCAGTAAAGCTAAAAGGTTCCTATCCTAGAATCTGTAAGGTTTCTTTTCGAAACAGTCCATCATGGCATGATAAAAGGCAAGCCAATCCATTCCTAAGATGATATCAAAATCCCTCATCTCTAAAACTATCAGATCAGATACGAGATCATGACTTCTGATGCTCTAGTACAAGATGGACAAATCATATCCACCATAATGACACTCCCAATTGGGGTAGAAACATATATTTTATAATTCAATGTTACAGGCATAATATTAATCTTCCTAGCAAATCCAGATGAAATAAAAGAACGTTGCCCCGGAGTCAACTAAGACAAGCATATGCAAATGCTACTTTAACAATACCTATCAAAATTGAAGTTCTAAAATTATTAACAATACCTCTAATATATGAATTAAGCCAAGGATAACTTTGGAATACATGTCATTACAACATTCGATGCCTAAGCATCTTGCTGGATCATAGCATAGATTTGGGCTAGAGTTTTCTACTTTTGACGTCCTCCATATCCCTGCCCTGAGGGTTGGCCTTGAAAGGAAGCCGGTGCATTTTGAGTAGTTTGAGCAAGTGATCTAGGTACATTCTACGAGAGATTAATAACCAAAGTTCTAGCAAAGTGGACAATCCATAGCCTTGTGGCCCTGCCCACAATTAAAACATGCTCCAGAGAACCAACAACAGTCTTGTTCCAAGTGGAAACCTCAGCACCTAGTACAACAAGGTCCATTCTACTAGGATCCACTACTCTTTCCAGGTGCTTCACGTTATTTTGATTGATTACCAAAAAATCGACCACCTTGATGCCCATCAGACCTATAGACCCTTTTTTTTACCGTCGCTCCCTCTCTTGCTGCATGTTGTCAACCTCCTACTTCACAATTTTTGCTTTATTAACCACATCTCGATATGAGACCAATTACATTGGCCTTACCCTAGCATGGATCCTGCGTCAGCCCTTTTTCAAATCTTCGAGCTTTGATGCTATCTGTAACCACTAGATCCTGAGCTAAACGGGACAACTTAGTAAACTTGGCCTCATGTTGGATCACTGTCTACTTTCCTGTATCAGCCTTGTAAATTTACTTCCTTTTCAAAACCTGAGGCTCTCCAAAAAGCATATATCCATGAATTCTTGATGGAAAGTATCCCAAGTGATTGGCCTATCAATACCATGTTGCCTCTTGACAGTTTTTCAGTTTCCACCATTCAAAAGCTTCACCCTGCAACTAATACGCAGCAAAACGGATCTTCTCGTAGTCAGTATATTCCATCTAGCAAAAGTCTTTTCTATCTCTTTAAGCCATTTCAGTGACTCAGTAGGTTCAGTAGAACCTTTAAAAGTAGATAGTGCAAGCTTCTTAAATTCATCAATCCCCAAATCCATCCTGGAAGATTGACCATCTCTATTTCCCTGCTATCTCATCTCTTGAACAAATCCAATTAAAGCTTGTATGAGGTTTGCTACCTGACATCAAAATTGGCAATCCCCTAGTTATTGGATGCATCATGCTGCTGATGAGGAGGGTTGGCTGCTCGACTCTCACCCTGATTTGGCGATGGACTACGAGCTGCCCTGGAGATACTAGCAGTATAAGCTGTTCCAACCGCTCGAGAAGCATTGCCCTTAAACTGAGAAGCACCATTTGTTGGAGAGATGTCTCGGATCCATAAGGCACTAAGGATTCGAGAGGTGAGATCATTCGAATGAGTGCGATGCATATTTGCATCATGAAAATTTTCAGCAACATTGGACATTCTCATGGATCGGGTTTTGAAACATTTCCACCTATTACACCAAAAAGAGTTGGATTCAACAAAATTTAATTTACTTAGTTACTAGTAATTTTAAATCATTCAATCATATCCTAACTAATTCTACCCCTCACTAGCTATTTTAAACTGTAAGATTTTTAAACACTACTTTGATACCACTAAATCTGTCACGTCCCAGCTCGTTGCCCAAACCAGATATATGACAGACAGCTGCATCTCCTTAGGGTTTGATCCATCAGATATACAAGGCCTACCTTTACAATAAATGACCAGGCAGTGGTAGAATAGAAATTTATTAATCATTTCATTCAATAATAGAATTTTCCATCAAGACTGACAAGAAAACGAAATTCAACTAAAAATCCAACATAAAATGTAAACTAAGAAAATAATACCTAAATCCTAAGATCCTCTTTGACCAGTCCCAATACCTAAATGACCATTTGGATAAGAAATAATTTTGCCAATATATTACAAATTCAAATCCTAATTCTAATGCTCCCCTGCCAGCGAAGGAGATGAAGACTGGCCAAATAATTTAATTATCTAATTAATATTTAATTTTAAAAAAATGAACTAAAATAAGGAAAGAGGCTCTCGATCAAGATCATGAAAAAAGATGGTCCATATTTTATTATTTATTTGTTTATTTATTTTTCCTTTCTCTTTTTTTCTTTTTTTCCTCCTCTCTTTCCTCTCTTCTCTCCTCTCCTCTCCTTTCTCTCCTCTCTGCTCTCTTCTCTCTCCCTCTCCTCTCGCCCTTTTGTCTTTCTCCTCTCTCCCCACTCTTCTTTCCTCTCTCTTTCTTTCCTCTCTCCTCTCTCTTCTTTTCTCTCTCCTCTATTTTCTTTTTTCTTTTTCTTTCTTTCTCCTCTATTTTTCTTCTTCCCATTTGGCCGAGCACGACCCTTCCTATTAGGGAGGCCAAGAAGGGGGCAGCTAATGGGGCATGGCCGGGATGCAGGGGGTCAAGGCGGCGAACCTAGCATAGCCAACAACAGTCTGACTACCAACAAGCCGAGGAAAGAAAATGGGCATGGCCCCCTTACTACCACAACGGCAACACCTAAGCAAAAAACACAAAGGAAGGTTTATTGATGAGGTGGCGATGATTGGGATGCGGTCGACAGTGCTGGGTTTCCAACAGCAGTAGAGGCCGAAAGGCTTTTTAAGAAATTTAGACCAAAAGGGGGCAGAGGGATTAAGGAAGGAGAAGGGGTCGTCGGGTAGCAAAGGCTAGGCTTTGGCGATTCGACGATTGCCAGAGATAAAGAAGGCAGTAGAGAGCTTGGTTCTGATTTAGTGGAAGGCGATGTAAGGGGGATTTAACAAGAGGGTTCAGAGGAGATAACCTTGGCTCATGACTAATAAGTCCGACCGTTTGAGAGTCTAGCCAACCCCCGTCGCCCCTTTACCATCTCCCAACCTTCCATGGCATTCCTCCGATCTCTCGGGCGAGCTTCTCACTCGATCAAGCAAGGGATAAAGTCCCATATTTCAAACTCTTTTTTTCTTTAAACTGAAGTCCGCAAGATGTGCCGACTTTAGCCCGAGATGACTGAGGTGGGCCGAGCTTCACACTGCCAACAATGATGACTAGGTCATCCTCCACCTTGGCAAATCTCAGCTGCATGTTCACAACTCCCACAACCTAGACTGCCCTCCAGTGCTCGGTCTCGAGATGTATCAGATTGGCTTGATGAAAAATGTCCTCATAATGGATAAGGATGAGAGGATCAAGGTCTTCACTACTAATACAAATCTTTGACCAGAAAGCCTTTGATCACCCCTAACCCTAAAACGCTTATGGTTTTGGGCTTTTACGATAGATACATTAGGATATATACTGATTGAATTTTCTAGTATATTGAGATGGAGACTAATGCCATCATGTGGAGTGGCCCTGCTTTGTTGTTTCTCATTAGTATATGTCAATTTTATGAGAAGATAAAGGACTCTTTTGGGTGGTTGCCCGAGGAGTCCTTCAATGCCTCAAGCACAGTAACAAGTAGTTGGAGAAGATTATCATGTGAATGGCATGTGGTTTTTAATTAGAGGGAAGAGCCTTTCAAGAATAGTAAGGGTATTACATTGTCATTTGACAACACTCCTAATGGAGATAGATGGCTGAGCCACATTGATAGAAAAATAATTAGAGGTTAATGAAAATTTTAAACTTTTGGAGTCAATATGTTTCTCGCTCAAACTTGAAGTGCTGTTGTTGCTGTATTTTTACCTTGATTTTTTTTGTTACATGCCTAAAGAATGGTGACTATAATGCATGTTAAATTAACTAACAACCAAATTAATATATGAATTACACTAAAGTTGAGCTTTTATTCGAGAGAAGCAATTAACATGCCAAAAATTAATCAAAGTTCTATCAAAAAAAAGATTGCAAATAGCATGCTAGACCCTAAGTGTAATACTAATTTAACTTTCAATTAACCAAGTGGTGTGGGTGGAAGGATAAGAATCACCTTATTTGCATTAGAAACAAAGATAATGAGTAGGCTCATCCAAATTATCAACAAGGACATAAGTGGCACCGCTTGCATCCATGATGAGAATATGAGTGGCCTCGAGAAAAAAGTGAACTTTACAAGAAAATGTAAAATGATATGAAAATTCAAAGTTTGATGCAAGATGTGTTTTGATTGTTTCATTTGAGGATTGCCAAACCGGTATAATGACCCATACCAATCGGTTATAGGTACGGCATGGTGCAGGTCCATGCCGGAATGTACCAAAATAGGGATAAAGAAGGGGAGAGGGAGGAGAGGGAGGAAGAGAAAAGAGGAAGGGAAAGGGAAAGGGGGAAGATGAAGGGGGGAAGGAGGGAGTTCTTTCAACGAGGGTGGTAGTGAGTTACCATGCAACGCGGAGCTTAGGTTGCGTTTGGTGCATTGCCATGCAATCTTGAAAGGTAATGTAGATTGTTAGTAATGTAAATTGCCAGTAATGTAAATTGCCAGTAATGTAAATTTCATGTAATATAGATTATTGTATTTGGCACATACAGATAATATTGCATATAGTAAAATAAAATTACCAAACTATCCCTAAATTAAATCTATATTATATTTATAAAATATAATATTTATATTTTATATATTTATTAAAAATACTATTTTTTTCCTCTTCTTTGATTCCCCCACCCCACCATCCCTGCCAATGTCGCCCACCCCTCCCCCCGCCTTCTTCTTCGTGACACCGCCCAAGCACCCATCACCTCTCCCGGCCCTACTGGCACCGCCCACCCCCTCCCCCCTCACCTTCTCCTTCACGGCACCGCCCACCACCTCCCCCACCCCCGTCGGCACCGCCCACCCCCTCCCAGTGCTTTTATCAGAGCTCGATGATATCATCGAGCATGGTGGTCTTGGACAATGGCAGGGGCTCTGCAAGGCGGGGTTTGGCAGCAAGAGGGACCCAGCTATGATGGTCCCCAACTGCCTGGACCGCTCATCGTCCAACAGGAAGTGGCTAGTGGCCAAATAGTTGCTAGCCCCCGATGCCGACATGACCTCCGTGTCGCTCTAGTGCCCCATCGACCACGAGTACCTAGTGAACTCGAAGCTGGAGTAAGTTCACCTCCATGTGGACAAGTCCCGCTCCTCGCTCCTAGTCGCCACCGACGAGCTCGTGTTCGAGTACATAGGCTTTTGCACCCTCTGCATTGCCTGCAAGCAACAAGGGGGGCTGGCGGGGTCGCTGTCGACGGGCAATAAAGGGGTCGTGGGGCAACATGGAAGGGAAGAGGAATGGAGAAGGGTATGTTTGTCCAAAAGATTACTTGAGATGTGGTAATATGGATTATCACCCTTTTCAAAGGCAACCCAAATTGTCTCTTGGAAGGTAATCCAAATTACCAGGTAATCTAGATTGCTATCAAAAAAAAATTACCAAATGCAATAATGTGGTGGGGCCCTTTAAATTGCTGACAATCTAAATAGATTGCCTGCTACCAAACGCAACCTTCGAGTAAGGAGTGGAGAGAAGCAAGGGGTTAAAGAGAGCGACGGAGACGGAGAGAGGGAGTTCTAGAAAGCAGGTTGCTGTGGTCAACAATAGAGCTTAGGGTAAGTTGAGGAGAGGAGCCGGGTTAGAGAGGAAGGAGAAGGAGAGAAAAGAAGCATCAGTGATCGGTGCACCTAGAATGGTTGTCAATAGGTGAGGGCAGCAATGGTGAGACAAGCACGAGCAAGTAGGTGAGTTTCCTTGAACAAAACTTAGGGTTCTCTATGTAGGGGACAAGTACAAGCGAATGTGGCTATGGACCATCTTGAATATAAAGCATGAACCATACCGGTGACCAGTTCTATTTGGTACACTCCGACCCAGTTGGTTTGACAAATTGTGGCCTTATCATTCCTCTCCTATTAGAGGACATTAATTTCTGAAGTTTTAATTATTGAAGTGATTCAGTGAACCAAAGCCAAAACTTCTGGAAAAACATATGACTAAGATATAATGTGAATTATCTAAAGCCTATGAAAAATCATGTGTTTTGATTCTTTCACAATGCTTTTGTTTCTATTCTAACTTTTGATTTAAATATCATGAAACAATACTGGGATTTTTAGTGATGATTGGATTTGTATTTTATGATCTCACATTTTTCAGAGGAAACTTAGATTGCTGACTACAACAGAAGTCTACTACCTGTGCTATGTACTCTATTTATTTTACAATCTTCTCAGAATTAGTTGACAAACAACATAGTTAGTCCCCCTTTCAAAATAAGAAAACTAAATGATATAAAGTTGTTTAGGTTGACTCATAATTGAAGAAACAATGGCAACATAGCTTTTGTATTTCATCAGTAGCTTCAAAGTATGGTATTGTATTAGAGGATGAGTTGTAAATGGATTTCCTTGTTTAACCACTATGGATATCGATAAAATTTTTAGTAATACATCATCAGTTCATATGACATCTTTTGATGATTCAGACTTTGATTGAATAGGATGGTCACAACTCGACATTCGATCAAGTGTATATGGGGTTGTGCCATGAGAAGAGAGAATTCATAAGGTAGGCCTTGTTTTTATCACTTCCATTATTTTTCTTAATTTTAATAACAAGAAAAGGACATTGAAGCAGAAAAGTTCTCACGAATTTACTTTTTTTTAGAAAATCACATGAAATTTCTGCAAATTTTTGCAACAGACAAATTCCTTTTCAGTTTTTTTTTTAACACAAAAATATGGTATTGCCACAGCTCCATCACCACTCCCCCCATATCCTCAAACCCCCCCCCCCCCCCCCCTTTTTCAAAACCTTCTATCTATCTATCTATTTCCCTTTCAAGTTTTTTTTTTACGAAAATAGTATTGCTACCCCACCATCACCACACTCCCCCCATATCGCCCCCCCCCCCCCCCCCCCTCCACAAAACCTTCCATCAAGATTGTGAGAGAGAGAGAGAGAGAAAGAAGGGGGGTTAAAAAAAGAAAATAATTGTAGTCAGCAAATAGGATTGTATTTTTAAATCATTCTGAACAAAACAAAGACAATCAGAAACCAGAGTAGAAAATAAAAACAAAAACCTAGCCATGATGCCAAAGGCAATCTTTTTATGATGTTTGCATAAGACTTTTCTTTTTAAATTTACAAATATAGCCAAGTGCCCAAAAGAATCAAAAGGTTAGATGGGACTCAAATCAAGCATTAAAGGGCCAGAAGACAAACCTGCTGCCATGCTTGGATAGCTTGTCCCCTCTTATCAACTCTATTTATTAGGAAATCACGAATTAATGGAGGGAAATACCGTAGAGTTTTCTCTGACCATGTATGCTGACTGGTTGCCATAATTTGTTCTAGCAAGGGTTGAAGATAAAGCACATGCTCAACCTCAGCAACTCCACGTGTCTTGATGGTGATAGCAAGGCTGATTATCGTTATCCGATTAAGTGTTTCAGTAAATTCAGTTGGACCCTGAAAAGTTAGTCTTAGTAAGAAAGGATTTACTTAAGCTTTAATCCAACAAAGTTTTACATATAATGTTATTTGTTATTAACCTTTAATTCTTTCTTCACCATGAAAAAATCCCGTATTGAAAGAATCAGATTCATGCATAAGTTTTCAGCCAATCTGAAAAAGCGATGCTCTCCACGTTTACCCTTTATCATAGAAATTATCTTTGTGACATCATACATTAACGCCTTGCTCCTGCCATGATACCTAAAAGGAAAAGCAATCCAAACAAATTCGATGAATGACATCTTTACTGAATGTAAAGACTAAGAACAAGAAAAAAATGAAAAGGAGAATGATAGTGAAACTACTCCAAATTTCTCTAAGGTTTAGAAGAAACATATGACTACAACACAAAGGGCGCAAGCAGGACCAGAAAACTTTTCTCAGGTTGCAGTGCAAACACTAAATACTGCACCATTTCTAGTATTTAATGTATTTTTAGTTAATGTTTGAAGTATCAGTCAACACCATATTATGTTGCGCAATATGTAATATCCAAGGAGTTAAAACGACATATGAGGCATGCCATTGTATACCTGAAGTATCAAACCCCAATGCATAGTTTCAACCTGTGGCATAGCATTAGTATGCTACTCAAGCATAAATAATGAACCAACACAACAGCTGGAAGTACGCTGTCGCCTTCGAAATTCAAAGTTGGGCACGTTTCCAATATAAGTACGCTGTCGCCTTCGAAATTCGAGTATCTGGCTTGATGATGGGCTCGCACCCATTACCCCTCGTTGAGTCTGTCCACATTCAATGAATGTGACCTGATCCATTAGTTGTTAGGGATTTGTTTTAAGTTGTTATTTTTATTTTGTTTAGGCGATTTGTTTCAAGTTGTTATTTTGAATTTGTTCAGTTGTTGATTTGTTTCAAATGGTTATTTTCAAATTTGTTTAGTTGTCATCTAGTTAGTTTCATAAATTTGTTAAGCTAATGGTCTATAAATAAGGATTCATTGTATTCATGAAAAGGCAGGAAAAAAAAAATGCAAATTTCCCTCTAAAATGTTTGTCTTCACATTTTGCATCAAACAGTGTGAGACCATATGGGAATGATTTCCAAATTTACTTTGACTATTCTGTTCACTTCGTTCTCCCCTCAATCAAGTTGCATCAACCACCGATCCTGATACCAACTCGACACCTACCAACTGCCGTGCCACCTCAATTATAGCTCAATAACTTTTGCCAAGTCAACTTCTCCGATTCCGATCACCAACCCCAAAAACATTAAACCCTCCCACCTTTGAATCCAACATCTAATGGAAAAGCAGAGGCTTGAACCTCACAAGAATTTAAACAAACTCCATGTTTGAGCAGAATTGACAACAATCCTTGCGAGCCTTGGTAAATTTTCAGTCTTTCCAAATCTTTCCTCATTTAATTCTCTATCTGGTTCCTGCTGTTAGTGTTTTTTATAAGATTTCGTTGTTAAAATTAGCTTGTGTCGAATTCAAACTTCAGTTTTACATTTGTGCAACTAGGATTTGCATTGCACTAGTTTTAATTTTAGATTTATCATCCCTAGACTTTACCTTGCATCAGCTTTGGTATCAAAGCCCGGTTTCAATTATGACATCAATTATGACAACTAGAGCAGGGACAGTTTAGAGATGACATTCCTAAAGATCCCAAAGATTCATTTGGTAAAATTTTGTTAAAATTGAATGAAATATCTATCGACATACAAGACATCAAAGATTAAGTCACCGTTCAAGAAGCAACTTAGGAACATGAAAATAAATTGACCTTAACTAATGTAGCGTAAGGAATTGCCAATAGGACTATAGGTTACACTAAAAATAATTTTAGGGGGCAACTTATGCGAACTCCTCAATGAAATAACCCACTCTTCCAAGAAAATTTAGGCTCTCGAGATGGCATTATGACCAAGGTTAAAATAGATGCTCCGACTTTTGAGGGAAAATTAGATTCCAAAATTTTTACCGATTGGCTCATTGACATGTAGAAGTTTTTTGACTGGTATGAAATGTCCGATAAACGCCAAGTTCAGTTCGCGAAAATAAAATTAACCGACACAGCCAATCAATATTGGATTGGCATCAAAGGGCATTTAGAGCGAATTGGCAAGAACCCTTTACTTTGTGGGCTGAAATAAAGGCAAAACTAAGAGAAAAATACTTTTCCCCAACTTATAAACAAAACTTGTTCGATCAATTGCTATCTTTAAAACAAGGTTCATTTTCTATATCGAACACATTAACAAGTTTGAGGAACTATATGTTCATTGCAATCTATTATGATAGGATGAGCAAATGATCGTTTCACGATTTTGTAAAGGGCTACAAGAGGACTTGCAACACGAAATTGGACCACATAGGGCTAAGAATGTTGAGTAGGCTTTCCAACTTGCATTGGAATACAAATTTTTTTCCCGAACACATGCTAGAAGGTCCACTTCCCAAAGTGGGGAGTTGAATCCTAAGAAATGGTTTGACAGGGACATAGGAAATTCGGGCAGCACACAAAATAAACTAAACACGAACTTTAAGGGAAAAGGGGTAGCATTTAATAAACAAGAAAATATCATGGGCAAGTGCTACAAATGTCCTCGGGTGGGACATTATGCTTACGAGTTACGAGTGTCCTAAACGAAACCTTGTGGTTCAACAAGACATCGAGGATGCTGAAGATATAGTAGTTGAACACATAGGTGTGTCTTAGCTCGCCCTAGGAGAAAAGATGATTGGCGACGGTTATCCATTTTTCACACTTACACAAAATGTGGTGACAAAAGTTGCATAGTCATTATAGATGGCGGAAGTTGCATTAATATTATTTCTGAATCAGCAATTAATTGCCTAGGTCTTAAATCCAAACCACATCCTAATCCCTATAAGGTTTTCTGGATAGATAAGACCATGATGCCTGTTAAGCAATGGTGTCTAGTTCCTCTCAATTTTGTTACTTACTTTGATCAAATTTGGTGTGATGTCCTTCCAATGGATGTTGCACATGCTATCAGGGAGACCTTGGCTCTATGATCTATTTGTCACATACTATGGCCGACCAAACACGTGTTCGTGCATCAGGGTAAAAAGGTTATTTTGAATCCTGCCAAATCTATTTCACCAAAGTCAGCACCCCAAGCTCCAATTGACCCGAGTTCAAGCTCATCAAAAACATTTAAAAATCCACCAAGCCATGTTGAAAACACCAAACCCTTGCATATTTTAAATAAAAAAATGCAAATAAATTGATACTGATGTTGTTTATGCCTTAGTAGCTAGGGAGGTACCTATTTACCCAAATTTGACTAAGCCACCTTTAGCTATAAAGAACCTGCTTTCCGAATTTAGTGACCTGACACCTGAAGAATTAGCTGATGAACTCCAACCTTTAAAGACATACAACATGCGATTGACCTTGTCCTTGGTTCGTCATTACCTAATTTGCCATGTTATAGGACAAGGATCGCTAAACCGATACTAGGACCCATACCGATCAATAACTGATACGGCACCGTACCATAGCATACCGATACATATACCGGCCTTAGTAAATTGAAAAAAAACTATCTTCCTCCCCCCTTTTAAGCAAAATTGCTGAACCGGACCTAAACGGACTCGAACCAAGCCCGAACCGAACCTAAACCGGACCGTACCATTCCGAGTGGATCCGTACCATACCGAACCAACCCGTCCCGGTCCGGTTCAAGCCATTTTTTATGGTTCGAGTCCTAAACCATTTTTATTCTTGACTAGTACGGTACGGTACGCCCCGAACCGGGCGGTTCGAGACAGTACCATAAACCCTGTTATAGGATGAGAAAGAACATGCATGGTTAAAGCATCAGGTTGAAGATTTGATAAGAAAAGGGTTTGTGAGGGAAAGCATGCGTCCTTGTGTAGTCCCGACATTTCTCACCCTCCCAAAAAAAGATGGTTGGCACATGTGCGTTGATAGTCGTGCAATCAACAAAATCATAATCAAGTATCGGTTTCCCATATCATGCTTAGATGACATGTTGGACATGATGTCTAGGTCATCCATCTTCACGAAAATTGACCATCATAGCAATTACCATCAAATTTGGCTTAGGTTGGGGATGAATGGAAAAATGCTTTCAAAACAAAGGAGGGATTATACGAATGGCTAGTTATGCCCTTTGGCTTGATGAATGCCCCTGAGCACCTTCATGAGGGTCATGAACCAAGTCTTTTGACCCTTCATTAGAAAATTCTTAGTCATCTATTTCAACAACATTTTAATTTATGGTTGTGCCAAAGAAAAACATGTTGAACACATTAGGTAAGTTTTCAAAATTTTGAGAAAAGTTTTTCATCCATTTAAAAAATTTACTTTTATGCAATCCTGAGTCATCTTTCTGGGATTCATTTTGTCCATAGATGGTATTTTGGCAAACTGAGAAAAAGTGAGAGCCATTAAGGAATGGCCTAAATGCTAGGATATTCATGGAGCTAAGAGCTTCCATGGCCTAGCTACGTTTTATCATAGGTTCATTAAAGAATTTGGTACCATAATGGCCCCAATGACAAATTGTTTCCAAAAAGGAGATATCAAGTGGACAAAATATACAACTAGGGCTTTTAAAAGCATAAAAGAAAGGATCACAGAAGCACCAATTTTAAAATTGCCTAATTTTGAAAGAGTTTTTGAGGTTTCATGCAATGCTTCAGGGTAAGGAATAGGTGCAGTCTTAAATCAAGAAAATCATCCAATAGCTTATTTTAGTAAAAAACTGAGAAACTGAATGAGGCTAGACAAAAATATTCCATCTATGATAAAGAATTATACGTGGTAGTTCAGGCAGTGAGATATTGGAGACATTACTTACTACCTAAAAGTTTATTTTATTTTCTGATCATCAAGCTCTTAGGTACCTGAACTCACAGGAAAAAAAAAAGGAACCTTAGGCAAGCGAAGTGGGTCGAGTTCCTTCAAGAATACAATGTGTCAAAACACAAAGCAGGGGTAGAAAACAAAGCCGCTGATGCCTTAGGCCGAGTTGTGGCCACCTTAAACAATGTAGGCGTTAGTGTAGTTAGGTTTGAACAGGTTAAGGATGAGTACCCCACTTGCCCTGACTTTAGTGAAATTCATTCTTCTATTCTAAAAGGCAAACCTACAAATGAAGACTTTAATTCGGGATGGTTTTCTTTTTAAAGGCAGTCGATTGTGTATTCCGCATGGGTCAATGCAGGATCTGATCATTTGGGAACTTCACTTTAGCGAGTTAGCGGAACATTTTGGACGAGACAAAATTGTCTCGATAATTAAGGATAGTTTCTTTTGGATGAACCTGAGAAGGGGACATAGAGCATATTGCAGCCCAATGTATGATGTGCCAACGAGCAAAAGGGACTAGAAAAACACCAGTTTGTATACACCTCTTCCTATGCTACATGCACCATGGGAAGACCTTAATATCGATTTTGTTTTGGGTCTCCCAAAGACTCTTAGGAAACACGACTTCATCCTTGTTGTCGACCGATTTTCAAAAATGGCTCATTTTATTCCCTGTCGAAAAACATCTAATGCTACACATGTAGCCAAAGTTTTTGTATCTGAAATTGTTACGCTTCATGGTTTAACAAAAATGATAGTGACCGAAAGGGATGTTCGATTTGTTAGCCATTTTTGGAAAATTTTGTGAAAAATCATGGGCACCAAATTGCTTTCCTCGTATTCACACCCCCAAACCGATGGTCAAATTGAAATTAAAAATAAGAGTTTGGGGAATTGATGGGGGATGGGATGAGGAGGACCGTTGGTGAGCTAAGAAGTCACCAAGAATTAGGGTATCACTAGATTTTTTTTTTATTTTTCATTTTTTTAAGAAGGTGGTGAAGGAAACAATGAAGATGGAAGACAAAAGTTTGGACTCTCGTAAACTTTGGGACTCACACTCACGGAGAGACCTCTCACCTCTAAGGAATCTCATCCATCTCGCTACATGGAGCCGTTAGGGTAAATCTCAAAGGACATGAGGGCGGTAAAGATGGAATCAAAGGAAAGGGGATAACTAGACATGATGCGAAGCAACATGTCCTAAGATTGCACCTCTTGTACTCACCTTACGGAGCGATTGATTTGCACTTATCGTGCTCTCCTTGCGGAGTGATTAATTTGTACCTCTCGTGCTCTCCTTGCGGAGCAATTAGTGGGCCTCTCACCCTCTCCATCATGGAGCGAACGAAAAATCTCTTTTCTAAAATTTCTTCATCATTATTATTTTTTTCATACATGAAGGGGATCCTTCTATAATTGACCCTAGCCCTTGGATTACATGGAATAAAGAGAAAAGAGGGGAGGCAGCAACATGTTGCCTTGTGGGTGGATTTGCATAAAAGGGAGGCGCCACATAACTTCCATAACAGGTGGGCGATACAAGGAAAAAATCTCATGAAAGAAGGAAAAGTGGGAGGGCGCCCATATGCTGCTTAATCTGCCCGGACGCCATATGAGTTCCTTCCATCTTCTCTTGGGCAGTCCACAACTTCCATATGAGGCGCTGATCTGCTTCCCTTTTGGGCCTGGATGATGTCATGAAGATCTTGGAACACTTAATAGGGTGGATGACACCTGCCGTGACTAGGACTCCACGTGGCTACTGAGGTGGCTGGGTCTCGGATCCCCATCAGGAATCAATTGAGATGTCTTGTTAATGAACATACAAATAATTGGGAAATTATCCTGCTACAAGCAGAATTTGCTTATAATAGTTCATTAAATCGAACAACTGGGATGAGCCCATTTGAGATTGTGCCAGGATAGAATCCCAGAAAATCGATTGATTTAGTAAAACTTCCACTAGAACATAGAATTAGTGAGCATGCATCATCTTTCGCATAGCATATGCAAAATCTACATCATGAAATTCGATGTAAGATAATTTTAGACAATGAAAATTATAACAGGGCTGCATATAAGCACCGGCATGAAAAAGAATTTGGCAAGGGAAAAATGTTGATAGAGAGGATTAAACCGGGAAGGCTTCCACAAGGAGCCATTCAAAAATTATATGCATGAAATATGGGTCCGTTTAAGGTCCTTAAAAGGATCAAGTCTAATGCTTATCTTTTAGATTCGCCATCTAACAAGGAAATTAGTCCCATTTTTAATGTTAAGGACCTAATACTATATTACCCTGACATAGAAAACCCAGTTTCTTCTTTGCCACCTTTACCTCTTGTCCCTAGAACTTCCTCGCAGAAGATGACATTGAGGCAATTTTGGACAATTGGATTGTATCAACAAGAGATGGTGGGGAATGAAGTTTTCTAGTAAATGATTGTATCGGCCTGAAGAAGATGCAACTTGGATAACACAAACCGTGCTTCAACAACTCAGTCCAAAGCTTTATGAGCAATATATTACAATCCATTCATTGAAGCCGAATTTTTCGAAGCCCGCAAAAGTTGATGCAAACTTGTGCATGTTTCAAACTTACATGCACCATCGCCTTCGAAATTCAAGCATCTGGCTTAATGATGGGTTCACACCCCTTATCCTTGGTTGTGTCCATCCACATTCAACAAATGTGACCAGATCCATTAGTTATTAGCAATTTGTTTTAAGTTGATAATTTTGATTTGTTTACTTGATTTGTTTCGAGTTGTTAGTTTGAATTTGTTTAGTTGTTGATTTGTTTCAAGTTGTTATTTTTGAATTTATTTAGTTGTTATCTAGTTAGTTTCTTAAATTTCTTAAACTAATGGTCTATAAATAAGGGTGCATTGTATTTCATGGAAGAGAAAAAAAAAGAAAGAAATTTTCCTCTTAAACTTTTGCCTTTGCACTTTGTGTCGAACAGTGTGAAGCCATATGGGAGTGATCCTAATTTTGGTTCAATTATTCTATTCAAGGATTCAGGTCCCAGCAGGACATCCCACGGGACTCCGAGATGGGGTACTATCTCATATGTTGGGACAGGACGTCCCATCAGCATCCCAGCATCCCAATCGGGACATCTTGGGACATCCCCTGTCCCGAGTGTCGGGACAGGACGGGACACCAATGCATCCCGTTCCATAGAAAAACCGGGACAGTCCCGTCCCACGGGATTTAAAACTTTGATTCTATTCACTTCGTTCTCCCCTCAGCTGAGTTGCATCCACCAATCCTAATGCCAACCCAATGCCAACCTACCACCGCACCACCTCAATTATAGCTGAACAACTTTTGCTAAGTCGACTTCTCTGATTTTGATCAACTCCAGAAACATTAAACCCTCCTACCTTCAGATCCAACGTCTAATGAAAAGGCAGAGGCTTGAATCTCGCAAGAATTTAAATGAACTCCACATTTGACCAAAACTGACGACAAGCCTTGCAACCTCGGTAAATTTTCAGCCTTTACAAATCTTTCCTCATTTAATTCTCTCCGGTTCCTGCTGTTAGTTTTTTTATAAGATTTCATTGTTAAGATTAATTTGCATCAAATTCAGATTTCAATTTTACATTTGTGCATCTAGGATTTGCATTGCACTAGTTTTAATTTTAGATCTGTCATCCCTAGACTTTACCTTGCATCAGTACTAATTGGGCATGTCAATTTCTGCTTTAGATTGTATCTTCATATCTATTGGTAATGCTTTTGCCTCTTATAAGCTTTCTACATGTAAATTTAGCTTCTTAATGTTTGTTTAGTCCAATATAATCTAAAAATAGATTAGTTCAGCGGGTAAATTGAACTTCTTATAATATGTGCTAAATTTATTAAAAAGATTTTCATACATGTTTAATGTTTGTTTGGTAAAAACCAATGTTTAAAGTACCAATACCAAAACCGGTACCGGTACCATGTTAGTAGGAAACAGAATAGAAGGGTGTAGTATTGTGCCGGCAAACAGTAACCTTCTTTGCGCCAACAAAGCAAAGATTTGGGTAATGTAATTGTTAGCACAATGCCAGTAAAGAAAGCATGCCAAAATCTTACCGGTATGATCCCCTGTAGCCATAATAGCCCATGCTTAATCCTTGCTAATAGCCAAAACATTCTTTTACTATAGATCAATAGCAGTCCATTCAAAGAGATCAAGAATCATGAGCTGCACGAAAAGGAATCCTGGATGCAAAGTTTGAAGCAAGGTTCATTGAACCGATACTGTAACCTGTATCAGTCGACTACTGGTATGGCCTGATAGTAAACGGTCCATATCATGCGATGTTGGAGCACACCAAAATAGGAAAAGAAAGGGGGAGGGAGAATTAGAGGGGAGGGAGGGGGGAGAGAGAGAGAGGGAGGGAGAGAGGCAAAGGATACCGAGGGGGCAGAGATGTGAGCTTTGGCCACCAAGAAGATGGCTTGGGACAGCTGTCACAATATCAGACACGTAGACCACGCTTAATAAGATAGCAATGTCGAGGAGCTGGATCTTGTTGAACCACACCAGGTAAGAGGGAGGGATGGACCCTGGAGGGATGGGGGAAAAGAGGCTTATTTGGAGGCTAGGATCAAGGTTCACTGAACTATCCCAAACCGAGCGGTTTAGCATGTCAAACCATACCGGCAACCTACCAGTGTGGTTCAAATGTTCAATTCAGAATACTGGCACAAAACAAAAGGAAAGAGAGGAAGAGAGAGGAAGGAGAGCAAAAGACCAGCAATGGCCTGCCAAGGCTTCGAATGGCCGAACCGAGGGAGAGAAAAACAGAGAGGGAGGGAGAGAAACGGCAGGGGGAGGCTGTGGGGAGGCTAGCGATGACCACCAGAGGGTTGCGGAGGCCCTCGAAAGGTCAGAATACCCCCCCAGCTTTTGTTGGTTCGAAACAAGGGCAATCACCCCTATTTCAAATTTGGCATTTTTTTGCTCATGTTGCCAACTTCACTTATTGCCCCTATTTCAAACCAATGAAGCCAGGGGCATTCCGGCCTTCCAAGAGCCTCTAATAGCCATCGCCGGCCTCCCCATGGCCTCCTTCCATTTCTCTTCCTATCTTTCTCTCCTCTCTTCCTCCACAATTCAATCATTCCAGGGTCTCCACAGCCCTTTGTTGGCTACTATCGGCATCTCTGCAGGCCTCCCTTTCCTTCCCCCCTCTTTTCTGCTCCAATTCTCCCTCATTAGCTTCTTTGCCATGTTGGTTCAGGACTGGTACAGTCCAATACAGGGGCATACTGAATCATACTGCCAAACGACCGGCATGGAATCCAGTTCCAGTTCTGCATACCTTGGCTAGGATGATAATCAATCACCTCAATCAGCAAGGGCAAGAAGAGCACTAGTGAACAGGAGAGATGAATGAACCATCCAATGAAACCCTCGAAGTCCTAGCCTCTTAAACCATTTCAACATGGTGAATCACCTTGGTTAGTGAGTGGTCGGATTCGATACACTGTGAATTGTTCAATTCAAAGCAATTTGGCGGTCCCTAATTTGAAGTATTGAGATATCATGTGTACCGATTAAGGCTAGGTATGGTATGCACTATGCACCATACCGAGGATCATACTAACAAGCGGATATTAATAGGTAAGCATAGAAACAGTTGATACACCCTTGATATGAACTTTTGAAGCCTCCAACATCCGGTTTTGCATCTTTTATCATGTTTTCTTGTAAGAATGAAATGTTCCTACAAAAAGATAAAGAAAATTTTTCAGTGCCTCGACATCCCACAGACCAAGGCCAACTCATCTAAGTCCTTTAAACATACATATAAACACACAACAATCTAGCAACATAGTCAAGCATTCACCTATATGCCCATGCCCAACACTCTGTCAAACTAATCATATGCAAGACCCTCGAGTGTCCACAAGCAACCCATCCCCTCGATCAACTGCAATGCTCATGCACACCTCCATGTCATCACATGGACTTTCCTCAAAAGTGCCGCATACTTCAGCAGTTATATACCAATTCCATAGCTTTGTCCTTCAAGCTAAGTATTGCTTACACAAGATATAAAATGATTCCCAACAAAATACTTCAATGCCATGAAAAGTCCAATGTGCCACGAATCAACAAGCCACCATGCGGCCCCTTGGGAGTATACAGACCAAACTCACATGGCACGCCATGCAACACCACCATTATGCACGAGGCTGCGGCAAACCTTCTTACATCGCTCAACCAAACCACCAAGCAAACACACCCCACAACCCCTCGAAGCTATGGTTGATTGTGCACGTTTGAGCCCTCCTGGGTTTCACCATCCAACATCCCCACGAGGCCTTACATCATGATCATGGTGTTGCATCTTCGGCATGCCTTCCCATACATGACCATACTAGCCAACAATGTTCATAGCATGTTCGCACATCACTACACATTGCCACAATACCCAATGGTCCACAACCATCTTGCCCAACATTCTGTCCACAGCCTACTTACACAACTGCACAATGCCATATCACTGACATCCAAGTCTATCCATTATGTAAATATGTTCAATTGAACAATCTTTGCATCCCTCTATCCTCTCCTAGGCATGACCCTCTTGGTCATCCTTGATCCTCGCCCAACTCTTAAGCACATGTTCTGATCGAAATTCCATAAAACACACTTGTGCTCGATGGCTAACTAACTCCCATGGATCCCCACAAGATATCATCCCGCAATGTTTACAAGAGTTGCTTATTAGGATAGGCCAAACCCTTGCCCAACTAGTCCTCCGGTACCTTCATGGTCCATCACATACATCAAGAATGCATAGGGTAGACGAAACAATTACACAAGGACCAACCTCTAGGAAATCCTCACTGTGCAATATGGCCAACTCGTTTGACCAATGCTGCCCAAACACCAATGCACGAGACCAGCTCAGTGTGTCACTACCTCACTTCACAACATGCCATAGTAGCCCCATGTTCTAGGGCCAAGGGAAGTTGGGAATGTGTACAAAGCACTGTGCTCCTCGAACCAAGAAGAATCCTTAAGCAGGGTTTTCGAAACTATCCCAAACCACCTGGTTCGGGGCATACCGAACCGTACCGGCCAAGAACTGGTACTATTCAGCCTTAAAAAATGGTCTAGGATCTCGGACCATCAAAAAAGTCCTGAACTAGACCGACACGGATCGGTAAGGTATGGTACAGCTCGGTTCAGTCCGATTCGGGCTCGATTCGGCCCGGTTCAGATCCAGTTCAGTGATCCTTGTTTGAGATGGAGGGGGGAAGTTTTTTTTCAATTTCACCAAGTCCGGTACATATACTGGTATGGTACAGTATGGTACGATACCATACCGTATCGATCGCTAACCGGTATGGATCCTAGCACTGGTTCAGCAATCCTTGTCCTTGAGTATCCATATATTTTGGCAATCCACCATCGTGCCAAATATCAAGTTTCCTAAGTCCCCTAATATCACACTATTGACATGCTACATGATGGCTAACTATTGCTTCCCTTGATACCCTAACAAGGCATCCCACCAAGAATGAACCCAAGCATTCCAAAGTAATAAGGAGCATTGATGCTTCTGGCATACAAAATCCCACCCACGCCGACACCCCTATGATAGTCTATAGTTGCATCCATTATAATTAATAATATTGAGTTAACCATCCTGGTAATGGTTTTCTATTTCCCTGAAGTGAGTAATATGCACATTTATCACATAAATCCCATGACTTGGAACTTAAAGTTCATTTATCTTTGTTCATATCTTATTGTGCCAGTTTCGTATCCTTTTGTGTATCCTTCTGTGCTTAGTTTGTTCAATTTTTATTGGTAATATGATGCCCCGTTATTTTATTTTATTCGTCAAGTCATCATTTTTCTTTATTTCATTTGTGGTGTATGATTCAATCCAGCCTAATTATTTTGAGAAAGATCTTGAGAAAGATCGGATAGGTTGACCCAAACCTAAACCAAATCTTTTTGTTTATTTTTAACTAATTGGAGAAGGCAATCTAGATTTACAGGGACCACATGATTCTCTAACAGATTTCTCTTTTATTAGAGAAGAGCGAAAGAAAAGAACAAGGGGAAAGAAAAAAGAGGAAAAGAGAAAAAAAGAGTTAAGAGAAAAAATGGCATTTTTAGACCAATCAAAAAAGAACAACTAGAAAGAAGGTTACAAATAATGGCTCTTGGGTCTTGTGGGGAGAGAAAAAAAAAAGAAAAGGAAAGGAAACTCATAAAAACCCTAAATCATCCTCTCTCTAAGTATGGCTTCCCCTCTATCTTCTGATTCATAGTCGCTTCTTCCTCGCACTCAGATCAATCTCTCCTTCCTCTCCACTTCTTTCGGATCCTCCTTGCCTTTCATCCTTCCTGTGTTGGAGTGTCATTACTATGGTGCCGCTAACCATGGTGGTCATGGATACCCCGCATCTGGTGAACTAGTTGCAACCTGAACCTCAGCAATCTTTGCCTTCTTGTCCAAGATAATCGACATTTTACGTAACCACCATAGCCTATTACCTTATTAACCTTCCATCAAAACCTATCCACTTTCTTTTAATAATTAAGCTTGCAAAGATTATATTACTGGATGTTTTTTTTGGGACTATTATATACACTTGGTGTTGGTGTATTGAACTCAGTTGTTGACCTTTCATTTTTAATTCTTATGGTTGCTATTAATCAAAATCAAATTATATTGCCTCTAAAATTTGCTTTATTTCCTACATTGGACTCTTAAGTTCAACTTAAAAGATCTTATCAAATTCAGATTCGGAATCTAGGATTGCATTTTTTTTTCCCTTAATGCCCTTTTTCCCACTGCACTACTACCATAAAGTGGCTATAGCACTGCAATAGTACTTGCAGCAATATTAAGTGGTATCAGAGCAAGTTCTAATCCAAGGGCTTTCATTTAGATGCATTATTAGAATCATATATCATTGCACACACATTGTATGAACTTGTCCAAACTACACTTCATTGTCGTCTAGCAAAATTGGAAAAAAATAAAGTGTTGAAAATCTATCTCTTGCATCCTGTTGGCTATCCACAAATTCCTCAAGTCATTAACACTTCATTGTAGGGCCATTAGCATCTCAAAATGGCAAACAATCGCTTAGAAAGCTCTAGGGATTGGAGAAAGGCATATGAAAGACAACAAGAGGCCTTGAGAAATATGCAAAACCAACTAAATCAAATACAACAAATGTTAGAATCCATGAACATGACTCGTCAACATAGCGGGGATGGAGCTACCGATTCTAAGAGTGACCACAATGTAGATGGATGCAACCTACCTCCTAGGGGAAACCGACCAATCCAACATCAAGCAAACACCACACGTAGGGATCAGGGTATTAAGGTAGGTGTCAGTGAGTTTGAGGGTAGGCTAGAACCTGAAGAGTTCCTAGATTGGGTCGACAAGTTAGAACAATTCTTCGAGTGGAAAGAGTTCCTCGAGGAAAAAAAAGTCACATTTATCTCCCTTAAGTTGAAAAGTCATGCCTTAGTTTGGTGGAAGCAAGTCCAAAATGATAGGGTTAGAAAAGGCATGGAGAAAATCACCTCTGGGGAAAGAATGGAAGAGAAGCTTAGAGGAAAATTTCCCAACCGATCATCGACAAACCTTATTCCAAAAACTTCACAATCTTAGGTAGGGGTCTAAGATGGTGCAAGAATACATCGAGGAATTTTATATCTTGCAAGCCCGCAACGATCTTAAATATCGAGCTTCGCCCTCAAATTTAGAATGATTTAACCTTTTGCAATTTTTGTGGGTCAACACAGCCTATAGTAACGCACTTAAGGCTGAGTCCAAGTTGAGAAGGCAAACATTCGGACAAGGAAACACAAATAGGAAGACCATTGTTGGAACCAAACAAGTCCCGAAAAATGACACCCTAGAAGGGTAAAGGTATTTTAGGTCCTAAGCCCTTGAGATCCAATATCACTCGTTATAACTGCAGGAAACAGGGCCATAAGTCATCTAAGCATCCTTTGAGACAGTTTTAGCCTAGGACAAAGATTGAAAATGCCAACGAGAGCGAACAGCAAGAAGAGGTAGAAGTGAAAGAGAAAGACACAACCGGAGATAGCGAGATTCTCGATGAGATTACTGAAGTTACTGAACCGAATTTAATGATCAATCGAGACTCTTGGTAGCACCCAAAACTACCAAAAACGATTGGAGATGACACAATCTTTTCTGAACTGCCTGCAATGCGAGGGAAAAATTCTGCTTTGTCATATATGACAGTGGGAGCATGGAGAACTGTCTTCTAAGAGATGATTGATGAGCTTTAGTTAAAAACTAAGAAGCTTGAACAACCTTATCGAATTGCCTAGTTTAAGGATGGGGATGAGGTTCTAGTAATGTGACAATGTCATGTTTTATATTGGGAAGACTTATACTGAAGAGGTTTGGTGCAATGGAATGCCCATGGGCATATGTCACTTGCTTCTAGGAAGACCTTGGCAGTTTGACTGTAGCACCATACATGATGGAAAGGAGAACACATACATAGTCACTAAGGACAACGAAAAGATTAGGTTGATTCCACTCAATAGTACATCAAAGCTGAAGCCTTAGACTTATCCCAAAAACGTCATCCACTGAGAGGTAGTCCATGATGATCTTGAACATGTTCCAATTTGCCAAAAACCTAGCAGGATCCTCTATGCTTTATGCCTTGGTGATAAAAGAAACAAATGAAACTCCTGAGGTTCCCTTGACTGTTCAACCATTGTTAGACAATTTTTTTGATATCATGCCAGAGAAACTCCCTGATGGCCTACCCCCTATAAGAGATATCTAGCACTGCATTGACCTGGTGCCAGGGGCGAGTCTCCCACACCTAGCCCATTATAGGATGAGCCCAGTAGAGCACAAAGAACCACACTGACATGTCACTGACGTGAAGAGGGGATACATCAGAGAGTATGAACCTCGTGGCTATGCCTGCTCTCCTGGCTCCCAAAAGGGACAACATGGCGGATTTTGTAGATAGTCATGCTATCAACAAGATCATGGTAAAATATAGGTTTCCATCACTAGGCTCTATGACATGCTTGACATGCTAGGGGGTGCGAATATATTCTCTAAGGTCGACTTGAAGAGCGGATATCACCAAATCCATATCCGACCTGGAGATGAGTGGAAAAGGACATTCAAAACCAAAGGACTACAAGAATGGTTGGTTATGCCATTTGGACTACCCAATGCCCCAAGCACATTCATGCATACCATCAATCAAGTGTTACGGCCGTTCATTGGAAAATTCATCATGGTCTACTTCGATGGCATTTTGATCTATAGCACAGGTCCTGAACTCCAGCTGACCCATCTTTGACAAGTGCCTCGGACCTTAAGAGAAAATCAGCTATATCTGAACCTTAAGAAGTGTACCTTTTTAACTGACAGCCTCATCTTCCTAGGTTATGTTGTGTCTGCCAAGGGGGTTAAAGTAGATCCCACTAAGATCAAGGCAATTCAAGACTGGCCAACCCCAAAACCATAACTAATATTTGAAGCTTTCATGGGCTTGCATCATTCTACTGATGCTTTATTCAAAATTTCAGTTCCTTGATTGTCCCAATCACTGACTGTTTGAAACGGGAAAATTTTTGCTGGACTCCTAAGACCGAACAAAGCTTCAAAATGATTAAGGACAAACTCACGAGCACACCCATACTTGCCCTAACCTGACTTTGATACGATATTCGAAGTTGATTGTGATGATTCACATGTTGGGAATAGGGGCTGTGTTATCCCAAGAAAAGCGACCCCATAGCCTTTTTTAGTGAAAAATTGAGCAATACTCGATCACGTTATTCTAAGTATGATCTCGAGTTCTATGCAATTGTCCAAGCCTTAAAGCATTGGCAATCATACTTGATTCATCAAGAGTTCATCCTTAACTCAGATTATGAAGCCTTGCATTATTTGAATTCTCAAAAGAACCTTAACAAAGAGGCATGCCAAATGGACTGCATTTCTGCAAGAGTACACTTTCCACTTGAAATATAAGGAATAGTCAATTGGGTTGCCGAAGCTCTTAGCCATAGGACCCATCTCCTTGTCACTGCTTCCTTACAGATTGTAGGGCTTGAGACTAATAAGGATCAGTACAAAGACATCCCTTACTTTGGACCTATCATGGAAAAATGTTTGTCTTCCGACACTAGTTTATCCTCTAATTTCTGCATTGAGTCTGGGTACTTTTTTAGGCAATCCAAGTTATGCATCCTAGAGGGTTCACTAAGAGATTCTTTGATTCAAGTCCTGCACAGTAGCAGTTTAGGGGGTCATTTCAGGTGGGATAAAATCTTGGGGTTAGTTCAAGAGTGCTACTATTAGCCAAACATGAATAGGGACGTAGAATGATTAGTTCAACATTAAATGACCTGTCAAACATTTAAGGGTCAAAAACAGAACAAGGGCTTATATACTCCTCTCCCCATTCCCTCTACTCCTTGGGAAGGCATCTCTATGGACTTTGTTATTGGACTACCCAAAACTGCACAGCATGTTGACTCAATCTTTGTGGTTGTAGATCGCTTCACTAAAATGGCCCATTTCATTCCTTGTAAAAAGACTTCCGATGCATCACATATTGCAAAACTATTTTTCAATGAAATTGTATGTCTGCATGGCATTCGTAGGTCTCACATTAGATAGCGATACTAAATGTGTAAGTCATTTTTGGAGAACTTTGATGACCAAAGCAGGTAAGTAGATTAAATTTTAGCAACCCATATCACACACAAACTGATGGGCACACAGAGGTGGTAAATCAATCTTTGGGCAACCTTTTAAGATGCTTGGCAGGTGAAAGATCGACACAATGGGATTTAATCTTAAAACAAGCTGAGTTTGCATATAGTACTTCCATCAACAGAACCACAGGAAAATCTCCATTTAACGCCCTATATGGCCATCCTATTTCCCATTTTCTTGATCGAACACCCTTTCAACATCCTGGTAGAGTTAGTGCAAAAGCCAAGTCCTACTTGAACAAGTTCAGGAGGTGCAACAGCAGGTTTACAAAAGGTTGCAGGCTGCCATTGCTCAATATAACGCAACAGTGGGCCCACGCTGTCGAGGCATGGATTTTAGTGAGGGAGATAGTGTTTTGGTCTATTTCAGGAAGGAGAGATTCCCAGCCGGAAGTTATAGCAAGCTGGGCAAGAAGAAGTTTGGGCCATTCAAGATTCTCAAGAAGATGGGGAAGAATGCCAACCTTATTTGATCTGCAACCAGAAGTACCTACCTCCCCAATCTTCAATGTGAGTAATTTGTCCGAGTACCATGGAGAAACATCCACTACTACAGATGTCGAGGGCCTCGAGGCGCTACCTTTCATTGCAGATGTAGCGATGACATCAGAGAGCATGGAAGAGATTTTGGACGTTCATGAGACTGGGACACATCGAGGTATGCATGGCCAATATTTGCTACATTGGCAAGGGCATCCGATAAATGATAGCAGTTGCATTTCGGAGATTAGAGTTGTGCCAGCTTCGAGAAGACCTATACCAAAGCTATTAGGAGGCTATCTCAACAGGTTGACATTTTTCCCACTCGGGGAGAACTGGTGCAGTGCATCAAACCATTATTTTATTCATCAAGTCATCCATTTTCTTTATTTCGTTTGGGGTGTTTAATTCAATTCAGCGTAATTATTTTGAGAAAGATTGGATAGGTCGACCCAAACCTGAGTCAAATCTTTGTTTATTTTTAGCCAATTGGAGATGCCAATCTAGATTTATGGGGACCACATGATTCTCCAACAAATTTATCTTTTATTAAAGAAGAGGAAAAGAAAAGAAAAAGAAGAAAGAGGGAAAAAAAAAAAAGAGGGAAAAAGAAAAAATGGCATTTTTGGAGCAATCAAAAAGGAAGAAAAAAGGTTATAAATAATGGCTCTTGGGTCTTGGAGGGGGGAGGAAAAAAATGAAATGAAAAGGGATCTCACAAAAACCCTAAATCCTCTCTATGTACAGCTTCCCCTTTATCTTATGATTCATGGTCGCTTCTTCCGCATGCTCAAATCAATCTCTCCTTCCTCTCCACCTCTTCCGAACCCTCCTTGCCTTTCATCCTTCTCGTGCTAGAGTTTGCCTACCATGGTGCTGCTAACCTTGGTGGTTGTGGATGCCCCACATCTAGTGAACAAGTTGCAGTCTTGAACCTCACCGATCTTTGCTTTCTCATCCAAGATAATTGACATTTCATGTAACCACTGAACCCTATTACATTCTTAACCTTCCACCAAAACCTATCCACTTTCTTTTAATAATTAACTTGGAAAGATTATATTCCTGGATATTTCTTTTGAGACCATTATATGTACTTGGTGTTGGTGTATTGAACTCGGTTATTGACCTTTCATTTTTAATTCTTGTGGTTACTATTAATCAAAATCAGATTATATTGCTGCTGAAATTTGCTTTATTTCCTCCACAGGACTTTTTAAGTTCAACTTAGAAGATCTTATCAAATTCAGATTCAAAATATAAGATTGCATTTTGTCCTTTAATGCCCCTTTTCCCACTGCACTGCTACCATAAAGTGGCTACAGCACTGCAACAGCACTTGCGGCTACATTATAATGCTCATGCATGTGGGTCTCAACATGGTAGCATACAACATAATAGTTAAAGTGCATCAGCCTTAACAATCAAGGGCATAATTTTAGTCATGATGCATCAAAGATTTTCACCATATAATACAATTATGAAAATCTACATTTGAAATAGAAGAAAAAAACAGATCCATGAATCCAAAAGATACACTTAGTTGCTATTTCTATTTACAAAGTATGATATAAACTTCATGGAAAAAGTATTTTGCTCAACTGCAACAACCTTCCATCTAAAATTTCGGCCATTTTTCAGAAACATGTATATACCTCTGCTGTTAGATGTTTAATGTGCTTGAGAATTTTAATATTTTAAGAAAACAAGTTCATTCCAGTTAGTTCTGAATTATTTAAGTCCAAGTTTATTTTCATTTCTTTTACATGTTCTAATCTAGCAAAAACTATTATTGCCAGGCATTATTATTCCTATCAACACACCAAAATTTATTGTCAGTTCCCTCCCTTAAGCAAACAATAGTTTTTTTCTTCTAGGAATCAAAAAGGAAAAAAGGATGATTCAAAGGTAGAGGGCACTCGTCATTATTCTTTCCTTCACTATTCCCTTTATTTTTCCTCTATTACATTATTAACCTACAACTTCAACTTGGAACAAGCAACAAGATCCTGCTCCAATACATGTTAAAACTTGCTTATTGGTGGGAATGGATGCTGGAGAGGATTTGTATGCAGGCTAGAGGAATCAGAACTCTCATAAAAAGAAAACTAAAATAGGAAGCACTTAGAAAGTAGGTGCAAAAACTAAAATAGGAAGCACTTAGGAAGTAGGTGCAAGACTATGTTCCTTAAAATATTCCAAAGTAGGCGCAACAATCTAGACAAGAAATGCCCCAACTAAGTATTGAAATGTGAGAAGCATGGTTCACCACCTCGATACTAGATCCCATATTAGTACCATGCTCATACTCACTTGGGAGTATGGAATGCCGGTGTGGGGTGGAATGCACCGGTATAGCGAATCTTGGTAAGAAGTGTGCTTGAAATATTTTTCATAACACATAGAACAAAATCATTAAACTCATCTTTTATTAACATCAACATAAACCCAACCACAAACTTGTGGATTCAATGAAATATAACCAAATACACAATATTTTGCTTAATATGTATGAATTTGAGCTCCAATATAGAATGATTGGGGGATGGGTTTTCCATGAGTTTCTCAAACCCAAACAACAAAATACAACTGAATAAAAATAGAGTGAAATTGAAATTAAATTATGAGAAAAACTGAAAAAGCTTTCAAGAAGATAGATTTAGACTAGACAATGACAATGGTTACACATGTACATACACAAAGCATGAGAGAGGGATAGACTATAGCAAGCTCAAGTGCTCAATGATACTCAAGGGAATATCCAATTTGATGGAAACATAAGATCTAGTGAAAATTTAAACTGCTACATGAGATGTATAATTGTCTAACTACCTAGAAACTAGGAAAAAAAAAGTTCTGCACATCCCTTGCCTATGCATAAAGTCACCAAAAACAACAATTTTAACAATCCAATAAAATGTTTAAATTTGATTTATTGGTTAGGAGCAACCAAAACAATTGTTCCTTGGTTTGTGTTCGAAGATGCCAGGATCAATCAATAGTTTTTGTTTTCATAATCATTTAAATAGCCTACAATGTGTTTTAGTACACTAGCTATATTTTTACCATCCAATATGCAACAACGAGGGAAAATCAATGATGTCAAACCCATGCATGTATCTTTCACTTAAATTACAGATTCATTCATTTTTCTATTAAAAACAGATGGTTTCATATTAGAGATGGATCCTTCCAGAAAGTGGGAACCTTCCAAAATTTTATATGCACATGATGTTCAGCATTATATCATAGCTCTTTAACTAGATCGCTCGATCTCCCACAAGTTCATACCACTTAGTAGGTATTTATAGACATTAATTTACTAATTATTTACATCATTATTTATATTCTCTTTAACTAGGTCGCTCGATCTCCCACAAGTTCATACCACTTAGTAGGTATTTATAGACATTAATTTACTGATTATTTACATCATTTTTCTATTAAAAACAGATGGTTTCATATTAGAGATGGATCCTTCCAGAAAGTGGGAACCTTCCAAAATTTTATATGCACATGATGTTCAGCATTATATCATAGCTCTTTAACTAGATCGCTCGATCTCCCACAAGTTCATACCACTTAGTAGGTATTTATAGACATTAATTTACTAATTATTTACATCATTATTTATATTCTCTATGTTTCATTAGATTGTGCATCTTTAAGTGTCATTAAAAAACCTTTTTTCTTCAACCTTACAACCTAGTATCAGATAGAACAGCGCATTGTACCATGGCTGGCACAAGAACAATGCACAAAATTTTAAACCTTCTCACCCCATTCAGAAAACAGGAACACATGTTTGTTCTAATTGCTAATTCAAACAATTTAGCAGTGTTGACTCAATAACAAGCATTGTATGTTTGTTTTAACTTTTAACACAACATCTATTTAACCACAACCATTACTCCCATGCAAGAAATAGAAAGCTTTAAGCCTTTGATAGATTCAAACTTGAGACTTTCTTACCTACAGACAAAATACGGATTTGACAAACATGCAAAGAACCACCATACTCAAACGTGTTACATAATCAGTGACTGCAAATCATTAAGAAAACAAGGTTGAAGCACCTGTACAGAGGAAGCAATCTGTAGTTTAATATTTCAAGGAGCAGCAAAGATACACCAGTTTTGCCCAAAATTGATGCAGATCGTTGAGTCAAAGTCTGTAAAATACACAGATCACTTAGACAAATAACATAAACACTCAATATTCTGATATATATAGGTCATAAAGGATGAGTTAAAGGGCAGAAATAAGATCAAACAGACATGTCATTTTAGAAAAGGAATGACTATTTAGTATGAAGGAAACAAGTCAACTAAATGTCATTAGGAATTATGCTCATCATTGAGATCGAGGTCATCTTCAAAGGCAAAAAAACTCAGGATCCACTGTGAGACTCGATCAAGTATGACATGATTAGATATCTGTAAGTTAATTCATGGAATGATCTAGGTAACTCACATCAACGGATGATCAAGAAAGTTTCACAGAGATCTTGATTTATTTATACTTGCAAAGTCTTCAGATAGAGGAAAACATGAGCCAATATTTTGTTCTTTCTCTACACTTTAGTCATGGTGTTTGTTATCTATGACTAGGCATAGCACTTTATAATTATATTGCTGATGATATGGCATCTAACCACCTATGAGTAAATTAAACTCAAAACAACAGTTTCACTTACCAAGTTTATTGTCTATACTTAACAAGAACAGGCATCTTCCTTCAAGCAACTTTCATCATCTGTTTAATGTTTCCATCTACATACCACCATGTCAACTTTCAAATATCATAGGGCTGATATGGTATGTAACTATGTATACAATGTCATACCATGCCTACACATGAAACACAATAATAAAGAAAGATAACTGCCTAGTCAAAAAAAAAGGCTTCTTGGAAATTACACCCAATACTTTGCCAGTATTACATTTAAAGTTTTGGGTTATCAACTATTTACAAATTGACCCAGAAAAAATCCACCTATATCGCAACAGGTTAAGCTTCTGCCAATGGGCCCAGCTAAAGCCATTGATGTAAATGCTAGGGTGGATATTTCTATTTTTATGATGAAAGTACCCCCAAATTCACTAATAGGCGCTGGGTCCCCCTTTGTTTTCTTCTCCCTTCTTCCCCCCTTCCAGCCATCAAGTCCCCATTGGAATCTAACACCGTGGGAAAGCAAGCAACATCATGAGAATACTTGGTGGGAATTCCATTGGGGATAAGATGAGCCTCAGAAACTCACATTTTATGATGAAAGTATTGGCCAAGATCATGGGCAGAGTGGCAGTCCAACATGTTGACAGCTAAAAGGCCATCAAGAAGCATTTAAAACACCCTTTAAAATTGAACTGCAGCATCCTTGCATTTTATAGATTCTCTTTTCCTTTTTTAACCTTCTTTATGCGATGACTTCTATTTAAATTTTAATATGGGATTTTAACCTCTATTTCTTTATACCTAAACAATTTTTTGAGAAAATAAAAATAATAGACATGGTTTAGACATCTCTTATTCTCCTTCAAGCACTTCTCAATGAAAATCTTAAATAGCTTTTGCGAGGCAGGGCCAATGCAAGGGTGGTGGAGTGGACAACTTTCCTTAACGATTGAGAGAAACATGCCATGATGATGACCAGCATTCTCTAACATGCCCAAACCCATAAACTTGTGAATACCATGTTTAAACTTTTCTAACTTCAAAATCTTATTAAGTCAATGTACTATAAATTATTTATCAACTAATGTATGCATATAAAGACACGTGTTGCATATACAAGTGAATGGTTTTGTTATTCTCTATTGGTAGAAAATACAGTCGAATCAAGCACATGGGACCAACAACGGTACGAGCGCTTTATTGGCCGGGCAACATGCACTTGGATCGAGGACACCAGCCGAGACAAGTGTGGATGGACATGATGCACCCTGATTAACCAAGATATCAGCAAGCCCTACCGACCGCCTCCAAAGCACTCGACCAAAAGCCTCCAAGTAGATAACGATAAAGACTAATTCCTATGCCTCAAGATATCAACGAGCCCTGCTGACCACCTTTAAGGTGCTCGGCCAAAAGCATCTGACCAAATGACGGGAGAGGCCAATTCATACGCCCCAAGTCATCAGCAAGCCCTGCCGACTGTCTCAAGGCGCTCGACCAGAAAGCTCTGAGCGGATGGCGACAAAGACCAATTCATATATCCCAAGACATCAACAAGCCCTGCCGACCGCCTCTAAGGCACTCGACCAAAAGCTACCGAGCGGATGATGGCAAAGGCCAATTCCTATACCCCAAGACATCTGCAAACCCTTCCAATAACCTTTAAGGCGCTCAGTCAGAAGCCTCCGAGCGAATGATGGCAGAAGTCAATTCATACATCCCAAGGTATTAACGAGCCTTGCCGACCACCTCTAAGGTGCTCGGCCAGAAACCTCGAAGCGGATGACAGTAGAGGCCAATTCATGTCTCAAGGCATGAGCAAAACCAGCCGACCACCTCTGAGGTACTCAGCCAAAAGCCTCCAAGCGGATGATGGTAAAGACCATTTCATATGCTTTAAGGTATCAGCAAGCCCTGCCAACCACCTCTAAGGCTCGACCAGAAACCTCCGAGCAGATGACAGCAGAGGCCAGTTTCTAGATCCCAAGGCATTAACAAGCCCTATCAATCGTCTCTAAGGCGCTCGACCAAAAGCCTCCAAGCGAATGATAGCAGAGGACAATTCCTATGCCCAAGGACATCAGCGAGCCCTGCCGATCATCTCTAAGATGTTCAGCTAGAAGCCCTGAGTGAATGACGACAAAGGCCAATTTCTATGCTTCAATGCATCAGCAAGCCCCACCAACCGCCTCTAAGGCACTCGACCAAAAGCCTCCGTGTGGATGGCCAATTCCTATGCTCTAAGGCATCAGCAAGCCCTGTCGACCATCTCTAAGGCGCTTGACTAGAAGCCTCCAAGCAGATGATGACAGAGACCAATTCCTATGCCTCAAGATATCAGCAAGCCCTACCGATCGCCTCCAAGATGTTCGACCAGAACGCTAGCTAATACCGTCTTAGTAGCATGCCAATTCTATGCCCCACAACACATCACTCTAATGCTCATCACCACCACATAACACCACCTGGCAAAGCTCTCCACATCTTGAAATCATCAAATCATTGCAGATCTCTATAAGAGCAATGAGCATGCCTGAACACCCCGTAACTTGAGCCACCATCCAATAAAGCATGGCATATCTTAGACTAACGATAATGATGCATTTAAGGAGATAAGATGCCTATTTGCCGCAAAAAGGCCCCAACAACATGTGAAGATCCAGCCGCCTTTCACTAGATCTAACAAGATCTTGGTCTCATCAAAAGTATCCTGGACCAAGGTTCCTGGTACCGGTACCGGTGGCCGACCGGTATTAGTACAGTACCGTGCCGTACCATGCCAACACAGTACGGCGGGGCGCGCCGGTTTGAACCGGTGCGTCCAATTTTTTTTTTTTTGATTTTTTTTGATGAATTTTGGAATTTTAAGATTTTTATTTTATTTTTTAAGGGTTTAGGATTTAGAATTTAGTGTTTAAGAGACCTAAACACTTGAAATTTAGAATTTAAGATATGCCCGATTTCAAGGTTTAGGACTAAATACTAAGATTTAGGACTACTTCCAATTGAAATAAGATATAAAATGATAATTAAACTAAGATTATCAGCAATTAATGAAAATGAAATATAGCATAAACATATAATTACATACCAATTTCTAGAATCGGGTAGAGTGTCGATGTCCATAAATATAAGGATCATTTATGTACTCTGTAGGCAGATCGGTATATCCCTCCAGCCAGGCAGCATGATACTTCTCTAAGGTCATCCGTATGCGTGATGAATCATAAATCATCGCAAATCCCTCTTTAATGTCCCGACTCTGAGAGCTATCTAGAGACTGATGATATAGCAGTGCAGGGACCCATCCAAATATACAAGCAGCAAAATCAGATCCATAAAATGCTCCGAGCTATATGGAATAATAACCACTGGAAGATGACATCTCAGATGCACCTTATGGATCATATGGACCAGAAGCTGCCGGTAGCTGCGGATAAGAGGATCATGAATATACGGATGATCCAGATACATCCATGGATCCTACTCCATGTACAAGAGCTGCAGCTGCATCGTGTCCCAAATTATCTCGCGGAGCCCGTCGCCTATATGGAATCGTATCACCACGGCGTCTATCAGATGGTAATCCATGATCTGTATCCTGCGTGGCATGGCTAAATTGCGACTCCCCAGTGAATCAAATATGAATAGGTGGCTGCGACTCCTGTCCTCCGGCTC
The DNA here is from genome assembly GCA_021397845.1 of Areca catechu. Classification (NCBI taxonomy): domain Eukaryota; kingdom Viridiplantae; phylum Streptophyta; class Magnoliopsida; order Arecales; family Arecaceae; genus Areca; species Areca catechu. The sequence goes on along the minus strand of CM038042.1, from coordinate 38,087,265 downwards.
CTTCCTGATCACTAGATCCTCCACTATCTAAAGCACTATCATCACTCTCTCTGGTATCTGAATCTGAGTAGATTGAGTACTCCGATGAAGGCGCAACTACCTTTCCTTTTCCTTTATCTCCGGATCTACCAGATAGTGAGGAAGGACGATGTGCTGTATCTGCTGGAGCCCTGTAAAGAATATGGTTTGTTGCCTATTGTCCAGCATCCACCCCAGCCTCACTAGCTACAAAACTGGCTGGTCGAGGATGCGATCCTGGCTCATTAAGCTCTGGCTGCTACTATTGACTCATGACCCACCCAATCATTGGATCTTCATCCTCATCAACATATGAACTTGCAGTGGGATCGGGATATTTCAATTATACTTCTTCCTAAATACACTTTAGCCTTAACCTTAAATTATAGTGTACATACACAAGATCGTTGAGACCAAGATTCCCGATACCGGTACCGGGAGCCGTACCGATGGCCGGCTGGTACCGGTACGGTGCCGTACCGTACCATGTGTCGCACGGTACAGCGTGGCGTACCGGTTTGAACCAGAACTCCCAATTTTTTTTGATTTTTTTGTTGTTTTTTGTAATTTTAAGGTTTCTATTTTATTTTTTAAGGATTTAGGGTTTAGGAAGAATTTAGTGTTTAGAGTTTATGCCCTAGGATTTAGGGTTTAGGATGGTATACCGGTTTAGGATTTAGGAAAATTTAGTGTTTAGGATTTAGGATTTAGGGTTTAGGCCCTAGGATTTAGGCCTTTAGGATTTAGGGTGGCATACAGGTTTAGGGTTTAGGGTTTAGAATTAAATACTAATATTTAGGACTATTTTCAATTGAAATAAAATAAAAAATGATAATTAAATTAAGATTATCAGCAATTAATGAAAATGAAATATAGCATAAATATATAATTACATACCAATGTCTAGAATCGGGTAGAGTGACGATGTCCATAAATATAGGGATTATGTATGTACTCTGTAGAAAATTCGGCATGTCCCTCTTGCCAGGCAGCATGATACTCTAAGCTCATCCCAGGAGGTATGCATGATGAATCATAACTAATCGCAGATCCCTCTCTGATGTCCCGACTCTCATGTCCCTCTTGCCAGGCAGCATGATACTCTAAGCTCATCCCAGGAGGTATGCGTGATGAATCATAACTAATCGCAGATCCCTCTCTGATATCCCGACTCCGAGAGCTGTCCAGAGACTGATGATATGGCAGTGTAGGGATCCATCCAAATATACCATCAGCAAAATCAGATGCATAAGATGCTCCGGACTGCCTGGAGTCCCTCTGACTTCCTGGAGTAATAAGAAGGTAATTCTGTGGCTCTACGCTCCACCTCTGCCTTCTTCTTTACTGCTCTTTCCTTCCTAGCTTTAAAAACAGCAAAATATTTCTTCATCAACTGACGGACCTCCTGTAGACACTGTCGGCATGCAGATACATCAGGATAGCCGCCAGCCAAGTGCTGCTTCAACCTTAATACCCCCATCTTTGAATTCAGTATTGCACCATTTAAACTTCCAGTGGTGCCGACCCGAGAGCATCTCTCCATGCAACCAGCCAATGCCCCGCTCCGGATCCTCCTTCCTCCTTGATGGATCCATAACTGAATATTTAAATTATATATAAGATCAATAATAATGTTTATTAATTAATACTTTATTAACCTAATTTTTAAAATTTAATTTATTTTTTTATTTTTTATTTAAAAAATTTAAAAATAAAAAAAATAAATAAATAAATTTTAGATTCATATAGGATTCTATCGTACATGCTACATATATTTTTTTTAAAATCCTAAAAATGCATTAAAAGTCAATTTTTCTTCAATTTAAGACCTAGAGCATTATTACACATCAAAACTTGAATAAATCAATATAAAATTTATAGTGAGAGTAGCTTACAAGCCCTAGATTAATAATTTATAATTATAATTTTTTTTCTAATTATTTTTTAAAATTAATTTATTAATTCAAAATTAATTTTTAATTTAAAAAATTATATACGTAATAAAAAAAATCAAAATCTTAATATCATTATGTAGATCTATCCTACATCTACCACATACTCTAAAATTATAGCTATCAAATAAATTTTGACAGCATCTCCTTGATTTTCTGTTTTGCACAAATTTTAACCAAAAAACAAGAGAAAAAAAAGAAATACGGAAAAAGAAAGCTATACGTACCATGATTCTACCTTCCTCTTCGACTTCTGAATGTTTGATTGCGTTGAAATAAATTAATTTTTTTTTAATGTTGTCGTTGCAAAACAAACAACGAACAGAGAGCTCATAAGAGCTCTTTGTTGTTTTGTTAAAGCTCTTAAGAGCTTTCTCAGAGACATCCCCCACCATGTCACATGGCTACAGTAGCCACGTGACAAAAACAAAAAAAAACCCTCCTACCTGAACCGACCTGAACCAAGCTCGAACCGACCGAACCAAGCGGTTCAGCCTCATTTCAACCGGTTCAACATCGGTTCGACCCAGTGTAAAATTTTAAAAAAAAAAAATTATGAGGCGAGAACCAATTTATGTGGCTGAACCGTGCCGACTGACCACCGGCCCGGTTCGGTACACCCCGAACCGACCGGTTCGACACGGTTCGAAGAACCCTGTCCTGGACTATCCCTCTATAAGAAGGGCTCTAGGCGAGCTCCCAAAGGTATGCGAGCCTTCCTACTTACACGCCCCCACTGGTGGTATCCATATTGACTTGAGAATCGAAGTGCCATTATCGGGACCACCTCCAATGAAGCTTTTTTGCAGGTATCCCCTTCCAGAGCCCGACCTACATCATCCATTCCAGCATCTCCAGCTTTCCTTTCGGTGCATGACGAATTTTGGCACCAACAGTTATTAAGAGATTTTTAAATTATTAACTAAGGAATTTTAATGTTAACAACAAAAAAGTAATCTTTAACATATGAAAATTTGGATTTATTATGTTTATTATGTAAATTAACTAATGCCATATTTGTGTTTTATGAGGTAGACAATGTTCTTTATATAAATCATTTGATATTTCTATGTTAGAAGTTATTAGTTAGTGAGCGGGTGACTATTTTGCCCTTGCTTATTATATTTAGATGGAGTGCCTAATGGGGGCTGTTGCCGCGCCTCCACCCGAACCGGGCTCGGTTTGCTGTACTGGAGAGCTCCTCCGCCGGTCAACCTGCACAAAATCCCCTGGGCGCCGAAGGTGCTCCGGAGGGGGATACTCCGATGCTTAAGTTAGCATGAATTTTGGAGCAACAGAATGGAGAAGATTGAGAGAGGGTAGCGCGGAGAAGGAATAGAGCACTTCACCTTGAGCGGAGGTCCCCCGAGCGCCTTTAATAGACACGAATACTGCCAAATTCCGTTAGGGGACAGGCTGAAAAGCCTCGATTTGCCCCTAGGAGAATCAAAGTGACGGCCAGGTAGCACAAGGGCATGGCCATGTCGTGGAATCCGTTACAACAGAATTCTGGTACTGGTTGGGAAGGAGCTTCTGGAGCCTTCGAGCAATTCCGAGAAGAGCCACGGGTCGGTCGGACTCAGTTGGGCCTGTCGTCCGGCCGACAGGGAGTACTCGCCAAAGAGGCTTGAAGAAGCCATCCGGTAGACAATGAAAGAAGCCTCGGAAGCTTCCAAGACTATGGCAGGCCGGTCGGACCTAGCGTGGGTGAATTGCCCGGCCGGCCGTGGGTCCGCCAGGAGCTCAGAGGAAGCCCAAGTGAGCAGCGGAAAGGGAAAGGCCTTCGAAGACCCTGAGAGACCCTCCCTCAAAGGAGTAAGCTGTACCTTGGCTGGAGAGGAATTCCTTCATGTTGGTCGGCCTTCCAATCAGTCGGCCTATCGGGCCCTGGTGGGGGAATCAGCTAGGGTCCCTGCGAGAGTCGATCAGTGGGACCTCGAAGGAGGTGGGTCGTTAGGACCACTCCTACGGGCCAACCGGTCAGAATCCTTAACCGGCCCAACCCAGGATCTGCCGGATGGGTACAACAGGTGTCCCCCCTGCTTCTGGGCTTTGAGGAGGTACGTGACTTCAAAGGGCAGGAGCACTATTTTTGCACAAATCGCATCCGTCCAGGCCCGATCCGGTATCATTGAGACGGATTGCCTCGAATCTCCCACGATCGGCCTCTTGGATAGATGTCAGCCTCGTATTGGGACGCAGGAATTGTAGTTAATACGGAGAGGGTGCCATGATGAAGGGTTAGGCTGACACGCATAATGGCGAAGACGGAGGGACGTGCCGCACCACGTGGCGGCATCCGAGCGATCGACGTCACTTCCCAGGCGGTCTTCGCATCGTCGATCCGGCCTTCACGCGGATCGCCGCCTATCCATTGGGGTCGATCTGTCGCTTCGATCTCTGAGGCGTGGGCGATCACGTCTTCCGATGGGACGGTTGGGGCGTCCATGAGTGAACGGCGGTGCCCCTCCAGGGGCCTATAAAAGGAGGGGCAAAGCATCCTGAGGGGATTTTTTCCACTGCGCCTGCGCTCTGTGAGAGAGATAGTCTCCTCTTCTTCAACCGCAAAACCCAGCCTCTTGGAGTTCAACTTCATGTTAGTCTCCCAGTCTTCCTTCACCTTTAGCTTTAATGGCGTCCAGTAGTGGAGGTCCGGTCCGTAGACCTAGGCAGCCAGGGCCGAGTGAGATCTCGTCGACCATGACCCGGGAACGGGTCGAGAACCTTAGGGCCGTGTACGGCATTCCCTTTACTTTGCACCTTATGCTCCTAGGCCGAGAGGGAAGAGTGAACGTGCCCCTGGGACCGGGGACCCTCCCAATGTACGAATCCCATATCAAGGGTGGCTTAAGATTTCCTTTACACCCCTGAAATCTTCAATTTTTATAGGATAACCCCGGCGCAGCTAACCCCGAACAGCATTCGGGCGATATGATGCTTCATTGTATTATGTCATAGGGCCGAACTAGAACACAGGCTGTCCCTCTTTGACAATTTCTTTCTCTTGAAAAGGGATTTTAGGAGCCGGGAATGGTGGATGTTCAGTCCCCGTCCCGATCGAAAGATTATGAAGTGCCTCCCATCGGTCGTGCATGGATGGAAGGCCCGATTTTTTCTCGTGAGCAGTCTCCAACCCTGGAGGTTCAAGCCCTTGTAGAGGGAGCCGTGGCCAAGACTCCGCGAGGGGAGGTCCATCCTGAGAGCCGACCAGGCCAAGTTCAACGAGATCAATGAAGCTGGCCTGACCACGGCATTTGAATTGTTGAGAGAGGATGGCCTTCATCAGGCGGGTATCAGCCCTCAAGAAATTTTAGGCAAGGGCCGACCTCTTCTTCTGCAACTTGTTTTCTTAGATCTAACGCTTCTTTCCCTTCTGCTCACTTTGACCTCTCTGCCACAGGAGGGAGGATGACGAGGATCAACAAGGCCAAGGTCATACAGCGGGCGGTGTGGAAGAGGGCCGTTCCAGAATTGACCATAATGCCAGCTGCCGAGCGACAGAAGAAGAGGCGGGAGGAGGAACGGCCCGCACCGGTCGTGGACGTAGATTCTGTTGACGACGATACCCCCCTCACAGAGGTGTTGACAAGGAAGACACTAGGGTCTTCAACTCCCGCCGGGGGGTCGGCTACCCAACTAGGGCAGGGACAGCCGGAGACATCTGGTACAGCAGCAACGTCAGTCCCTTCGCCCGTCGGTCCTAGGGAGACGGTTCCCTTGGCGGATAAGGGAAAGGAGACGGCCGTAGGAGGAGCGGCCGAAGACGAGGCGGCTGACAAGGAGTCTGACGAAGAAATTCGTCAGGAGGCGTTCCAGCACTGGCACGCCCTGGACCACCCCCGGAGAGCTCGGAGCCTGCTTAGGGGGGTGATGATCGACGCCAATTGGGAAGTGTCAATTCAGAGAAATCTGATTGACATGGCTGTAGAGTCCTACCGCGATCTCATGAGGGTAAGACACCTAGCTTGTTTCCTTGCACCTTTTCCTTCTTCGATGCGGCACTAACTTAACTTTGTTCTTGCAGCTTCTCCATGGCATCTCTTTGATGGAAATAGGGGCTGGTCAGTTAGTACGACGATCGGATGCGCCTGGAAATAGGGCCGAAGGCACTTTGCTGCTATGACCAATGAGTAGACCAGTTTTTGAACTCTAGGGTACCTTATCTCGGCGTCATGGAGGACCTTACTGATGTAGTAGACAAGTTTCAGCTGGCTATCTTCCCCCATCCGCACGAGGACAGCGCTGACAGCCTCATTAGAGGCCGACAAGTACAGGTACAACACTTCTCCCTCCGTTGGTTTAGCCAAGAGTGGAGGGTTCTTCAAGTAGTCCTTCAGGGCTTCGAAGGCCGATCGACACTCGTCGGTCTATTGAAAACGGTCCGACCGGCGCAAAGTCTTGAAGAATGGTAAAGACTTTTCAACCGACTGGGAGATAAAACGGCTACGAGAGGCAATGCGACCCGTGAGTTCTTGCACCTGCTTTTTACTAGTCAGGTGCGCCATGTCCATGATAGCCTTAATTTTCTTGGGATTGACCTCAATATCCCTTTGAGTGACTAGGAAACCCAGGAACCTCCCGGAAGTCACCCCAAATACATACTTGGAAGGATTTAACTTCATCCGATGGCGTCTTAGAGCGTCAAAGGATTCCTGCAAGTCCCTGATGTGGTTGGCCTTGCGGAGGCTCTTAACAATCATATCATCAACGTAGGCCTCCATATTCCTCCCGAGTTGTCCTTCAAAGACTCGGTTGATCAGCCGTTGGAAAGTGGCACCCACATTCTTCAGGATGAAAGGCATTGTCCTATAACAATACAGCCCTCTATCTATGACAAAGGGTGTCTTCTCCTCGTCTTCGGGGTGCATCCTGATATGGTTGTACCCGGAGAAGGCGTCCATGAAGCTCAAGAGCTGGTGGCCAGCCGTAGCATCCACCAGCTAATCCACACAGATCCTCCACTTTCCACTGGCCTTCTTCACCATGATGACAATGGCCAGCCACTCTGGGTAATGGGATTCTCTAATGAAGCCGGCATCAAAGAGCTTCTTTACTTCTTCTTCGATGGCCTTCTGCCTTTCAGCGGCGAAACTCCTCTTCTTCTGTCAAACGGGTCTATATGTTGGGTCCACCCTAAGCTGATGAGTGATGACGTCCGGCGGTATGCCTGGCATGTCTGAAGCCAACCAGGCGAAGACATCAGCATTACTTCTCAAGAAATCAACCAGCTCCTGTCTGGCCCCTTCACTCAGTGTGCTCCCGATTTGGAGGACTTTAGTGGGGTCGTCCTCCTTAAGGGGAACAAACACAACCTTCTCAACGGGCTGGCCGCGGTCGTCGGCTTCGTCTCTATGATCAAGTTGTTCAAGTATGGGCTGCCCATCCAACTGCTTGTCATGTATGGCCAGACATTGTCTAGCCATCCTACGATCTCCTCTCATTTCTCCGACCCCGTTACGAGTCAGGAACTTCGCCAGCAAATGATAAGTGGATACAATGGCCCGGAACCTATTGAGAGCCGGTCGACCTAAAATGGCGTTGTACGCCGAGGTCGTACGAACGACCACGAAATTGATGGGGAAAGTCCGCTGGTAAGGCTCCGTCCCGAGGGTCACGGGTAAAGTGATCTCTCCTTCTACCCCAACGGGGTTTCTACCAAAGCCCGTGAGTGGCATCAGGGATTCCCGTAGCCTTGATCTAGACAAGTTCATTCGGACAAAGGCGTCATACAGCAAAACTTCCGCACAGCTTCCATTATCAATGAGGACACGTTTTACATCATAGTTGGTAATGATTGCCGACACAACTACAGGGTCATCTCTTGGAAGACGAGGCTCCAAAAGGTCTTCGTCAGAGAAACTGATGACACCGGAACCCCTGGACCTCTTTACGATGTCTTGGTCCCCTTCGCGCCCCCAGTCGGATCGCCGATGCAGCATGCCAACGCCCCATCTGTCGAACGTTGGTTGGGGAGCTCGGCCTCCTCCGGAGGGTTTCTGATGGTCGAGGCTTCGGCTCGGTTCCGGCGGGGTCGGACATACTTGCCTAGGTACCCCCTTCTAATGAGGTCCTTGATGGCGTCCTTCAGCTAGAGGCACTCTTCGGTGTCGTGCCCATGGTCCCTATGGAACCGACAGTACTTGTCTTATTCCTGGCAGCAGGGGGCCCTCATCGGCCGAGGCCTTTGGAAATAGGCCTCATTCTCGATCTCCATGAGGATTTTCTCCCTCGGGAGGGAGAGGGGCGCATAGGTCTCAAACCTTTTGAAGAAGTCCCTCGGCTTCGGGCTTCGACGTCGAGTGGGTCGGCTGTCATCGCCGAGAGGTCGGACTGCAGGGGCTTTATCGCTCCGCTTCTTGGGGGATGACCTCCCCTCAGCCTGGTGTCGACTCGCCATCCCCTCCCCTCAGCCTGGTGTCGACTCGCCGACTGCTCCTCTACCTGGGCGTATTTGTGCGCCCTAGCCAACAGCTCGGTATAGTCCATCGGAAACTTCTTGTCCAGGAAGAACGTGAGCCTAGACGAGCGGAGCCCTCTCTTGAAGGCCGACATTGCCACCGCCTCATTCAAGTTTGGGACTTCCATGGCCGTTGAATTGAAGCGGGCCATGTAGTTCCGAAGAGTTTCCCCCTCCTTCTGGAGTATGAGGAAGAGGCAGTCGGTATTCTTCGGGGTCCGACTGCATGTCCTGAAATGAGAAAGAAAAGGTTCTCAAGCTGAGAAAAAGATCGGATCATACCTGATCGATGGCCGTAAACCACATCCGGACGGCCCTCTTCAGAGTTGCCGGGAAGGCGATGCAATGAAGGGCGTCGAAGACGCCCTGTACCATCATATGGGCCTTATAGGTACCCAGATGATCTAGTGGGTCGGTGGTACCGTCGTAGGGGTCCACCTGAGAAATTTTAAAGTGCCGGGAAATGAGCTCCCACAAGATCTCAGCGGAAAAAGGTGGGCGGGTGTCGAACGCCTACCCCCCCTCGACTTTCTAGTGCTCGATGATCTCAGCCATGCGCTCTTCCATGCGCATGATTTTACTACCATAGTCATGCGGATCCTCGGCAAGGGGCCGACCGTTGAGGGCGGAGTCAGCGAAAGGGGAAGCCGACCTCGCCCTCTTCCCGCTAGCGTGAGCCTCCAAGGACCTTCGGGGCTCCGGAGTGGCGTGGGAAGGTGGGGGCACCTCCGGTTGCTGACTCCCCTGACGGCCGGTTGGTGATTGATGCAAGACGCCGAAGGTGGCTGTCGCCGGTCGTCGGCCGCTTCCTGGAAATGCTAGACCGCTGAAGTAAGCGTCTCGATGCGGTTCACCAGCATGTAGAATTGCTGCAACCCGAGAGTAATGGTGGGCTCAGTGGCAGCAACTGTGTCGTCTTACCGGCGAGGCGTTTCAGTCCTGTGATGAGAATGTCCTTCTCTGGCGGAGATACTTCGTGCTCTTCCCCTCGCCATTGCTAAATTTTCTCAGTCAATCTCTCCTTTTAGAGTAGAGAGCAGAACGAAGGTTCAAGGGCCTCCCTTCCTCTAGCGCCAATCTGTTGCCGCGCCTCCACCCGGACCGAGCTCGTTTGCTGTATTGGAGAGCTCCTCCGCCGGTCGACCTGCACAAGATCCCCTGGGCACCGAAGGTGCTCCGGCGGGGGACACTCCGATGCTTAAGTTAGCATGGGTTTTGGAGCAACAGAATAGAGAAGATTGAGAGAGGGTAGCGCGAAGAAGGAACAAAGCACTTTACCTAGAGCGGAGGTCCCCCGGACGCCTTTAATAGACACGAACACTGCCAAATTCCATTAAGGGACGGCTGAAAAGCCTCGATTTGCCCCTAGGAGAATCAGAGTGATGGCCAGGTGGCACAAGGACGTGGCTACGTCGTGGAATCCGTTACAACAGAATTCTGGTACTGGTTGGGAAGGAGCTTCTAGAGCCTTCAAGCAATTCCGAGAATAGCCACGGGTCGGTCGGACTCAGCTAGGCCTGTCGTCCGGACTATGGCAAGCCGATCGGACCTAGCATGGGTGAATCGCCCGACCGGCCGCGGGTCCGCCAGGAGCTCAAAGGAAGCCTAAGTGACCCGCGGAAAGGGAGAGGCCTTCGAAGACCCCGAGAGACCCTCCCTCAGAGGGGTCAGCCGTACCTTGGCTGGAGAGGAATTCCTTCATGTTGGTCGGCCTTCCAATCAGTCGGCCTATTAGGCCCTCGTGGGGGAATCAGCTAAGATCCCCGCGAGAGTCGATCGGTGGGACCTCGAAGGAGGTGGGTCGTTAGGACCACTCCCCCTACAAGCCAGCCGGTCAGAATCCTTAACCGGCCCAACCCAGGATCGACCGGATGGGTACAACAGGGGCATTTGCATAACTTGTTTTCTCCTAATTAATATAAATCAAGAAGTTCTTAAGGGCTTAGAGAACTTTCCACACTCTCAACATGGTATCAGAGCGACCCTATGCCCTCTCTCTCCCATTTGCCTCTGCTTCTCTACATCACCGCCTTCCCTTTTGCTCCTTCATATCAGCGAAGAGAAGAAACCCTTACCACAAGACAAGGAAAAGGGAAAACATATCACTTTCCATGTGACATACCTGTCTCGAAACCCTTCGTGTCACCTTTGATCGATTAATCAAGAGGCAAGGCTGCTCTAGCAACTACTGCTCAAGGTCAAATCCCTTTATTCTGACATTCTCCTACTACCCTCTCTCTTCTCTTGCTATAATCGGTAGCAATCTCTAACCCTCATCAAATATGGTTTTTTGGTCACTGTCTGGACTGATTTCTCCCTAATTTATGAGTATTTCGGAGTTTTTGTTGCATCTTTAGGCTGCTATCCATCTAGGAAACAAAGTACTTGTTTAAAGATCCCATCTTCAAGCTATGTTCTTGCTGTTCTTTTGCCCCAATTCCAGCAGTTCATCTATTTGGCTGATAGTTGCTGCTGTTGCCTATTTCTTCTCTGCCACTGCCTATTCTCATAGTTGCCGTCCACTTGGTGCGAGATAGGCTTTCTACTGCCTTCTTGTGTGCTACCTCTTTTATTAATTTATAATTGACAGAAATCAATCTTCTACTCCACTTTTGATCAAGTTCTCAAGAACTTGATCGGTACCACCGTCAAGTTAGATGGTGCTAACTATCTTATCTAGGTTCAATCTTTTAAGATTTTCTTGGATGCTCAACAAAAACTAGAGCATATCACATCAGGGCCACCAGCCATTACTAATCCCTCTTATAAATGATGACTCACCAATGATTATTGTGTATGTGCATGGCTGATCAATAGTATGGAGACCTCTGTCCCCCAGTGTCGTGCTTTTTGACTCTGCCAAAAAATCTAGGATTCTCTACATGATTTGTAAAGTAACGAGAAGAATATCTCTCGAGTTTTTGAACTTTATGAGAAGTTGTTTTCGTTAAATCAAGGTGATAAACAATTACTGATTACTATACAGAGCTCCGTTCTCTTATTAATAAACTTGATGTTCGTCAGCCTCTTATTATGGATATACAACTAAAGGAGTATCATAAAGTCTTAGCTGTTGCAAAGTTTTTATCTAGCCTATATCCGAAGTTGGCCAACTAGATGCATGGCCTTATCTGGTACTGATTCAGTTCCATCTTTATCTTCAACTTTTAATCGAGCACTCCGAGTTTCTTTGGATACATCAACTCCTACTCCCGAGGCTTTGGCCTTCATTATAGGCACTCGTGGCCATGGCCGTGGTCGTGGACGTGACCATGGATGTGATTCCGAGCATGGCCATGGTGGTGGTCAGTCTTTCTCTAATAAAGGCCTACACACATGCTCTCATTATGGATACAACAATCATACTGTGAATCATTGCTAGGAGAAACATAATAAGCCGAATTGGGCTCACTTGGCCTCGACTACTACTGAGACTGATTCTTCTACACAGAATAGTGTTGCCTCTCCTGGATTTGTTCAGATTTCCCAAGCTAAGTATGAGCATTTCCTCCAGTCTCAAGGGGCGACATCTACTTCTACTGCTACTTATGTGGTTGTTTCAAGTACTAGTGTTTTGTTGCTCCCTCTGGTAGTCCATGAATTCTAGATTCAAGAACCTCCAACCATATGACAGGTATAAAATCCCAATTCTCTTCCTTTTTGTCTATTGTCTCTACTCTGTTTATTACTCCTATAGATGGATCTTATTGTCTTGTCAAGGAAACAGGAACTTTCAATTTCATCCAGCCTATCTCTGTCTAATGCATTTTATATTCCTAATTTTCTCGTTAGTCTTCTATCCATTAGCCACTTACTAAATCCCAGAATTGCTCTATAACTTTCTTTCCTACTTATGTTTTTCAAGACCTGCAAATTGAGAAGAGGATTAGTTTGGACAGTGAGCATGGCAGATTAAACTTTCTAGGTGGCAGATTAAACTTTCTAGGTGATGAGACTATACCCCATAGCTTGGCACTATCTACCTCTGAGTCCCCTCTTCTCTGGCACTATCGATTAGGTCATCCCTCTCTTCTGAATATACAAACAATCATCTCGTTCCAGTCATCAATATCATCATTTGAATGTGAATCATATTAACTAAGCAAACATCACCGAGCCTCATTTCCAGCTCGCCAAACTATATATAGTTTTCCCCTTTGAATCAGTACATTCTGACATTTATTATCTTTTTCAAGTTCAGTCAATTCAAGGCTTTCGTTATTGTATTAATTTTATTGATGATTATACTCATGTCATCTAGGTCAATATATTGAAGACTGAGGTCAAGTTCCTAATATTATACTCATATTCTTTAATAAAATAAAAATCAGTTTTTCATCTATATTCTATCCTATGCACTAATAATGTCCTAGAATTTGTTCAAGTGCATACTTCCTTTGTGGAATGCTTTCTACTGATTCAGTTCCATCTTTATCTTCAACTTTTAATCGAGCACTCCGAGTTTCTTTGGATACATCAACTCCTACTCCCGAGGCTTTGGCCTTCATTATAGGCACTCGTGGCCATGGCCGTGGTCGTGGACGTGACCATGGATGTGATTCCGAGCATGGCCATGGTGGTGGTCAGTCTTTCTCTAATAAAGGCCTACACACATGCTCTCATTATGGATACAACAATCATACTGTGAATCATTGCTAGGAGAAACATAATAAGCCGAATTGGCTCACTTGGCCTCGACTACTACTGAGACTGATTCTTCTACACAGAATAGTGTTGCCTCTCCTGGATTTGTTCAGATTTCCCAAGCTAAGTATGAGCATTTCCTCCAGTCTCAAGGGGCGACGTCTACTTCTACTGCTACTTATGTGGTTGTTTCAAGTACTAGTGTTTTGTTGCTCCCTCTGGTAGTCCATGAATTCTAGATTCAAGAACCTCCAACCATATGACAGGTATAAAATCCCAATTCTCTTCCTTTTTGTCTATTGTCTCTACTCTGTTTATTACTCCTATAGATGGATCTTATTGTCTTGTCAAGGAAACAGGAACTTTCAATTTCATCCAGCCTATCTCTGTCTAATGCATTTTATATTCCTAATTTTCTCGTTAGTCTTCTATCCATTAGCCAACTTACTAAATCCCAGAATTGCTCTATAACTTTCTTTCCTACTTATGTTTTTCAAGACCTGCAAATTGAGAAGAGGATTAGTTTGGACAGTGAGCATGGCAGATTAAACTTTCTAGGTGGCAGATTAAACTTTCTAGGTGATGAGACTATACCCCATAGCTTGGCACTATCTACCTCTGAGTCCCCTCTTCTCTGGCACTATCGATTAGGTCATCCCTCTCTTCTGAATATACAAACAATCATCTCGTTCCAGTCATCAATATCATCATTTGAATGTGAATCATATTAACTAAGCAAACATCACCGAGCCTCATTTCCAGCTCGCCAAACTATATATAGTTTTCCCCTTTTGAATCAGTACATTCTGACATTTATTATCTTTTTCAAGTTCAGTCAATTCAAGGCTTTCGTTATTGTATTAATTTTATTGATGATTATACTCATGTCATCTAGGTCAATATATTGAAAGACTGAGGTCAAGTTCCTAATATTATACTCATATTCTTTAATAAAATAAAAAATCAGTTTTTCATCTATATTCATATCCTATGCACTAATAATGTCCTAGAATTTGTTCAAGTGCATACTTCCTTTGTGGAATGCTTTTCTAGATACATGCTTAAAGAAATTTATATATTGTCATCTCGCAGCCATAAGGTATCCTCCTTTTTAAAGATTTACAATATTAGCATATCCATATATCTAATATTTATGTCCATATTTATAACTACTACTAGCAGAAAGTATCAGAAATATCCTTGTTATTTTTTGTAAAAAAGATAATGGTAGCTAGATATAGATAAAATAATGCTACATAGTTGGACATCTCTTTTATGTCACAAATTTAATCCTGCTAAATTATTTAATTATTGTGGCAATTATTTACATTGGAATCAAGGCTTTAAATCCTGTAGAACAGAGTGTCCAGGTATCTCCATGGAATAGGATGCCCTATTGTCCCGTCCTGGCAGCGATTTTGATCATACATCATGGTAAATATCCTCCATCTCTCACTCCTTTTCCTTCTTTCCTTTTTTTTCTTTCTTTTCTTCTACTTTCCTTTCTTTATTTCCTTTTTCTTTAATTTTCTTATCCCTTCTTTTCTTTTGCTCCTCCCTTCTTTTTTTTTCATTTTTCTTCTTCTTTCCTTTCACTTTTTCTTGTATTCATCTGCTTTTCTTTCTTCTTTCACCTCTTCCATGGACAGGTTTTGGAGTCTCGACTCTATCTCAGTCCCGTTTTCTAACAAGAATAGGATGCAACAACTGATGCACCCCTCATCCCACCTAGACAAAAAAATCTTGGCTGGAACATATTTGTTCCTTTTTGAGTAACAAGTTTACTATAAGAAATTCAGTTAAAATACAAAACCAAAATGGATGGAGAAACAAAAAGCCATGATTCAAGATGCTGATCAAATGTGGCGGTATAAGATCTAATATACCAACATGGTGAGGAAAACATGGTTCCTAATTCCTATACAAATTGGTCTGACCCAATTCATATTGCTTGGTATAGACCAATACCAAGTTATTTCTGACCAGTTTCATCTACTTCCAATTGGTTCCAAGGGCCTTAAATACATTTTTTCTCCGTATGTTTTGCCTTAAAAGAGAGAGAGTGGGAAAATGCGAGGATGAAGCCAGGTCTATTGTACCGACCCATACTATCTCATATCAACTATATCGTATATACTGATAAGGTACTAGCAAGAATCATGATAACAAGGTTTGCTTTGGTATGTGAGACAAACTGATCAATACCTATCAATATCGAGCAAAACTGCCCTGTACTGCCCGATTTTGGGTGGTACCATGGCTTGGAGTGAGAAAAAACATGGTTGGAAGCCTCTCTCAATATGGCATACCACACTGTACCTATCATGCTGTATTGATACAATGCTTGGTATCAGTTTTGTGGACCTTGGGGCACAGGATTCAGCCACTTGAAGTGCAAACATGCACGAAAGAAGTCTAGAATTGCTTCTAAGAAGGTATATACTCTCCCTTTCATTTTTGGCCATAAGAATGGCTAAAATACAAAAAAAGGGACAAATCATGCCATTTTTTTTGGCATGATTCTTGATGTGTTGTAGGTCTATCATTGATCTACACATCCATGTACCTTTTCAGAAGCATTTTTCTTGAATTTTGACAATTTTCGAATGAAGAATAATTAAAACTAAAAAAAATAAAAACATCTCTTTGGAAAAGATAGCATGCTAGAGCTGTGTATATGCACGCTTTACCCTTTTCTTTTGCAGCAATTGCACTATTTTTGTGCATGTTTCGAGCCACCTAAAGAGCAAAATTAGCACAGTTTTAGAATTAACCATTCAAAACATCTTTTTGGGTTGGAGAAAATATATGTAGTACTCCTCACCTGTTGGTACATAACCCTTATAGATTTAAATTTTCAGAATTTCTGTTTATTTCAAGATTTATGATTTAGAGTTTTAACTAAATTAGTTAACATTTAAAAAAAAACTAACAAACAATCTGGCAGCATTTATAGATAATTAGAAATTATTTTCAGAGGTAGCTAGCATATACTTGTCATAGTTATGCAGAATTGCAAATTATCACTATTATTAGCTTATAATAACAAAATTGTGAATTAATTTAGAAATATCTAAACAGATTAAATGCAACAAAAAATATGAAGCCATCTTCATGTTATGATTGATAAATGGTGTTCAATTTAAAACCATTGTTGTTTTCTTTATTGTTTCACACAGGATTTTGGTATCGTCTTGAACCGCCTGGCTTGAGGCATACCAAGCCGATTTTAAATCCGATCGAACCATTTCAAAGCGGACATTGACCCAAATCAGTTAGGATTAATTAATTGAGTCTAACTCAATTAAATTAAATCTAATTAATTTAATTAACATTTAATCTATAATCAATTAATTGTAACATTTACAATTAGGTCAAACAATTAGGTCAATTGATTTGCTGATTGATTATTAGAGCTCCTAATGTGTGTGACCCTCAGGTCCTATCCTGTCTTGGTAATGAGACATGCTATAATCTCTATTATACATCTCGAAACTCCTTTCGATGGACTGAAACAATTTCAGCTCAACCCTAATTAGGATCATCGATCTGAGAATGATCCTAACAGGCTCTCATAATCCACCAGTGACACCTAGCAGTATATAGTGGCAACCCAGCATAATAAGATTGGAACTCTTAGATGTAGTTACCATGTGATTCGGTTCCTTGATCAAAATCCTGACATAAGTTGTGTTACGGATACTTGTCAAACCCATCGGTCATATGCTTAACCTAATTGACTCAAGTCCAATCGTGATACTAATAAAAACACTTTTCATTATCACCCTACTATGGCCATAGATTTCTGGACTTTAGTCTCATTAAGCTTGCATAGGATTATTCCTTACTACTAAGGCTGATAGATCCCTACAAGTGAACACCCTACTTCTACAATAAACTTACTATAGCCAACAAACACTGCAAGGTCCTGTATGGATAAGAACCATGTGATTGTGCTGTCAAACTACAGCAACCTGTATTGTGGTAGCCAAGACAACTCTAGGTCAATGAACTATTCACACAACTACAGCATCAGGAAATTATCGACGAGAGAGTAGTCATCCATATATAACTTCCTTACTGGTCACGCTCAATACCGTTGAACCTTCCTTGATCTCTATTAACTACCTGCACTATCACTCCAGTATCACCACACTGTAGGTCAAAAACTCATCTATCTTAAAAGGGAAGTGATCTGTGCACCAATTTTAACGGATCAATCACCGTCCTCTGTGATATTCTAACAATCGGGTGCCTTTAGGAATTAATCTATAAAGACACATGTCTCAGATTCTCAACTCTTGAGAATATGTGTCATTGTCCATTAACTCCATGGATGATTCATAGACACAATAATATGAATGAAACTAATGCTTTTTTAATAAGAAGAAAAATTAAATACAAAGTTCATGCCCTAAAATTAAAATGTGTCAGGCCAACATGGCTTTCAGGACATACATCTAACATTGCTGACCGGTACGGATCCGGTACCAGTTCAGCGATCCTTGGTTTCACATCATACCACATTAGGCCCTAATTATAGGGATATTAGATGTTCCGGGGCCTCAATCTCTGAAAAGCCATTAAAACTAAAAAAGCTGTAAAAATTAAGAACCCATACAAAAGAACCCAAGAAACACAAAAATATATCTAGCATACCAACCAGTAATAGACAGGCACAATCTGTCATCCTGTGGTGGTACAACACCTTCCTGACACATGGCAATAACCAAAAATCATAGTTTATATATGACATGCCATATTGGACAATTAACAACCATTTCCAGAAAGCAATGAATCAAGATGTCATTGGGAATTGCTGCATATATTTCAAAAATTTTTAAGATATTTGTCAAGAAAATAACATCCACATTTGATTTCATATCAGTATGCAAAATAAAGTTTTTATAACAAAAAAATTGAACAAATATAATGGAAATTGACTGCAAATCAGAAATATGATGATTAAGAAGCTGCCTTATTACAAATAAAACTAAAAGCATATTAATAGATAAATAACAAACATTGCAAGAAATTGTGATGACAAGAAGATACCGTGAAATGGGGACGAAATAATGAGTGAGGTGCTATCAGCAGCAACCTGACATGTTTCAACCATAGCAATGCTAGGAATGACCTACAACAGTGTTAAACATGTCAACAATCAGTAGTAAACATTTCGATTTGCCCAGAAACTGAAGTATCCACAACTACATCCCGAGAAATAATATTTGACTGGAACTAAACCAGAATACTAGAGCAGCAGAGAAGCTTCATGCACACACTTTACATTCTTACAAGAATAAACTAGATAGACATGCACATGCAGGCAGACAAAAATATACAATTGTACGACTTTACACATATCCATGTCCACACCATGATTTGTAGTAGCAGTTTCAGTACCATAAGAGTAACATGCTGGTATAGTTTAGGGACATGTCAGTTCATGGTACCAGCACTTAGTCAACCCAAGACCCAGTATTGGTTCATACCAATGTGGAATGGTATACCTGGTAGGAGCGGTACAATATGGCACAAGGAACCATATATTATATATCCTTATATACATATGCATGCATGCATGGTTATTTATGTATTACATATGTATATCAGTACAAAAATATACAAACACAATTTTATTAAGGTCTGTTGTCTCGGTACCGGATCCCATACCGGTACGATCCTATTACAGTCTTGGTACGCGGTTCAGTACAATACAAAATGGTGTACCGAGTTACAGTATGGTATGAGACATTGTAGTAGTACAAGACTGGTACAGTATGGTATTGATCGTGCCGGGCAATTTGGTCTGGTACGGCATTCCATGGTTTTACATGTACGTATAATCATGTCAATATTTACTGGCATGAACCCTACATATTGCCTATGCTAACAATAATCTTTTGACATTTTTATTTGTAACTAATACTGATTCAGTACATACTGGCACATCATTAATTTGCAGTTGTGCAATTATGCACCAGAACATGGTATGCATGCAGTTCATAGACACATGACAGCATCAAATAATTACTTGATGCATACCCAGATCTCAAGATATACATAAACAAATATTTTAACTCGACATTGTATGAAAAATCAAATTACTTCCGCAATAAGTATAAAAGGGTAAGGAATCATGACCAAAACTCTAACAAATCAAGCAACAAAATCATGTTCATCTTACCTGACCAAGAAATATCGCTTCTTCCAGTTGATAGGCAAGTTTCAAACATAAGTTGGTTGACAAACCAGAAAGCAATGTCATAGACAGAGGGTAAGTTTCACGCAACATCATCATCCTATCATTAGACTGTAAATTAGGTCCCTGTAAAATTTCTGTGTGTCCAGCTGATGTAAACCAGTTCATCACTGCATCACAAGCAGGCTGGGCCATAGTAAATGAAAGAACCCAAAACATCCCCATTGATCTTTCATCCAAGTTCATAAAATCCATCGTACGCTCTCCTGAAGCTAAAAATTAAGAAAACAAATGCATGATATAGAAGTAAACTTTTCTGCAAAGTCCAGGAAACCTAGTTGAACAATTCTAAAGTTCAAAATCACTAGGCACTGGACTGGCAGTTGAAATGATTGGATCAAGAAATAAAGGCTGTATCAAAAGAACTGGTAATTATTTAGATTAAAAATGCAAGTATATTGCTCTATTTGATAACAGATGCATGGATTTACTGTTGAATTAAGAGCACAGAAATTAATAAGATGGCATATTGAAACATTAAGTCTTTAAATGGGATATCTAAGAAAGAGCTTTTAACCTTGACAGATCGAGAACACCTTCAACCTATACAGCGCAGGCAATGATATTTTCATATCTCAACCATACCATACCATATCGACACTTTGTCACATGCTACAACAATGATATCAACACGGCATCATCCAAATTGGAAAACCACGAGTACAAAAGTCGGGATGCATCATGTCTCATACAATACCTATAATACCAGTACATGAACAATATGAGGGCATACCACAAGATCTGAGACCTTCAGAATTATTAATTGTCATGTCCATGTCATGCTTGTGTTAATTTCTGACTTTTTAATGAATAACCTTTCACATGTGCTGTAAAGTTATGTAACAGAAATAATTATAAAGAACTGTTCTCATTATAAAAAAAAAAGGAAAAACCTATATAGGAATTTCAGATGTCCTCATTCAGTTAGAATCAGGATGTTTATGAATTGCTCATACAAGCCATATTGGACATACATGTTCTGAAGGGAGGTCCGAAAAAGCTTTATGGTTCAACTCACATAACATAATTTGCATTTTCTGACAAAAGAAATTTACTTGATTTACTTAAGAATGTCTTATAAAAAAAGCTACCAGAAATTGTACATCTAGTAGCCTGTTGGTTGACAGGTTTGTGCACCAGCAACAATACACCATATAAAGTTATCTTGCAAGATTCAAAGAATCAAAAGGAATTAATTTTGCCAAATAAGTAGATTTCAAGCCAAACCTAATGCAATTACCTTTCGTCACTTGCTTCCACCACTCATCTATTTGCTTTCCTTTCTGAAGCTGATCATTGTTGAGATACTCTCTAATAGAAGCATTGAAAGACCAAATGCGCAAGGTTTGGCTACTACTGATAAAGTCTAAAAGAATACTTTGAGCATTGACATTGTTTGCATCAAAATTTTTATCTTCTTTATGAAATGAAATGATCTTTTTTGTAGTCTCCACCTGACAAAAGCAGAAAATAAGGCATGTAGAAGCAATATATATATACATACATATATATATATATATATATATATATATTGGGAAAGAAAATGAGCATTAAAGTTATGAAAAAAATGCTCACAACAAATATGAAGTCAATTAGATTAGTGGCTCTTTCTCCAATAGTGAAAAAGTACAAAAGCACATTAATTTATGAATATGCACCAGGAACCACCTTCTTTGGGTCTGAGCATAAAGTGTTCATGACAATCTCAATACGAATAATCTGTGCAAGCAGCCAAGTCACATGATTACTCCGAAGAATCTGTTGGTCACCTTTTGTAATTCGAGAGGCAAGTTTATTAACAAAATCGAGAAAATCAATACATCCACTCTTCATGAGAAAGAAAAATATGTCTGCAAATATAAGCCACTCCTGCCAGAACTGTGTTTCTGCAAAAGTAGAATGAAACAAACATGCCACTTTATAAGTATGGACATAAGCAGAAAAGGATGTTATAACTTGGGTAAAGAATAAAATTATCACAAGTTGAAAGAGAAAAAAGAAGCAGAGAAAAACTAAGCCCAAAAAATAAAAGTAGAGAATAATATAAGTGTTAGCACAAGAGTGTAGAATAATAGAATTAAGGAATTCAAAGTCAGGTCATAGCTTCACATAAGTACACAGATGCACATCTACCATGCATAAAAACTATATAGCAAATTACAAATCAAATGCAAACTAAAACAAAGGAACAAAACCTAAATGATAATATAGTTCAGATAACAAAATATGCCTGCACCACTGCTTTATACAAATCAATAAATTTTATCCAATACAATGTCAGCACATGTTCAAGATATCACTCCTAGTATTGTACCCCAGAAATAGATAGTGCACATTGACATAGATTTGCAGCAAGAGGCTATCACAGTTTATATGATTCACCAAGTATCTAACATGACAAGACGAGAAATTACAACAAAACATTAACTTAGAAGGCAATAGCCAACAATGATGTAACCAGTGTTGCATGAAAACAGATACAAAAATTGGATTCCTACATGTATCCAAGTATTTGACCCCAGAAGGAGAAAAGGAAGCAGTCCGATAAGAGAATATGTAGAAACTGTAGTTTTGACTAAATAACATATTCATTCTCCAAAATTGTATAAAGAAGACACTAGAAGTTTATTATGGGATTTTAATTTGCATGTTTCTCGTCCAAATCACCCAAGTAACTAAAAGATACAATAGAATTGGTATTTGACAAGGTTATGTAATAGTTAAAATTTTGACCAATCTCTAAAAAGAAAAAAAAATCTCACATCTATGTTTCCAACTTTATTATAGCTGGTTGAATTCATTGCTAAAAGAATGCACTCTAAAGCAATCTCTGGAAGCAGAAAACAAATAATTGACGAATATCCAAGTTGTTTGGTGCATAACCAATTCAGACACATATATGATGCAGGTTTTGGAGCTGCAGACAAGCATGCCAGAAACATAGCATGCAAATGAATGACATGAGAACATATGATCATATGTGGATATTCACCAATCACAAGCGAAAGAAAAAAATGCCCTTGATCCAGGTTTATACATTCAATAAAATTATACTTTAAGGTTTGTGACTTGATATCCGAACATGATATAACATGTCACTTAAAACTCATGGACAAGAATGGATGAAGTAATTAGAACTTTGGAAGGGGAAGTGGATGCTAAAAGTTCCCTGGACCCCTTTTCAGTCTCTTAAGGCATCTCGTGTGAGCACAAATATCACTTGTTTAGTGTCAAAATCATATGAACTGATTTGACTATTAAAAAGAAAAATAAGAATGCAAACAAGCAAAAGAAAAGTAAATATGAATTTATCAAATCAAGCAATAAATAATAGCATTTCTTGTGGAAAAGCAATTTAAAACATTGACAGGCACAGTGGGTTATACCGAACAGTAAAGTCAGGCAACCTAGAAGTTCATTATTACATTTTGTGTGCCTTTGGAAAAATGGAAAAGTTGTAAGACAAAGAACAGTTTAGTTATTAATATAAGCACTGACAAATTACCACAAAAATCTGAGTTATAAGCATGACATATGATCTCGATACCAAAGAAAAAAGGTAGAAGACAACTGGATATATAATGTTGTACAGCATATTGTTGTGAGCTTTATCCAGATACTAAATTGCCGGTTTGCATGCTATCATAGGAGATTATCAGCACCATAAAGGAGTGCATATATCAATTTCATCTGTCAACCTATAGCACCGTGCATCAGCCCCTATCAATGCAGACTGGTATGTAGTGAAACAAGCTTATGTTTCACTTTCCTGTTTCAAATCCATTTTCAACTACCCTGTAAAGCCTTACTTCTACTTGAAATGGCCTAAAGATCTACCCCTTAATTCCTTGTTTCCTTTTCCCCTTCTTTTTTCCTTTTTAATTTAATAGAAACTCTTCTTGACTACATAGAGAAATTGCTACCCAGGAGTAAGGACTTGCAGGACTCTTTCGCTGAAAGCTGCTCGTTACCAGCAGATCAAGAAGGCCACAGAGAGAAGAACAAGAAAGAACCGCAAGCAGGGCAGAATGCTGTGGGAGTGACAAGCCACAAACACTTTTCTGTCACGTATGCTATTCAAAAGAAACCGAGGCAAAAAAGAAGAAAAATGGTTCAAAACACCCAGCAGCAAAATCTGAGTTATAAGCATGACATATGATCTCGATACCAAAGAAAAAAGGTAGAAGACAACTGGATATATAATGTTGTACAGCATATTGTTGTAAGCTTTATCCAGACACTAAATTGCTGGTTTGCATGCTATCATAGGAGATTATCAGCACCATAAAGGAGTGCATATATCAATTTCATCTGTCAACCTATAGCACTGTGCATCAGCCCGTATCAATGCAGACTGGTATGTAGTGAAACAAGCTTATGTTTCACTTTCCTGTTTCAAATCCATTTTCAACTACCCTGTAAAGCCTTACTTCTACTTGAAATGGCCTAAAGATCTACCCCTTAATTCCTTGTTTCCTTTTCCCCTTCTTTTTTCCTTTTTAATTTAGAATCCGATGTCAACTCTCTAAAACAGGCATGATAGTCTAAACCAAAACAAATGTTTGAAAAAGAAAAAGGAGACCTGCAGTATACATCCTCTCCAAGATACCACAAGTACATAAGCCTCCACTTTATTTTTGCTACCAGAGTACAAAAAATGGATGCAGATACTGTAGAAACCCAGAAGTATAGAGGCTCTGAGCTTCAGAAATGCACTCTCCTCTGCAGTTTGAGTTAGGTTATACATCAGAATAGATGCATTGTGAGCTTTATTTTATTGCTGATCTGCAAAACTTGTTTTATATATTTGTTTATGAAGCAATACACTTGAAACTACACAGAAAGCAATGTTAAAAGCAACCAGCTGATATTTTTCAGATGTTTTATGATCCTATGATTCAGTAAATTAGAAAAATAAATAATGTTCACTTGTTTGTTTTTTTCTTTTGAAACAACACATTTTCTTGTTCAAAAATCATCAAAACATCAGGATAAGGCAAGAGTCAAAAACCATATTACATCAGCTCTAGCAGACACAACATACAAATATTGTATTCGATAAAATGCAATCCTTCAATTTGCAAACTGAAACCTGATTAGTATGACTCCCACCTTCTATTGTTTAAAAATATAGTTTAATCAAGTATCAATCGGTATTAGTCTCTGTCGTAGTTAAGGCTGAAATTGGGCTCCAGCCATGCCGCCTTCAGATCAGGCTTCAAGCTAGGACCAAAAAAATTTAATCTAGGTTTGGGCTGACTTCAGATGTAGAGCCCATTTGATTTTCTGGTCAGGCTCAAGTATACTATTGGCATGTCCCGAGCCCGAGCCCATTCAAGGTGCACAATTAAGCCCAATTCAAGGCCTAGACCCAGCCCTACTCCTACCTTGTTTCTCCCTTCCCCTCAAATTTCTCCATACCTTGTTTCTCCCTCCCACCCCCCCCCCCGAAAAAAAAAAAAAAAAACACACCTCTCCTCCTATCACGGCACTATCATGTTGCCCTCATGGATGGCGCCTACACCGCTACCTGGAAGAAGGCCAAGAACGTAGGCCCCCCACTCCATCCCCTCCCTTAGATCCCTCCCGCCCTCTTCAGAGCTATCCAAAATCCCAAATAATCCGCAGCAAATGGCAACCCCAAGGAACAACCAGATGAGAAAAAGACCGTCACCCTCGAGCTTTAGAAGAAGTGCTCCAATTTAACCCCAAGGTTGCTGCTTACTGGAAAGATGGCGAGCCAGTCCCCTTCTCATTTCTTCTTCATGCGGACAAGAGTACCAAGGCCATCAATGCAGACAAAGTCAATGGTGAAGTAGAGGCCGAGGCAGCGGGCAAGGTCGTAAAGGTCCTCAATGGCGAGGGCAGTCTAGCAGGTCTCCTCCAGGAC
Source organism: Areca catechu (assembly GCA_021397845.1). Lineage (NCBI taxonomy): Eukaryota > Viridiplantae > Streptophyta > Magnoliopsida > Arecales > Arecaceae > Areca > Areca catechu. The sequence goes on along the minus strand of CM038042.1, from coordinate 38,062,039 downwards.
ATGCTACCAAAAAGACCCACTAGGCCCGAGCAAAGTCATCCATTGAGAGGGAGGAGGGGCCGGGGGTGGGGCGATGGTAGCCTTGGCAGGGTTTTTTTCTTTTTTATTTTTCAAGGAACAAACAGTCGATGAATGAAGATTGGAGTGGGCTAGCCAAATTAGGTTTAGGATGGGCTTGAGCCTAAGACTTTCAAAAACTTCAGGCCTAAGCTAGGCTGAAGCCCGAATAAAAATTTCTATCTGAGCTCCAATACGGGTGTAGCCTGGCACAACCCGGCCCATTTCCAATCCTAATCGCAGTGTTAGGATCGCCAACCTTGACATGGACGTTCGGAACTCAAGAATGGATGCCTCTACTAAGTTTTGTGTAAATTGGAGTTCATTTAGACAGCCAAACGCCAAATTCTAGCAACCTTTCATGTCCTTCCTAGGTGCAGAAATTTTCTACAGACTAGTTCTTCGCGCACCAATTCCTATTCGCACTCCACTTTGACCCTTGACCTTCTAGGATGAGACTCCACGAATTTCAGACAAGAAATCCCCCTTTCCACGTCCTAGAAGCAGTCCAAATCAATCTGGACAATAGCAAAGTTTGAATCCTACTTGGACTAAGATTCCCAACTACATAGAATTTTGCAGAGCAACTTACCGATAATGCTGGGACTTCTGCAGAGGTCCTTTAGGCATGAAATTAAAACTATAACATCAACAGAAAGTGCCCTCCTTGCTGTTTTAATTTTATCCAAAACAGAGTTCTATGAAGAGAGAAACAATCCCGATTACAAGGACCTGTCAGTGCTGATAACAGCACTGAAATCTATTTGGATGTCTTGCTTTCTCTTAGTGTTGCTTCTTGCCACGTGATGTTTCTTGATGGCATGAGGAGAGAGAAAGATAGGAAAGAGAGATGAATTTAGGAAGAATTAGAGATCTCTTGATTCCTTTTCAATAGATTTATATAAGATCCCCTTTTATAGATCAAAGGATTTTCCTAATCCAAATAGGCCTAGACACAAACTAAATCCAACTCTAATTCTTTCAAAGCTAATCCAATTAGGAGAGCACTCACCCAAGCTCATGTACATCCATATCTTGACCCAATCTTACACCCACTTGGACCTAAACCAGATCCAACATTGAACTAGCCCTCTCAAGACCCAAAAACCTGGATCTCGAGCCCGTGGAAGGCCGAACCTCCGCCCTACAACCAAATTGGTCCTAATCCTAAGATCCAAATCGATCCTAGACTCTTGAAATCCTCACCATGACTCCTCTCTTGGCCTTCCAATGCTTGGGAGCACCACATCTATCCCAACAATCTCCACCTTGGTGCCTATAAACCTTGGCTTGCTCCATACGATCTATCTACACGATCCTGCTACCGCTGCACGCTCTGACAGCTTCATGTGCAAATCTCATCGCCAATACTATGCCCTTGACCTCTCTCCCTTGAAGACCACTGAGACATCCACCTCTACCTGAGCTGAAGGTCCTTGCATCTGTGCACCATCCGGTATCTTGTTGGCTCCATTCTCCTTTACACCTGCACCAATCACCGTTTCAGCTTCTCCCGGAAAGACTCAGCTCGCCTGTCCGAGCTCGAACCTATCTCTCTCTCCTGGAGCTCGCCTTGGCCTCCTCATAGGCATCCAGGTCCTCTCTCGATGCAACACATGTATGTGACACCGTCTCCTCAAGGCCGCTCCTCTCCGGTGCCCGCATATCCTGTATCGATCCATGCAGTGCATCACCATCACTGGTGCTAAAATTTGGCACCTTTTCCTGCACCTCTCGATCTCGAGCATGTGTTAAACCTCCCTCCACACGTGGAGGCACTTTTGGACGGTGCTCCACTTGAATCTCGACTCCTCCTGGTGCTCCTACCAAAAGAAAATCAGAAATAGAAGTCAGCTATCAAATGCAACCCTGTTAGACCTCCTGCTGCTTCTCTACTACTGATGCCATTTTGGATTCTCCTGACCTCTCGGCTCTTCCAAAACTATCAAGAGGAAGTCCTCTTCTTAACCAATAATGAAACTCATGAAATCATATCCTTCCTTTTCTTCCTTGCACTTCTTCCAAAGTGGACAATTTCGCTTAAAGTGCCATGTTTCATTGCACTTGAAGCACCTTGCCTCCTTGCCAGCTTTCTAAAACTTGGACCGTCCCCTTTGCTTGCTGTCGTCCTTCCCTTTCCTCGGCTTCTCTCCTACGATGAAACCCTCCTGAAAAGCTTCATGCTTTGTCATCCATTCCCTCTGTTCATTGGACCTCAGTACCGACACTATTTTCTCATAATGTAGCATCTCTTTACCATATGGTAGAGCTATCACCAATGGATCAAAGCTACTGAACAGCGAGCATAGCAAGAGCAAGCTCTTATCCTTCTCTTCCATCTTCACTCCAAGGTTCAGCAAATCTATGTTCATCTAGTCAAACCGTTGAATATGCCCCACTATATCCCCGCCTTCCTGCATTCGAAAGGTGTATGGTTGCTTCTTTAGCATTAACTTGTTGCACATGTTCTTTTCCATGTACATGATGTGCAATCTCGACCACAACCCTTAAATAACCTCTACTCTAACATGTCATACAATACCTCATCCACCAAACATCTCCTGATCGTTGAACATGCTCTTCTCCAGTAAAACTTATTGCTTTTCTATCATATCCTCCAGCTTTTCCTCCAAAGCCGAATCAATTTAAGTTGGATAAGCAAATTGTCCACCCTCACCCTCCACATCAAGAAGCTTCCCTTCTTGTCGAACTTCTCAAACTCCACCTTCATCCTGCTGCTCATAGTGACACAAAAATCAGCCACAAACGAACTACAAGGTAAAATTAAGAAAAAACCATGGAACAAGATGTGCAGAATTTCTAGATCACAGCCTTTACTTCTCACACGTCTCCTGGCTCTGATATCAATTATTAAGATCACCAACCTTCACGTGAACGTTCGAAACTTAGCAACGGCCACCTCTACCAAGTTTCGTGTCAATTGGAGTTCGTTTGGACAACCAAATGCCAAACCCTAGTAGCCTTTCACGTCCTTTCTAGATACAAAAATTTTCTACAATCTAGTTCTTCCCGCATCGATGTCCAAATCGCACTCCACTTCGATCCTTGACCTTCTAGGACGAGTCTCTATGAGTTTCAAACAAGAAACTCCCCTTTCCACGTCCTGGAAGCAATCCAAATCAATCTGGACAATAGCAAAGTTTAAATCCTACTTGGACTAGGATTCCCAACTGCATAGAATTCTATAGAACTCTGTTCTGCGGCTAGCAACTTGCTGATAATGCTGAGACTTCTTCAAAGATCCTTTGGACATGAAATTAAAACTGTAATATCATTAGGAAGTGTCCTCCTTGTTTTAATTTCACCCAAAACGGAATTCTGTGGAGCGAGAAAGTCCCAAGAACAAGGACCTATCAGTGCTGAAAATAGAATGCTGAAATTTGTTTAGACATCTTGCTTTCTCTTGACGTTGCTGCTTCTTGTTACGTGATGTTTCTTAATAGCATGAGGAGAGAGGGAGAGAGGGGAGAGAAGAATTTAAAAAATTAGAGATCTCTTGATTCCTTTTCAATAGGTTTACATAAAGTCCCTTTTATAGACCGAAGAATTTTCCTAATCCAAATAATACTAGACATAAACCTAAATCCAACTCTAATTTTCTCCAGGCTAATTCAATTAGGAAAGCACTCATCCAAGCCCATGTATAACATGTCTTGACCCACTCTCTAATCAACTTGGACCTAAACCCGATCCAACATTGAATTAGCCCTCTCAAGATCCCAAAACCTGGATCTCGAGCCCATTGAGGGCCAAACCTCCACACTAGGACCAAACCGGTTCTAGTCCTAGGACCCAAACTAATCCTAAACTCTTGGAGTCATCGCCATGACTCCTCTCCTAACCTTCCAAGGCTTGGGAGCACCACATTTGTCTCAACACACAGTGCATCAACCTATCATGCATAGTAATACACACCAATACAGTTCCAACGGAGCCTAACATAACCAAAAATGTACTTTGTTGTAAATTGCTTAACTAATATCTTTATGTTGATTTCTGGGTAGGAATGATTAATGTGGAGATATATGCAGCATTTTAGTGATGTTTAGCAGAAACAACAATGAATATTTAAGAAGATTCATGTGGCAATATATCTATAAGACTTAAACATCCATTCTCATGTTTTTAAACATGCATGGGATCCCCAAGTTGCAAAATAATTGGATGTTAGTCTTGTCGTTTCCATTTTAATAACTGTAGTTTCAAGTTTCCAATGCCCTTAAAATTAATTATGGTCTATAGACCACCAAATTCATGCCATACAGTTAACAGAGGTTTTATGATTAATTTTCCGCTAAAATTGCAAAAACAAGGAGCCTATTTTTTGTTTTCACAAAAATATCCGACTCAAAATCAAATAGAACCATAATACTTGCAGATAATAAGACTGAAAGGGAACTTTCACCACTCTGACATCCAGTTGTGATTTTACAACAGAATTGGTCCACTAATAAATACTTTTGTCACCAACTTAAATCTTCATAAATGAGAGTGAAATCTCATAACTGTAAGTAATTTTTAACCAATGAAGCATCCTACATCAAATGCAGCTAACATATAGTAGACTAGCAAGCCAAACAGTAGTTATACTTAGTACAAGAGATTCCCCGTAACCAAGGTTTGCCATGCCAGTTTTGGAGCCTAGACCGGTCAACTGGTGGTATGGTTCGGTACACCCCCGTGCCATTCCATACGGGGGCCTGAACTAGCACAAAGAGAGGCAAAGGGAGAATGGAAGAGGAGGCCCTCTCCCTCTCCTTCCCTCCCTCCGCCCTCCTTCGAGTTCCACCAAGCTCAATAGCAGAACATCTAGCTCAGCTACCCTCTAGCAACCTTCAAAGGCCCTCTCGCCTTCCCCCCCCCTCTCTGTTTGTCTCTTTCCTTCTCCCTCTCCCCTCACTGGTTTTTCATTTTAGAAGTGAGAACCATCCTAGTTGGCTAATGGTACAATTCGGCATGTCCCGATCCTAGCAGTTCGGCAACCTTGCCCATAACAAAGGAAAACAAAAATATCTTATAACTAAGAAGAAAATAAACAAATGTTTCCTTAAACCTTTTATAGAAAGAACTTAATTCAATCTAGAAAATACTTCCAACAATCCCAAGGGCCCCACCAACTAAGATTAAATAAAAAATGAAATTTTAATGCTACACTTGGAAATAATTGAACTTTATAACATTCCAATACCTTCCCAACATAAGAAATGACCTAAACATTCTGAAATAGGATTCTAGCTCCACTTAAATTGCTAATTGTTGGCACTGTTTCCTGCCTGTACGCCGGAGGATGCTGCAGGAGAAGTGCTCGTGAACTATACCTACAAGAAAAGCCCTGGCCGAGGTGGCTCCAGTAAAGGCCCTCCAACAGTCAAGTCAGTCAACAGACCACAGGAGGAAGAAAGTAGAGCGGAGTAGAAAGAAAGAGATATTGCATGGAGAGAGATTGTGTACGCGTACCTTGGAAGCTCTCAAAGAGCCTCCTTTTACGGAAGGGTGATGAGGGTATTTTTAGAATGCCAAAAGTCTTAGCGGAGTTTGGTAAGAATAGATAGGGCGTCAGATCATGTCAAGAGATCCCACAAAGGATCATTCCATTTATCTAGAATGTCCACCTTCCATTAATAAGAACCTTGTTTTATTTGTGTTGCCAGCCGCTCTCATTAATGATGACTGGGACTGTGGCTTGGAATGGATCATATCCTTCTTAATTGAAAGGATTTACCGGAGATTATAGGATATGGCCTCTTGATTATGCCATTGCGTGCATGAAAGTAAGCACCAGAAGATTCCTCCTTTGGTTGCCTAGTAGAACATTGCTATGAGACTTAGCTTCCCATGGACTCAAGGGTCCTGAATCGGACCTGGCCTTTCCACCGAGACCAAGGGTTGATTGGAGGCAAAGGCCTTTGGGGAATGATCCTTGCTAGTGCTAGAGCTTAACCAAGATGTCAAAGGGGTCATGGTCCCCAACCTAAACCAAGAGCCATTCAAACCGAAGGGGCTCGATGGCACGGCCTTGTCTCGTCCGAGAGTTAATCGGCCTAGGATGCTGGGAATGAGCCTTGGTCGCTGGACCCTCAGCCTTACTGCTTGATGAGCTTTCATATACATTAACATGGCATGTAACTGATATTGTTCCATCAGGAGACCCCTCATGAACCTCGTCATAGATATTTGGTTGATGTTTTATTTGAACAAATGCTTCGTATATAAACAATCCGAGGGTGAGAATTCCGATGCCGAAAGTCATGGAGGCCGAGGGGGATCAAAGTGACCTTTCCTTCAATTGAAAGATGAAGGATGACTGTGCCTTGGTGCCTAATCCAGGGATCCTTGGGATTCCGAAGGTGGAAGGTTAGCCCCCACACTAACTAAAACAAAAAATATAAAGATAAAACTCTCTGTTTGACTCCAACTTATGTGGTACGCTCAAATTATTCTGAAGTAGTTCAGCAATTGCAATTTTGTTCATCATTATTTTGAGTTTGACTAGGATACTTCTCTGTCTTCAAAGCATCTATTGATAGGATTATCTTTTTGTGGTGATTTGGCACAATGTTAAGGTTGCTTTATTGTGAACCTGAAGGTCATAGATTTGAAACACAAAAACCACCTCTCCACACACAGAGGTAAAACTGCATACCATGCAATGGGAGAAGCCTCATGCACTGTGCCAACCCTTGTATCTTTTTGTGGTGAAGTTTTCCAAGTGCCAGCACAATAACCATGTTGTGCCAAGATTTTGCTTGTACTGGCTTAAATGTTCTGCTCAAAACCTTGAGCATACAACAAAAACACAAAAGCTAAAACTAGAGTCAGCGTCATTAAAATATCCTATTTAGTTAATACTGAAATTTACACACATGTACCACAAAAAATGATGAAAAATAGTTTCACCAAACTTGGTGCCTTCCATGCCCAATAATGTGTGTATAATACATTCATGTTTCTCATATATGTTTCTTGCTAGTATGATTGGAAGTGCATGAGCCTGTAATATGTGATAAACAATTTGCTGACTTCCTAATCAATACAGAATGAGGTCATCAATGAATATGCTTTAAATATAAAGGCAAAAGAAATGAATCTACTTGGGGTATATTTTGCTACCGGTACTGGGACAATCATATAAAACAATCATGCGAGATGGAACAAAGTGTTAACAATACCTGAGGTTGTCATTTTTAGTAGCTCTATCGTTCTGTCAACAACAGCCTCACAAATCATCTCAGGACAAAAAACAGCACCAGGAGTTGATGCTTGCTGAGGTTTATAACAAGGGGCAACTAGAAGCACACGCCTCCACCAATCTGGTGATGGAGTTGTACGAAGAGCATGTCTTAGACAGCGCAAAGCTCTTTCCCAATCTAGACTCCCCTTAGGAATGGAATAAGCAAGATCCTATACCAGAAATATCAACAAAATCCCATCAGAACCGGAGAAAATAAGCAGATGAGAATAGAAATACTACAGTTGTCTAGAACATGTATTTCCCCCTTTTATGTTCGTTATTTTGAGCATTTCTTGATGTTTATGTCTCAAGTCTGGATGTGATCTAAATACTTTCGTTGATCAGTGAAACATGCATGCACAAGTCAGCAGTGTATTCAGCAACATAGTTATTTCCCTTGAGTGTAGTAAGTTATCAATACAGTTATTTCCTGTATTTTCACAATGGATGAGAGATGGTAACATTATTTGAGGATGAGCCTTGGTGCAATGGTAAGTTTGCTCCGTGGTGACCTAAAGGTCAGAGGTTTGAAACACAAAAATAGCCTCTCTGCATGCAGGGGTACGGCTACGCACATCTGACCCTTCCAAAACAGCACAAAAGTGGGAGCCTTGTATGCCCTTTTTAGATGGCAAAATCATTAAAATCTATAAATCCTGAATAAGATGCTGACCTCATCCATCGGTGTAAAATCATTAAATTCTATGAACTCCAAATATGGAGCTGACCTCTTCATCAATCAAAGCTCATATTCGGCAGTAGCAACTACTCTCCCCCCCCCAACCCCCCCTATATATAGCAAGTTTGTAACATTTATTATTTTTCCATTGTAGTGGAAATTTCCTTCATCCTAACTCACAATTCCTTAGACTAAAGCAATCCTTTAAATCTCCTACCATAAACCAAAATTGCCATGAACCATCAATACAATCCTGAATCCCCTGCTGAAAAAGCAATGAAATCTTCATTATTTTCAACATTTTATGGCTATTGTACTTCACGAAAGCAACCAAGCTTTTAGCATGAAATGTAGACATATCCTCAATGATGGATGAAGAAAGATGCATTCAACCATTTGATACACTCAAAAATCCCCATAAAATGCAGCTAAACAATACATAGGGAGGTAAAATTCCAAAATAATTAAAGTAATACTTATTATATATTGAATGCTTCTGCTAGTGGTTTTCAACAGACAAACCAATTTATTGAGTAGAATGCATTTTTCTTGAGGATACTTCCAATGATCATGGGCCTCGATGTAAATAGACAATTAGCCCAAACATTAAGAAGGCAATTGCAGAGATTTGTCTTTTCTCTAGCTGTCTAACACATGCAGCATGTTGTAAGCATTCATGAAAGGGTTTTTCCCACCACAAAATTATTGTAAAAATGCTACACCACTTTCAATAGTAATGAACATTTTTTAGTATCCAACAGACATATGCCTAATGATTCAAATCCCATGGTGGACAAGGCCATCCTAGTTTTTCCGTGGAACAGGATGCACCACAATCCCTTCCCAAGTTGAAACTTGGAACAGAAAATGTCTTGAGACATGCAGAGCAGGATGCTAAGAGGATAGTGGGATAATTCAATCACGACTCACAACACTTGGGGTGGTGCCCCATCCCAGCATCCAGTGGGGCATGAACCATGACTTAAATCCTTGTATACGTCTAAGGTGATTATCTTTCTCATGTGACTCTCATCAGTTTATGTCTTAGTTGAATATGAGTACAGGAAGAAGTCAGAGTAGCTTTATAGACAGGAATGGCATAGCAAACACAAAAACATGAGCTCATCTTCCTCGACAAAATACCCGACGAAACTGACCTGCTTTCCTTTTCTTCATTGGCTCTATCTAATCCAACATATATTTGTGAATGGTCTTCAAAGGGGTATGAAACCTTGCCCAAGGCACGAAATACTCTCAAACGGATACTTGAGCACAATATTGAATAGGAAAGACCTTCCCGGGATGCACCAAAAGATGGAGATGCTGCATCAAGACAATCAAACTACCAAGGAACTGCTACCCCATACCATGCTGACTATGACACAGCCACAAGAGAGGAGGCAAAGCATGCAATCACAACCACATCTTCAGCTACCTAATCAAAGTATGAAAGCTAGAATGGCTAGGGGTTAAAGTGAATCAGATGCTATCCGTTTGGATATATTTTCGTATCCAAATCTATTTGGATATGGATAGAAATTTGAGCATCCGACTAATATCCATATCCGTTAAAAAAAAAATATGGATGTGAATAAACAACTATGCGATCCATATCCAAAAATCCAATTTCATTTGTAATCCTATTTAATTTTATATAGCACTCATGAATTTTTTTAAGAAAAACAAATGACCATATTAACATGCTATTAACTTGATTTATCATATCCACTTGGTAATAGCTTTGATTGTGGTCATAAAGTTTGATCATCTAACTTATATCCATATTTATATCCCTACTTCCAATATCCAATTTGTATCCGCATCCATTTAAAACAAATATGGATATGAAGTTTAACATCTCACTTGCATCCATATCCATATTTATATTTGTTAAATAAAACAAGTATGGGTATGGATATACTAGTATTCGATCCATTTTCAGCCCTAAGAATCGCGTCTCACAGCTATATATCTAGTTTTGGTCACATGAATATAAAGACAAAAACCTACACAAGACTTTGGGTTCACTCTGGCCCTTGTGGAAAGGACCTATGTGAATGTGGCAAATGGACTCATTTGTAGGACTTGCGCAAGCTTCATCTTCTGGTCAAAACGACAAACTACAGACCCTCAGCAAATGCAAGGTTATACTCTTCCATGTATATCAAGTAAATGCTATCTCAAAGTGAAGACATTACCCTATCAACAAATCACAAGCTAGCTAATCCACTAAGCAAGACATTCACCAGGACAACATTCACCAATTCATCCTTGAAAATTGAAACAATTACCTATAATTGACAGATTCAAGTGTTGCAACCTCATTGTTGCATAGTTACTGTTGTACAGCTAGGCAGGCCAGAATGTTACTTTGTCTATGTATGCAGTTTCTTGATGACTTATCTCAATAATGCTGGCTTGTCCTTATGCACAAAATTCATGGTTAGTAAATGCAACATTGGACTTTTTCATTTTATGAAGTAAATGCCATATCAAGGTGAAGGAGTCACATTGTCAAGAAAGAAAAACCTAGCTAACCCAATAAGCAAGACATGCACTGGTGCAAACCTTCACCAGTTCATCCTTGCAAGTTGAAAAATAATCCATACCAAAGAAAGAATTTTTTTGAGATAAAGAAAGAATTTTTTTCATTGTGCCACTCCATGAGTTCAAGCTTTGATCACTTTGACATTAAGTCTGACTGTTGGTATATCTGTGTTGCATCGAACCTAATATAGCATATTCCTCCATCTTTTACAATTTCATTTACACTTTCTATTTCTTTACCACCTTTCTTTAAGCCCTTGCAACCCTAATCAAGCTACGTTTAAACATTCAAAAACCCCTATGATCCTTAGTCGATAAACTATCTTAGATCACCCTATTCAATTTTGTAATCACATATACAACCTTGTTTATTTATTTCTTATCAAGTCTCATGCTTTATGAAATCTCTACCAAACTTGGGAATAGATTACTGCATAAATCTTTTCAAATATTAAATTAAACGTTTGACTTACTTTTCATAACTCAAACCTCATCGATCAACTACTTTCACATAAGTTGCCAACTTCAATAGTTAAAGCCACGGTTTGCAATCTCTATACCGGATACCATACTGCACTGTGCTAATCCAGTCTCAATAATGCCTAGTACAGATGTCGGTGTAGCATACCAAGACCCATTATGCCCCCCACATTGAGTCTCAATTCAATACCAATACGGTATTGTACATCCATTATGAGACAGAAAGCATTAGTTGGGTGAACCTTAGTTCAAGCTAATCATAGTTATTAGCAATGCAAGAAATTCTGTGAAGTTGAAACTTAAGCAATCACAATCTTTGCACCCTAAAGATTAAAAAAACTTATTCCTTATATCTTCTATCATTGATGTTGATATAATAGACCATATCCTAGGATTTTTCACATCCGCTAAATATTGCTCAACAAAATGTCGAAGTATCGCTACTAGTACTTACTAGTAATGGTATGGTGCAGCATGATATTGTATGCCTCCTAGCAACAGCACCATAAAAATGGAGGTGAAATGCCATGTTTCTGTACAAAATATGAATGGAGGTGGGCATACCTTCATCCAGTGTCTTAAAATGCAGTGCATAAGGCCACATATGCAGATGTTGTTCTTGACCACACCGCATTTACTATATGCATCATACCATATCTAGGCCAAAAAGGAAGTTCATTTAGCAATATGCAGCCATATTTACATCTGAATTAGTATTGTGCCGGCATATGTAGTCCACTTAGCATTATGAGGCCAAATGTACATGGATGGAGCATGTTAAAACAAACAGTTAGGTTGAATTTCAGTTTCAACTATGTTATAATTACTGCGATTAGTATTAAGTACTGAGTAATAGGTCATAATAGTTAGTTGTTTTTAACATCGATATTGTTTATACAAATATATATATATATATATATATATATATATTACCATCATTGTTGTTGCCATACGTAATGTATTTTATTTATTTTATATAGTCAAAAAATACTAACCAGATATGCTCCTGCATATAGCACATGCATACCGTATATGCTGACTGTTAGCATCCTTCAATCGCTTTTTAAAACAATGCTTGTACTTACCCATAGAATCTGGTATAGACAATCACCAATATTTTTATCCTTGGCTCCAATATCAAGATTACATCTTTAACATTTAAATGTGTGACAATGTTGTGAATGTATTTGGTTATCATAAGATTGCATGGACTATGTGAAACTATATTAGTAATTTACACCTATAGAACTGCACATTAGGATCAGTGTTGAATCTTTAAATATTTCATTTTATGTAAGTGCATTTGAAACATGGTAGAAATAATTCACATAGACACAAGCATGAGAACAAGCAAGCAATAAAACAAGACTAACTAATTGGATAACAAGAGCTTGTATTCAAGCACTAACCTAGTTTGTTAGAAAAAGAATTGATAAAGGTTTTGAAAGAAAAAAAGTTTATTTTGCCTACCTCACCATGCAATGGTTCTCCTAAAACACTAGGATAAGTGATCGGGGAATAGCGCAAAGCTGCTAATGGTTCACCAGTAATACTCGGATAGGACTGAGACAAGAACCGGTGAGTTGCAAATGATGGGCAGTGAAGCTGTTGATCCAACATTTGCATGTGTATTGCCACCATATCCCTCCTCCGATGAATCTCCAGGATGATGGTAAATAGTGCTTCATCATCCGGAATGTTATCCATAAACTGCAAGTTGCTCCGAAGCAACTCATAGAAGGGGATGCGGCACCTGTCCTCCTTAACCAACTTCCATAAAACATCTAAACATATATGCATCCATTCATGCAAAGGCCTCTCAGGCTTCCAGGCTTTCATACCATCCACTTCATCCAAGCATTGCAACCTTTGGTCCCAATTAACTAACCAATTTAGCATGTGCGAGAAAATCTCAATATGGGTAGTAGGCTTTAGACTGGATTCAAGTCCAGCTAAAATAATCCTGCATGTTAATTGGCGGAGGTAGCTAATAGCAGTGCCCCTAAGTGACTGATTTGCCCTCATCATACCCTGTTGTGCAGAGCCAGATGGTTCAGAGGGTTTAACCGGTGATAGAGTTGTGCCAGCAGACTGGTCAGTAGCAGATTGGGCAGGAGATCCAATACCATGGATTGTTGATAGGGGAGAAGCCGGATTTGAAGCATGGAAGTTTGAAGAATTAGGTATCGGAACTGTAGATGATGAAGGTATCATCATGGATGATGACACACCAGTAGATTGTACTCCTGCTGCACCTGAAGTGCCCTGACCAACAGATGCCTCTGCAGAGGAAACTGCTGAAAGGAGAGAAGGAAGGAAAGTGTCCCACTTCACATAGCCTATGCCGCACAAGCCCCGTATTGCAAACAAGAGAAACTCTGATTGGGTGCATGACCACTGCACTGAATGATGAAAGACACAAGAACTGATTCTGTAACAGCTCGCAGTTGCTCCTGGTCCTGAAGTATGCACATGAATTTAGGGCATGCAAAGGATTAGTTCAACATGAGCATTTGTGTATAAATCAAGCAAAGTCCAACAATTACCGGGAATTGTCCTTGCAACTGTTCAAAATCTAAAATAAACTTCTCATCTCGAGGTGGAAGATCTCTGTTGGGAGCAGTCACCCTTTTCTGCATCTTGTTCCTGATAGGATTTGTCAGCCACACATCAACAAAGCCAATTAAAAAAATCACCTTTCAGATATTCAAGAAAAGAAAAAATAATAGAACATAAAAAGTGAAACATATAATACCATTGAGAAATGAAAATTTGTATTTACTACTTTATAGCCAACCAATCTACCCAAACTTAAGAAATTGAAAACTAGAACATCAATTCACAATGTTTTACAATTCAAATAGTACAAATTCTCAGGCAGAAAAGTTTAGGCAAGAAACAACGAAAAATTAAAAAGAAAATTCTATTTAGTTAAGACAAGAAAAATACGATGCAACGATGGTCATTCATGCAAAAAGCTTATGGTCCCCTAAATCACACCAATTCCCTCATGCCACAGAGAAAAAAAAGCTCTGGATATTTTGGTGCTCTACCGCTCTCATTAAAAGTGCTAATAATGATCAAACGCTGAAAAATAATTCAAAAATATGTCTCCCTGAGTACATCAGCAAATCAGCCAGACTAGATTTGGTCAAAATCAGGTATTTAAAGCCACAAGAAGAGTACAGAAGAAACCAGAAACGGAACAGTGCTCATAGCAGTCAAGACGTGATGAGGAGAGTAAGCTTACGAGGTCTCGCGGGAGGGGTCTTCGGGTCGCTGCCGGGAATTTCGCTGCAACGAGAAAGAGTTCAAAACAGAGAGAGAGAAGGGGGAAGGTGACGGAGGGACTGGGAGGATTTAGGAGTTACCCCCAGGTAGAGGTTGAAGAGATCGATGATGGCAGCCCGGGCGGGGTGGAGTTGAAGAGGCCTCGGGGCCCTCTGGTTCTGCTCCATCTCTCTCCGTCTCTCTCTCTCTCCTTTCCAGCACCTTCTCTCCGTGTGATCGAATGTTTGCTTTCTTTCGCTTGAGAGCTTGCGAGAAAATTTTCGCTCCGCCGGCGGCCCTCTCCAAGGGGCATTTTAGGTGGAGCGGCCACAGTCCGTGAGGCTGAAAGTGGACCGGATGATATCCGGATCCGTTTTCATATCGGACTAATACAAACGCATCCAATTAATATCCCAAAAACATAAAAATAAAAACTAAAAAATTAGAAATTAAAAAATTAGATACATATATAAATAAATAAATATCCTATTCACACCTAAATATAAGATTTTATTTATAATTCTATTTAATTTTATATAGCATTCATTAAATTTAAAAAAATATAACCATATTAATATACTATTAATTTGATTTTTCATCCACTTAGTAGCATATTTGATTCTATAGTCATCGAATTTAATTATCCAATTTATATCCATATTTATACTTTCACTATTTGATTTGTATACGATGGTACTGAAACCTGCTCAATCATCGAAGTATGCTGAGAATGTGATGCTCACAGACTACACCTACAAAAAGATCTACTAGAGATATTCCGGTAAAAATACTCCGACGCTCAACTCAGTATCAGACCACAATAAAATAGACTAAAATAGTAGAGAAAAGGAAATTTTCTGTCACCTGGAACCTCCAAGAGAGCCTCCTTTTATAACGTAGCTGCAAGGGCATTTGGGATCAAATGTATGTCTTAGTGGGTTGGCAAAAGATAAGTGGCTGTCCAATCTGTCAAGGTGCCAAAAAAGGGAGATCATTTTATTTATCTTATTTGTCCTAGAATTTCTGCCCTACATTTAATGGGATGCTTGTCTTATTTATACCGATAGCCATTTTTCTTAATTATGATGGAAACTTTGGCCTGGAGAGAGTCATGTTTCTTTAATTATGGAGATTTTCCATCGATTATAGGATTTGACTATTTATTTGTTTTAGGATACACATAGAAATGAGCATCAGTGGATTCTTCTTTCGGCTATCTTGAAGACTTGTTTTCCATTTAAAGATTTAGGGTCGGCCTTGTGGCTAGCTCAAGGACCGAGGATCCTAGGGGACATAGGGCTCAAAGAGCCGAGGGTTTACCTGGCTGAAGGATTTCTAGGCATGTCCCTGCCCTCTTTTAGGATCATGTTGTTAAGAGGAAGCCCCAATCTCTATCAGCTTCATGAACTAAGAACTTTACCTTCATAGCCAAAGGTTAAATTAATTGGAGGTTGATCAGGTTGAAGGTGGCCAAAAGATACATCAATTATCGGCTTTTGGTTGATGGATTGGGTGGAGTTTTTGATGTGCTAGAGCTTAGACCAAGGGTCCTCCAAGCTGAGAGAATTTTAGGCATATTTTTGCCTATCTCAGGGGTTGTTCGGCTAGGAATCTAGATCTCCATCGACCTAGTAAATAAGGATCCTCTTTGGGCAATCGAAGGTTTCAAAAAAACTGTTGATATGCCAGAGCCTAGTTAGGCTGAAGGTCCCATAGGCCGAAAGTCAACCAGGGGAAGATTCAGCTAGATCAAGAGTCTTTTAGGCCAAGGGTTAATTTGATTGAGAATCTCGGAGTGTTATCCCTAACCCGTTTAGAAGGGAATATCCTAGCTATTGAAAGGGTGAAGGTCCCTTATCAGGAATGAAGGATCCTAACAGTATACTGACACCTTCGGATACTGAGGATGCATGTTAGAAGCGGTATCTCATAAAGGTAATATGTAATTTGTGTTGTTCTATCAAGAAATTCAATAGGTGACTTTGATAATATTACTTCATTCCTATTGTAGATATTTGGTTGACATTCTATTTGAACGAATGCTTTGCATATAAACAATTTGAGGGTGGATGATATGATATCGAGGATTATAGAGCCCGCGAGAATTCAGAGTGCCTTATTTGAAGGATGGAATGTAACCGCTTCCTTAGTGCATATCCTTATGCTCTCGGGATGCCAAGAGTGGGGGTTTCCCCCACATCATTTGTCCCCCACTCCTTAGTCCAAAGATGAAGCATTTTGGGCTGAAGAGTAGATCTAGAGCCATGCTTGAGGGATCCCGAGCCTATACCTGGTTTAAAATGTTCTTGAAAAAAAAGAGTTTGGCAAAAAAAAATCAAGAGCTGTAGCGTGCAATATTTGTGATCTTATATGGAGAAATATGAGGAATTAATATGGCTTCTTGCCTTTATAAAGGATTTTGGGATGGCTATTGATTATTGATATGTTCATTTAGTAGGGAAATAGAGGTTTTTAACTTATTGAAGGCACGATTCCCAGTGACAGGTGATTTCTAGTGAGCATTTCAAGCGACCTCTAGGTGGAACATTAATGGATTTGAAAGACATACGAACATTACGGAGAGCTGTTCTAAGGTGTCACAAGGCAAGTACTTCAGCTAAGAGAGAACTTAGCGATTTTGCTGAGGCTTCAAAGACAAGGGCATCGGAGAGTAATTTAGGAACTTTGGATGTTATTGACAATACCATATTGGCTGAGCAGTGAGTTTGAGCTCTTGTTCGGCCTGTTCATGTCCATTAGATTTTTGAGATGGGGCCTGAGGAGTATAGATGTTTGATCTTTGGATCGATTGGTCAGGTATAGGAAGTGCTTACCTTTCTTGAATGTTTACTTTTGTTTTTATCAACAAAGGTTTGTGATATAGTTGGCCTATCATCTCAACTTTTTTAAGAATCTGTCGAGGCCGCTAAAGTGAAGATTTCAGTGGTCAAAGAGAGGGTTGCCAAAATTGACAAAGAAATTTACAAGGCAAAGATATGCATCGCAGAGGTGGAAGAAGCGTTTAGGCAACAAAAGGAGCATGCGGATACTCTTTCGAGTGATGCCCTATGCTCGATGATAAAAATCAAGGAATTATAGCAAAAAATAGCTAATGCTTGCGATAGTGAGGCTCGAGCCAGTGCTGGTATGAAGGTCATGGTCGCAGATTTGGAGAGAGGAAGTATCAAGCCAAAGTTAAAGATTTAAAAAAAGAGGCCGATGGTTGAATCCAGTAGTTTTGGGATGAGCTTAATTTGGCCAGGAGCCAAAATGAATAGTTATGAGGGGAGCTTCGCCAGGCACACTGTCAACTACAAGGTGGAGGGTCTTCCAGCTAAGATCAAAAGAAAATGCAATAAATTGAACAGGCCTAAGATGAGACATTGGTCGAAGTTCAGGTTTTCTGGAAAGCATTAAAGGAGGAAAGACAAAAATGATGTGATCTTTCAATGGATTCAAAAGCATTATGCCATTGATATAGAGGAAAATTTATCCCTGCAACACCAACTGAAGGCAGCAAAAATTACCATCGAGGGATTGGAGAAGACTAAAAATGACTATAGTAATGAGATATTGAGGTTGCAAAGCAAACTATCACTGGCCAAGTCATGCATGGGGCAAACTGATACTTGGCTTCGTCATGCCGAATGCAAAGCATAGCTAACTGGATTCGTGGAGTACAAATCTTTGGTGATACAAATCCTCCCCACAATTGAAGCTTGTTTGCTCTAGATCTCCATCATAGCACAAGCTATATCCTCTCTTTAGGAGGGTCAGGCAAGTTGGGGCCAAGGTTGCGGGGTTTAACATTTATATGCTGATAGCATATTATATCTCTCTTTTATTTCTTTACTGTAATTGTTGATGAAATGAAGAAAGTTAAAATTTTTCTAAGTGTTGTACCTTGGGATTGCTAATTGGAATGCTTTACTTTATCTCGTAACATCCATTTAACTAGTAGCTTCATACATTGGCTTCATGGGAATTTTTCCTCGATAAATTCCTTTGTGATGAAGTTCCCCACTCCTCATAGGATGAGTGAGGTACAAGGTGATTAGGCCTTGGTAAGGCGATGCTATGTGATGACCCTCAAGTAAAAGCCTAAGGAAGCCATGTCCATTGAAGGCCTCAACCTTCGAGATTAGTAGAAGCTGTAGCGTGGAGAGCCTGTAAAGGAGCTGATTCCTATTTCTCTGGACTCGACCACCCCCTCCCGAGTGGTATATATCAATAGAAAGCAAAGCGAGGAGTCCAGAACCTGACTAATAGAATTCTTCCATGCGAACACTAATATTTTCATGTGGATAGCAATCGACATGCTAGGTGTCGACCCTAAGATCATGGTGCATTGCCTCAACATCGATCCTGTGGACCCCCTAGTTTGGAAGAAGAAAAGAAGCCTCACCCCTAAGAGCTAGTATGCCATCAAACAGGAGGTGGAGAAGCTTCTAGAAGCCAAGTTCAACCATAAGGTCCAGTATCTAGATTGGCTCACCAATATTGTCCTAGTAAAAAAGGCCAATAGTAAGTGACGAGCGGGCATTGACTTCACCGACTTAAACAAGGACTGGTCGAAGGACTATTTTCCTTTGTCGTGGATTGATCAACTAGTGGATTTGACCTCCAGGCATGAGATTCTTAGCTTCATGGATGCCTTTTCAGGGTATAACTAGATCTAGATAGTACCTAAGGACGAGGAGAAGCCTGCATTCATCATAGACTAAGGATTATATTATTATAAGGATATGCCTTTAGATTTGAAGAACGCGGGAGCCACCTATCAGCGCTTTGTCAACAAAGGTTTTAGTAGCCAGATCTATCATAACATGAAAATTTATGTCGATGACATGCTGGTAAAAAGTTACAAGGAAGGTCAACATATGGCGAACTTATAGAAGACTTTTCAGACCCCATGTAAGTACCATATGCAGCTTAACTTCAACAAGTATGCATTTGGGGTCTACTCTAGGAAGTTCCTAGATTTTATGGTGTCCCATCATGGAATCAAGGTGAACCCCGAGAAGCTTCGAGCGATCCTAAAAATGATGCCCCCTTAGAAACCAGAAGGAGGTCCAGTGCCTTACGAGATGGGTTGCTGTACTAAGTCAATTCGTTATAAGGTCCGGTGATAAATGCCTACCATTCTTTAAGGCCCTAAGATAGATTAAAGACTTCCAATAGATAAAGAAGTGCCAAGCTGCCTTTGAATAGCTCAAGACCTATCTCACCGCCGCGCTGCTCCTTATAAGGCTTGTCATAGGAGAAATGCACTTAGCTATCTCTCCTATGGCCAAAAGCTCTGTGCTTGTCTAAGAGGAGGATGGAGTGTAAAAGCAAGTTTACTATATCAACCGAGTTCTTAAGGATGCAGAGACCAGGTACTCGAAGGTGGAGAAAGTCACCTTTGCCCTTCTGATGTCAAATAGGCAACTTCACCCCTATTTTAAAGAATATAGTATCGGTCCTGTCCGATTAACCCCTGCAACAGATCCTGTGAAGATCAAAACCTTCGGGAGGATTGCCAAGTGGACGATGGAACTGGGTAAGTTGACATTTGTTACCAACCTCACCTCTCCAACAAAGACCAAGCCTTGGGGGACTTCATCATAAAGTGTACTATCATCGATGAGGCGAGGACTAGACCTGCATAGGTAGAACCGAAGCTGCAGGTGTGCCGAAAAACTAGGACATGATTTCATGCATGAGTTTTTTTACAAAAAACTAGCATAACCAAATAAGGTTAAAAATAATTTTAATATCTAAATCATATATGTTGCCGAGGTGGCTTTTTCCAAGATGGGGGTGAATTGGGAATTACAAAATTTTCGCAAGTATGTGCACAAGTAATTCCTTTTAGTGGAAGGGTGATGTGTTAATCAGAGAATAAATTCAGAAGCTAAAAGTAAATCAAGCACAACACAAACAAGGCAGGTTTATAGTGGTTCGGAGCAACCCAGCTCTTACGTCCACTACCCAAGTTCATCACTCGGGATTTTCACTATATCCCCCAAACCGGAATACAGTCGGATTATTTTACAGGCTCACAATCCCAATCTCTACACTTTGGTTTTTAAACCGGGCTCATCAAAGAAACCCACTCTAGGTTTTCACATGCTCACCTAGAACCTCTACACTTTGGTTTTAAAAAGGCTCACCAAATAAATATATTTGGTTTTTACAACCGGGCTCACCAATAATCCAAGTATTCTAAGAATAGAATAAAGAAGCAACAAAAATGACAAACTCTATTGTTTGGTGGTTGCCAATACAGCTCGAGTGAAGCTCAATTGAATGCTCTTCAATGCACTTCAATGGCTTCCTTGCTTTCTTCAAAAGATGCTTCAAGCTTCTGGTAAGAGTTGGTGAAGGCTTGAAGGCTGACTTTAAAGCTCAGGTGCTCTCTCTTCTTACTTAAATAAATATTCAATAAATATTCAATAACTCATTAGTCTCTTTAAAGATGTTCTCATGCCTTATTTATAGAGACTTCAACTACCTTTCCTTGATTTTGAACGTTGTAGACCGTTGGGAGGTGACAAGTTACCGTTGGAGCACTTTTAGAATTCAAAAACTAAAAACTGGAACTAGCCATTGGAGGTGACCCCGTCATTCCAGTAGGCTCGGACAGTCTTCGAGTCGGCTCGGATCAAGTTCGAGTCGGCTGGGCTGAATGCCAGTCGGTTGGGTTCCACAGTTGAGAAAATGGGTCACTTTGGATGAGTCGGCTAGACTAAATTCCAGTCGGCTCGGATCTCAGAGGCTCTAGAGCATTCTCAACCTAGTTCTGGACGAGTCGACTAGGCAAAAATGCAGTCAGCTTGGATCTCTGAGAATCTCATAACGTTCTCAACCATGTTCTGGACGAGTCGGCTGGGCCTTGATGCTAGTCGGCTAGATTTGTGTGCCAGAGAACTTCTTTCCTGTGCCAGTACCAGAGTCAGCTGGTTCATCCATCCAGTCAGCTCGAAATTTGTTCTTCAGCCAGATCAAATTCAATCTTCCAGAACCTCTTATGCCAAGCTTTAAAGACATCGTCAAGGTCTTCTTACAAAAAAATTGAAGCTTGAAAACAACTAGAAGTAACTCTTTATCTTGATTTAAGTAGGAAATTTTTGTAGGGTTCTTCTTTACAAGATTCTAAATACTTTACAACTCAACACAAAACAATAAAGATTATAGAATTTAGAAAGTATGTCAATATAGTTGTCCTACAAAAACTTGTCAATCATTTGAAGAGTTGTTAGATAACCAAATGTATGCTCCAATGTTTTGTTATCATCAAAATCATTTTAGGGGTCAACAATCTCCCCCTTTTTGATGATGACAAAACACTGGGCATGAAAAGAATCTATTCTATTCACAAGTATGGATGTATATCATAAAATCAACTGTATTCTCAAATGTGTATCAATATATGCTATACAATTATACACAAGGTCAAATTTGTAAACTGTAAGTATTAGAGAATGATTGCTTGTATGCATTAAGTGATGGGGAACTAATATGCATGCAATTTTTTTTGTATGTTTTAAATATTGAGTTAGGTGATTAATTCCCAAATTTCAGATCAAAATTATTTATAGGGAAATTTGTATGAATTTTTGAAGATCAGCATGCAGATTAGGACCTAGAAAAGTAGCAAAGAAGGACCGCCGGGGCTGAGAAGCCTCGGTTAGGGCAAGTTCTCCTACAATAAAACTACTGGAGGTAGAGGGGTGTACCTAACAATGTCTGTGAAGATCGCAGTGAAGGGGTCTCTCGTTCCTCGACGGATGCGGCCTGGAAAACCGAGCCAAAGACCCGCGGATACCCGGCTTTCTGCTCGATGATCCGATTGAGGCTTGGCTGGAGTCGTTGGATTCGTAGGAACTCAGGGACCTACAAACGACCTGTCAGGGGTTAGAAAGCTCACAAAGGAACAAGAAAACAAAGTAAAACAGCAAGGGAAGGCTTCTTTTGGAGTGGGCGTCCAGGGATCTGGAGGGTTGTTGGCAGCAGGAAGATGATTGCAAACACTGGGAAGAAGAACTCTCACAAACCCCTTTATGCACACAGCAGGGTATCACACCACTCAATAGAAGAACTCAAGGTTTTCATTCATCAAAAATTTTCTCATACAAGAGGCTAGGGTCCCTTAAATAGACCCTTAACCTTGGGCTCCAAGTAAGGGTACATAGTCTTTACATAAGAATCCTTTTCCCTCTCAAACCCTAGCTAGAAAATAAGGAAATATTAGGTAGAAAAATCCATAAAAATTTTCTTGACTTGGTCAAGACTCCAAGGACGCCTAGGGGGGCGTGTTGGGCTTCTAGGAGCAGCAAAAGGCCAGCCAAAGGGGCTCGGGTGCATGGGTTTGGGCCTCTGGAAGCTGGGGTGGCCTGGTAGCCAGGTAGCAGGAATATTCTCTGGAATCTTGCTTCTTAGGGCTTGGGCTTGGCACCTGGGCTTGATTTCTTTGGGCTAGGATGCAGATGGACCTCTGGAATCATGGATGCCATTATCTATGAATATACTTTGGCATCTGGAAGGGAATCTGGGCATCTGGAGGGCATCTGCAAGAAATCAGGGTTTCTGAATTTTCCTCCGGGGTCTTCAAATCTTCAAGCTGGGTTGGACTTGTGCTATACTTCCATGTCTTCAATCTAGTTGGACTTGGTCTTCACTTGTATGATATAGTCTTGAGTCTTCAGTATGCTTGGATAGGACTCAAAAAATAAAATTAGCTCAACATGAGCTGACTAGCATTGGACT
Source organism: Areca catechu (assembly GCA_021397845.1). Classification (NCBI taxonomy): domain Eukaryota; kingdom Viridiplantae; phylum Streptophyta; class Magnoliopsida; order Arecales; family Arecaceae; genus Areca; species Areca catechu. Next base: position 38,039,003 of record CM038042.1, on the reverse strand, counting down.
GAACTAGCTCAACATGAGCTGACTAGTACAGAACTGAAATAACAACTAAAAATACTCAAATAACAACTAAAATGGACTCAGATGAGCTAAGACCTTATTACAGATGGACTCATAAATTATTGATCAATTTACAGAGGTTGAAAAAGCCTCTGTCTTATTCTGGTGCCTCAGGTGTCCGCACCAATTCTCCCGGGGTGGGAGGAACTCGACCCTGTCGAGTGAAGATCAGACTGGCTCACATATCTCTCGAGAAGGTCTGGGTTGAGGCATTGCAAGTCCTCTCGAGAATCTACGAATCGTCCGACTCTGGCTGGCCTTGCCATCGGATCAGGAAGCATTGATAGTCACGGCCCCGAGTCGTGATGGCTTGATCGTCCAGGATACGCTCGATCCGTTCTCCTCTCTCAGGCCAATTTGTTAGTGGACACTCTGGGTTAGGGTCACTCACAATGAAAGGAATAGGTCCAAAGGCCTTACTAGGTATCGCTGCCGGTTCCCTATACTCAACCAGGTCTGTAATATTGAAGGTAGAACTAATGCCCAAATCCGAAGGCAAGTCTAACACCTAGGCATTTGACCCAATCCTTCTCTATCACTTTAAAAGGTCCGGCTCTGCGAGCATGAAGCTTCTTTTAGGCCTAAGCCTAACCAAGATAGAATCCACTACATCAAATTCTTGACCCTTCTTCGAGAATTAGCCAGTTGTTTTAAGATTAGTACGGGTGGTGAACATGCTAGGCACATGCAGACTCCTAACAAATGATACAAAGGACTCATACTGACACTTAACAGACTCGACTATGCATTCCTATCGAAGGAAATTTTATTGAACTCTTTAGATCTAAACCTAATAGATTATAGGTTGTCTATGTTTGATCCTAGCTTGACATGCACATGAAAATTTACAATGAACTCCTAGCAAATTCCAAAGAGTATGCCAGAAGTAAGATGCAAACCTAACATGCGTGATGAATGCATGTAGTATGCTAATCTCAGCTAAATGCAATCTAATGATCCTAGAAATGCTGGAGGTGTCAGGAAAGGGCAGAAATAGGAAGTGGGTTCAAAATTAGTTTGGTAAGGTAGAGAAAAAGGTTCATGGTTAGTTGGATAAAGTAGGATAAAAGACGGGGTGTCAGGAACTAATCCTATACTATGAGGTTAACCTTACGGGGTTGCGGTATATCTATGGGGTTTGTATAATGGAAGGATGGGTTATTAATCTCAGGGAAGAGGTCCTTAATGGGAACTATAGGAGGAGGCTCATCTTGAAGGTATAGATTCAAAGAGATCAGGTCCTTAATAAATTCTTCAGGTTCTTGTATTTTAGGACAAGACTCTATAATTTGGCTCTCCTCTATGGTTTCCTCAAGTAAGGCTCTAGTAGAAGTACCCAGGTTCTCTTCCTCTATTTGTTCTTCCACTATAGCTTTAGGTTGGATGTGGTCAAGGTCAACTACCTCTAGGTTGGCTTTTACCTGGGTATCTATTGGGTCAGCTAATTCTAGGTCATCTAAAGGTGTCACCTCTTCTCCCTCATACTCATCCACTAGGCTCACATCAGCTTCATACACTTCCGCGTTAATGTAAGCCTTGTAAATCTCAGGAATGTTGGAGAAGGTCGGCTAGCAGGAAGTTGGTTAGGTTCTGGTCTCTGATTATGGGTACTACTCCTAGTAGGTTCAGGTTGTATAAGGGTAGTGGCTCACTTCTGGATTCATATTTAGGGATACTAATCCTATGGGGTTCAGGTGACTAGAAGAAGCATGACTAGTACTAGGTTGATACTTAGGGGTTATGGGTTCTCTAGGCTCATAGGACAAGGGTGCAGATCTATGGGTCATGGGATTATAGGATCTGGGGTCATAGGATTTTGGGTCAGCTCTATGATCAGGTTCTAAGGATGGATCATGGTATGGGGTCCTCCTAAGGTTGGGCTTCCTATATGGGTCAGGATATTGGGTTCTCCTAGGTTCAGTATCATAATAATGGTCACGGTGAAGGGGTTCTTCTAGGTTCAGTATCATAATAAGGGTCATGGTAAGGGGTTCTTCTAGGTTCAGTATTATTGTATGGGTCAGGCTGAGGGGCTCTCCTAGGTTCAATCTCTCGGTATGGATCAGGGTTTGGGGTCCTCCTAAGTTGAGGATTGTAGTACGGGTCAGAATAAGGGGATCTCCTAGGTTCGACCTCATGGTATAGATCAGGGTTTGGGGTTCTCCTAGGTTGAGGGGACTCAGGATCTGGCTCAGATTGTGACCCATGGGTTCTTGCTATGGTCCCTACACGGCCTCCTAACTGGTCAAACCTTTTGGCAAGATGGTCAATTCTATTGTTGGTTTGGGTACCAGACTGAGTTAACTGGGTAGTCATCTGGGCCATTTGATCAGCTAGGGCTTTTATTTGGGCTTGTAAGTTTTCCATGGGTTCAGACATTGTGAAGGAGGTGGGTGATAGGAAACTCCTGATCTAGTGCTCATACAAGACTCGATCAGACCGACTATAGCTGACTAAACCTAGAGTCCAAACTAGATGCTCAATCAGGGTGGCAAACTAGCCTATAGTAACCCTGTACTCAGCCAGGCAGGTGTAAGGGGAGTGTTAGGTCCCTGATTGCCAATCCTAGACACCAATCAGAGATTGGCCAGGTAGGCGGACCAGCACACAAGCCCTTCGGGATTGAATCCCTAAACCACCGTTCTAGACACTGAGCACAAGGCACACACAGGTTAACTTGACACAGTGATCTAACACTAGCCCGGACCCGACCAGTTGGTGTCCCAAGCCCACTAGGGCAATTAAGTCTAATTAATTTTAGGTTAAGGCTTGGGACTGAATGCAAGGGATGTGGTTTTGGGCTAAGGAGAGGTGATCAAATCCTCCCCCCATCTGATATAGCAAGAGTGCCCTTAAAAGTAAATTATGCAATGATGGCAGGCAGATGATGCAAATTAGGGTTAGATGTTTTGGTATTTTTTTGGAGAATATGTAATTTTTTTTTTTTTTTTTGGTTTTCTTAAATAGAAGAAAATTACAAATCATGGCCTAATATGCTTCAAATATACTAAAATTAAAATATATGCAAAAGATGCTAAACAAAACCCTAAAACTTCCAACTTGTCTTGCTGAAAAAAACAGAGCCGAAAATTTGCAGGCCCTATTTCGGCTTGCAGAAAATCACAGGCCATAATAAAATCTGGAAAAATTTTTAGAATTATTGTGAATTATGATAAATCCAGGAAAATAAATTTCAGAATTTTTGAAGTTTTTAAAAGAGAGAAATAATTAAATAACAGAGTATATACGGACTGAAAAATTGTGGAAAACAAGCCCTAATCTAAGCTCTGATACCAAATGATGGGGAACTAATATGCATGCAATTTTTTTGTATGTTTTAAATATTGAGTTAGGTGATTAATTCCCAAATTCAGATCAAATTATTTATAGGGAAATTTGTGATTTTTGAAGATCAGCATGCAGATTAGGACCTAGAAAAGTAGCAAAGAAGGACCGCCGGGGCTGAGAAGCCTCGGTTAGGGCAAGTTCTCCTACAATAAAATACTGGAGGTAGAGGGGTGTACCTAACAATGTCTGTGAAGATCGCAGTGAAGGGGTCTCTCGTTCCTCGACGGATGCGGCCTGGAAAACCGAGCCAAAGACCCGCGGATACCCGGCTTTCTGCTCGATGATCCGATTGAGGCTTGGCTGGAGTCGTGGATTCGTAGGAACTCAGGGACCTACAAACGACCTGTCAGGGGTTAGAAAGCTCACAAAGGAACAAGAAAACAAAGTAAAAACAGCAAGGGAAGGCTTCTTTTGGAGTGGGCGTCCAGGGATCTGGAGGGTTTGTTGGCAGCAGGAAGATGATTGCAAACCTGGGAAGAAGAACTCTCACAAACCCCTTTATGCACACATCAGGGTATCACACCACTCAATAGAAGAACTCAAGGTTTCATTCATCAAAAATTTTCCTCATACAAGAGGCTAGGGTCCCTTAAATAGACCCTTAACTTGGGCTCCAAGTAAGGGTACATAAGTCTTTACATAAGAATCCTTTCCCTCTCAAACCTAGCTAGAAATAAGGAAATATTAGGTAGAAAAAATCCATAAAATTTTCTTGACTTGTCAAGACTCCAAGGACGCCTAGGGGGGCGTGTTGGGCTTCTAGGAGCAGCAAAAGGCCAGCCCAAAGGGGCTCGGGTGCATGGGTTTGGGCCTCTGGAAGCTGGGGTGCCTGGTAGCCAGGTAGCAGGAATATTCTCTGGAATCTTGCTTCTTAGGGGCTTGGGCTTGGCACCTGGGCTTGATTTCTTTGGGCTAGGATGCAGATGGACCTCTGGAATCATGGATGCCATTATCTATGATATACTTTGCATCTGGAAGGGAATCTGGGCATCTGGAGGGCATCTGCAAGAAATCAGGGTTTTCTGAATTTTCCTCCCGGGTCTTCAAATCTTCAAGCTGGGTTGGACTTGTGCTATACTTCCATGTCTTCAATCTAGTTGGACTTGGTCTTCACTTGTCTGATATAGTCTTGAGTCTTCAGTAGGACTGCTGGAAGGACTCAAAAAAATAAAATTAGCTCAACATGAGCTGACTAGCATTGACTGAACTACTCAACATGAGCTGACTAGTACAGAACTGAAATAACACTAAAATACTCAATAACAACTAAAATGGACTCGATGACTAAGACCTTATTACAGATGGACTCATAATTATTGATCAATTTACAGAGGGTTGAAAAAGCCTCTGTCTTATTCTGGTGCCTCAGGTGTCCGCACCATTAAGCAGCTTAAGTATTGATAGATAGATGTAATGAGTAGAGAGCATCATAGTAATCATAAAGCATGTAAATTAAACATGTATATCTCCCCCTTTTATAAAATTATAAAACAATATAAAATTTCTCTAAGTTTCTTCCCCTTGAACATCATTTGAACATTTTAACAAAAAAGTATGCAAAAATCATTCAAAACTAATTAGCTCCCCTGTCTATTGCAGTTCATTGAGTTTCTTCTTTCATGCACTCTATGGTTCTACCCCTTTTTGTCATCAAATAAAAAAGATTAATCAGTTAAGCTCAGATTTTTAAATAGATTGAGAAGTTTCAAGATTTGTTTGAGATAATTTCACTTCTCAACTTAGAGAGAGAATTCTATAAAAAATAAGAGAGTAAACAGGATGACACAAATACACAATAGTGTTCAAAAGATGTTCATTTCATTTCTATCAAAAATTTCAGAATATCAACTATTACATAAGTTTCAAAAAGCTTTCAAAAAAGTACTGAAATATAAAAGATATACTCAGAATCATCCTTAGGTACATTGGCACCATGCCAAGAAGTAGGTAGGATGTCTGCTAGAGGAAGCACGAGGAGAGGTGCCCTAGGGTGATGAGAGTACTAGGAGCCCTAGTGGAAATAGGAGGTGGATCATATAAGGGTCTGGTCCTAGCAGTGACCTCCAAGGATTGATAGTGCCACAGATAGACACCATTCCATCCAGATTGCTCCAAGCTGTTGCTCCATATCTTGAGGCTTGCTGGCACTTTGTTCACTGCCTCTTCATGTCACCAATTTCTTTCTGCATTGATATAAGCTCAGAAGCTTGGACATTGGCGAATGCCTCAGCTGATCCTCGAAGTCTTCCAAGCTCCGACTGATGATCCCAATGCCTATAGTGTAATCATCTGCATGCTTCTTGTCTCTACAACAGTACCCATCTTGCATTTGAGCTCCCTCAACTCAGTTCTATATTCATTAATGTAGCATCCATAGACTTCAATATTGCTTCAGAACTTGAAGAGATACAATTAGGTATTGGTTGAAGTTCTATCTGAGGTGTTGATCTTGAAGCTTCTATAGCTTCAACTTTCCTTGTAGATTTGAAACATGCTCTCCCAGTCTATCCAATCTACTGTCCACGACTTTTCATTCACTAAATAAAGAAGTAATTATACCTGTCAGTGTATCTGTCAAGCTCTCATTTGTTCTTCAATCTAAACTTGAATGATTGGAGGTTGTGGGCTGCAGAAGGGTGAGTCAGGTAGAGAATATCAGCTGTAGGTAAGTCAACTCGGGTGCAAGCAAATCAAACTCAGCAGCAGGCATATCAAAAATAGGAGAAGTAGTCTAGTCTCCTCAACAGCAACAGCAAGCTCAGAAATAGGTGCAGAAGAAGTTCCAGCAGCTTTCTACATTCTCTTCTTCTTCTTCCTCTTCACTACTAGAGCGCCTATAGCCCTGATATTTGTACCTTTCTTCCTCCATACTCCTTCAACTTAGAAATATCCCTCCTCTCTAGAGATTTGGAGGTGTACACATCTGTGTGGTGAAGTTCTACTCCATCTTCACCCTCCAAACTCACTCTTGAGATTAAACAGAAGGGTAAGCATCATCCTTAGGGTAGACCTCATTTAGCCTCCTAACTGTCTCCTTTATTTGCATAATTATGATGTAGGATAAATTGACGGAGTTTTCTCTAGAATGTCTTCCATAAAGCTTAAATCTTTGGTCACTCACCCAGTCAAACCTTCCTGTTCTTTGCAAGATATTCTACAGATAAAATTGTAAAGCAATCTCATTTCCAAGATAGGGTGTTAGCAAACACAGTTCTAATTCCTCCAACATCTTCTTTGTTCCAATATTGTTTCTTAAAGTCTTTTCTCTATTGTCAATTACTAGAAAATTTCACTCCCTCTGAAGGTAAGTCTAGTACACCATGAAGAAATTCCTCATTGACAAAATCCTCTTTCCTTTAACAATGGACTCAACATGATTAGTTCCCAATCTCAGATTTTCATAGAAACTTCTAACAAGAGCGGGATAAGTCTTTTCATTCAAGAACAAACTTCCTCCATCCTGATCTTCAATTAAGTCTCCTATTTTCAATCCAATCCTCTTAATAAACTCAAAGTTAATGCATCAGCCAGAGGTTACCGGACGTGTAGACATCTGAGGGCACTTGACTAGGAACTGTGGAGTATCCCTTGCGACCTCTTTTACAGGTCCTCATGTGAATGGTGCTACTTGGCTCTTCTTGACGCCTTTTTGACCTTCTTTCCTTTTCAACAGATGGAGCAGCCCTAACGAGCGTTTATCCATTGCACGCTTGGGTTGCCATTGCTAGGAAAGATAGAAAATTGAGAGATGGAGTGCTTGGAAGGGAGAAAGAAGTCTTTTAGCAGGTTTTGGAGAGGAACGAACCATTAGAGAAGACAAAATAGGAGTTGAACAGCTCGGAGAAGGGTTTATAACCAAGCCAAAGCACTTAGGGCAAGATTCCATCGAATCGAATAGCCCCAAAAAGGCTCGAGTCGGCTCACATAGAGCTCTCTCAAAACCATCAAAAAATCTAGTCAACTTGAAAATGCTTGAGCCGGCTAAGCTAGAACTCGCTCAAAACTCTCAGAAATTCAATTGACTCGGATTAAGATCCCGTCGACTCGAACAAGAGAATTAGAGTTTTGGAAAAATTGATCATAAATTAGAAATATTTTGAAATAATTTCAAAGGAAATTTAGGCTCAATGATATAGAATGAATTCAGGAGGTTATCTAGATAATGTTTCCTTAATTTGAAGGAATTAGGTTAGTGAATTAGAAAGGATCACAAAGTCCTAATTCACTCCTAATTAGCTCAAATCTATCTGATTGAGAGGCTTAGTAAATATGTCAGCTAATTGATCTTCAGTAGGAACACAAATCAGCACTATATTATCATTTGACAACATGATCTCCAATAAATGATGTCTAATTTCAATATGCTTGGTTCTAAAGTGTTGAATGGATTCGTTAAATGATAGCATTGTGTTATCACATTTAATGCAATTTTAGATTGTGATACACCAAATTCTAGTTGTTGTTTAATCCATAATATTGAGCACAACAACTACCAATAGCCACTTACTTAGCCTCAGCTATGGAAAGGCTATGGAGTTTGCTTCTTATAGTGTCATGAAATTAAATTCATCCCTAGAAATTGGCGTTACCGCTGGTACTTTTTCTATCTATTTTACAACCAGCATAATCAACATCAGAGAATCCAATCAAATTCAGAGTAAAATATTTAGAATACCAAATTCCTAAATTACTTGTTCCTTTCAAATATTTAATTATTCTTTTAATAGCAAGCATATGTGTTTCTTTGGTGATGACTGACATCTAGCATATACACATACACTATATAATATGTCATGAATAATTAGTGCCTGTGAATAGTGGAGGTCTATTTGTTGACTAGCCTTCGGCCAAGGAAGTACTCATGGGATGAGCCATCAATCTTTACTCAAGTAATCAGAGACACTGCTCGGATACTAGCTGTTGCCCAGGTGGCTTTTCCCAAGAGGGGGGTGAATTGGGAATTATAAAATTTTCGCAAGTATGTGCACAAGTAATTCCTTTTAGTTGAAGGGTGCTGTGTTAATTAGAGAATAAATGCAAAAGTTAAAAGTAAATCAAGCACAACACAACAAGGCATGTTTATAATGGTTCGGAGCAACCCAGCTTCTACGTCCACTACCCAAGTTCACCACTCGGGATTTTCACTATATCCCCCAAATCGGAATATAGTCGGATTGTTTTGCAGGCTCACAATCCCAACCTCTACACTTTGGTTTTTAAACCGGGCTCACCAAAGAAACCCACTTTAGTTTTCACAGGCTCACCTAGAACCTCTACACTTTGGTTTTGAAAAAGGCTCACCAAAGAAACCTATTTGGTTTTTACAACCGGGCTCACCAATAACCCAAGTATTCTAAGAATAGAATAAAGAAGCAACAAAAATGACAAACTCTGTTGTCTGGTGGTTGCCATATAGCTCGAGTGAAGCTCAATTGAATGCTCTTCAATGCACTTCAATGGCTTCCTTGCTTTCTTCAAATGATGCTTCAAGCTTCTGGTAAGAGTTGGTGAAGGCTTGAAGGCTGACTTTAAAGCTCAAGTGCTTTCTCTTCTTACTTCAATAAATGTTCAATAAATATTCAATAACTCATTAGTCTCTCCAAAGATGTTCTCATACCTTATTTATAGAGACTTCAACTACCTTTCCTTGATTTTGAACGTTGTAGATCGTTGGGAGGTGACAGGTTACCGTTGGAGCACTTTTGGAATTCAAAAAAAAAACTGAAACTGGCCATTGGAGGTGACCCCGTCATTCCAATCGGCTCGGACAATCTTCGAGTAGGCTCGGATCAAGTTCGGGTCGGCTGGGCTGAACGCCAGTCGGCTGGGTTCCATAGTTGAAAAATGGGTCACTTTGGATGAGTCGGATAGACTGAATTCTAGTCGGCTCGGATCTCAGAGGCTCTTAGAGCATTCTCAACCAAGTTCTGGACGAGTCAGCTAGGCAAAAATGCAGTCGGCTTGGATCCTTGAGAATCTCAGAATGTTCTCAACCATGTTCTGGACGAGTCGACTAGGCCTTGATGCCAGTCGGCTGGATCTGTGTGCCAGAGAACTTCTTTCCTGTGCCAGTGCCAGAGTCAGCTGGTCCTCCATCCAATCAGCTAGAAATTTGTTCTTCTGCCAGATCAAATTTAATCTTCCAGAACCTCTTGTGCCAAGCTTTAATGACATCTTCAAGATCTTCTTTCAAAAAAATTAAAGCTTAAAAACAACTAGAAGTAACCCTTTATCTTGATTTAAGTAGAAAATTTTTGTAGGGCTCTTCTTTACAAGATTCTAAACACTTTACAACTCAATACAAAATAATAAAGATTGTAGGATTTAGAAAGTATGTCAATGTAGTGTCCTACAAAAACTTGTCAATCATTTGAAAAGTTGTTAGATAACCAAATGTATGCTCCAATATTTTGTTATCATCAAAATCACTTTAGGGGTCAATATATATTAGAACGATTCTAAAACCTACCTTACAGGATCATGATAGGATATGAATAGAATATAGATGTTGAAATTAAAATCAACATGCATCGATCTAACCGATGCATGCTATAAATCTAATCTACAAATATAAATAGGATCGAATTCTACACCTTATCGCAAGTCGATGAACATTGCTGCTGATGGATCATGGTAGAAGGTCTGGACATACCTCATAGCCGCATAAGGTGTCTGACCTCTATAAAAGTCCACACAAAGCCTTGAAAAATCACCTTTCCTAAAGTGCTAGCTTCGTGTGAAGGCTATGGATAGCTAAACTAAAAATCTTCAATTTCTTTTTGATCCCTCCAAGAAAATGAGAACATGGAGGATGAGGAGGATCATGTCAAGAAGAAAAATAAAACAAAACTAATTTTTTTCTATTTTATTTTCCTTCCTTTCTTTCTCTCTTCTCTCTAGTGCCAAGAAGGAACTCTCATGCTCAACTAGTTTTCATACCCCACTCTCAACCTTTTTTATAATATTTCTTATCTAAAAGCCCATGAAAATCATTCTCTTATAGTCGTGTAAACCAGAAAATCTAATAAAAATAGTGGTATGGGGATTAGGATAAGAATTAGGATAGGTTTAGAAGTTCTATTGGACAAGGATTTGACTCATTCAAACCTATCTAATTTAAATAAATCCAAATCAATTCAAATAAATTTTAAAATTTATCTAAACCTATCTTAACCCAAAGTGATTAAGAGAAGACATTTAAACAATTTTGCATGGAGAGAAATGCTAAAAAAAAAATCAAGAATTTATTGAGAATAAGGGGGCACATGATCCAGTTTGACTCAATCAAACCAGATACAAAATAGTATTAAAACTCCTTTAAAAAGTTATTTTGACTTAATCCTAGTCAGAATGGATATTAGGAAGAGTGCTAATAATATTTTGACATTGATATTCTTCATACAAAAATTCATTTTTGCATGGAAAACAAAGTGGCCCAAGGGGAAAACTAGGTTCCTAGGTTTCACTTAGTCAAATTTAATTCTAATCTCAATTTAATTTGGTTTGACCAATTCAAATAGCTTGAACCTAATCTAATTAGGCTTTCATTAAATAATTAATCAAAGAATTTCAAGTCTAAATCTAAATCTAAATAAAATTAAAATTTTTTAATGATTAAGTCATCAATAATCTAATCGAGTGAATCTAATTGAACCAAATTCAAATAGATTTGACGAAATCTTTTCACTCAATTAATTAATCCAATTAGCAATCAAATTATTAATTAATCCTTCTAATATTAATTAATAATTAATAATTTATTTATTTAAACTTTTGTATAGGATAAATTGTTGATCATATTTATAATTTTGTCATTAAACAATTCTTAATTGTCGATCAACCATTATGATCAATCGAAAACTTCTATTTTATTTGACCTCATAGGTTTAAATCCTAAGTCAGTAGCTCATGAATAATTTTCTGAATTAATCGATGTGACCATCTAGCAATGGTGCCCGATGTTCGGATAGGTCGAATAATGGCAAAGCAACATTGAAGAATCCAAGTTATGGTTACCATATAATTCATCATTTTGACCTAATGCTTAGGATGAATTCAGAGTCTACTGCCAACTCTGAATAAGCATATCCGAATATATTTCAACATGCTAAATCTTGTAACTCCTCATCAAGATTACCCAAATCTAGATTTTGCTAAATTAAAATACTACCAAGCATTTACTCCAATAATTTAGAGTAGCAATTCTTCTTGACTCAACACCGACTTAACAAGTACTTGACTACACCCAGAAACCCTTTCGTTATTGGATTAGAAATTTAGATAGTCCGATACTAAAGTATAGTAAGTTACTTGCCAAGTCACCATGATAGTTTCAGGTCGGAAGGATATTTATATCCTTTTTGCAAGATATTCTTGATAACAGAGTACTCCATAAAGTTGGTCACTATTCAATGAGATGTCTCTACATTCACCTACATGCTATACCAATGTCTTCACACTCCTTAGTTAAGAGGACAACCAACCTATATGGCATACAACAACCTATTCTTGATAAACGTTATCATCCTAGTAACAAAGTATAATTTGGTCACAAACCAATTTAAGAACCATTCGATAAATCCTCCTTTATCGAATCAATGTAGTTCTAAGGACTTCAATAGATTAGAGTTCACAAGAAGATGATAATAGTGATGAGCTACCAAAATAATATTTATTTTATTAATAATTATATCATTTACAAGATAGTTCAACCATCTATAATCCAGATGATTGGTTTTAGGGAACTTTTTCCAACAACTCTCACTTAGACTAGAGTCAATTAGAATAGTATCATACCCATCTTCCACTTGTAATTATCGAACTTTTTGATATGAAGATTTTAGTAAATAGGTCAGCCAGGTTCTCCTTTCCATCAATCTTCTACAGGTTGATGTCACTTCGTTCTACAATCTCTCAACAAGGTGATAACAACGTAGAACATGCTTGATCCGTTGATGTACCTTTGGTTCCTTTGCTTGAGCAATGGCACAAGTGCTATCATAATACAGAATAACTGGACCATGAATGGAGGGTGCCACTCCAAGTTTATTGATGAACTTCCGCAACCATACAACTTCATTTGCAGCATCAGATGTCGTAATGTACTCCGCCTTGCATAAGGAATCAGCTACAGTATGCTACTTGAAACTTTTCTAGCAAATAGCTCCTCTATTAAGGATAAAGACATAACCCGGCACTTTTTGCTGTCATCATAATCCGACTAACTTGAATCAATATAATCAACTAATTTCAATTCAGAATCTTCATAACCAACCATTGATTCTTAGTATTTCTCAAATGCTTAAGAATAGTTTTTATGACCTTCTAATGATTCTCACCTAGATTAGATTGGTATCTACTTACTACTCCTAGTGAGCATGCCACATCTGGTCGCATACTTATCTTAGCGTATATAATGGATCCCATTGTCAGGCATATGGAATCCTACTCATATGCTCTCTCTTGAGGAGTTGTTGGACAATCTTTCTTAGAAAGAGTAATTCCATGGCCTATCAGTAAATAGAATTTTTTGGAATTTACCATGCTGAACCGCTTCAGTACAGTATCAATGTATGTCAACTGGAAAACCTTAGCAACCTTTTAGTCTATCTCTATAGATCTTTATCCAAGGATGTAGGTTGCTTCTCCCATATCCTTCTTGGAGAATTGGGATGATAGCCAAACATTTGTTCCCTGCATTACAGGAATGTCATTCTCGATTAAGAAATATTATCCATATACAAAACAAGAAATATAATTACAAAACTATTAGCCCATTTGTATGTAGGGCTTTTTTCCATTCTTATGAAGCCATACATTTTAGTCACCTTATCAAAATATATGTTCCAACTTTGAGATACTTACTTTGATCCATAAATAGGTTTTTGAAGCTTGCACACCTTTGATTCATCTATATATATAAACCATTTAGGTTGTATTATATACACCTCTTCTTTTAACTTTCTATTTAGGAAGTAGTTTTGACATCCATTTTTTAGATATCAAAATCAAGATATGCCACTATCACAAGCATAATCCTAATGACCTTGAGCATTGTTACGAGAGAAAACATCTCGACATAGTCAATATGATAATGCTGATAATATCCCTTAGCAATCAGACGAGTTTTTATAGATCTCCACCATCCCATCTTTGAACTTTTTTTAAAGATCCACTTGCACCAAATGGATTTTATCCCTTTAGGTTGGTCAACGAGTATCCATACATCGTTAATTTTCATGGACTCTATTTTGGATTTCATAGCTTCAAGCCATTTTTCAGAATCAGAACTTTGCATCGCATCCATATAGGTGTTCGAATTCTTATTATTTTTCTCAAATTCAATAAGATCATCATTCTGGACTAAGAAACTATAGTATCTATCTGGTTAGTAGGTACCCTACCAAATCTGCTTAAGTTTGCCTCTACAATAGGCTCTGGATTTGATTGAATTGGTTCAGTTAATTATGTCGACTCTTCTACCTATCAAGCTTCTTCAAGTTCAACCTTAGAGACATTAGTTCTTTTTTTTCTAGAAACTCTCTTTTCAAAAGACTACCTTATTATTAGCAACACACTTTGTGTTGATTGGTTCAGTAATTATGTCGATCTTCTACTATCAAGCTTCTTCAAGTTCAACCTTAGAGACATTAGTTTCTTTTTTCTAGAAACTCTCTTTCAAAGACTACCTTATTATTAGCAAACACTTTGTGTTCATCAGTATACTAGAAGAAATAATCCTTAGTTTCCTTCAGGTACCCTATAATGTATACTATCAGATTTAGGCCCAAGCTTATCTGTTTAAAATATTTGACATAAGCTGGGCATCCCCAAATCCTACGGCGTGAGAGTGCTGACTTATATCCTATCCATATTTCATATGGAGTTTTGTCTATAGACTTGCTAGGAACTCTGTTTAGAATGTAAAAAGCTGACTCTAATGCATATGCCCAAAAGAGATAGATAAACTCTAAATTCCATCATGGACTGAACCATGTCTAACAGGATTCAATTTCTCTTTTCAGACACTCCATTCTACTGAGGTGCCCCGGGAGAGTCTATTATGAGACATCCCATTTTTTTCCAAATATATCATAAATTCATTAGTAAGATATTCACCTCCTCGATCAGATCGAAAGATTTTAATATACTTTACCGTTTGTTTCTCTACTTCATTACAAAATTATTTGAACATCTCAAACAACTCTGACTTATATCTCATCAAGTAGATGTATCCATATCTTGAGAGATAGTTAGTAAACATGATGTAGTGATATTTACCTATCGCTAAAGTATCATGGATCCATATACATCAGTATGTTAGACTCAGAACCTAATGGCTCTTTCATCCTTTATAGTAAAAGGTGACTTAGTCATCTTCCCAAGAAGATAGGATTCGTAGGTCAGTAATGATTTAAAATTATTAATCTCAAGGATTTCCTCTTTAGATAACATGTTTATCCTATTCTTATTAATATGACCTAGCCTACAATGTCAAAGATAGATATCAGACATATTTTCTATTTTAGGGCATTTGTTGGATGTGTACATTACATTCTACTATAAAATATAAATGTCAATCTTTAGTTATCCATGTATTATAGTAGCACCATTCAAAATGATATCACAATCACTATCTTTTATTATAAATGATAACCATTTTTAGTCAAGGCTTATAGATATCATATTCATCAAAAACTAAGACAATAGTGACAATCATCTAAAATAATGATATTAAATAAGCTTGACTATTTTTAAAGCTAGAATTGAAAAAGATTTTTCATCTCCAACATTCAGAAATTTCTCGCCATCTTCAAATCTTTTGCTGACCTAAAGTCCCTGCATCAATTGCAAATATTAATATGACTTCTGGTATCTAATACCTAGGCAGTAATATCACAAATAAAAAATTTATAAGGTTTTATCATATAAGTACCTTGTCTAGCAATGCCTTACTGGTTTTTCTTTTTTTTTGATCTATTTGGGTCCAATTAGGTAATGTAAAGAGAACGATTCCTTTTCCAGTATCTTTGCTTCTTATAGTAGAAGAATTCAGCTTGAGTTTGGTTAGCTTTTAACTTCTTGGTCTGACCTGGCTTAGCACCATAGCACTTTATACCTTTTTCTTATTTTCTTCTTTCCTTTCTTAAAGGGATGACATCCTATTGAACTTTCCACTATATTCACCAATCCCTTATAGAGCTGATGATCCTTCTCATAAATCTACAGTACCCCAACATACTATGGTAATTTATTGCAAACCTAGTCATTCTATAATAATCAAGGAAGTCAATGAAGGACTTCAACAAAGAATTAAGGATCGCATCCTTTCCCAGCTGTACATGTAGGGAAATCCAAGTTTGCCAGGTGCTCAATCAATTCGATTATATACAATACATGATCAATGATCGAGGCCCCTTCTCTCCTCCTTATGTTGAAAATGGAATAAGATGTTTTGTACCTTTCAACATCATCGAAAATGTCAAGGATTCTTTCAACACTTGAAACATGTTCTCTCTGACTGATTCAATCATCATTCATGGATGCCCATATAATACAATGGATCATAGTTCGGTCACTGAGCCACTTTTAGTATGTCTCAAACTATACCATGAGCATTTTAAGTAGGCTCCTTAGGTGCCAAATCTATCAGCACATACAAAATTCATTCATGCTCTAGGACTATTTCAGCTTTCGATACCAGCTATCAAAATTAGATCTCATTAATTTTTCATTATCTAGCAGTGAACATAGTGAAAAGTGGTGGCCATATTAATCTGAAAGGAGAACATTAACTAATTAGTACATGAATCATTTAATCTCAAAGACTCAGACTTTAATCTAAAGGTTCTTCCACTATTTTGATCAAATTGGTAGCCTCTATCCCCAATTCAAGGAATTATACTAATTCCTTAGTGGGTATCAGAATCTAATAGACTTTGCATAAGCCAGACTTTGGCCATCTCACCCATGTGCATTTAAAGGTATATTTTTAATCAATTATTTATCTAAAAAATTTATGGTAGTAATTTTATCCCAGAAACTAATTAATAAGCTTTTGGGCTACTACTAGAAGTTTTAGTTAGGTCTAACCATTAACAAGATTGGACTGAGTGCTTCTAACCAATGATCACCAAGCTCAACTTTGGCTAGCCAACTTGACCATCATTTAGAAAGAAGGACTAAGCATCATAATATGAATAAGCTAGATGAGCGCCATGTTTTCATACTTTCAATGATCATCTTAACTATTGGACTCATTATCACCCTCTTAATGGAAGGCCATGTCTCAATTATTTCATAATTTTATACTTAAGGGATCTAATCATTTTAGAGAATTTAATTAAAGAAAAGAGAAGAAGACATGGACTAATCAATAATCCTCCTACTGACTTCATCAAGTGATGAGCGTTGAATCGTATTAGTCCAAGGATACTTAGATCAGTTAAACTAATCTTCCTTACTGACATGATTTGCTCGAATCAATGAGCTATTTAATCAAATTTCGATTGACCAAATTAACCAGGTAAATGAGATCGATGGGAGGGTTTTGCCATTAACCTCTTTTCTAGATATCAATAGAATTGGCCAAGTAAGAGTTAACCCCAATTAATAACCATGATCAAATACCAAACTTATCTTAGATATCAATTGGTTCATCGGTTTCAATTAAACTAGCCTAAGGACTTAGGTCTAATCACTGATCTAGAATTAAGTCTATTTGATAATATGACTTGATCAACCTATCACTATAGAATTGATTTAAAGAGCTTTTGATATAATTCTAATCTACTTTTGGTTAGTTTAAATTAATTTCTCTAAGGTCCATATTAATCAAATTCTAATCCTAGGTCTAACTCGATAATTTAACCTGATTCGAGCTAACTCAAAATCCAAATTTTACGAATTGATTTTTGATCTTTAATTCACAATTATAAATCCAATCAACTCTTATTTTAGTAATTAATCATGATTTATTTTTCTAAAATCAGATTTAAATATTTTTATATATATTTCATATATTGATAAAATAATTTTAGATCTAGACTTCACGGTTTAGTGTAATTGCTGAATTAAGTTTACAATTTATGTTTTAAATATAAAACCTGATATAAATAACTAACAGCAAAATAATCATGATTAAACTACTAAAAGTTATATCTAAATATTAAAATAATTTTAATAAAATTATCCTTTCACCTCATTTGTTCATGAGAGTAATCATAAACGGTACCTCTACACACCATAAGAGATTCCATTGAATGTAAAGAGATGACCTTTAAACCCTACTTTTCTCTTATAACCAGTGGCCATAGTGATCAACCCCATCTGAAGTAGTTATTTGGATTAATATTCAGATCTATATCCAATCAAATTATGTCAAAAACTTAGGGCTTTGATACCACTATTGGAAAACTAGGATAGGGTTTCATGCATGGATTTTTTTTAAAAAACCAATGAAAGTAAATAAGATAAAACTAATTTTAATTTCTAAATCATATATTAGAATAATTCTAAAAATTTATCCTACAAAATCGTGATAAGATATGAATAGAGTATAGATGCTAAAATTAAAATCAGCATGCATCGATCTAATCGATGCACGTTATAGATCAAATTTACAATATAAATAGGATCAGGTCCCATATCTCAATACGAGTTGATGAACACTGCTACTGATGGATCATGGTAGAAAGTCTGAACATCATCTCATAGCCACACAAGATGTCTGAACTCTACAAAAAGTCTACTCAACGTCCCGAGAAATCACCTTCCCTAGAGTGCTAGCTCCATGTAAAAGCTTTGGATGGCTGATCTAAAAATCTTCAATTTTTTTTGATTCCTCCAGAATATAAGAAGATAGAGGATAGGAGGATTAGGTCATGAAAAAAAATAAAACCAAAACTAATTTTTTCCATTTTCTTTTCCTTCCTTTCTTTGTCTCTTCTCCTTTAAACCAAGAAGGAACTCTCATACTCAACTAATTTTACATCCCACTCCCAATTTCTTTACAGTGTTTCTTATCAACCCATGAAAATCCTTCTCTTATATTCATGCAAGCCAAGAAAAATCTAATAAAAATAGTGGCATAGGGATTAGGATAAGATATTAGGATATGTTTAGAAGTTAAGATATTATGATAGGTTTAGAAGTTCTATTTGGACTAGGAGTTTGACTCATTCAAAATCTATCCAATTTAAATTCAAATTAATTCAAATAAATCTAAAAATATATCTAAACCTATCCTAACCCAAAGAGGCTAAGAGAAGGCATCAAAACAAATTTTGCATGGAGGAAAATGCATGAAAAATTTAAAAAAATTATAAAGAAAAGGGGCACATTATCCAATTTTGACTCGATTAAACTAATACAAATAATATTAAAAATTTTTAAAAATTGTTTTGACTTAATCCCAGTTAGAATAGATTATAGAGTGAATGCTAATCAAATTTTGATATTGAGATTCTTCATGCAAAAATTTATTTTTAAGTGAAGAGCAAACTGGTGCAATGGGAAACTAGGTTCCAAGTTTGACTTGATCAAACTTAATTCTAATCTCAATTGATTTGATTTGACCAATTCAAATAACTTGAATCTAATCTAATTAGACTCTAATTAAAATAATTAATTAAAGAATTAATCAAGTCTAAATTCAAATTAACTTAAGATTAAAACTTTTTAATGATCGGTCATCAAATAATCTAATCGAGTGAAATCTAATTGAACCAAATTCAATAGATTTGACCAAATCTTTTTACTTAATTAATTGACTCAATATATATAATTATTATTAATCCTTCTACTATAATTATAAATAATTATTTATTTATTTATAACTTTTGTATAGGATAAATTGTTGATCATATTTATAGTTTTACCACTAGATGATTCTTAATTATCGATCAGCCATCATGATCAATCAGAAATTTCTATTATGTATGACCTCATAGGTTTAAACCCTAAGTCAATAGCTTAGAAAAATTTTCTGAACTAATCGATGTGACCATCTAGTAATGGTACATGATGTCCGAATATGTCGAATGATGGCAAAGCAATATTCAAGAACTTAGACTATGGTACCATATAATTCATCTTTTTGATGTAATGCTTATGATGAATTCAGAGTCTACTACCAACTCCGAATAAGCATACCCAAATATGTCTCAATGTGCTAAATCTTGTGACTCGTCACCAGGATAACCTAGGCCCAGGTTTTGCTAAATTAAAACACTACCGAATATTTACTTCAGCAACTTGGAGTGGTCAATCCCTTCTTGACTCAAAATCGACTTAACAAATACTTGACTGCACCCAAAAAACCATTTATTACTAGATTAAAATCCAGGTAGTCCCGGCACCAAAGTATAGTGAGTTGCTTGCCAATCACCATGATAGTCTCAGTTGGCGGGACACTTATATCCATACCCTTTCTGAGATACTCTGATAGTAGAGTACTCCACGGAGTTGGTCACTGTTCAGTGAGATGTAGTCCTACACTACCTGCTGCATACCTATGTCTCTACACTCCTTAGTTAAAGGAAAACCTATATGGCTACAATGACCTAGTTTTGATATATATTGCCATTCTAGGAAACAACGTATCATTTGATCATGAATCAATTTAAGAACCACTCCTATAAATCATCTTTTATCAAATCATGTGTAGTTCTAAGGACTTCAATGCATTAGAGTTCATAGAAAGATGACCTATAGTATGTGTGCTATCAAAAATAACATTTATTTTATTAATAATTCATATATGTTTACAGATAGCTCAACCATCTACAATCCAAAAGATTGGCTTTAGGACCCTTTTCCAACAAGGTGAGCCCTGGACTCTTCACGTTAATGCTTCCAATTCTAGGGGTTCTAGAGTTGGGATGATCTTCATTAGCCTGGAAGGAGTTGTCCTGAGTAGGCGCTCCACTTCAACTTCAAGGCCTTTAACAATGAGGTGGAATACGAGGCCCCTCCTCATGATTTTGAGGCTTGCCTACAGCTAGAGGTCCAGCATTTCAGAGCCTTTAGTGATACCTAGCTGATAGTGGGGCAGATTCATGGAGAGTTCGACATCAGAACACCCTTACAGAGAAATACCTCAAATGGGTAAGGGAAATCATCCCATCTTTTCTTTTCTTTGAGATTGTTTAGCTCTCCTAGATAAAAATGCCCAGGCAAACCTATTATCAAGCCTGGCTACCTCTGGTGTGTATATTCCAAGAACCACCTATCTAAAGACCCTTGAGAAGCCGAGTATCAAGGAAGTGCTAGCCTCGATCCCATAAGCAAGTAGCGAATCTCGCTGGATGGACCCTATAATCTACTATCTATAGGAGGGCATGTTACCTGAGGATGAGGTTAAGGTGAGAGGCTTAGATGTTGGTCTCCCTTGTTCATGATACTCGATAGAAAGCTATGCAAGCGACCTACTCGATGCCACTCCTCAGTGCTTTTACCCTTAAAAGCAACTTCATCCTTCAAAAGTTTTTGAATGTATTTACGACGCCACATGGGAGGCTGTGCTTGGCCACAAGATCCTAAGACAATGATATTATGGGCTATGCATCCTCAAGGTGTTGTTGAGTATGTGTGATGCTATGATCATTATCAGAGGCATGCCCACATCCGCAACCAACTAGCGGTACCTCATCTCCTTGAGATTTTCATGGCCCTTCGCTGTGGTAGAATACATATTCTCGGTCCTTTCCTACTGACCATTGGCCAGAGGAGTTTCTGGTCATCATATTGACTACTTTACTAAGTGGGTCATATAGAGCCTTTGGCCCGATCACTGAGCAGGAGGCCTAAAAGTTTATCTAGAGGTCGATAATCTACTACTTTAGATTCTCTCATATTATCATCATTGATAATGGTGGATAATTTGATAATGTATCCTTTGACAAGTTTTGCAAGGACCTGCAGATTAGTCTCATTTCACTTCAGTCGTACATCCATAGATGAATGGAGAAGCTGAAGTCACCAACCAGATGATTTTCTAAGGATTTAAGATTTGACTAGATAAGGTTGGAGGACTCTGGGTGGAAAAAATGCATAGCATCCTCTGGGCCTATTGCACCACTTGTCGAATTCCAATGGGCAATACATGTTTAACCTTGCCTCGAGACTGAGGTTGTTATCCCCTTAGAAGTAGTCCTATAACATCTTGAGTCAAAGCTTATGATGAAGGGCATAGCTTGGAAGACCTCAAGATGAATCTCGACCTCTTAGAAGAAGTTTAGGGAAAGTTTGAGTCCGAATGGCTACATATCAGTGACACACAACCTGTTACTTTAACACCCATGTGAAGGCAAGCAATTTTGGCCGAAAAACCGTCCTTCGAAAGGTAGCTGCTAGCCAACCTGTAAAGCATAGGAAGCTCCCTCCTAACTGGGAAAGACCTATCATATCACTCAGTGGTTCAACCAGTACGTATTATCTAGAGCAATTGGAAGGCATGCCCATCATCGGAACATAGAATTTTCAACAACCTCTAGTCCTACACCAATGAGAGTACTCCTATAGGGCTTTGATAACCTATTGGAAAACTAGGATAGGGTTTTCATGCATGGATTTTTTTAAAAAACCAATGAAAGTAAATAAGATTAAAACTAATTTTATTTTATAATCATATATTAGAATAATTCTAAAAATTTATCCTACAAAATCGTGACAGGATATGAAGAGAGTATAGATGCTAAAATTAAAATCAGCATGCATCGATCTAATCGATGCACGTTATAGATCAAATTTACAAATATAAATAGGATCAGGTCCCATATCTCAATACGAGTTGATGAACACTGCTACTGATGGATCATGGTAGAAAGTCTGAACATCATCTCATAGCCACACAGATGTCTGACTCTACAAAAAGTCTACTCAACGTCCCGAGAAATCACTTCCCTAGAGTGCTAGCTCCATGTAAAAGCTTTGGATGGCTGATCTAAAAATCTTCAATTTTTTTTGATTCCTCCAAGAATATAAGAAGATAGAGGATAAGGAGGATTAGGATGAAAAAAAAATAAAACCAAAACTAATTTTTTCCATTTCTTTTCCTTCTTTCTTTGTCTCTTCTCCTTAAACCAAGAAGGAACTCTCATACTCAACTAATTTTACATCCCACTCCCAATTTCTTTACAGTGTTTCTTATCAACCATGAAAATCCTTCTCTTATATTCATGCAAGCAAGAAAAATCTTAATAAAAATAGTGGCATAGGGATAGGATATGTTTAGAAGTTAAGATATTATGATAGGTTTAGAAGTTCTATTTGGACTAGGAGTTTGACTCATTCAAAATCTATCCAATTTAAATTCAAATTAATTCAAATAAATCTAAAAATATATCTAAACCTATCCTAACCCAAAGAGGCTAAGAGAAGGCATCAAAACAAATTTTGCATGGAGGAAAATGCATGAAAGAATTTAAAAAAATTATAAAGAAAAAGGGGGCACATTATCCAATTTTGACTCGATTAAACTAAATACAAAATAATATTAAAAATTTTTTAAAAAATTGTTTTGACTTAATCCCAGTTAGAATAGATTATAGAGTGAATGCTAATCATATTTTGATATTGAGATTCTTCATGCAAAAATTTATTTTTAAGTGAAGAGCAAACTGGTGCAATGGAAAAACTAGGTTCCAAGGTTTGACTTGATCAAACTTAATTCTAATCTCAATTGAATTTGATTTGACCAATTCAAATAACTTGAATCTAATCTAATTAGACTCTAATTAAAATTAATTAATTAAAGAATTAATCAAGTCTAAATTCAAATAACTTAAGATTAAAACTTTTTAATGATCAGGTCATCAAATAATCTAATCGAGTGAAATCTAATTGAACCAAATTCAAATAGATTTGACCAAATCTTTTTACTTAATTAATTGACTCAATTAGTATATTATTATTAATCCTTCTACTATTAATTATAAATAATTATTTATTTATTTATAACTTTTGTATAGGATAAATTGTTGATCATATTTATAGTTTTACCACTAGATGATTCTTAATTATCGATCAGCCATCATGATCAATCAGAAATTTCTATTATGTATGACCTCATAGGTTTAAACCCTAAGTCAATAGCTTAGAAATAATTTTCTGAACTAATCGATGTGACCATCTAGTAATGGTACATGATGTCCGAATATGTCGAATGATGGCAAAGCAATATTCAAGAACTTAGACTGTGGTACCATATAATTCATCTTTTTGATGTAATGCTTATGATGAATTCAGAGTCTACTACCAACTCCGAATAAGCATACCCAAATATGTCTCAATGTGCTAAATCTTGTGACTCGTCACCAGGATAACCTAGGCCCAGGTTTTGCTAAATTAAAACACTACCGAATATTTACTTCAGCAACTTGGAGTGGTCAATCCCTTCTTGACTCAAAATCGACTTAACAAATACTTGACTGCACCCAAAAACCTTTTATTACTAGATTAAAAATCCAGGTAGTCCGGCACCAAAGTATAGTGAGTTGCTTGCCAAGTCACCATGATAGTCTCAGGTTGGCGGGACACTTATATCCATACCCTTTCTATGAGATACTCTTGATAGTAGAGTACTCCACAGAGTTGGTCACTGTTCAGTGAGATGTAGTCCTACACTACCTGCATGCCATACCTATGTCTCTACACTCCTTAGTTAAGAGGAAAACCTATATGGCTTACAATGACCTAGTTTTGATATATATTGCCATTCTAGGTAACAACGTATCATTTGATCATGAATCAATTTAAGAACCACTCGATAAATCATCTTTTATCAAATCAATGTAGTTCTAAGGACTTCAATGCATTAGAGTTCATAGAAAGATGACTAATAGTATTGTGCTATCAAAAATAACATTTATTTTATTAATAATTCATATATGTTTACAAGATAGCTCAACCATCTACAATCCAAAAGATTGGCTTTAGGACACCTTTTCCAACAAGGTGAGCCCTGGACTCTTCATGTTAATGCTTCCAATTCTAGGGGTTCTAGAGTTGGGATGATCTTCATTAGCCTGGAAGGAGTTGTCACTGAGTAGGCGCTCCACTTCAACTTCAAGGCCTTTAACAATGAGGTGGAATACGAGGCCCCTCCTCATGAGTTTGAGGCTTGCCTACAAGCTAGAGGTCCAGCATTTCAGAGCCTTTAGTGATACCTAGCTGATAGTGGGGCAGATTCATGGAGAGTTCGACATCAGAACACCCATTACAGAGAAATACCTCAAATGGGTAAGGGAAATCATCCCATCTTTTCTTTTCTTTGAGATTGTGTAGCTCTCCTAGATAAAAAATGCCCAGGCAAACCTATTATCAAGCCTGGCTACCTCTGGTTGTGGATATTCCAAGAACCACCTATCTAAAGACCCTTGAGAAGCCAAGTATCAAGGAAGTGCTAGCCTCGATCCCATAAGCAAGTAGCGAATCTCGCTGGATGGACCCTATAATCTACTATCTATAGGAGGGCATGTTACCTGAGGATGAGGTTAAGGTGAGAAGGCTTAGATGTTGGTCTACCTTGTTCATGATACTCGATAGAAAGCTATGCAAGCGACCTACTCGATGCCACTCCTCAGTGGCTTTTACCCCTTAAAAGCAAACTTCATCCTTCATAAAGTTTTTGAATGTATTTACGATAGCCACATGGGAGGCTGTGCCTTGGCCACAAGATCCTAAGACAATGATATTATGGGCTATGCATCCTCAAGGATGTTGTTGAGTATGTGTGATGCTATGATCATTATCAGAGGCATGCCCACATCCGGCACCAACTAGCGGTACCTCATCTCCTTGAGATTTTCATGGCCCTTCGCTTAGTGGGAATACATATTCTCGATCCTTTCCTACTGACCATTGGCCAGAGGAAGTTTCTGGTCATCATTATTGACTACTTTACTAAGTGGGTCATATAGAGCCTTTGGCCCAGATCACTGAGCAGGAGGCCTAAAAGTTTATCTAGAGGTCGATAATCTACTACTTTAGATTCTCTCATATTATCATCATTGATAATGGTGGATAATTTGATAATGTATCCTTTGACAAGTTTTGCAAGGACCTGCAGATTAGTCATCATTTCACTTCAGTCGTACATCCATAGATGAATGGAGAAGCTGAAGTCACCAACCAGATGATTTTCTAAGGATTTAAGATTTGACTAGATAAGGTTGGAGGACTCTGGGTGGAGAAATTGCATAGCATCCTCTGGGCCTATTGCACCACTTGTCGAATTCCAATGGGCAATACATTATTTAACCTTGCCTTCGAGACTGAGGTTGTTATCCCCTTAGAAGTAGTCCTATAATCATCTTGAGTCAAAGCTTATGATGAATGGCATAGCTTGGAAGACCTCAAGATGAATCTCGACCTCTTAGAAGAAGTTTAGGGAAAAGTTTGAGTCCGAATGGCTACATATCAGTGACACACAACCTGTTACTTTAACACCCATGTGAAGGCAAAGCAATTTTGGCCAGAAAAACCGTCCTTCAAAAGGTAGCTGCTAGCCAACCTGTAAAGCATAGGAAGCTCTCTTCTAACTGGGAAAGACCCTATCATATCACTGAGGTGGTTCAACCTAGTACGTATTATCTAGAGCAATTGGAAGGCATGCCCATCATCGGAACATAGAATTTTCAACAACCTCTAGTCCTACACCAATGAGAGTACTCCTAGCCACTATACTTGATCCCTTCAATGTAAACCCTTTTCTTTTTTCCTTATAAAGAGAGAGCAGTCAAGACTGGGGACATCTCTAAAAGTCTCGGGGTGGAGCTATCCCACGCGGGGCTACCACACCCCTTATTCAAAAAGTCCTGGGGCGAAGTTGTTCCAAGCGAGGTTTTAACACCCTTTATTCTTAGAGTCCTGGCTGAGCAGTTAGATGCCCAGGTTGGATCTTGATACTTGTGATCCCTGGTTAAGCAGCTAGTCTCTCGAGCACCCTGGGTGAGGTTGTTCCAAGCAAGACCTAAATGTTCTAAAGTCTTGGATGAGGTTGGCCCATGCATCTTGGCTAAGCTATCAAACTCCTGGGCTAGGTCATGATACCCTTAAATCCCAGTTAAGCAGTAAGTTGTTAGGACCTGGAGCCAATCCAATACCAGCTGTGGACCATTCTCTTACATGAAAACCTGGGTATTAAGCTAGAAAACTAGAGGAACACAAGGAAAAATCGAACTTGATTGGAAAATCCTGAATCTGCTTCAGTAAATTTTGCATAGCGCATCTCTTGGGTTCCAAGATATTATGCGCTTCACCCTGGATCTAAAACATCATGAAACTTCACTAGATAGGAGCCCTCTCATGCTGCTACAATCCCAGTAACCTATTTCGGAGTGTTAAAAGGGGATTGGGGCAAACATAACCTGAAAATGTTGAATACGTTTGTACAGAATTCTGGAGAACTCTGTTCTGTGACTAGCAACTTCTGATATTGCTGGCACTATTTTGGAGATCCTTTAGATATGAAATTGACATTATAATATCCTTTTAAAGTGCCCTCCTTGCTATTTTAATTTCACCCAAAATAGAGATTCGTGAAGAGAGAAACTATCCCGAGAACTGCACTTGTCAACACCCAAAATGGAACTGTTGAAATCTGTTTGGGATGTCTCTTCTTGTATTTGGCATGAACCTTTCATATGGCATGAGGAGAGGGGAAGAGAGGGAGAGAGGAGGCTAGGGTTTTAGGAGTAAAGGACTCTCTTTATTCCACTCATTGCTTGGTATTATAAGATCCTTATATACCAATTACAATGGATTAAATAACCTAAGCCTAAAAACTCCTTAGGCTAACCCATACATGAAAGCACTTGGCCAAGCCCAAGTCTTGCATGCTCTCATTCCCATGGATCCAAATCTGGTCCAAAACTAGATTGGCACCCTTGAGACTCAAATCCCCTAAGCCTCGAGCCCTTGAAGGCTAAACCTCGATCCTAAAATCAAACCCATCCTGGCCATAGGACCCAAGTTGGTCCTAAATCCTAGAGCCAAGCCCATGGCTCCTCTCTTGGCCTCCCAAGATTTTGGAGCACCACACCAACTCTTATAATCTTCATCTTGGTGCCTCCAAGCCTTGGTAAGCCTGGCAATGTCCTTCTGCAAGACCCCACTATCGTTGCATATCCTAATAGCCCCTCGTGTGAACATCCTTTCCATTGCCAACCTTTTTTAGCTTCTGAGCTCCCTTGGAGACTTTTGGGATGATTGCCTCCATAGCTTAAGACTTTTGCTTAAGCTAAGGTTCCAACCTTGGAACCTGTTGTAGCCTTTTTTTGCTTGGCAGCTGCACCACTTGTTGCCTTGGACTTCCTTAGAGAGACCATGGTGTTCCTATCCTAGCACTC
Organism: Areca catechu; assembly: GCA_021397845.1. Lineage (NCBI taxonomy): Eukaryota > Viridiplantae > Streptophyta > Magnoliopsida > Arecales > Arecaceae > Areca > Areca catechu. The sequence continues at coordinate 38,011,248 of CM038042.1, read as the reverse complement.
GCTGCAATTGTTGCTCTACCTGACACGGTCTCCTCAGAGCTATACCTCTCCATCTACACACTTTAGTCCTCCAAGCTCTGTGCAACTATGGTTTTGGTATTGGGATATCTCTCCTCTCCTAGCTCCCCTCTACTCTAAACTCATGTCACACTCCTTCCACCTGTGAAGCCACCTCTGCCTGGTGCTCCACCTAAATCTGAAGTCCACATAATGATGCAGAAGTCAATCCTATACCCGAGGCTAACTATCCAATGCCACGTTGCTGGGCCTATCGCTAAACCTCGATCATTGTTGCTGCCCCTTCAAACCCTTTGCACTTCACGGATCCCTTCGAAGCTACTTTGGACTCTCTGTAACCTGTGGGCACCTCCGAAGCCATCAAGAGCTCATATGACTCTTCAAATAGCAATCGAACCTAGAGAATCCAAGTCCTTTCTTTCTCTTTCCTTGCACTTCTTCCAAAGTGGACACTCCTACTTAAAGTGCCCTACTTCACCACACTTAAAGCACCTATAGCCTCTTTGATGCCCTTCTGGAACTATCTCTGCCCTACCTACTCGCTCTTTTTCTTCCATCTCATAGGCCTCTCTGAAACTACAAGATCATCCTGGAAAGACTCCCTCTATGTCATCCATTCTCGCTACTCATTAGACCTGAGCACTGATATAATCTCCTCATATACTAGTATCTCCTTATTATATAATAGCATTGTGACTAATGGATCGAAGCTCCCGAGTAGCAAACACAACAACAACGGGCTTTTATCTTCCTTTTCAAGCTCCTCCCTAATATCGAGCAAATCCATACTCATCCGATCGAACCACTAAATATACCCTGCAATATCTCCACTCTCCTGCATTCAAAGGTTATAATGTTGTTTCTTCTACATCAACTTGTTGTACATGTTTTTTTCATATACAGTATATGCAACCTTGACCATAAATCCTTAGGTGATCTCTCCTCCAATATGCCATACAAGACCTCATCCACCGGATATGCCTGAATTATGGCACATGCCCTCTTCTCCAAGGATACTCATTGCCCATCAGTCATCCCCTTTGTCCTATCCTCTAAGGCTGCATTTAAATCCATCTAAACTAACAGATCCTCTATCCTAACCTTCCATAAAGTGAAATTTTTCTTTTCATCCAACTTCTTAAATCCAACCTTCACCTCGTTGCTTTCCATGATCAAACCAAATCACAAATAGCATAAAAAAAATTGGATCTAAAAAAAATACTTGACTAGAAAGGGTGGACAGCAGCCTCGAGATCTCTTCCTTTCCCATAAAATTTGGAGAAAACCTGATCTAAAATTTCTCCTTAGATCTGAAATCAGGTTCTATAGATTTCTACTACTGAAAACTGAATCATAGCCCTAGATCGCTTCATTTCTCACAAAACCTAAAGAAAACCTGGATTTTTTTAAAAAAATATTGCTGATCTTTTTCTGAACATGGCAAACTTGGATCTGAAAAACTTCAAAAAACTAATCTGCTATAGATCTAGAAAAATATGGATTCAAATCTCCCTTTTTTTTTATTTGTTATCTTGCTGAAATCTACTGTAGATCCTTTTCCTTCTCCATGCTCAAATCGGCTTTGATACCTATTGTTAGGACCTGGTACCAACTATAGACCATTTTCTTACATGGGAACCTGGATATTAAGCCAAAAAACTAGAGGAACACAAGGAAAAACCGAACCTGATTGGAAACTTCTTGAATCTATTTTAGTAGATTTCTGCATAGCACATCTCTTGGGTTCCAATATACCGTGCACTTCACCCGAGATCCAAAACACCATGAAACTTCACCAGATGCAAGCCCTCTCATGTTGCTACAACTCTAGCAACTTGTTTTGGGGGGTTGAAAAGGGATTGGGGTGAACACAACCCTGAAAATGCTGAACATGTTTGTATAGAATTCTGCAAAACTTTGTTCTATAATAAGCAACTTGTTGATGTTGCTGAAACTTCTGTAGAGGTCCTTTATGCATGAAATCAAAACTATAACATCCCTTTGGAGTGCTCTCCTTGTTGTTTTAATTTCATCTAAAATGGAGATTCATGGAGAGAAAAATGATTCTGAGAACAGAGACTTGTTAGTGTCCAAAATAGGACTGCTGAATTTGTTTGGGATGTCCCTTCTTGTTCTTGGCATGAACCTTTCTTGTGGCATGAGGAGAGGGGAAGAGAGAGGGAGAAAAAGGCTAGGTTTAAGGAGAAAATGACTCTCTTCATTCCACTCATTGCTTGGTATTACAATATCCTTATATACCATTACAATGGGTTAAATAATCTAAGCACAAAAATTTCCTAGGCTAACCCATACATGGAAGCGCTTGGCCAAGTTCAAGTCTTGCATGTTCTCATCCCTATGGATCCAAACCTGATCCAAAACTAGATTATCCCCCTCGAGACCCAAATCCCTTGGATCTTGAGCACATGGAGGCTAAACCTCCATCCTAGGACCAAACTCATCCTAGTTCTAGGATCCAAATTGGTCCTAGAATCCTAGAGCCAAGTTCATGGCTCCTTTCCTAGCCTCCGGCTTGGGAGTGCTATACCAACTCTTACATAAGTCTCCCAGGTTCTAAAGTCTTGGATAAGGTTGTTCCAAGCACCCTGACAGAGCCATCTAACTCTCGGGCTTGGTCATGATACCTCTAAGTCCCAGTTAAGTAATAAATCTCTCAGGTTCTAAAGTCTTGGATGAGGTTACCCTAAGCACCTTGGCCGAGCTATTAGACTCCTAGGCTAAGTTGTGATACCCCTAAGTCCCTATTAAGCAGTAAGTCTCCTAGGTTTCAAAGCCTTAGGCGAGGTTATCTTAAGTACCCCAATTGAGTTATCAGACTTCCAGGCTCGATTGTGATACCCTTAAGTCCTAGTTAAATAATAAGTGTCTCAAGTTCTGAAGCTCTGAAGTTCTAAAGTTCATGCGACACATAGCACAAGCATGCAGACACAAGTGAGTATCAAAAGAATGAAGATTCATTAACAAATACTCGATACAAATTTTTTCAGCTCTACAACTAGATTACATTATACTAAGGATGCCTTGAGAGGAAGATGAAGGACAGGGACAAGTTACACATGTTGTATAAGACCCCTTGAAGCTCCTAATTAAGCACCTTCAATGCCTCGCTTGCAAGAGGAGGATCAAATCAAGTCAAAGCTCTTCAGAGATCCCAAGACTCCAACAGTTTGGCAAGGTCCATCCTGAGAAGCCCTTCCTTTGCTAGATCATGAAGGTCTCCCAGATCCTTTAGAGAGGCTTGAAGGCAATGCTGGCCAGTGAAGAAAAGATGTGCATCACTCATAGAAAACCTGACTGGTGCACAGGAGAGGTGGAGGCAAGCCATCGATGTTGCTGAGCCTCACCTATTGAAAATGGAGAGCAAAGTCCCAGGTTGCATCGAAGATTGTTGCCTTTAGCCCTTGATTTTGATGACTAATAAAACATTGAGTATATATTTTATACTAATATTTCAATTGTAGTTATGAGTTTCAGGATACAGGTACCTCAAATTTTCAATATAAAAGTATCAAGCACTCATTGGAAGCTAAGCAATTTTTTTTTTTAAGAAGTCTTCTCATCTTGAAAAGCCTCAAAATAGATCAATCAGAGCTTTACAAAAAGTGTATTGAAGTTTCATTGAAGAACATCTTGAATTTTGAAGGTTGGCATAAGTTTTTATCGAGTGGCAGAGTCAAGTGTCGACTCATGGTATGCAAAATGTCGATACTTCAGAAGGTTGGCACGTAGAAATCTCTTTAGCATGCCAAGTGTCGACTCACAGAAATTAGGTGTCGACTCATAAAAGTCAGGTGTCGACTTATAGAAACGAAGTGTCGACTCACAGAACTCAGGTGTCGACTCATAGAAACGAAGTATCGACTCATGGCCTGAGAAAAATGAAGATACAGAACTATGCCATTATGAGATGTTTTCTGTCAAGTGTCGACTCAAAGGACTCACGTGTCGACTCACTTGATTCAAGTGTCGACTCATAGCTGAGAATAGAAAAAGGACAGAACCGTGATTTTTCAAAAGCTTATACCTTGAGTCGACTCATGCTGATCCAAGTGTCGACTCATGAAGACTCAAGTATCGACTCACAGAAGTCAAGTGTCGACTCACGGATTTTGACAACTATAACGGCTATATTTTCTGAGAGTCAGATTTGAGCCCTACAAGCTCCCAACAGCTAGTTTTGCTCCACCAACAGTCTTAAATCATTTTTTGAAAGTTTTTGAAGTATTTAAGCCTCACCAAACTCATTCATGGTGAACTAACTCACAAGAGATAAGGAATTCCTTAAGAACTTCACTTCCAAAGTCAAAAAGAGAGCAAAAGAGAAGATTCCCACTGAAAAAGCTTACAAGCCTTCATTTTAGCATTCAAAAGTAGTCTTTGAAGTAATTCCAAAGAGAAGACAACTTAAGCAATCATCAAGAGTCTCAAAGCGTCAATATTCCACTTATGAGAGAGTTTGCTTGTGCTTTATATTTGTATCTCTGATTTTATTTATTATATTAGTTTCAAGGATGTTTGAAACTAGGTGTTACATCCTTCCAAGTCTTGAATTGGGATCCAAGCCTAGGTTTGCTTGAGTAAAGGTTGTTGGTGAGCCTAAGTGAGAAAATCAACTTTGGGTTTGACTTATGAGCCTGTTGAAAATAAGTTGGCTATAATCTTGGTTGATTATAGTAAAATTCTCAATGGATAGCTTGAAAAGTGGATGTAGGTGCTTGGTGTGCACCGAACTACTATAAACCTTTGTATTTGTGTGTGTGCTCTTTGCTATTTTGTATTTACTGCTTATACTCTTAGCATTGCATCTCACTTATTTAGTGCACACTTACATTGCTTCACAAACACACTAATTTCAGCACATATCTGCTTTAAATTTTTAAAGAAACCAATTCACCCCCCTCTTGGGTTGCTACACTGGGCAACAAGTGGTATCAGAGCTTGTACTCAACGATTGGTCTAACGATCTTGAGTCAAAGATCTAAATGGCAGCCTAAATCGGTGTTGGAATTATTGAGGGACAAGCCTCAAATCGTCTTCCCTTGTTTAATGGTACAAATTATACATATTGGAAAACACACATGTGCATTTATATTCAAGCCATTGATTATAACGTTTTGAGGACTATTGTTAAGGGTCTTCATCAGCCTACTACCTTGGTTAATGGCATTCTCACTCCCAAGTTGGAAGATGAATGGGATGAGAATGATATTAAGCAAGTTGAGCTTAATGCTAAGGCTATGAATTTACTGTTTTGTGCTTTAGATCCAAGTGAGTTCAATAGAATTGCAAATTATCTTTTCACTAAGAAAATATGGGATATACTTGAAGTTACCCATGAGGGTACATATCAAGTGAAGACTACCAAAGTTAACATGCTCATTCATATATATGAAATGTTTAGAATGGAACCATCTGAATCTATTAGTGAAATATACACTTAATTTACTAACATTGTGAATGGCATGAGAAGCTTGAGTAAAGTTATTTCTAATGCTGAATTAGTGAATACAATTCTCAAGTCATTTTCTTCATCATGGGATCCAAAAGTGACAGCCATCGAAGAAGCTAAGGATGTCAACACACTACCTCTTGAGTACCTTCTAGGATCTCTCATAACGTTTGAGCTATCATTGAAACAAAAGGTTGTGGACAATGACAAGAAAAAGAACACCATAGCATTCAAGTCCATAATAAAGGAAGATACAAGTGATGATTTTGATGAGGAAGATGATGAAGATGAAATGGCTTTCATCTCAAAGAAGTTTAGAAGGTTCATAAGAAAGAAAATGTATAGTTTCAAGAAAAATCCTCAAAAGGGAGAGCCTAGTAAAGAAAAAGAGAAAGAAAGGGAGTAACCCACTTCAAGATGGACTGTCCCTTACTCAAGAAGAGCAGGAGAAAATTAAGAAAGAAAGCCATGATGGCTACTTGGAGTGAGAGCGAGGACTCGAGTTCAGATGAAGAGTAGCAAGAAGTCACCGATTTTTGCTTAATGGCTAATGATGAAGAGATAAAATCTAAACTTGAAGATGAATTTACTTTCAAAGAATTGCATGATGTTTTTGATCATTTAGTTGTTGAGTATCAAAAACTTAAAATGAAAAATAAAGAGCTAAAGAAATAAAATTTGGATTTGATTAAAACAAATGATAAGTCCTTGATTGAAAATGATTGTTTGCTTCAAGAAAACAAGAAGTTAACTAATAAAATTATCTTTTTGAAAAAAGAAAAAATATTTTGCAACAACTGAAAATTTTGCTAAACAAAACAAAGAACTTTTGCAGGAAAACAAGAAGTACAAGGATGAGCTTGAAAAATTAAAACTTTTTGTTGAAAAATTTACTTATAGTTTTGAAAAGCTCAATACGCTTTTAAATAATCAAAAAGCTATTTTCAACAAAGCTGGATTAGGTTTCAAACCACTGAAACAACAAAAATTTTTCAAGAATTTCTTTGTGCTTGCTTCATCTTCCATTACTTGTTATTCTTGTGGCAATGTAGGACATAAATCATATTTGTGTAATAAAAGAAAATTGAATAAAGTTAAAAAAGTTTGGATTTTAAAAGGAACCATATCCACAATCCTAAAGGACCTAAGATGACTTGGGTACTTAAAGTCTCCACCTAATTTGTCATTGTAGGTATGTCTTGTAACCAACAAAAGAAGATTGTGGTACCTCGCCAGCGGTTGCTCAAGGCACATGATTGGAGATGCAGAGCAGTTTTCTTCTCTTGAATATAAAAATGGTGGAAATGTAACCTTCGATGATAATGGAAAGGGCAAAATCGTTGGGATTGATAAAGTCCATATCACCTCCTCTACTTATATAGATAATATTCTTTTTGTTGATGGTTTAAAGCATAATTTACTTAGTATTAGCCAATTTTGTGACAAAGATTTTAAAGTTATTTTTGAATCTTTCATGTGCATTGTTTCTAGTCTTGATGATAATCGCATCAAGTTTATTGGTCATAGGCATGGCAATATGTATATGGTTGATCTTGATGATCTTCCAGTGCAAAATGGTTAATGCCTAGTGGCAATGGAAGCCAAGATCAATGAAACTAGTTGGCTTTGGCATCGTAGATTAGGTCATGCAAGTATACATTTGCTTTCAAAACTTAACAAAAAAAATCTCATAAAATATTTGTCAAAACTTAGTTTTGAAAAGGATAAGATTTGTAGTGCTTGCCAACTTGGAAAACAAACCAAATCTTCTTTTAAACATGAAGGAGTTGTTTCTACATCTAGACCCCTAGAATTACTTCATATGAACCTCTTTGGACCTACTAGAACAACTAGTTTGGGAGATAAGAAGTATGGTCTAGTTATTGTAGATGACTTCTTATGTTTTACATGGATCATGTTTTTAGCTTATAAAGATAAAACTTCTTCTGCATTCATTAAATTTTATAAAAGAGTCTCAAATGAAAAAGGTATTTCAATTTTTTCTCTAAGAAGTATCATGGTACAGAATTTGAAAATCATGATTTTGAAAAGTTTTGTTGTGAAAATGGTAATCATAACTTTTCTGCACCTAGGATACCTTAATAAAATGGGATGGTAGAAAAAAAAATAGAACTCTTGAAGAAATGGGATGCACCATGCTTTGCGAAAATGATTTGCTAGATATTTTTGGACAGAAGCCATAAATATGCTTGCTATGTTTTAAATTATGTTTTAATTTAGCCTATTTTAAAGAAAACACCTTATGAGCTTTGGAAAGGTAGAAAACCTTCAATTAAGTATTTTCGTGTTTTTGGATGCCGTTGTTTCTTTTAAACAATGGCAAGGACAATCTAAGAAAATTTGATACCAAGTCAGATGAGGGTATATTTTTAGATTACTCTACATCTAGCAAGACATACAGGGTCTTTAACAGAAGAACACTTTTGTTGAAGAATCCATCCATATTGTGTTTGATGGACTGATAAAAAATCTTCTAAAAAAGAAGATGTTCTTGATAATGAAACATATTCTCAAAGAACTAAAAAAGTGAACAACAATGAAGAGTCTTCCAAGGAACAAGATGATAATCAAAACAATGAAGGAGATCAAGTACAAGGAGTTGGTGACTCATCTGTACCTAACCCATTACCTAAAGAATGGAGGTATGCTCATGGACACCCCAAATAACTTATAATTGGTGATCCATTAAAAAGGGTAAGTACTCTTTCTTTATTAAGAAATGTATGTGATTATTTAGCTTTTGTTTCTCAAATAGATCCAAAATCTATTGAAGAAGCTGAAAATGATTGTAATTGGGTAAATGCTATGCAAAATGAACTAAATCAATTTAAAAGGAATAATGTTTGGACTTTAGTTGAAAGACCTACTAATATTTCAATAATTAGTACAAAATAGATTTTCAGAAATAAACTTGGTGAAAATGGATTAGTTACTGGAAATAAAACTAGACTAGTTGCCAAAGGATACAATCAGGAGGAAGTAATTGATTTTGATGAAACCTTTGCTCCTTGCTAGACTTGAGGCAATTAGGCTATTATTAGTATTTGCATGTTTTATAGATTTTAAACTATTTCAAATGGATGTCAAAAGTACTTTTCTAAATGATTTATTGAATAAGAAGTTTATGTAGATCAACCCCCTGGTTTTGAAATCATGAATTTTCTAATCATGTTTTTAAACTTCATAAAGCTTTGTATAGTTTGAAACAAGCTCTAAGAGCTTGGTATGATAGATTGAGTTCATTTCTACTTAAAAATGGTTTTTCTAGAAGAAATGTAGATACCGCATTATTTTTGAAAAAGAAGAATGATGATCTTAGTAGTACAAGTTTATGTCAATGACATCATATTCGGTGCTACTAATGGATGTCTTTGTCAAGAGTTTGCAAAGTTAATGCAGGGAGAGTTCGAGATGAGCATGATGGGAGAGCTTAATTTCTTTCTCATACTCCAGATCAAGCAAACAAAAGAGGGGATCTTCATCAACCAAGCTAAGTATACAAGAGAAATCTTAAAGAAATTTGGAATGGAGAATACCAGGTCATTAGGTTTGCCTATGAGCTCCTATTGTAAACTTGATAAAGATGAATCAGGTAAAAGTGTAGACCAAAGGCTATATAGAGGCATCATTGGTTCATTGCTATTTTTAACTGCAAGTATGCCATATATAATGTTCAGTGTTTATATGTGTATAAGATATCAATCTGCTCCTAAAGAGTCTCATTTATTGGATGTTAACGCATACTTAGATACTTGTCTAGCACTATAGATATTGGACTAAGGTACTCTAGAGATTCATCATTTGAATTGATTGCATATTCTGATGCTGATTTTGCTGAGTGTAAACTTGATAGAAAAAGTATAAGTGGAACTTGTCAATTTCTTGGAATTAATTTGATCTCATGAAGTAGCAAGAAACATAATTCAGTTACTCTATTGATGACGGAAGCCGAATATATAGCAACTGGAAGTTATTGTGCTCAAATCCTATAGATCAAACAATAACTCGAGGATTTTGGCATCAAATTAACTGAGACACCCATAAGATGTGATAACACTAGTGCAATTAACTTAACCAAAAATCCTGTTCAACACTCAAGAAGTAAATATACTAAATAAGACATCACTTTATAAGAGATAATGTGCAAAACTTTAATGTGCTGCTTGAATTTATTTGTACTGATAGTCAATTAGCTGATATTTTCACTAAACCCCTGAGTAAAGAAAAATTTTGCATGATTAAGAGAGAGTTAGATATCATAGATCCTTTTGTGTAGAACTTTTTCAAAATTTGTTCTTACTCAAATTCTTATGCTTAAAATCATATCTTTTATGTCTTAAACCCTTCTTTAGAAATCCCATGATTTTTGGAATTTTTATTGATTTTTTTTGGATTTTCTGGCCAAGTGTCGACACTTGATTTTTGGCCAAGTGTCGACTCATGCCAAGTGTTGACACTTGACCAAAATTGAAGTGTCGACTCACGGGCGGAAATCTGTTTTTTCAGAGCATCATCTATTCTTTCCAAAGCCACCTGTCTTTTGTTTTTCCTCTATCCTAGTGGTCCCCTAGCACTCCATTGACCTCGAATAGTATTCTTCCATCCGTGTCCTTCGATTTTTTTGGTAATTTTCTCTCTTTTTCCCTCTTTTGGTCCGATTACTCATTGTTTTCTTTGTGTTTTTTGTTGATTTAGCCAGAACCTTCTTCCGGATTTCATTCGTCTCTTCGATCTATTTTCCCATTGTTTTCTTGTGGATCGACTCGAGCTATTGCATTTTCTCTTCCACATTTCTCTCTCTCTTTCCCTTTTTGGTCCATTCTTTGACCGATTCTAGCTTGCATTCACCCTTTCTTCCCGTCGGTCTTTTTCCCTCTTTTGGTCCTTTCCTCTTCTTTTTGGCCTTTTCCAGTTCACCTGTTCCTTTCCTTGTTCTTTCCCTCTATTGGTGATTATGGGACCTTGCAAGCAAGTGGTATCAAGGAAAAGGTTGAGTCACGGTTCTACCGAGAGGAGAACCAAGGCTCGAAGTGACACTGCCAGAGGCCAGCAGCATGAGCATGAGAGAGTGGCACCCCCATGGTCCCCCGCAGCAGAGTGGGTGTCGGGGAAGATTATCGTAGCTGGACATTGAGTTGACTTGGAGTTTTTCAACTATGAGGGTTTTCGTATTGGAGAGATTCTTAAGACAGCCAGTTTGACCTCCTTCTGCATTATGAAGTAGAAATATTATCCATATCTTATCAGAGAGTTTTATGGGAGTCTGGCTACCAGTGGATTGTATGGAGCGCTACAGTCATAGGCATGGAGATTCCAGTATTCGAGTGCATATTGAGTAGAGTCTGGGACATTCTTCTTCGTGAATTGCTGCCATGAGTGTTGGAGATAGAGAGGTGGTATTTCAGTGTATTTTGGAGAGAGACGATGTTCGCAGTGTGACTACTATCACTGCGAATCAGTTATCAGTCGAGATACGCCTCCTTCATCACTTCATTGTGAGGATACTTCTGTCAACGACTGGTCGCTTCGACTTTATCACAGAGCAGGAGCTTATGTTGATGGTTTGCCTCACACAGAAGACTGCCGTCAACATCCCAGCCCTGATGATAAGCCATATGGGAGAGGCTGCGACTCAACATCATCTGTGTCTACCGTACGGGATGGATCTGACTTATTTATTTAGAGCTTATCATGTTCTTTTAGAGGAGGAGGCCTCCAAGGATATTCTACACACTGATGTGTACGACGAGCGATCTTTACATCATATGGGATACAGGAGGATTGCCGGTAGATGGGTGTGTAGAGAGTCTGGTCAGGAGCCATATAAGGAGGATGAGCTGCGAGCTGCAGAGGCAGGGCCATCTAGGCCTACTGAGCACTTCACACCTCCTAGATCGGCATCAGTACTAGCTTCTGGGTCTGAGCTAGTCACTCCAGCATCAGTTTCTTCACCTGCTACTGCTCCTCGTACATCTACTAAGTCATCTTTTAAGGAGCATGTTAGGCATGAGATTGCTGAGGTCAGGAGTAAGATTATTGGTCTAGTAGTCAGGACTACTCAGCTCCGGATTGAGATAGAGTGACTGAGAGCACACATTGATGATCAGTTCTCAAGCATCAGACAGACTATGGAGGTAGGCTTCATCGAGATTCATGATCTTTTGAGATCTCTTTTGCCTCTAATTGCACCTTCAGGTCCACCTCCTCCTCCACCAGCAGATGATGATGACCACCCTGACAGACATGATGACACTCCTGGTGATGGTGGTGGTGTGGCTGACAGAGGCATAGATATTATTGATGGTGATGATAGTGATGGTAGTGATGACAAAGCTGGAGATTATGAGATTGTCAGCAGGAAGATTCAGACACCAAATGCTACTACTGATACTCCTAGAGATGCTCAGCTTGCCACTGCACCAGCTTTCCTGACACCAGCAGAGACCTTACTTCCACCCTCTACTAGGTCCTCTAGGGTCATTCCCCATTCTGGACCAGCTCTTAAGACTAGGAGCCATGGCACCCATAAGACCCCTAGACTCCTTGCTTATAGGACTAGAATTAGAGCTCCTATCTACTTTGAGCTTCCATCTAATGAGGAGTAACCTCACATATGTTTATCTTGTTGTTAATGATTATGCATTAGTCTTTTTCTCTACTATGTATCAGTTTTTAGTCTTGTATCAGACTTTGATTATATTTCAGTTTTTGCTTGCTTATCTTATGCAAGCAATTTTGTTGTACTGAAATTCTCTTAAATATATGAAAGTTTATTTTTATCTCATGATTACTCTCTTTCTATCAAATTGTTCTAATACTAACTATAGGATCATGGCCCCTAACCAAATTTTTATGCTTTAATGCATTAATTTAGGGGGAGATTACACTTTTTAAATGTTTAATGTTGACAAAAAGGGGAAGTAAGATCTATATATAAGCATTTTTTGTATTTTCTACAATTCTGAAATGATTTATAACTTAACTCACATAGAGGAAGAGAAAATAAATTTCAAGCTTGTTAGGCACTTCTCCTCTATGAAATTATGTTGTATGAACCTTTTTTCATGAGCTTTAAGTACATGCTTACTTGAATATGTGATACAATATCTATAATTGAACTTGAATGCTTACATACTCAAGGTTTTGTCATCATCAAAAATGAAATAATTGTTGGCTTTAGCCCTTGATTTTGATGACTAACAAAACATTGAATATATATTTTATACTAATATTTCAATTGTAGTTATGAGTTTCAGGATACAGGCACCTCAAATTTTCAATATAAAAGTATCAAGGCACTCATTGGAAGCTAAGCAATTTTCATTGTTTAAGAAGTCTTCTCATCTTGAAAAAGCCTTAAAATAGATCGATCGGAGCTTTACAAAAAGTGTATTGAAGTTTTATTAAAGAACATCTTGAATTTTGAAGGTTGGCACAAGTTTTTGTCGAGTGGCAGAGTCAAGTGTCGACTCATGGCACGCAAAGTGTTGACACTTCAGAACGCTAGCATGCAGAATCTCTTTGGCACGCCAAGTGTCGACTCATAGAAGTCAGGTGTTGACTCACAGAAATGAAGTGTCAACTCATGGCCTGAGAAAAATAAAGATACAGAACTATGCCATTCTGAGATGTTTTCTATCAAGTGTTGACTTAGAGGACTCAAGTGTTGACTCACTTGATTCAAGTGTTGACTCACTTAATTCAAGTGTTGACTCAAAGCTTTCAAGTATTGACTCATAGCCTAAGAACAAAAAAAGGACAGAACCTTGGTTTTTCAAAAGCTTATACCTTGAGTCGACTCATGCTGATCCAAGTGTCGACTCATGAAGACTTAAGTGTCGACTCATAGAAGTCAAGTATCGATTACGGGTTCTGACAGCTATAATGGCAATATTTTCTGAGAGTCAGATTTGAGCCCTACAAGCTCTCAACAACTAGTTTTGCTCCACCAATAGTCTTAAACCATTTTTTAAAAGTTTTTGAAGTATTTAAGCCTCACCAAACTCATTCATGGTAAACTAACTCACAAGAGACAAGACATTTCTTGAGAACTTCACTTCCAAAATAAAAAAGAGAGCAAAAGAGAAGATTCCCACTGAAAAGCTTACAAGCCTTCATTTCAGCATTCCAAAAGTAGTCTTTGAAGTGATTCCAAAGAAAAGACAACTCAAGCAATTATCAAGAACCTCAAAGCTTCCGTATTCCACTCTATGAGAGAGTTTGCTTATACTTTATATTTGTATCTCTGATTTTATTTATTATACTAGTTTCAAGGGTGTTTGAAACTAAATGTTAGGCCCTTCCAAGCCTTGAATTGGGATCCAAGCCTAGGTTGGCTTGAGTAAAGGTTGTTGGTGAGCCTATGTGAAAAAAAACTAACTTTGGGTTTAACTTGTGAGCCTATTGAAAACAAGTTGGCTATAATCTAGGTTGATTATAGTGAAATTTCCAAGGGATAGCTTGGAAGTCAATGTAGGTGCTTGGTATGCACCGAGCCACTATAAACCTTTGTGTTTATGTGTGTGCTCTTTGCTATTTTGTATTTAATGCTTATACTCTTAGCATTGCATCTCACTCATTTGGTGCACACTTGCATTGCTTCATAAACACACTAATTTCAACATATATTTTCTTTAATTTTTTACAGAAATCCAATTCACCCTCCCTCTTAGGTTGCTACGCTAGACAACAAAGATCCTATAGGAATACCTTGCATGCCCTAGTGTGGTCCTACTTCTTGACAAGTGAGGTGATGTTTTCGAGATTGCTCCTACTCCTAACTTGGTTGACTCCCGATAGAGAGCCAAGCCCTGCACAACGAGGCCTAGAACTGTGTTGCAGATGGTGAAGGGCCACCATCATGCCTCCCTTATTCAGAATCACCAGATGATTAGCGAGGAGGGCTTTTGGAGTTGCACCCACTGTAGACCTGTCTACCACTAAAAGTGAAGATGGGTTATGGAGGAGGAGGAACTAGGTGACGAGGCATACAACCATCACCCCTTCTTCGACTCCATCTGGTGGCAGCTGTGGTCTAATGATAGAAGCGCTGGCCTTTTCCAATACATCCCATACCAAGGAGAGCACCTGCCAGCACTCCTGTATTGTGGTGGTACTTGCCCCATAGAGAACCCTTCCAACAAGAAAAGGAACTCCCCAAAACCATCATTGGAGAACCTCCATTGACAACATGGCATCTCTTTGGACACTAGGTTTTAGAAGGACTTGGCAAAGCCCGACCTCCTCGATGCCCTATTATAGAAGGAAGGAGGGTTGCCATACCAGCAGGCCAATTGGTGTGTGACAAGTGGTGCTATCCTATCTGCCAGGCGACCGTTCCCCTAGGACTAGAAAATGAAGCATTGGGAAACCTTCCTAAGGTTGACATTCTCTTTGGAGATCACATATTCATGACCTTCAACACTCCGATCGAAGCGATGCCATGAACATGCGATGTCACACCCAACTAAAAACCACACTAGGATTTGGTCTACATCAAGTGGTGCATCATGCCATGCTGCATCCTGCAATTAAGGGGCAAGTTGAACCTCGATGCCTCGCCTACGAGTATGATCAAATCCAGATGCCCTAGTATCGCCCCATAATTTGTGCAAAAAGATTCTCTAGGTGACAACACATCAGATGCTAAGCAAAATTGTTCTAAGCAATGCATAAATATACAAGACATTACAATTCAAGATGTCGAACACAAAGGAATGAAGTCAAAAGAGAAAGAATTCTTATTCATTTCTTGGAAAATGATGGTGGAAATACAAAGTCAAAAAGCCTTAAAGCCCTCATTAATCTTCCCCTCCTATGGCTCACTGTATTTATAATCTCCTCAAGCATGGCATTGTAGGGAACAAGTAGCTCGGTCACCCCTCTTATTTTGGGAAGCAACCCCACATGATGAGCTTGCATACTTTGAAGCCAAAGTTGTACTCTTGCAGGTGTGCTTCATTTATTTTCTTGGATGAGCCTTGGACCTCCATGGTGATCGGAGGTTCACACTTGCTCTTTGAGGGCTTCTTTTTGGTAGCACATGTGCCTTGATGACTCTTTGAGGCACGAGCGAGCTCTGCCTCCAAGTGGTCGGCCTTCATCTCCACCTTGTTCAGAGGCAACAGCCTCTTTTTCATATATCAGCCTTCCTTACAAGAGACCAAGTTCGTGCTGAGGATCTTCAATGGGCTCAATAAACCATCGTGTCTTTTGCAAGCCCCTTCCATCACCTGTAGCCTCACCTCCCAGGGGAGGAATTGCCTTTCCTTTCTCCATGGATACCTCACTAGTAGCACTGGATAGCATGCCCTGGTCGTGAGGGAACTCCATCATTGTAGCCTCACCGATGGCACTAGATAATGTGCCATGCCCATGAGGCATGCCTTCCACCGGTAGATCGAAAACCCCCTGCTACAAGACTGTGCACCTTTCACTGGTGCATTCAGTCTAGGTCTTATGTCAACTCTTGTAGGAACCTAGGATCCTCCATCTACATACTCACAAAGAACTTAGCCATAGCTATGGAAGCTTCACCCATCCCCGCCTTTGTCTCGATACCCTTTAAGAATTGGGCAAACTTATTGTGGACATCCTTCAACTCCCGAGTTAGGTCCTCATTCATGCTTATATATAGGTCCAACTAGTACTCAATCATCTACCTAGATTCCTCAGCCACAGACCGATCATGCTCTATAAAAGCACATACATTCTTTGCAACCATCAACTTGCACCTACCATTGGCAAGTTCTCTCATCATGCTTTTGACCTCCTTCCAAAGTGCATAGCACTAGTCTTTGCAACTCACCAAGGAAAGGAAATGATCTGCCGAGTCAGAGGAAGAAACTTGCAAAAATGGCAAGAGCCTCCCTACTTGCAAGCTTTAGGTGAGGCAGTTAATTGGCCTCCCAAGCAACGAGTTGGGCATTCAGCTAGCTCAAAGTGGGGAGTCGTGATGTCGACTACTATTGCTATCTTCGGTCACCACAAGAAGCATCCCCACTGGATGGACCACCCTAAGAGAGACCATCATAGAAGGTACAATCTTTCCATTCGCATTGACCTCACTCGCAGTCTCTCTTGCTGCTTGGACCACAAGCAACCTGATGGTAGCCGAGAGAACTTTGGCCATGCTCTAGACCATTGGCAAGTCTATCACGATAGGCACCTTTGCCTCTTTTACCACTTTGCCCATCAGCACATCAGTGGTGGGCGGGAGAGCCTTAGTTATGGCCTCGATCTTTGGCGGGCTTGCCCAGCATGCCCTTTTTCTTTGGCTATTCTGGCATCAACTAGTTCCACTAGTACTAAAGATACGAGAACCCAGCCACCTGCACCTCCTTCTTCTCTACAATAGTGGGAAGTGTGGGCAAGGCAATTACTAGAATTGCCTTTGCCACTTCGACATCTATCGAGATGGGCGAAGCCACCCCCATCCTCTTAGTGGGCCATCCACCTCAAGATCAGTGGTGGGCACCCCCGGGTCCAACTTAATAGTGCCCCACAAAGAAGTTGGTACCTCTCCACTCGTGGCAACCTCCTCCTTCTCTGCCTTGGCCTTGCCATTACCTCTTTTCCTCTTTTGAGACTCCTTCTTGATGGAACCCTCAAGTAACTCCTCAAGTGTGTATTTGAACCTCATTACCTAAATAATATAGTAGCTCAACCCACAATCAAGAAAAACAAAAAGCATAATGCATTGAAATAGGAGTTTATCAACATTAAGTTCTAGTTCAATGGGTTTTCAAGTATTTTGTACAAGTCATAGTGCCCAATACAAAAGAAATGAAAAAGAAGAAGCAAGAGAACTTGCAAGATGATCATAGGAGGTTAGCCTGGCTTCCTTCTTCCATAGGAGCCTTTCCACTAGAATCCGTAGAGCCTTCACTACAACCTAAAGGTAGTTCTATCTTTAGCTTTCCGACATTAATATCCGAGAATAGCTCGATGACCTGCCCTTTCAAGAACTCGAAGATCTATTTAAAGTCATCATTGCTAGCTTCTAGTACCTCTAGATAGTCCTCCTCCCTAATCCTGAAGGCCTTGACTGCCTCTGCTGCTACGATGGAGGCCAGAACCTCCCTCAAGATTGAAGCTTGATCCCTGGCCTCACACAATGCTTCCTTCACCATCTGGGCCCTTGCCTCGGCTTCCATGACCCTTACCTTAATATTGACAACCCTCGTATCAGTCCGATGCCCTTGGCCTTTGCCTCGCTGATGGGGACATCAGCATTGGAAAGAGAATTCAAGCTTCAACCAAGTTCTTATGAAAGAAGCCAAGAGGACAAGGGCCATTTGGATGGAGTTGACTCAACATTGAAGCAGGAGGATATCTAAAGGGATTAAGCATAATGTGTATTTTTTCATAAGCCGACTTAAGAAGAAAAGGCATCAACCTCATGAGTCGACTCAAGTTCATTGAATCGGCTCAACCTGTTCTTGAGCCGACCTATTGGTCAAGCTAAATCTTCTCTTATACCACTTAGAAGCCTTTTGGAAGCACTCTTTGAAGGCCATTTGGAAGCCATCATGAAGTCCAATCACAAAGCCCATGAGCCGACTCCACCATCCTTAAACTTTTGAAGCACAAGTCCATGAGCCGACTCATGAAGGAAAGCCACCATTCCCATGAGTCGACTCAACCCAAGTCAAATTCAAGCATGGGCCTTCATGGACGCCACCTCATGGAAACCACTTTCTTTTCACATGGAGGACACTTCATCAAACAACTTTGGGGGAACATGGAGGACACTTCATCAAATAATTTATGGGGAGCATATAACCACTTTCCAATCCCCCAACAAATCTCCAACCAACTTGACATGTGGAATGCCACATCACATGCTACCAAAGGATCACACTAGCAAGAGGAGGCCATGTCATTGCCACCTAAGTGCCACATGTTCAAGTTGTTACAACTTTTTACCTAAAAGTTGTTGTAAACTACTTCTAGTTAGAACAATATAACCAAATTTGTTAGATCTAACTAGAAGTGAGTTAGCTTAACCTAACCCTCTTGGCTGACTCTCATGGTTAGTAGGCCTATAAATAGGGCCCCAAGCCTCTCTTGTAAAGCATCTTATATTGAGTAATGAAAGAATTTTCTTCTTGCTAAAAGTTCTCTTGAGTTCTCTTATGTGGAGAGGGTGAGATGCCTTCTTTTACTTGAGGTGTGAAGCCTCATTTTAAGAAGGGTGGGATGCCCTTGTGTGAGAAGAGGGTGGGATGCCCTTGATTTTGTTTTGAAGAGGGTGGGATGCCCTTGATCCGGTTCCAAGCTCAAGTCCATCAAGCTCCACGCTAAGCTTTCTTCTTCTCTTCTTTTCTTTCCCTTCTTCATTTTCTCCTTCTGATTTTATTTCCACGTCTCATGATGGGTTCTTTGTAGGTTCTCTCAAGGATCGCGGGTTGAAGATGAAGGTTTCCAAGCCATGACCCATCTACAAGGTGAGTCCACAAGGTTAGGGAGTGTAGATCTTATGATCCAAGTCTCTTTCCTAGAGTGTTGAGTGAACCCTTCAACCAAATAATTTTAGCCACCATTGTTGGTAGGAGAACCATTCCTAAGCTCTTTGGATTTAATCATTTGAAGGTTAACTTGCCCTAGTAATGATGGTTTCCTAGCCATGAAGATCATATTCTTGGTTTGAACTAGATCTACATTGCGGGTGTTGTAACTTAGATCAATTAGTCTCTTTCATGAAAATTCTTTTCTTGGATTAATTTAGCTCGTTTGTGTATGGATTTGTTGCTCAATTTAGCTTATTAATTATCTTTCTTGAATCTTTTTCCATCATGAATGCATGATCTCTTCCCGTCCCGCATCCATTTTTGGTATCGGAGCTTATGGTTTACTAGGTCAAGTTGCTGAAATTTTGTTCCTTTGTTGTTGCTTGTCTTCAAGTCCAAAATTCAAAGCCAAAATTCGAGATTTAAATTTTAAAATTTAGGATCTAAAATCTTAACTTTGATATCTGAAAGTTCTAATTTAAATTTATTTTTTTTAATATCTTTAAATTTGAATTTTAAATTTTGAATCTAGTTAATAGGAGATTTGTTTGATTACTAAAATTTCTACTCTAGTATTAATCTGAGTTTTCCATAAATCTTAAAAATCTTTTCATGTTGCAAAAAAGTTAAAAAAACTTTTTTCTATATTTTAGGACGTTAGGATATCTATGTTTTTTTTTTAAAAAAAAATTAGAATTTTTGTAGTTAAAATTCATCATCTCACATTGCTCCTTTAGTTAGCTAGTACTTGCTTCAATTCTAGTTTCATGTCATTTAGTTGTTCCATTAAATATTATAAAAATTTTAAAATTTTTTTTCTAAATTTTAGATTTGAATCTGAGATCTCCATTTTAAAAAAAATTCAAATTCTGAAATTTTTGAATTTAAATTTTGAGTTTTGGGTGTTTATGGTTAAGGGTTTCTTAGCTAAAAGTTTCTTGTAACAACTTTTACAACATGCTCTAAAAAAAAATGAATTTCTTAACCAAAATTCGAGAATTAAAATTCAAAATTTGGAATCTAATATCTTAACTCTGAGAACTAACAATTTAAATTTAAATTTTAAATTTTTAAAGTTTTAAAATTTTAGTTTTGAAATTTTAAAACTAGTTAGTTGGAAGTTTGCTAGTGGCTGAAATTTTCTTACAACTTTTACCTCCAAGAATGAATTTTCTAACTAAAATTTAAAATTTAAGTTTTAAAATCTTGATTTCTAGATCTACAATTTCTAATTTAAATTCTAAAATTTGAAATTTTGAAATTTGGACTTTGAGTTATTCGATTGTGCTAATCTAATTATTGTGCTAACTAGTTGGTGAATTGTTTGTGCATCCATTTCTAAATCCATTTAAGGGCATTCAATATAACATAAGGGAGGAGGTCATTACCTTTTCTTAAACCAAAATAATCACCCACATTTGCATTGACCTAAGCCATAATTAAAAAGTAAGAACCTAAAACTAGGGACATCCACAAGTCAAGTTCAAGTACAAGATGAGCTAAAGTATTATTTGAGTTTGTACTTACTCCTGAAATTGGTGTCTAAGGCTAGAGGTCCAATGGCAAACATCTTAAGCGGACTTGTAGTTTTTAATTAGGATCTTGTGAAAGTGAGGAGAGCTTTCTGCAACCCCACCTCTTACCTGGCCAATAAAGAGGGTAATTGCATCCTTAATTAGTACATAGTCAATTCCTGTATTTTGAACTTCTAGGTCTAGGAGCCCTAGAAGCTAGGTCTATATTTCTTGTCTAATTAGTCTGGAGTCCTATACCAACAGTCTTACACTCAGTTTGGTTTACCCATGGAACCCAATCTTGAATTATTTATGAGGACCATGATTGAAAAGTTTAATACCTTAACTAAATAATTAGGGCAAATGAACAAAGAGTTAGGACAAGTGGATAATCAAGTTGGAAATCTCAAAGAAAATCGCTTGACCCTTACTAAACCTAAATCACCTAGTCCACCTCCCCTTGGTCCAAGAGCCCATTATTATGATCTCATCCCTGAATACAACCCTAGATGCCCCTACCAAGATTTTGATGATTCGGAGGTAAGATCCTTTAGGAACATTCAATCCTATGCACCCACTTTTGATGAAAATTTAGATCCTAAGGTGTACATCAATTGGGAGAAAAGAATGGACCGATACTTTGAGTGGGATGGAATGTCAAAAAAAAGGAAGTGCCAATTTGCCAAACTTAGGTTAGTCTGACATGCAAAGCTATATTGAGAAGATGTTGAGCGTAAATGTTATTATAGTAGAGATAAAATAATTACCTGGATAGATATGAAGAGTAAGCTTAGAGAAAAGTACCTGGGTAGATATTATGAGTAAAGACTTTTAGACTAATAGTACAGATTGGGACATGATGATAAAATCGTGTCTGAATATATTGCCGAATTCAATGAGTTTGTCAGGAGATGTAGCACAGCTGAATCTGAGGCAATGGTAATATCTAGATTTTAAGCTGGCCTACGAAAGGATATCCAGTGGAAATTATTTTAATGAAAAATTTGTGACCTAGAAGAAGCCTACCAAATTACTAGGAATTTCAAGACATATCAGAGGGAACTCTTGATCACTCGACCTAAGTCCAATAGGAGTAATACATTTAAACATAGGCCTATTTCTAGTCAGATTCCTTCAAACAAGCCAACTCCTATTATTACAGTAGTTTGTAAGGAAGAAATCCTCGAACCAATTAAAGAGCTAAAAGTAGAAATATATGAAACCGAACCAAGTTTAATAGATGAATATGAAGAAGATGAAGAAGAATTAAACTTATTGAAGAATTAAGGAAAAATCTCCTAAACCTATTGAAGAATTAAAAGATGAAGCGGAATCAAAATCTTGTCCAAATAGAGAGCTAGAAAGAGAAGATCCTAAACCCATTGAAGAACTTAAGAAAGAAGTCTATAAAGCTGGGTCTAACTTAGTGGATGAATATGAACATGAACAATTGCTTAGAAAAGTTATCTAGCCTAATAAAATTAAAAATGGGAATAATTAACTTGAAGAAAATGCAGTCCAGGGACAGAATCATAAAGAGCAACCCGAGGAGATAATAGAGTTCATAAATGAAGAGGACGAGAATTAATGTTAATCAATGTTAAGGGTTCAAAATAAGAGATCATTGAGGAATCACCAAATGGGATAATGACCACTAAGGAAATCCATAAAATAATTCGAAATGATCAACTCCAAGAAGTTATAGAATTTGCAAAGGACTTTCAATATGTACCCCCGATCATTTATTCCATCCCATTTCACCATTTTGGGACATCCACCATACCATCGACTTGGTCCCAGTGATATTCAATAGTTATTTTTTTAAGACTCTATGGCATATGTTAGGAACTAAATTAAGATTTTCTGCCACTTACTTGAAGCTATATGCAAGAATCTTAAAAGCCTTTTAAGAAAAATATTGGAAATTAAGAACTTTTGTTTCCTAGACAATAATAAAGTTCAATCATTATATAATAAAGCCCATTCGAGCTTGTCTTTTGTTTTGGTATCATTTGAGTTTATTTTGTTATTGGTGTCATTTGAGCTTGTCATCCATGCATAAGTATTTAAGTCTGCGAGAGATATGCATAGCATGATTAGTAAGAAAATTTGAGAAATAGTACTAACAAGCATATGGCTAAATTTTATAAGAGAGTCAAAGAACTTTATGAAAAAAGACTATATGAAAAAAGTCGCATACCAGTGGTGTAGGTCCTTTTCAAAATACTAAAGAAATTTAGACCTAATACTCATGTGCTTGAATTACCATCTGACTTTGGTATCAGTTCACTTTCAAAGTTTCAGACCTAATAGAGTAAAGGAACCAACAATGATACCTAGTGAGCCTTTTGGCTTGATCCAATTTTTAAGAGTGAACAAATCCTTGAGCGTCCACCAGCCACACTACCAAAAATGGTGAGATAGGATTGAGAGAATTTGGATAATAAGACTATCACTACCCAAAACAAAAATTATCCATACTATTGGTTCATTAGCAAGGTTGACCTGAATCAAAATACTCGTGGATTACTAGAGAGGATCTACAAAAGAACAAATCAGATCTACTAGAACCTCACCAAAGTCAAGTTGACCCTTACTTGACAGGGTCGAGTTTTTTTTCCACCCTAGGAAAATTGATGGGGACATCAGCATTGGAAAGAGAATTCAAGCTTCAACCAAGTTCCGTATAAAATAAGCCAAGAGGACAAGGGCCATTTGGATGGAGTTAACTCAATATTAAAGCAGGAGGACATCTAAAGGGATTAATCCCAATGTGCGTTGTTCCATAAGTCGACTCAAGAAGAAAAGGCATCAACCTCATGAGTCTACTCAAGTTGTTTGAATTGGCTCAACCTGTTCTTGAGCCGATCCATTGGTCAAGCTAAATCTTCTCTTATACAACTTAGAAGCTCTCTTGGAAGCACTCTTTGAAGGCCATTTGGTAGCCTTCATGAAGCCTAATCACAAAGCCCATGAGCCGACTCCACCATCATCAAACTTTTGAAGTACAAGTCTATGAGCCGACTCATGAAGGAAAGCCACCATCCCCATGAGTCGACTTAACCCAAGTCAAATTCAAGCATGGGCCTTCATGGATGCCACCTCATGGAGACCACTTTCTTTCACATGGAGGACACTTCATCAAACAACTTTGGGGGAAACATGGAGGACACTTCATCAAACAATTGTGGGGAGCATATCCACTTTCCAATCTCCCAACAAATCTCCAACCAACTTGACATGTGGAATGCCACATCACATGCTACCAAAGGATCCACACTAGCAAGAGGAGGCCATGTCATTGCTACCTAAGTACCACATGTTCAAGTTGTTACAACTTTTTATCTAAAAGTTGTTGTAAACTACTTCTAGTTAGATCAATATAACCAAATTTGTTAGATCTAACTAGAAATGAGTTAGCTTAACCTAACCCTCTCTCCTCTCTCTCCTTGGCCGACTCTCATGGTTAGTAGGCTATAAATAGGGCCCCAAGCCCCTCTTGTAAAGCATCTTATATTGAATAATGAAAGAATTTTCTTCTTGCTAAAAGTTCTCTTGAGTTCTCTTGTGTGGAGATGGTGAGATGCCTTCTGTTGCTTGAGATGTAAAGCCTTATTTTGAGAAGGGTGGGATGCCCTTGTGTGAGAAGAGGGGTGGGATGTCCTTGATTTTGTTTTGAAGAGGGTGGGATGCCCTTGATCTGGTTCCAAGCTCAAGTCCATCAAGCTCCATGCCAAGCTTTTTCTTCTCTTCCTTCTTTCTCTCTTCATTTCCTCCTTTGTTTTCATTTCCACGCCTCATGATGGGTTCTTTGTAGGTTCTCTCAGGGATCTCGGGTTGAAGATGAAGGTTTCCAAGCCATGAACCATCTACAAGGTGAGTCCACAAGGTTAGGGAGTGTAGATCTTATGATCCAAGCCTCTTTCCTAGAGTGTTGAGTGAACCCTTCCACCAAATAATTTTAGCCATCATTATTGGTAGGAGAACCATTCCTAAGCTCTTTGGATTTGATCATATGAAGGTTAACTTTGTCCTAGTAATAATGGTTTCTTTGCCATGAAGATCCTATTCTTGGTTTAAACTAGATCTATATTGCGGGTATTATAACTTAGATCAACTAGTCTCTTTCATGAAAATTCTTTTCTTGGATTAATTTAGCTTGTTTGTATGTGGATTTGTTGCACAATTTAGCTTATTAATCATCTTGCTTGAATCTCAATCCATCATGAATACATGATCTCTTCCTACCTGCATCACTTGCCAAGCCCCTCCTCCACCTTGGTGGTTCTTGCCTTAGCCTTACCAAGCATCGCCTGCACTCCGACAAGGTACCTCTCCCTTTGGCTCCATGCCTCCACCAACAGGCGATGGAGCTTCAAGCACTATGATGCCCTCTTGTCAAGATAGGTGGACGTGGTCAATAGAGAGGCCTCTATTGTGACCTCTCTTGCTGCTCAATTGCCAATTGATTGTTGGACAGACTGAGTTTCTAAACCATTACATCATGCTCTCCTTCCACCATCTTGGCGAGTTTTGTGATTGCTCTAACCCTTAAGAAGGTGGTCCACATATTGTAGTAGACCCATGCCTCCATATAGCCTTGCATCTAGATGCCCTGTTCAAGAAGAGCCTATATCCCCAAAGGAGAACTACATCAAGAATCTTCAGGGAGAAGACTTACTGACACAGCGATCCGGATGAGCTGCTTGTTAGAAATTATGTCCTATAACCAATTGTTTGAGTTATAGACGGTTGAACTCTTTATAATTTGTACATGAATCATTAATGAAATAAAAATTATTTTTGGTAGTTCATCTCTTTTTGCATCTTCCTTTGGACTCTTTTGAGATGAAGTCCTTAGAACTACTTCAATTCGATAAAGGAGAATTTATCGAGTAGTTCTTAGACATGTTCGTGATCAAATGATGCATTGATACCGAGGATGATAACACTTATTGAGCATAGGTCATTGCATGCCATATGAGGCTGGTTGTCCTCATAACCAAGGAGTGTGGAGATATTGGTATGGCATATAAGTGAGTGTAGGTATACATTTCATCAAATGTGACTAACTCTGTTGAGTACTCTATTTTCAAGAGTATATCATAGAAGGATATGGAAATAAGTATCCTCCAACCTGAGATCACCATGGTAACTTGCAAGCAACTCATTGTACTTAGGTACTAGACTACTTGGATTTCTAATCTAGTGATGAAAGGTTGCTGGATGTAGTCAAGTACTTATTAAGTCAGTGATGAGTCAAGATGGGATTGACCACTCTAAGATGTTGAAAAAAATGCTCTACTATGTTTCAATTTAGCAAGACTTTGGCCTGGACATTCTTTGTGAGGAGTCATAGGATTTAGTAGGTTAAGATATATTTGGATACATTATTCAGAGTTGAAAGTTAATTTGAAATCATTCTGAACATAGGGTTAAAGGGATGAATATACGAAAAACATATGCTTGGGTTATTGAATGTTGCTTCACGAACATTCGACATATCCAAATGTTGAGTGCTATTAAGCTGGTAGCATCGATTAGTTCAGGAATTGGTTCCTAGACTATCGAATAATGTTCAAACCTATAGTATCATATACATAAGAAATTTTGATCGATCATGATGGCTGATTAATGATTAAGAATCATTAATAGCAAAATTATAAATATGATGAACAACTAAGCTTGCACAAATATTATAAATTAATAATTAATTAATTATAAAATGATTAATTATAATTTAATTATTAATTAGCTAAATTTGATTGAGCAAAGAAGTCTAGGTCAAGTCTAATTGAATTTGGTTTAATTATGTTTCACCTGATTAGGTTATTCGATGTCCTAATTGCTAAGGATTCTAACTACTGTTTAATTTAGACTTGGACTCAATTAATTTTAGATTTAATAAAATTTAATTAAATTAACTAAGACCTAATTAAATTAAGTCAAAGTTAGTTAAATTAGTTATAACCAAATTAGTTTTGGTTCCTAACTAATTTTGGTCAAAACTTGATTAAACCCTAACCTAGTCCAACTTATTTTCTTTCCTAAAAATTCTTCATGCCTTCCTAGAATTTTTTTGAATTCTCCATGAAAAAATCATTTTTTTTTTTGTTCTCCCTCATTTTCATTTAGATTAGGATTGGTTTGAATTAAATTTGGATTTATTTGAATTTAATTAGAGGAGTTCTATTAGGAATAAAATATCTAGTCCTATTCAAATAGCGTTACCTTATCCTAATCTAATCCTTCCTCTAATCAAAAAAATTTTACTTTAGTTTTTTATTATATATGCAAGATTAAGATACCATTACTATGTAAAAATTAAAGTGAAATTACCAAAAAAACAAGAGGAAAAGGGGGTGTGAATTATAGATGGGCATAAGAGGTTCTTTTGGGAGCAAGGGTTGAAGAGAGAGAAAATAAGAGAAAAATAGTAGAAAATGGTTTCTTGTTTTATATTTTCTTCCTCATTGATTTAGATCTCTTCATCTTCTTCTTGGATTTCTTATAAGGTGAAAGAAAAGTGCCCTAAAAGCCAATCTTTGTGAGGGCATTTTTGTAACCTTTCAATTCTTGTACAATATTATTGAATTAATAAAAGGCATTATGTTCATCATACTGCTGTGTCTTATTTAAAGATTATGATGAACCCCGTAGATTAGTGTAAAAAAATTAGGATTATGATGAAGATCATAATGGTAAGACCTAAGTTCTTATAAACCCTAATCTAAAATGTTTCTAGCTATTGGATCATTGATTCGGGAATCGATGCTTCCGGAAGGACTAGCTTATCCTATGTATACTCGATGAACAGGGTGATTGGTCTCACAGTTACTTATATAGAGACACTAATACAAGGATAAGGGTGCTTATTAGGATATGAGTTCACCGAATTGATCTTCACTGAGAAATCTTATAGAAGTCTTACTACTTGTCAAGAGATAGTTCTCATAGTGAGAGTTGTGCAAGTGATTTTTAGACCTGAGATCACCATGGTTCCTTATGCACATAAGCCATGTTTTGGTTTATACTTATTCATAACATTGAGTCATGTACGGGATTTTCTCGGATATGGTGGATGGCATATGAGGGATGCGAGTGGATCAACAAGGAATCGATCATTCCTAGTAAGAGAAAATGTTATCCCATGTAATCTCTTCGATTGATGACTCAAGGAGTCTTTGAACAAAGCAGGATGAGATTAGAAGTAGTTTCTAATTAGTCATCATAGAGTCTTCATTATCGAATTAAGATTTCAAAATTACTAAGTGCTAGGGTTTGATAATTATCCATACCCATCACTTATTCGGGATAAAGGGAGATCGAAAGATTGAATTGCATGGTAACTTTTAATTGAAGGGTATTTTGGTACTTTTTATCAAATTCCATATCTTCTAGGTAGGCATGGCACATTGCTAGATGTCAATTATGTCTTGTAGGTTTTCATGAATCAATTCGGAAGCTAGTTCGAACTCGTAACTTAGGTCATCTCAATTTGACCTAATTAGGTCAATTGAGTTC
The DNA here is from genome assembly GCA_021397845.1 of Areca catechu. Taxonomy (NCBI): domain Eukaryota; kingdom Viridiplantae; phylum Streptophyta; class Magnoliopsida; order Arecales; family Arecaceae; genus Areca; species Areca catechu. The sequence continues at coordinate 37,983,190 of CM038042.1, read as the reverse complement.
GATTGGATTGAATTGGCTTGAACCTAGACCTACTGCTAGCTAGATATGGAACCCAAAGGGTCATACACATTAGGAAATTGGCCTAGGAAATCAATTAAAATTATATTAGGGTCATGGGATCCTAATTGATTAGCTACATTATATACTAGTATATGTAGGCTAACCTAACTCCTAATCCAATTGAATTGGGTCTAAAGGTTGCTTAATGGACTAACCAATTTGAGGGAATCCTAGATTGGGTTGAGTCCAAAGTGGGGCAGCAATTAACTGGTTTTATTCGATTTAATCATCCTTTATCTATTTATTTGAAGAGTCCTAAGTTGTAAGGACTCTTGGTGCTAATTTGGTTTTTGCTCTAGAATAAATGGGCGCGCAAAAGGACCTAGACTCCTACTTTGGAAAATTGTTTCTAGGTGAAACAAGGCATCCCTAGCCTTATCCCATGTCTAAATGTCCTGGCTTATCACTGGTGGAAAGGAAAGTTGGGCAGTGAAATAAGTTGGCGCGCACATGAAGGGTTGCGTCCCTTTATGTATACTGCAACATTTCAAATCCAAGAATCCTTCTTAATGAAGGAACATGACTCTTGGATAAGTCACATTGCTTCCATGCCATATTAAGACCCCTATCAGCCGGTTACATGCCACATGGCATGAGGAGAAAAAGCTGGAAGACATGAATAAGGCCTTTGGCGCAGGAAGGGTCACGATGTTTCAAGATAAGACTCCTTCTTAATGAAGGGTCTTATATGATCTATTATTTGACAGATCAAAGACTGATGAAGAGCCACTATTGGCACCCCTCCATCTCCTATAAATAACCTTCGGTGTTTAGGCGATGGAAATCTGATTTCATCCTTTCTTTCATGCATTCTTACACTCTACCACTTACACTTCCTTGTCTCTTCCTTCCCTTGTTAGGATATAGGTCTTGCCTTAAGACAAGTCCACTATTTTAAGACAAGAGCTTAGGAAGTGAATAGGAAGTGATAAAGAGAGTGAAGAAAAGTTTTAGAGGGGGCTCAGAGTGCTCTACTAGAGGGCAAGGGTCTGAGCAAGGAAGGATAGGCTGCCAAAGGAAGAAAGGCCATTGGAAGAGTCCCAGTAAATTAAGCAACCTACTAAGGAGTGGTTCCTAAATCCAATTCCCATGTGGATCACCTCTAGAGGGCATGCACTTGTGTGCCAAGTGGAAAGAAGAAGGAATTAACATTCCAGGTATTTTTCTAAGCTCTATTTGAGTGACTTGTTATTATAATGAATAAGGGATCTTGGGCTTAGGGTTTCTAGTTGTTTGGAATTTCAAAATGAAAAATTTTGAAATCCATTCTTCCATTGTGCCATCGAAACCCAACATAAGGCTCAATAAAATTTAAGAAATAAATTATTTTCATCTATCTGGTGACCCTGATGTAGATCTAGTAGTCCAAGAAGGTTGGTTACATTATGGTTTTGTGAATAATTCATAGAAACCGACATCCTGTGTGACTGTGAAGTGACATGGAGAGCCCTTACCACATCATCAATAGTGGTGATCATCAATCCATGATTAGGTATGAAATTAGATTCATATTATTTATAGATTAGGTCTACAGCATGCATTGGATGGATCGATGCATGCTGATTTATTTCTATTCCGTATATCATATTATGATCTTACTTACAATTTATTAAAATTATTCTAAATACATATTTTCTATTTAAAATAATTTAAAATAGATTCAATTCCACTATAAATTTATTAAAAAATATGCATGAAATCTTAGGTGATTTTCAACAATCATATCAGAGAGATAGGTTTTTATAACATGATATATAGATGTAGAACCTTATATGTTAGATATAATCTTAATCCAAGTAATTGCTTTGGATTGGGTTGATCATCGTGGCCGTCTAGTCATAAAAGAAAAGCTAGATTTAAAGGCCCTCTGTTCCCATTCAATGGGTCTCCTATGGCAATAGGGATGGTGCTTGTGGTTATATCCCATGAATAAGTGAGGTAAAAGGAAAATCATTAAAATTATTTCAATAATTAGATCTATTTTTCAGCAATTTAATCTTCATTAATTTACTATTTTTTATCTAAAATGTTTTAGGGTTTGTTTTTATATTTAGAATATGAAACATAAAATTAATTTCAGCATAAGATTGTATCGTATAGTTGAGATCTAAAAGTTTTTAAAGTATATGTGTGCATATAAATTATTTAGATATAAAATTTAATAAAATTAATCTTGATTAATTGCTAGAATTAAGAGGTCCAAGATTATATTTAGAATTATAAATTAAAGATCAATCATATTTATAAATCTTGGGCTTTAGATTAGCTTGAATCAGGTTAAAAAATTGGGTTAGACCTAGGATCAGAATTTAGAATAATATGGACTTAATAGAGAATTGGGTTTAATTTAACCAAAAGTTGATTAGGATTAGATCAAGCTTTTTCTAGATCAAATCTATAGTGACAGTTTGATCAAGTTCATATTATAACAAATGGACCTAATTATGGTTTAGTGGTTAGATCCGAGTTCTTAGACTAGTCTAATCGAATCTGATGAACTAATTGATGTCTAAGATAAGTATAGTATTTTGATCATAGTCATTAATTGGGGCTACCTCTTACCTGGCCAACTTGTTTGGTGTCTAAGAAAAGAGGTTAATGGTGGAACCCTTCCATTGATCTCACTTACCTGGCCAAGGTGCTCAATCAAAATTTGATCAGATAGCTCATTGATTTGAGTTAACCCATGCCAATAAGGAAGATCAGTTTAACTAATCTAGGTGCCCTTAGACTAATATGATTCGACCCTCATCACTTGATGAAGTTAGTGGGATGATTGTTGATTAGTCTATGTCTTCTTCTCTTTTCTCTAATTAAAACCTCTAAAATTATTATATCCCTTAAGTAATAAAATTATGAAGATAATTAAGTCATGGCCTTCCATTAAGAGAGTGATAATGAGTCCAATAGTTAGTATGATCATTGGAGGTCCAATGACCTGGTGCACATTTGGCTATTAGAATTATTATTCATATTATGATGGCTTAGTCATTCTTTCTAAATGATGGGCAAGTTGGCCGGCTAAAGTTGGGTTTGGGCATCTGTGAGGACATCATCTAGCATAGATTCTGAGGTACACCCAGCATTTCTTTGAGCAAACATATGTATTTATTTTTTATTTTTTATCTATGTGTATAGGGATTGGGCATATTATTATTTTATTATTTTATCTAGCTCATGCATAGATCTTAGAGCATAAAAACTGAATTAGTTTGGAGTATGTTTTAAATCAATCTAATTATTTCAGATTAGTTTAGAGTTTTACAGTTTTAGTTAAGTTGGTCTCCAACTTGCCGGGAACTAAAGTCTATTTAAAGAACTCTTATATTGGAATAATAGAATTGAAGAAATTATTGAAAAATAGTTTTGGATTTTCTCCCAACTCCTCCCTTCCCCTTTTCTCTTTCCTTCCCTCACTCTTCTTCTCCCTCACTCTTCTTCTCTTTTCTTTCTCTTCTTCCCGGTTCTTCTTCTTCCTTTCTCTTCTTCTTCCTCTCTCTTTCCTCTTCCCAGTTTGTCTTCTACCTCCTGCTATTCTAAGAACCAGATCCCCCAAGCCCTTTATTCAAGCCATCGTCAAGCATCCCAAAACCACCAAAAACCATCTACCCATCTCCCCTATTCTTCCATGCCACATACACCACTCCTCTGCTCGAAGTCTAGCATGCCACCACCAACTCTGCCACCTCCCTCTCATCCAAAGCACCATAGCCATTTCCCTTCTTCTGTCTATGAAAGGACCATCCGATCGATCGTCGCAATGCCGTTCGATGCTCTCACCGTTCCACCTCTTTGCTCCTACCGGTAATCGATGACCATAGCCACCTGATGCTATGGATCGGCCTTATCCTAAGGACTCTGGCTTCCCGTGGCTTTCTTGTCTCCGAATGATAACCCCCACCCACATCTGGTGGTTTGGCCCTAATGATCCACATCACTGAAACCGTTCTGCCCATGATCCCATCAATCGAGACTATCCCCAGCTCCTCTGACATCACCACCGATGCTAGAAGAGACAACCTCTGCCACCCACCTTCTCCTTCGTCTACCATCATCGATAGATCCATAGAATCCATCTACTACCTTCCTCGATGGCTGCTACTGAATGGCTAAGATCCCATGGCCTCCTTCTTTCTCTTGTCTAGAGAGCCCCATGACTATCATCCACCATTATTCATCCCCCTTCCACTACTGGCAAGATACCTTCTACTCTAACACTGTCTCTACTATAGCTAATCATTCCATTGCCCAACTCCTCCACCGTGGACTGATTGAGTGCTTGTGCTATCGCTTGCACCATCGACGGAGCTATAACCCATCTTCATATGAAGCATTTAAGCCATCGACTGTGAACTTCTCCATCATCCCTGATCTCCCTCCATCGGTGATCCTCTTTGATCACTTCCCGTCTGTCTCTCATCTCTTTTGCCTATAATCGGGTCTCCTAATCGTTGCTGCATCGTCTTCCCTAGAACCACCTAGCCACCTTGACCATCCTCCACCAATTGCCATCAGTGCCGTGACCTCTCCCAAGTCGGCAAGAATCCCCTGTTCCACCTAGCCTCTAGTTCAATGGTTTGAGAAGACAAGCCCTCTTTGCATGATCGTGAAAGCAGGAGGAGTCCTGCATGCTTTTCAAAGCAAAGTCCCTCCTACCTACTAACTTCAGGTAATTTGTTTTGGAAAAAATAGAACTTGGGCTTATTAATTGGTCACACCCCAGTTTGATCTCCAGACAACTTGATCACATGGTTAGGAAGGTACATGATAGAATATGAAATCGGTACATTTTTTAGAGCAAACCCAGAATCTCTTGCTGACTTCAAATTTTGGATTATTAGATTGAATTAAATTTTGTTCCCCTGTCTTCGCTGATTACCTTGTAATTTTGGTTGAACTAGGTCCAAAGACTTCCTGCCTGATTCATCTGTGAACTCATCGCCATCCACCTCAACCACTTCCGGGTTGATCTTCTTTTTCTAAGATTTAGTGACATCCCGTATTTGGTGAGAAATTTTTTTATAGCTTAGACTATGAATTAAAATCATTGCTGGCTATTTATTTTATAATTATCTGATCTTTAATTCAGTCAGATTTGATTTAATTGAATTGAACTAACCTAGACTAGCAGTCATTTCTTAATAACCAATGATCTAACCTCTTAAAAATAATTTACTGTGCATGATGAACATGTCACTTCCTAGATTGTACCTTAATTTTAACTGGATCTAAATTAGCCTTATTCTTTCCTTGATTATTTGATCTTATTTACTTTATTTTTTTATTTATTTTATCTTCTGATATCACTAGATGGTCATTAGACCTAGGATAGCTAGCCTGTCCTATATCAACATCATTGGCTAGAAGCACTCAATCTTGTCATGTTAATAGTTATACCTAACCAGGACTTCCAGTGATAGCCTAAAGGTTTACTGATTAGTTCCTGGGACAAATTATTACCAAAAACTTTTTAAAGAAATAATTGATTAAAAACCTACCTTTAGATGCACATGGATGAGTCAACCAAAGTTGGGCTCATGCGCAGTCTATTAAATTCTAGTACCCACTAAGGAATTAGTGCAATTCCATGAATTGAAGGTAGAGGCTACCAATTTGATAAAAAATAGTGATAGAACCTTTAGACTAAAGTCCAAGTCTTTATGATTAATTGATTCATATGCTAATTAGATCTTGTTCTCCTTTAAGATTAATATGTCCACCACTTTGTTGCTCTGTTCATTGCTAGACAATGAAAAATTAATGAGACCCAATTTTGATAGCTGGTATTGAAAGCTGAAAATAGTTCTAGAGCATGAACGGATTCTATACGTGCTGACAAATCCGACACCTGAGGAGGCTGCTTAGAATACCCATGGTGTAGTCTGAGATATATATCAAAAGTGGCTCAATGATTGAACCATGATCTGTTGTATTATGTGGGTATCCATGAACGATGAATTGAATCATAAATTCGAGGATGCTTAGCTAGAGGACGTACTTCAAGTATTAAAATAATTCTTTGGCACTCTTGATGATATTGAAAGGTACAAAACTTCTTGTGCCATTTTCAACACAAGGATGAGGGAAGGGACCTTGTTCACTGATCATGTATTGTACATGATCGAACTGATTGAACACCTAGGCAAACTTGAGTTTTTTCTGCATGAATAGCTGGGAAAGGATGTGGTCCTTAATTATTTTTCAAAATCCTACATTGATTTTCTTGATCATGATAGAATGACAAGGCCTGTAGTAAACTACCATGGTGTTGCTGCCCAGGATCGTCATGGCTCGCAGCTGTTGATGGCATCGAAGCGTCGTGCGCGTTCGCCAGCTGTGAATGCCCCCGGTGCCTCGGGACCTGCAAGAAACAACGTCAGTGACCTGGGCCAGAAATTTCGGCGGGGGTGCTCCGACAGTCAAGTCAGTGACGATCCAGGGGAACAGATCCTCTTGGTCGAGCCCCTAGGAATGAGCTCCATGCTAGGAGGAGTCAAAATGTAGTATGAAATAAAGTGGTGAGCTGGGAGAGGTGACGGCCGAGGAGAGGGTGTCCTTCCATGTGGCCTCCTTCCCCTCAACTTTATTTTTCTCTGAGTTGGATTGAATGTGTTCTACCTCTTTGGCTTACTTTCGCTGGGTTTTACCCTGGCTTGCCTTGGGATCTTCTCGCGCTATCTGATGTGTGCGACGAGGTATCATGCCATAGACGGGATGTCTCTCCTGTCTGTCAGCTGGGGAAGCTTCGATAGTTTTGACATTCCTTCTGCCTGCCACTCCTCTGGAAGCATGGCAGGGCCTCGATCAGCGGGTCGCCACCCTTGGGATTCGCATCCTCTATCTGGGCCTTCTCCATGGTGGTACGGTGGGTTGGTAGGAGGCATGGCACCTTGATGTAAGGTTTCCTCTTCTTTGGTGCGAGCGACGGCCATGGGCATTTACTGCGGCATGGCGGGCACTTCCGTATGGTCTTCGGGAGGTGCGCCACCATCCTTAGAGAGCAGGCGCTGCTTCTGTCCGAGCTGGGGACCTAGCTGGGAAGGTGGGGCCCCGCTCCAGGGGGGCTCACCTCAGAATGGCTCGGCTGGGTGGAGGGCTGAGCTCGACTCCGGACCAACAGGGCTCAGCTTTGGGTGAGCTCGACCTGACAGAGATGGGCGAGGTGCCTTCCAGCCCATGGGATCTGACCTCGGAGGAGCTCCTCATGGTGGAGGATACTTGAGCTCGACTCCCGACCATGGGGCTCGATTCAAAGGGGCCGCCTTGGGTGGTGGCTTGTGCCCGGCTCTAGCCTATGCATCCCGTTCTGGCGGGGACTGACCTGGCAGAGGACTTGTGCCTGGCTCCGGCCTAGGTATCCCGACCTGGGGGGACCGACCTGGCGGAGGACTGAGCTCGACCTCTGCAGGCGTCCCCGTGCTCCGGGGGAAGTCAGCCCGGTGGAGGGGCCCAGGTTAGATGACTGGCATGGGGTCCGATGGAGACTCCATGTCAGCAAGCCCGTACCACGTCAGTGATCTGGTCACATCACATGGTCTATTGGAATTACTATAGACCTATGAGAAGGATCATCAGCTTTATAGGAGATTGGTGAATATAGTGGGAGGATCGACAGGACATTATCGCTTTAAAAAAGGAAAGAAGAAAAATAAGAAAAAGGTACAAAGTACTTCGATGACTAAGCTAGGTCAAACCAAGAAGTTGAAAGTTGACCAGACTCAAGCTGAATACTTCTACTATAAAAAGCAGAGACATTGAAAGAAGAATTGTCCTCTTTACATTATCTTGCTGGACTTGAACAGGCCAAGAAAGAAGGAGAACCAATAAGGCATTGCTGGACAAGATTCTTACATGCTAATATCTTGTAATTTTTTATTTATAATACTACAACTTGAGTATTAGATACTGAAAGCCCTATTAATATTTGTAATTCATTGCAAGAATTTTAGGTCAGTAGAAGATTCGAAAATGATGAAAATTCTTGAATATTGGAGATGGAATATCTATTACAGTTCTAGCTTTAGGAATACTCAAGCTTATTTTTAATTCTAGTATTATTGTTTTAAGTGATTGTCACTATTATCCTAATTTTTTGATGAATGTGGTTTCTGTAGACCTTTTGGCCAAAAATGATTATCATTTATTAATAAAAAATAATTATTATGATATCATTTTGAATGGTGTTACTATAATGTATGGATAATTAAAGAATGATATTTATATTTATCACAGCCTATGAATTTAATATACACATCTAATAAATGCTCTAGGATTGAAAATGTATTTGATGTCTACCTTTGATATTATAGGCTAGGTCATATTAACAAGAATAGGTTGAATAGGTTATCTTAAGAGGGAATCCTTGAGGTCAATAATTTTGAATTATTATCGACCTGCAAATCCCATCCCATCTTCTTGGAAAGATGACTAAGTAATCCTTTACTAAAAAGGATGAAAGAGCCACTAAGGTTCTGAGTCTAATACATACTGATGTATGTGGACCCATGAATACTTTTGCCATTAGCGGATATCACTATTTCATCATGTTTACTGATGATCATTGAGGTATGAATACGTCTACTTGATGAGACATAAGTCATCATTTGAGATGCTCAAACAATTTCATAATGAAGTAGAGAAATAAATTAGTAAGTATATTAAAATCCTTCGATCTGATAAAGGAGGTGAATATCTTACCAGTAAATTTATGACATATTTAGAAGAGAATGTGATTCTCTCATAATGGACTGCTTCCGGGACACCTCAGCATACTACTCTAGTATCTAAAAGGAGAAGTTGAATCCTGTAAGACATTGTTCAATCCATGATGGGATTTTCAAGTTTGCCTATCTCCTTTTGGGGATATGCATTATATTTAGCTTGTTATATCCTAAATAGTGTTCTTAACAAATCTGTAGATAAATCTCCATATAAAATATGGACAAGGCATAAGCCGTTACTCTCACACTTTAGGATCTGGGATTGTCTATCTTATATCAAACATTTAAAAATAGCTAAGCTTGGGCCTAGGTTTGATAGGTGTACATTTATAGGATATCTGAAGGAAACTAAAGATTATTTTTCTACCATACTGATAAATACAAAGTGTTTATTAGTAATAGGATAGTCTTTTTGGAAAGAGAATTCCTTGGAAAAGGAATTAATGTCTCTAAGGTTAAACTTGAAGAAATTCGATAGGTAAAAAAATTGACGTAATTAATCGAACCGACTCAATTAGATCTGGAGCCTATTGTGGAGGCAATCTTAAGGAGATTTGGTAGGGTACCGTGATAATCGAATATATACTATAGTTTCTTAGTCTAGGATGGTAATCCTGTTGAACATGATGAAGACAACAAGGATTCAATTACCTACATGGATGGATGTAGAGTTCTGACACTGAGAAATGCCTTGAAGCCATGAAATTTGAAATGTAGTCAATTAAAATCAATGATATATTGACACTCATTGACCCACCTAAATGGATAAAACCCATAGGATGTAAGTGAATTTTCAGAGAAAAGGGGGGCAGACAAGAAGGTAGAGATATATAAAGCTCGTCTGCTTGCCAAGAAATATTATTAGTGTTATGGTATTGACTATGATGAGAGATTTTTGCCTGTGGCAATGCTCAAATCCATTCGGATCATACTTGCGATAGCAGTACATCTTAATTATGAAATCCGGCAAATGGATGTGAAAACAATTTTTCTAAATGTGTTGTCCAGCGAAGCAACCCAAGAGGTGAATTGGATATTTTAGAAAATTTAAACAATTATGTGCTAAACTTAGGGTACTTATGTAACAAAGTGATTGTGCTTAATGTGATATGCAGTAAAGTAGCAAATTAAATGTAGAGTAAAAAAGAGTACGTAGAGGAATAAGCAAGCAATCACAAACATACAGATGTATAGTGGTTCGGTGCACTCTAAGCACCTACATCCACTCTCCAAGCTTTTCCTTGGAAGTTTCCACTATAATCTATCCAAGATTACAACCAACTTATTTTCTAAGGCTCACAAGTTAAACCTTTATTGGTTTTGTCACCTAGGCTCACAACAACCTTTACAACTTATTTTTAATCTGGGCTCACAAGTCAAACCCTAGTTGGTTTTATCTCTTAGGCTCACCTACAACCTTTAACACTAGTTTTGATACCTTTGAAACTAGTAACAACAAATAAAAGCAAGTATATAGAAATAAGGACAAGAAATAGGCTACTACATGAGCAAAAATAAATATCGATGAAGCTCTTCTTGAATGCTTGAGTTGTCTTCTTCTTGGAATCTTTGAATGCACATTTTTGGCTAATGATTTGAAGGCTCAAAGGTGAGTAGAAGGCTTTTTCAGGTGGAATTTATTTTAAAGCTCATACTTGTCTTTTCTCAAAAGATAAACTTTGTCTCTTCTTATTGTTCTTGTCTTCAATGAGTTTGGTGAGTGATAAATAGCTCAAAACCATTGAAAAAACTATTGAAGACTGTTAGAGTGAAGAAACTAGTCATTTGGAGCTCCTTGGAATCAATTCTGAAATTATGGAAAGCTAACCGTTATACTAAGTGTCGACAATTAAAATTTATGAGTCGATACTTGGGTCGACACTTGAGTAAAAATTTGAATTTCCAATGTTCTGCTTTACTTCTAGTCTCAGGCTATGAGTCGACCTGTGAGTTGACACTTGGAATTATGACTCGATACTTAAGTCTGTGAGTCGAACTGTGAGTCGATACTTCGCATGCCATCTGAAACTCTACATGCCAGACTTCTTGTTGATCCCATAAGTGATTTTGATGATAACCAAACATTAGAGAATGTACATTTATTTCTGACAACACTTCAAGTATTTTACAAGTTTTTGTAGGATGAGTTAATTGTTCAAACTTCAACTCATATACCTTTGTTTCTTATTTGAGTTGTGTTGTAATGTATTTTTGTAAATAAGAACCCAATGAAAAGGTTAAGAAAAAATCATGTGAAAAGGGTTACTTCTCTGTGTGTGTGCCTTAGAATTATTTTAAGTTAGTATGATTGAAAATTGTAAGAGTGTTGGTGAGAGTTCTTCCTTGAGTTCAAGTATAAACATCCTGAAGAAGATGCTCGAGTCGACCCAACATGTTGAAGAGCCGACTCTACCTACTGGCACACAGCAAGGATTCTGGTATGCAGCAATCCGAGCCGACTCGAATGTAACCGAGCTGACTCCAATGAATCCGAGTCGACTGGAATTTGTCCGAGCTGACTCCTCCAGAGTCTAGTTTCTGAAGATTTCTGAGAATAGCCAGGTGAGCCGACCCGAACCAGAAAGAGCTGACTCTGCTAGACCTAATTTTGAAGATATGAGAAAGTGAGCCGACCCGAATTGCATCGAGTCGACTCTTCCAGAGTGAGGTTTTCCGAACCTGAGAAGAAGAGCCGATCCCATCTGAAAAGAGCCGATTCCTCGAGTTCAAGTTCTTCAATGATACAAGTTCGAGCTGACCCGAGCTATCAAGAGCCGACTCATTCAGAGTGATATTTTGCTCTCTGAGATAAAGAGCTGACTGCACTGAAGATTTGGTGACTTGACCTATCGACTCGAAGGATCCGAGTCGACTCGAAGGAATCCAAGCCGACTTGAACGTCGCTTTCAGGTATCCAACGGCTAGTTCCAAAATTTATTTTTGAATGCCAAAAAGTGCTTCAACGGTCAAATGTCACATCTCAATGGTCAAAAATGTCTCTAACTACCTTGGAGTGATGGAAGACCTTATATTTGAAGGATTTAAACATCCAATAGATAAGTTTTTTGAAAGTTCTTTAAAGTTTTGGGAGCTCATTGAATATCCCACCAACCAAAGAGAGAAAGAGCATAAGAGCATTCAAGTCAGCCTTCAAGCTTCACCAACTCTGATATGAAACTTGAAGCAACTTTTGAAGAAGCCACTGAAGCAATTATAGCTTATTCAAGTGCAAGTCAAGTAGACTTCCATCAAGCTGCACCGGTAACTATCCGACAAATTGAGTTTGTCATTTATTATTGCATTTACTTCAATTCTTTTTTGAATTGTTGTTGGGTTATTGGTGAGCCCGGTTGAAAAACCAAATAGGTTCTTGGTGAGCCTTGATAAAAACCAAGTATTGGGTTCTTGGTGATCCCGGTAAAACCAAGTTAGGTTTCTTTGGTGGGCTTGTTTAAAACCAAAGGGTGTTGGGTTTTCTTTGGTGATCCCGTTAAAACCAAAGTGTAGAGGTTTGGATTATGATCTTGCAAAATAATTCTACTGTATTCGGGTGTGAATATAGTAGAAATCCCAAGTGGTATCTTGGATAGTGGATGTAGGAGCTGGGTTGCTCTGAACCACTATAAATCCAATGTGTTTGTATTATGATTCTCTGATTTCTTTTAGCTTCTGCATTTAATTCTTAATCACAACACACAATACTTTAAAAGGGTATTTCAATCGCACATTATCTGCTTTAAATTTTAAAATACCCAATTCACCCCTCTCTTGGGTAGCCACCTGGGCAACAACTAGTATCAGAGCAGTGTCTCTGATTATACTAGAGTAAAGATTGATGGTTCATCCCATGAGTACATCCTTGGTGGAAGGCCAGTCAACTAATAGACCTCCACTCTTCACAGGCACAAATTATTCTTATTGGAAAGCATGAATGAAAATCTATATTCAAGCTGTTGATTTTCAATTATGGAAGGTCATTCTTAAAGGGCCACATGTTCCCATGACTAAAATTGATGGCGTGAATGTCCCTAAGCCTGAAGCGAAATGGGATGAATACGATATGAAATTAGGGGAATTGAATGCCAAAGTAATGAACTTGCTCTACTATGCTTTGGATTCAAGTGAGTTTAATCAAATTTTCACTTTCTCTCCAGCAAAGGAAATTTGGGATAAACTTGAGGTGACCCACGAAGGAACTTCTCAAGTGAAAACTTCAAAGATTAATCTTTTAGTGCACAATTATGAATTGTTTAAGATAGAGCCTAATGAAAGTATTTTTGCCATGTACACTCGAATTATGAATATTATTAACGGTTAGAAAAGTCTTGGCAGGGTATACTCAAATGCTAATTTAGTATAGAAAATATTGAGATCACTTCCTGACAAATGGGACCCCAAAGTCACCGCCATCCAGGAAGCTAAAGACCTGAACACTCTATCAATGGATGAATTAATGGGATCCCTCATCACATACGAACTAGCCATGCAGCATAGAACGGATATGATCAGAAAAAGAAGAAAACAATTGCATTCAAGGCTATATTGGAATCAAAGGATGATGAAGAGATGGAAGATGACTCTACCTCCTCCGAGGACGATCTTGAAGATGAAGACATTGCAATGGTCATGAGGAGATTTAGAAAGTTTATGGGAAAGAAGAAAGGTAGATACAACAGAAAATTTCATAAATGAGGAGAACATTCAAAAGAAAAGGACAAGGACAAAGAGAAAGATAAAGAACAAGTCCCCACCTGCTATAAATGTAGGAAACTAGGGCATATTCATCCGAACTGTCCACAACTAAAAAAAATTTTAAGAAAGAAGATAAAGAAAGAGATGGTTGCCATGTGGAGTGACAGTGAAGACTCCACTTCAATTGAAGAAGAAGAGACCACGAAAATAGCTAACTTAAGTCTAATGGGTCTCGAGGATGAGGTAATTTTCCCTGACACTCAAATTGAATTTACATTTGAAGAATTAAGTTTTGCATTTCATGACCTCTTATCTGAATTTAAAAAGGCAGGAGTAAAGATTAGATCATTAAAGCATATTAATGATTCTTTACTCAAAGAAAAAGAAGAGATTTCAGAAAAGAATATTTTATTACAAAAAGAACTTCATATCTTTTCTGAAAAATGTAATGTTTTGAAAACTGAGAATAGTGAATTTAATGACAAAAATAATGTTTTATTGAAAGAAAACAATGAATTGAAAAAAGAGGTTGAAAAATTCAAGCCACTTATTGAAAAATTAACTTTATCTTCTAACAAGCTTAAGTTGATTTTTAAAGATCAAAGAATTTATAGTAATAAATATGGAATAGGTTTTAATGCTTCAAATTCAAAGTATATTTCAGCAACTACATTTGTGAAACAAAAAGATTTTATTCCCAAGTTTACTTTTGTGACAAAAGGTTCTACTTCCATTTCGAAAGCCCCTATGTATGTTCCAAAAAATACAACTATGACACCTGCTATTTCTGCACTTCATGCATCTAGAATTTCAAAATATAGATCATTTCAAAATTTTAGAATCAGATGTTTTGCTTGCGAAGAATTAGGACATAAAACTTTCAACTACAATATTATTAGAAATGTCCATAATACATCAAGAAAAATTTAGATTCCCAAAGGAACTACCTCAGCTAACCTACAAGGACCCAAGTTAGCTTGGGTACCTAAAAGAACTCCTTGATTTTCTTGCAGGAATGTCTTGCAGCCCAGAAAATGAAGAAAAGATGGTATCTCGATAGTGGCTATTTAAAGCATATGACGAGTGACAAGGATCAGTTCATCACCCTGGAAATGAAAGGAGGTATGGTTACTTTTGGAGATAATGGCAAGGAAAAAATAATCGGAATTGGTAACATTAAAATAACCCCCTGTACGTTCATTGAAAATGTATTACTAGTAGATAAATTGAAGCACAATGATTGATTATTAGTCAATTATGTGATAAAGGCTTCAAAGTTATCTTTGAATCATCTATGTGTATAGTAACAAACTCTCTTGCTTCTAGTAGTAAATTCATTGGACATAGACTTGAAAATATTTATGTAGTAGATCTAAATGATCTTGCCATGACAAGTAGTTCTAGTTTAGTTGCAATGAATGCTAAGACAAAGGAGTCTTGTTTATTATGGCATAGAAGATTAGGTCATGCTAGCATGCATACTATTGCCAAATTAATTTCAAAAAATCTTGTTAGAGGCATGCCTTAGTTTAAAGTTGATTTTGATCATGTCTGTGATGCATGCCAAATGGGTAAACAAACTAGGGGGAGATTTATATCCAAAAATATGATTTCAATATCCAGACCTTTAGAACTACTTCACATGGACTTATTTGGACTAACTAGGACCACAAGCCTAGGAGGTATGAAATATGCCCTTGTGATTGTAGATGATTTTTCTAGATTTACATGGGTTTTGTTTATTGCTCACAAAGATGAAACCTTCAAAATGTTTAGAAAATTTTACAAAAGGTTTCAAATCAGAAAAATCTTTCAGTAATTTCAATTAGGAGTGATCACGGTACAAAATTAAAAAATCTATTTTTTGATGATTATTGCACTGAAAATGGTATTGATCATAACTTCTCCTCTCCTAGAACACCACAACAAAATGATGTTGTAGAGAGAAAAAATAGGACTTTGGAAGAATGGCCCGAACGATGTTATGTGAAGGTAATCTTCCAAGATACTTTTGGATAAAAGCGGTGAACACTACTTGTTATATTTTAAACCGCATTTTGATCCGTCCTATTTTGAAGAAAACCCCCTATGAGCTTTGGAATGAAAAGAAATCCAATATAAATTATTTTCATGTGTTTGGATGCAAATACTTCGTGTTGAACAATGGTAAGGATAATCTAGGAAAATTTGATGCTAAATCTAATGAAGCAATTTTCCTTGGTTATTCACTATATATCAAAGCATATAGGGTTTTTAATAAAAGGACTCTTACTGTTGAAGAGTCAATGCATGTTATCTTTAATGAAACTAACCCTCCACCATCTAGAAAGGATGAGTGTATTGATAATGATGCAAGTACTATTCAAAAGGAGATGGCAGACATGAGTATTCAAGAAAGACCAATTAAAGAAGGAGAAGAAATGGTAAGTATGGATCATACCGATCTACCAATTGAATGGAGGTACGCTACTTCCAATCTTAAGAAATTAATTATTGATGACCCTTCTCAAGGCATTAGGACTAGGTCTACATATAGGACTGCATATGACTACGTAGCTTTTGTATCATAAATAGAGCCTCATACTTTAGAAGAAGCAGAAAATGACCCAAACTGGATGCTTTCCATGCATGAAGAATTGAACCAGTTTGAAAGAAATAAGGTTTAGATACTAGTTGATAGACCTAAATACCACCCAATCATAGGAACCAAATGGGTATATAGGAATAAACTAGATGAACAAGGAAATGTCATTAGAAACAAAGCTAGATTAGTGGCTAAGGGATATACTCAAGAATAAGGTATTGATTTTAATGAAACCTATGCACCCGTAGCAAGATTAGAAGCCATTAGATTACTTCTTGAATTTGCTTGCTACATGAATTTCAAACTTTTTCAAATGGATATGAAAAGTGCATTTTTAAATGATTTTATCGTCGAACAAGTTTTTGTAGAACAACCACCGGATTTTGAAAATCATACTTTTCCAAACCATGTGTTTAAACTTAATAAAGCTTTATACGGTTTGAAACAAGCCCCTAGAGCCTGGTATGATACACTTAGCACTTTCTTGATTGAAAATGATTTTTCAAGAGGAATGTTGATAAAACTCTTTTTATCAAAAAGAAAAATAATGATATATTAGTTGTACAAATTTATGTGGATGATATTATCTTTGGTACAACTAATAAATATTTTTATGAAGAATTTGCTAAGCTAATGCAGGGAGAATTTGAAATGAGCCTATTGGGTGAACTTAATTACTTCCTTGGACTTCAAATAAAGCAATCAAAGGAAGGGATCTTCATGAACCAAGCCAAATATACCAAAGAAGTAATCAAGAAGTTTGGGATGGAGATGAGTAAGCTAATGAGCACACTCATGAGCCCATCTTGCAAATTAGACAAAGATGAAAACGGATCCAATGTTGACCAAAAGCTATATAGAGGTATGATCGGATCCTTATTATATTTAACTGCAAGTAGACCGGATATCTTGTATAGTGTATATGTATGTTCTAGATTTCAATGTAATCCTAAAGAAACACATATGCTTGCTGTTAAAAGAATATTGAGATATTTGAAAGGTACAAGCAATCTAGGTCTTTGGTTTTCAAAAGAATCATCTTTAAATTTAATTGGATTCTCTGATGCTGATTATGTTGGTTGTGAAGTTGATAAAAAAAGCACTAGTGGCACATGCCAATTTCTAGGATTGAATTTAATCTCATGGTACTACAAGAAACAAAACTCGATAACACTATCTACTGCTGAGACAAAGTATGTTACTGCAGGGAGTTGTTGTGCACAAGTATTATGGATTAAACAACAACTATAAGATTTTGGTGTTATACAATGCAAAATTTCTATCAAGTGTGATAACACAAGTGCTATTAATCTAACAAAAAATCTTATTCAACATTCTAAGACTAAGCACAAAGAGATTAGACACCACTTTATTAGAGACCATGTTTTGAGTGGTGACATAGAACTAAAATTTATTCTAACAGAAAAATAATTAGTTGACATCTTTACTAAGCTACTGAATCAGGATATATTTGAATTGCTTAGAGGAGAATTAAGGCTTTGTGATCCTATCTAGATTTAGACAACCTAATTTTCTTCAAAAACTAAGCAAAAATTTATCTAGAAAACCTCCTACATTTATTCATGATCGTTGAACAACTTTCCTTGAAATTTTAATGTATCTAATTCGATTTCAGAATCATTTTATTTTATGTAGAAAGTTTTTGTTCGAGTCGACTCGAGCAATTTTGCTCTGGTCGAGTCAGCTCGAATTCTTAGTTCTCTACCTATTGCTCTGGTCGAGTCGACTAGGTCTTTGCCTAGTCGACTTGGTGTTCTGATTGTTCTGAGTTCGCTCTGATCGAGCTGACTCGGATATTCCTAGGGTTTGGTGAGCTGATTCGAAAGTCAGGAAATCACTATTTAGGTAGTTCTGAACTGTCTTTTTCTGTATCTCACTCTTCTTACTTTTACTTCAAGCTCACTCTACCCTCTCGGAAACTTTACCAAAACTCCCAAAAACCATTCCCTAGAGCTTAAATTTCCTAAATCCCATTGTTATGGCTTCTCGAAGATCTGCGAGGAAGGTTCTTTAGATTGGTGAATCAAGTGCTCGCAGTGTAGATGCAAAAGAAAAAGGAAAAAAGAGGAAAAGATCTGCTCCTGTGCAACAAGAAGAAGAAACTCCTCCTCCCGGATAAAGTGTCTCAATGGCCAACCGACCTATCACTTACGAAAGAAGGATCGATTTTACATTCCTAGAAGAGATGGAAATGAAGATTGGAAAATGGATAGAAAACCAAGGCTGGAAGCACTTTTGTTCTTTGGACATCTTGACCTACCCTTCACTGGTATGGATTTTCTATGAAAACATAGTCATTAAAGAATATCATTTGGAATCTACTGTCAAGGAAAAGAAAGTTATTGTTGATGAAGAGAAATTGGGCAATTTGCTGCAAATGCCAACGAACGGTGCCACTGAGCTCATTTTACCTGACAAAGAACACATATTAAAGCTCATCTTGGAGAAAGAAGATGTGAGCTCCGTTCAGCATATACAAGCTAATTTACTGTCAAAAGAAATGAGGCTTCTTCGTAACATGATAAGCAGGATATTTCTTCCCAGAACTGGTCGCTTTGATTGGGTCTGTGAGAAAGATATGACCTTTATAGGATATTTGATAGAAGAAAGGCCTCTCAATCTTCCCTACATAATGATGATTCAAATGACTGAAGCAGCAAAAAAAGTTACAGCCTGCCTACCCTATGGTATGGTCTTCACTCTACTATTTGAAGAAATTGAAGTAGACTTAACCAATAAGATAGGCAAACCACTACATCACTTTGATATTTACTCCAATTCATTGAAACGAATGGGTTACAAGCTACAGAAAAGAATATGGATAAAGAAGGTGCCTAGTCTACCTCTTCAGAAGATGATGAAGCTATTGGTGTTGAACAAAGGACTGAAGGTGAAATGATTACTCCATCTGACCTCAAGAAGCTTATATTTCATAAGATGGAAGCAATTTCAAGTTCATTGATAGATCATATGAATTCTGTAATTGATGAGATGAAAAGTACAATTAATGCAAGCTTGCAGGAATTGAGATATGAACAAAAGCTTCACCAATAGAAAATTGAAAAGGAAATGGAGGATTTTAAGGAAGAGATCAGAAGCATATTGCTACAATCCCAAAAGGAAACAATTCCCACTGAAGATGCCCCTACACAGATCTTCAAGGAGTCACTTGAAACTCCTGCTCCTATTCCTTCATTTGATCCTCCTAAACCTGTTAAGACTAAGAAGAAACCCAAAACCAAGAAAACTAAGATTTTAAGAGCCCCTGTTAGAACTAGGTTCAGGGATTTAAGGTTTAAACCCCTGAAAACTAAGACCTCTGATAAGGTTATAGAGGTAGGC
Organism: Areca catechu; assembly: GCA_021397845.1. Lineage (NCBI taxonomy): Eukaryota > Viridiplantae > Streptophyta > Magnoliopsida > Arecales > Arecaceae > Areca > Areca catechu. The sequence continues at coordinate 37,963,771 of CM038042.1, read as the reverse complement.
TCCTCTTCTTCTAGTGAAGAAGAAGAAGAATAGGTTATGTGGTTAGTCTTCTGGTTATATTTCTGACTTTGTTAATGTTCTACTTTTTATCTTTTACAATTTGAATGAACTTTCTTTCCTACTTTGTATACCAAACTTATCAATGAAATGAAAGTTCTTTTAGCAATTTCATTTGTTGTCATGTACAATGATATGATACAATTGTGATGAATTATTAATTCGAATTTTAAATTTGAGAAAGTGAAATTACCTCAAACAAATATTAAAGACTTTCTCAATCAATTTCAAAATCTGATCTCTATTTGAAACCACCTCTTTGATTGATTGACAAAAAGGGGGAGAAATATGAAAAATATGAAAAATAAGAGATGAAAAATTGGTGAAATGAAAAATGGGAGAATGGTATCAAGAGAGAATAGTATCAACATTAATGATTGATCTATCATGCAAATTTTGATATTTTTTTGAACTTCCTACCAATAGTTCTTAAAGTACATAAAAAGAATGAAAAAGGGGGAGCACAAAAGATCTAGTTTTCAATCAGATCTAACTGTTTAATTGCTTTAAAACCTAGAGAAAGGACGAGATTCTCTTGAAATGGTTTTACTCTGATTACTATTGCTCTACAAGTTAATCTTAATTTTGTCATTATCTTTCTCAAAACATTGATACTCCATGTTTTGTGCTAATTATAACATTATGAAGCATGAAAAATTTAATACTTTGATGATATACAATGATATCATCTCTTGAGCTCTGATACTCATTTACCAATTCAATTAGCTCTGATACATGTGACTATTTAATCTTCAAATACTTTTATACATATAGAGTGTAAAGAATTTTTCATGCGCAATATTTTGTCATCATCAAAAAGGGGGAGATTGTTGATCCCATAAGTGATTTTGGTGATAACCAAACATTGGAGCATGTACATTTATTTCTGACAACTCTTCAAGTGTTTTACAAGTTTTTGTAGGATAAGTTAATTGTTCAAACTTCAACTCCTACACCTTTGTTTCTTATTTGAGTTGTGTTGTAATGTGTTTTTATAAAGAAGAACCTAATGAAAAAGCTAAGAAAAAATCATGTGAAAAGGGTTACTTCTCTGTGTGTGTGCCTTAGAATTATTTTGAGTTGGTATGATTGAAAATTGTAAGAGTGTTGGTGAGAGTTCTTCTTTGAGTTCAAGTATAAAATCCTGAAGAAGATGCTTGAGCCGACCCAGCATGTTGAAGAGCTGACTCTACCTACTGGCACGTAGCAAGGATTCTGGTATGTAGCAATCCGAGCCAACTCGAAGGTAACCGAGCTAATTCCAATGAATCCAAGTCAACTAGAATTTGTTTGAGCTGACTCCTCTAGAGTCTAGTTTCTGAAGATTTCTGAGAATAGCCAGGCGAGCTGACCCGAACCAGAAAGAGCCGACTCTGCCATACCTAATTTTGAAGACCTGAGAAAGTGAGCCAACCCAAACTGCATCGAGACGACTCTTCCAGAGTGAGGTTTTCCGAACATGAGAAGAAGAACCAACCCAAGCTGAAAAGAGCCGACTCCTCGAGTTCAAGTTCTTCAATGATACAAGTTTGAGCCGACCCGAGCTATCAAGAGCTGACTCATCCAGAGTGATGATTTGCTTTCTGAGACAAAGAGATGACTACACTGAAGATTTAGCGACTCGACCAATCGACTCGAAGGATCCGAGCCGACTCGAGCATCGCTTTCAGGTATCCAATGGCTAGTTCCAAAATTTATTTTTGAATGCCAAAAAGTGCTCCAATGGTCATAAGTCACATCCCAATGGTCAAAAACATCTCTAACTACCTTGGAGTGATGGAAGACCTTATATTTGAAGGATTTGAACATCCAATAGATGAGTTTTTTGAAAGTTCTTCAAAGTTTTGAGAGCTACGTTGAATATCCCTCCAACCAAAGAGAGAAAAAGCATAAGAGCATTTAAGTCAGCCTTCAAGTCTTCACCAACTTTGATCTGAAGCTTGAAGCAACTTTTGAAGAAGCCACTAAAGTAATTAAAGCTTATTCAAGTGCAAGTCAAGTGGACTTCCATCAAGTTGCACCGGCAACTATCCGACAAATTGAGTTTGTCATTTATTGTATTATTTACTTCAATTCTTTTTCTGAATTGTTGTTGGGTTATTGGTGAGCCCGGTTGAAAAACCAAATAGGTTCTTGGTGAGCCTTGATAAAAACCAAGTGTTGGGTTCTTGGTGATCCTAGTAAAACCAAGTTAGGTTTCTTTGGTGAACCTATTTAAAACCAAAGGGTGTTGGGTTTTCTTTGGTGATCCCATTAAAACCAAAGTGTTGAGGTTTTGGATTATGATCCTGCAAAACAATCATACTGTATTCGGATGTGAATATAGTGAAAATCCCAAGTAGTATCTTGGATAGTGGACATAGGAGCTGGTTATTCTAAACCGCTATAAATCTGTGTGTTTGTATTGTGATTCCCTGATTTCTTTTAGCTTATGCATTTAATTCTTAATCACAACACACCACTTTAAAAAGGTATTTCAATCGCACATTATCTGCTTTAAATCTTAAAAGACTCAATTCACCCCCCTCTTGGGTAGCCATCTGGGCAACACTTCTGAAGTGTTGACACTTTCTTCATGAGTTGACACCTTGAGTCGACACTTAGTCCATGAGTCGACATCTTGAGTCAATACTTGCTCTGTGCCATTTCAAAAATATGTGCCAAACTCAAAAATTACAAATTTTTTCCAATAACCTCTTAGACTCATTTTCATAAGGACCAAAGTGATAATTTTATCAATATTCCAAGGTGAGAAGATAACTTAAACATTAAAATTCATCATGCTTTGATGTTAGCAACTTTAATACTCTTGAGTGAAGAAATTGATGTACCTATATCCTTAAATTCATACTCCAATTGAAATATTAGTCCAAACATTTACTCAACATTTTGTTATTCATCAAAATTAAGGAGCCAAAGCCAACTATCTTCCCCTTTTTGATGAACTTTAAGTATATAAGCATATAAGTTCAAAAATTTGATTAGTATAGTATCAAAAGTTTTGAAAATGAATAAGTTTATCAAAACATATTTACATTTGTCATCAAAAAAAATTCATACACGTATTTAGGTGAAAATTATTAGTTCATATAGTAATACTTCAAGAGTTTCAAGGTTAGAATTTCTCAATTTCTCCTCCTATCTTATGTAAATTATGAATTGTTAAATTTTTTTTGACAAAGTTGCTTATATAACCTTTTTTACTCCCCCTTTTTGTCATCATGAAGCATTAAAAGGGGTTGCTTCCCCTGAATTTGTGCATTTGTTAAAACAAATTATTAAATAGGCATAAAAAGAGTAATGAAATAAATTTCATAATTAAGAAAGATAACTTTCATTGATAAACAATTTCAGTACAACATGAAGTACATAACATGACATAACATAACAGGACATAACATAACATGATATAACATGAACTGAAGAAAAAATGCAAGCATAAGATGGAAATACTGAACATACATGATACCCAAAATGAAACTACATGAAGGACAGATAAGTATCTAAGAGGCTAATCCTCATCAGAAGGGAACTCTAACATTATAGGTGCCATGACCTTAGAGAATGTGGATCTAGGAGTCTTATGCAGCATGCTCCTAGTTCTAAGGGAAGGGCCTGATCTGGCTATGACTTTGGTAGTCCTAACGATACGAGTAGCAAGTGTCTCCACAGGAGTCTCATAAGCAGAAGCAGAATCAAGATGAGCATCAGTAGGAGCATCTAGAGTTTGATTAGGAATAGCTGGTGTCTGATCCTTCCTACTGACAATTTGATAATCTCCTACCTCATCACCACTGTCACTATCAGAGTCACCATCATGGTGCGGGCACCAGACTCAGAAGAAGACTTCAGAGCTCCATCTGGATCTCTGATTAACCTTGCCCGAAGAATTAGGGTTTTTGGTTTGTAATAAGAGTTGACTAGATCAACTCAATTTAGCTTAAGTCTACATTACCTGCATTTTATTTTGTTGAGTCATGTTGACTCAGTAGTGGACTAGGGTTTCAACCGGGGATGTTACATTTTCTCCCAAGACCAGGCAAGTGGACACCACACTCCCAGCCACACTCCCAGTCCAGGGGGCACCATATCCACATCCAGCAGCTTTTGGTCCCCACTCCACAGATGGCAACTTCCTTCTTTCATGCACCAGATAAAGAAAAGTCCACCAAGAGAGCACAAATCAAGGGGGCGGCCAAGACTTTCCCAAGTAATTCCAAGCAAAGAAGGAAAGAAGTTTTTCTTGGAAGAGAATATCAAGGGGCGCCCATTACCTGCCAAAAGCACCCAAAACAAAGATGGGAAGGGCCTTGACTTAGGGAGGAAGAAAAGGAGGAGTCCAAAAGAGTTCATCCAGGGAAGGAAAAAAATTTTTTCTTGAAGAATCAAGCAAGGTGGCGCCATCTACCTGCCATTTATAACCCAAATCCTAATTTTTGGTATTTTGGCCAACCATATGTAAGGGATTTTCCCTAATTTGGAGATCCCCTCCTTTAGTCCCACATGGAAAAATATGAAACCCTTTTCCCTTGTAAAGCATTATAAATTAAATCCCTCTTGTAAGTTGAAAACAATCAAATGAATGAAACCAAATTTTTTTTGTGAGCAAACTTTGTGTTTTCTCTCTTCCGCACTTGCATCCAGGTGTTGAGCTCCGTGAGGGAGTAAATCCGGGTTCCCCAGGAACCTTGAGGAGGTGTGAGATCTCCAAAATCCAAACCCTAGGTTAGCCACTCCACTCCCAAACCCTAGCCGCCCATCATTCTTTTCTTTCCACCAATCCCTAGCCTATCCCACTTCTCACGGTCTCTCTCTCCAAGTCCAGGCCGACCACCAGCATCCAGCTGCAGTCCGAATACTTCAGATCCAAAGCTCTTTCCAGAGGGAGTCGAATCAGCCTTTAAGAGAATCCGGATCTCAGCGACATCAGCCTTCAAGTTCTTCGAACTGGTAAATCCTTCCCCGAGTCTCTGAATCCATCACTTGTTTTTCTTCTGCCCAGATCTTGAGTCCAGGAGAAGCCGACCCAGCCACGAGACCAGTATTGGAGGATCCATTGCGAAGATAGCCGAATCCAAGGATCCAACAATCTGCTCGAGAGAGTTCTTCCATCCAAATTCTGTGAAGATCACTGTATGGTTGGTAACCCATCTCTCCTCTCTATTTCTGTCCTGTTGAAAGTTCAGAGCGAAACCCTAGGTCTGGGAGTTTCTCAACCCCCAGCGATCCGTTACTTCTGAACTACTCTGATAATTTAGTTTCTTCTAAATTGTGCTTTCAATCCTTACCTAGTTTCCTTCAACTTAGTTTAGCTTTACTTTGAGTCAAAGCCAATTTCTGGAATATATATATATATATATATAAAAAGGAAATTAATCCTAGATTTACTTCCGCATACGCTTCTTTGTTCTTTGTTCTGCATCATTTTTGGTATCAGAGCTTTCGTGCTGCATCAATTTTGGTATCAGAGCCCTGTCTAGGGTTTCTGTCTGATTGTTTGTTTGAGTCCCTCTCTTTTTACTTTGTCTGCTCGAAGTAGACTCCCCAGGACGTCCGGTCCTAGGAACGAAGTGGGGTGCAAACCTCCTCCTCCCATTCCACGGGGTGTTCCTAGGGCGTGTAGGGGATCCGTTGGGTTACAACTTCGTAGCAGAAATTGTAAACGGGGAAGTGCTCTATTTTTAGCCCATAATTGCCCTGTTGCAGGAATTATTTCTCACTGTAGATAACTCAAATTCAGTGATTTTTGTTTTGCTGAAACCAGTATAATTGAAACTAATTTACATAATTTTCTCATGATTTATTGGTTTCCGTGCGATTTCTGAGAATTAAATTACTGCAACTCTGTTTTTGTGTTCTGCAATCCTTTTATTTTTGAGTGTTCATCACTTAATTCAACTTAAGGGCATTTGAGCATCTAAGATAAGGGGAGGAGTTGATAACCTCTCCTTAGCCCAAAACCACCACCCCTCATTCGCACCTAAGCCTTTAATCTAAAATTGATTAGACCTAATTTGCCCTAGTGGGCTAGGGACATCAACAAGTCGGGTCAAGACTAGTGTTGAGTCAGTTTGTCTAGTTACTCTGTGTGTACCTTGTACTCAGTGTCTAGAACGGTGGTTCAGGGACTACATCCCGAAGGGCTTGTGTGCTGGTCCGCCTACCTGGCCAATCACTGATTGGTGTCTAGGATTGGCAATTAGGGACCTAACACTCCCCTTACACCTGCCTGGCTGAGTCCTGAGTTACTACAGGCTAGCTTGCCACTCTGATTGGGCATCTAGTTTGGACTCTAGGTCTAGTGAGCCAGTAGTCGCTTTAGTCTAGTCACATTCTGTGTGCTTGCTTGCATCATCATGTCCACCCGGAACGGAGTACCCTCCCAACCTAGTCAAACCCAACCTGATTTAGAGGCCATGATTAGAACTCTTACCGAAAGTATGACCAAATTGAGTCAGGATATGACTGATACTGTTGCCCAGTTTAGAGACCGAGCCCAGGTACTTGAGGAGCCTAGGAACCGAAATTGGACCCCTGACTCAGAATTTGGTAGACCCCAACCTCACCCACACCCAGAGCCTAGGAGACCTTTATACAGGGATCCTGAACCTAATCATTGGAGGTTTGATCTAAGAGCCTATGACCATGATCTTGCCCCTGAGTCTAGCCCTAGAAGCCTATACCCATATTTGGTTGACTCAGAGAAGGGACCCGTTAGGAACACCGAACCTTATGCACCCACTTTTGATGGAAGACAAGAGACATATATTAAGTGGGAAGAACAAATGGATCGGTATTTTGAGTGCACTAACATATCGGAATTAGGACAAATTAGGTTGGCCAAAACCAAGTTCACCAAACATGCTAGGTCGCATTGGTATGCTATTGAGCATGAGTGTTATCAAAGAAAAGAGGAAATATATACTTGGAGAGATATGAAAAGTAAGTTGAGAGATAGGTACCTAGGTAGATCCTATGAGAAAAGACTTTTAGACCAATGGTACCAATTGCGACAAGGTAATAGGCCTGTGTCTAAATATATCGAGGACTTCCAGTGGTATGACATGAAATGCAATACCATTGAGACCGAAGCTCAGATCACATTGAGGTTTAGGGTTGGGTTACACCCAGACATTTATAGGAAGCTATGCCTTGAAAAGACCAATAAGTTAGACCGAGCCTACCAAGAAGCCCAAGACTATGAGTGGTCTTTAAGATATAACCAATCAAGTACTTTGGACTTAAAGCCAGCCTCTACCAACTTGAGTCAAGTTTCGATTGATCCGACACCCGTAGTGAACCAGACTTTTGTTTGTCAATTCCCACTTGTGTCACCTCTTGACCAGAAGGATAATACTGAGACGGAGTTGGGCATGGCCATCCCAAAATTAGTTGACCTGACCAGAGTCGTACTTAAAGAGGAATCAAAGGAGAATATATTAGAACCTTTCAGTGAGATTGAGGAAGAAATATATGAGCCTGACATAAGTTTGATAGATGAATATGAAGAAGAAGAATTTGAGGATATCTCTCCCGATAATTCAATTAACCAACTCCTACCAGATGGGGTTATTGAGGGGACCCCTGCCACTCAAGGAATTCAGGAGCTAACCCTAAGAGAAGACCCTTTTGAGGAAGTTCAGGAAGAGGAAATTGCACCCAATGAGAGTTTAAGTGAGAATACCCGTGAACTCATTGAGGAATCCAAAGAAGATACCCCTGAGTCAAATCTGGTAGAGAAGTGTGAAGAAGGAAGGGGTTCACAAGAATTGCCCATTGAGAAGTCCAAGAACAAGAAAAAGACAGTAGCTTAGAGAACTTTTTAGATAAACATTCCAAAGACCTTCCTGATAACCTTCCACCTTCTAGGAGCACCCAGCCTACCCTAGAACTTGCACTTGTAGACCCTCCTAGAGCAAATCATGAGGTTTGGATGAGTGCACCTATAGAACAATGTCCTCATTTTAAGGTCATCCTGAATAACCAAGGTTTGTTTCTTGTTTCTGATAAGCCACCTCAAAACTCTGATTCTTATTTCCTATCCTTCCCTGAATCTTCTCATGTTTCTAGAGCTATGGGATTACACTTTACTAAGATCTCTAGGTTGCAAGACTCCTTAGAACCTATTAGGTTTGCCACCTACTTCTGGAAGACCTTATGGCACCTACTAGGCATCCATAATAAGTTTTCATGCTCTGCATGCCCTCCTCCGACCCAAGGTCTAACCTAGAGAGCCTTAGTTTGTTAGGTTTAGACCTAGGGTTCCTTTGGAATAAAGTCCATTCTTTAGGAATGCGTCGTCAGTCTAGTTTAGTTTTTCTTGACCCTTTACTAGGCTTTGGCTCTGATTTTGGTTTGATTGAGAGCACCAGGAATTGGGATTTGTATTTTGTCCAGGACTAAATTTGCATATAATGTTTCGATCAATAGGTCTATAGGCTAGAGTCCCTTTGAAATTATTCATGGATACAAGCCTCACACACCACTTGATCTGATTTCACTATTAGTCCACACACACAAGTCTCTTGATGCACTTGCATAGCATGTAAAGGACTTGCATAAAGAAATTCATGCCAAAATAAATTTAAGTAATGAAACTTATAAGAAGTTGGCTGATTCTCAAAGGCGAGTCAAAACTTTTGTTGAGGGAGACTATGTAATGATTAGGTTAAGGCCTGAACGGTTTCCTCCTGGAACTGTTAGAAAGTTACATGCTAGGGGAGCTGGACCATTTAGAGTGGTAAAGAGAGTAGGATCCAATGCCTATGTGCTCGAGTTGCCTCCAGAACTAGGCATTAGCTCCACTTTCAACATTACAGACCTAGTAGAGTATAGGGAGCCAGCTGTGATTCCCAGTGAGGCTTTTGAACCTAATCCTGCTCTTGAGAGTGAACCTGACCCTGTGTGTCCACCAACAAATTGGCCTGTGAGGAAAGAGCAGATTGAAAAGATCCTAGATGATCAGGTTATCTCTACTCGTAATCGAGGATACCAAAGATACCTGGTCCGCTGGCTAGGAAGGCCAGATTCTGATGACTCTTGGATCTCCCGAGAAGAGTTACAAGAGCTGGACCCAGACCTCTTGGAGAGATACCAGAGCCAGCTTGATCCATACTCGACAGGGTCGAGTTCCTCCCACCCTGGGAGAATTGGTGCGGGCACCAGACTCAGAAGAAGACTTCAGAGCTCCATCTGGATCTCTGATTAACCTTGCCCGAAGAATTAGGGTTTTTGGTTTGTAATAAGAGTTGACTAGATCAACTCAATTTAGCTTAAGTCTACATTACCTGCATTTTATTTTGTTGAGTCATGTTGACTCAGTAGTGGACTAGGGTTTCAACCGGGGATGTTACATTTTCTCCCAAGACCAGGCAAGTGGACACCACACTCCCAGCCACACTCCCAGTCCAGGGGGCGTCATATCCACATCCAGCAGCTTTTGGTCCCCACTCCACAGATGGCAACTTCCTTCTTTCATGCACCAGATAAAGAAAAGTCCACCAAGAGAGCACAAATCAAGGGGGCGGCCAAGACTTTCCCAAGTAATTCCAAGCAAAGAAGGGAAGAAGTTTTTCTTGGAAGAGAATATCAAGGGGCGCCCATTACCTGCCAAAAGCACCCAAAACAAAGATGGGAAGGGCCTTGACTTAGGGAGGAAGAAAAGGAGGAGTCCAAAAGAGTTCATCCAGGGAAGGAAAAAAATTTTTTCTTGAAGAATCAAGCAAGGTGGCGCCATCTACCTGCCATTTATAACCCAAATCCTAATTTTTGGTATTTTGGCCAACCATATGTAAGGGATTTGCCCTAATTTGGAGATCCCCTCCTTTAGTCCCACATGGAAAAATATGAAACCCTTTTCCCTTGTAAAACATTATAAATTAAATCCCTCTTGTAAGTTGAAAACAATCAGATGAATGAAACCAAATTTTTTTTGTGAGCAAACTTTGTGTTTTCTCTCTTCCGCACTTGCATCCAGGTGTTGAGCTCCGTGAGGGAGTAAATCCGGGTTCCCCAGGAACCTTGAGGAGGTGTAAGATCTCCAAAACCCAAACCCTAGGTTAGCCACTCCACTCCCAAACCCTAGCCGCCCATCATTCTTTTCTTTCCACCAATCCCTAGCCTATCCCACTTCTCACGGTCTCTCTCTCCAAGTCCAGGCCGACCACCAGCATCCAGCTGTAGTCCGAATACTTCAGATCCAAAGCTCTTTCCAGAGGGAGTCGAATCAGCCTTCAAGAGAATCCGGATCTCAGCGACATCAGCCTTCAAGTTCTTCGAACTGGTAAATCCTTCCCCGAGTCTCTGAATCCATCACTTGTTTTTCTTCTGCCCAGATCTTGAGTCCAGGAGAAGCCGACCCAGCCACGAGACCAGTATTGGAGGATCCATTGCGAAGATAGCCAAATCCGAGGATCCAACAATCTGCCCGAGAGAGTTCTTCCACCCAAATTCTGTGAAGATCACTGTATGGTTGGTAACCCATCTCTCCTCTCTATTTCTGTCCTGTTGAAAGTTCAGAGCGAAACCCTAGGTCTGGGAGTTTTTCAACCCCCAGCGATCCGTTACTTCTGAACTACTCTGATAATTTAGTTTCTTCTAAATTGTGCTTTCAATCCTTACCTAGTTTCCTTCAACTTAGTTTAGCTTTACTTTGAGTCAAAGCCAATTTCTGAAATATATATATATATATAAAAAAAAGGAAATTAATCCTAGATTTACTTCCGCATACGCTTCTTTGTTCTTTGTTCTGCATCATTTTTGGTATCAGAGCTTTCGTGCTGCATCATTTTTGGTATCAGAGCTTTCGTGCTGCATCACATCATCAGCAACATCGGCACCACCATCACCATCAGGAGCAACATCCCAGCGGCAGTGTCATCATGTGTATCATCATGGTCATCATTGTCTACTGGTGAAGGAGTTGGAGGAGCTGAAGGTCCTATTGGAGGGAATAATGATCTCAGCATGTCTCTGATCTCTGTAAAACCAGCCTCCATCTTCTATCTAATTCCAGTGAGTTGCTCATCAGTGTGGGTCCTCAATCCATGCAGCTCTAACTGCAATCTACTAGTCTGGATAGACAATCCTAAAACCTCCTCTCAAACATCAATGATCTGTGCTGTGATCCGCTCCTCAAATGTAGACTCAGTCTCTGTATTATCTCTAGGAGCTATGGCTAGAGCATGAGTAGGTGTTGGAGTAGATGGCTCAGATCCAAAAGAGTAGCCAGTGCAGGTTTGGAGGGAGTAGGCTGTAGAGCTGGTCCTGATGGTCCTGCCTCAGCTGCTCTAATCTCATCCTCCTCGTCTGTCTCCTGCCCTGACTCTTGTCGAACCCACCTACCATCGACTCACCTAAATCCCATATGGTGTAGAGATTTCTCCCTATAGGTGTTTGAAGATCTGGGTGAGTCCCATACCATAAGGTAGACATAATCTATGCTTTATAGCACCTCACCCATCTGATGCACAATGATCATAGGCAAGTTGACAGCTGTCTACTGTCTCAGAGCCACCATAAGAACTAACTCCTGCTCGATGATGAAGTCAAATCTTCCAATCTTCAGAATCAGAATCTGAGCAATGATGTGGTGGAGAACTCTCATGTCCAAAGATAGTTGGTTTGCTGACACCACTGATATACCCCTGATATCCTCTCTCTCTAAAATTCATCTAAATGCAGCATCCCTGTTACCTACATAGTTTGCTGCTATACCTTTGAGAGGAATCTGCCAAATCCTGCTAATGGTCTTGGTGATCACTGGAATATGTATACCTCTAACCATAGCACTCCACTTGAGGCCATTTGTAGCTAAGCTACCATAAAACTCATGGATCAGGTGAGGGTAAAACTTCTCCCACATGGTGCAGAAGGGTACAAGTCTTGCTCCTCTCAGAAGATCACCAATAATGAATCCCTCGAAGTCCCAAAACTATAAGTCAACTCGCCTGCCACATGCTATCACCTTCCGTGCCACTCTCTGAGTTACAGGGGAAACCTGTGGAGGGGGAACTCTATCAGTTGGTAGATCCTGGGGCTGCTCCTCATGCTACTCAGGGTCTTGACAGGCGTTCGACCTCCTTTCTTTGGAACTCGGCTCCCCATGCTTGAAGGCCAACCTCTTCTTGCAAAACAACTTGCTTTTTGGGTGCCATGAACACTAAGAGCAACTAGGGGTAGAGGGACGGGAATGAAGAGGGTAAACCAGAAGAGGAAAGAACCAAGAGATGGTGGATCAGACTGAAAAAGGACCAAAAGAGTGAAATCAGATCGAAGAGAAGGATAGGTTGGAGGAAAGAAAAACTCGAGTGGAATCGGGCCAAAACACAGAAAATCTGCATGGAATAGAAAAATAATCGAACCAAACTGAACCAAAGCATGAAGATTAGGAAAAAATTTACCTAAAAAGGAAGGTTAAGAATGAGAAATCACTGTTCTCGAGGAATTTGGATGATTTTTGGGGACCACACGAATGAGAGGAAGGTGAAAAGAAAGTGAGAAAAAGACTTTTGGGATGCCTTAAAAATCAGACCAACTGTTCATGAGTCGACACTTGAAAATTGCTCAAGTGTCGACACTTTGGTGAGTCGACACTTGGGCAATTTTCCAAGTATCGACACTTGGTCAATTTTCAGGAAAAAAATCAGAATAAGTTTTAATAAAATCCCAAAAATTCAATGAAGTGTCTAAGGGCCATTTTAAGATATAATTGAGAGGATTTTTGAGCAATTAAGAGGATTCAACAAGAATTTGAAGAGACTTCAAACAAAAGGATCAATGATGCCTAACTCTCTTTAATCATGCAAAACCTATCTTCACTAAGGGGTTTTGTAAAAATATTAGTAAGTTATCTATCAATACACACAAAATCAAGCATTACATTATCATTTTGCACATGATCTCTTATAAAGTGATGTCTTATTTCAATATGTTTGCTTCTTAAATGTTGAACTAGATTTTTAGTTAAATTTATTGGACTCGTATTATCACATCTTATGAGAATTTTACTTAATTTTATGCCAAAGTCTTCGAGTTATTGTTTGATCCATAGAATTTGAGCACAACAACTTCCAGCTACTATATATTCAGCTTCCATCATAGATAGAGCAACTGAATTTTGTTTCTTACTAAATCATGAGATCAAATTCACTCCAAGAAACTGGCAAGTTTTACTTATACTTTTCCTATCTATTTTGCATCCAGCAAAGTCAGCATCAGAAATGCAATCAATTCAATAGATGAATTTCTAGAGTACCATAGTCTAATATCAATAGTGCCAGACAGATATCTAAGTATGTGCTTAACAGCTAATAAATGAAACTCTTTAGGAGCAGACTGATATCTAGCACACATACAAATACTGAACATGATATCTGGCTTACTTGTAGTTAAGTATAATAGTGAACCAATGATTCCTCTATATAATTTTTGATCTGCATTTTTACCTGATTCATCTTTATCAAGTTTACAGGAAGGGCTCATAGGAGTACCTAATGGCTTGGTATTCTCCATCCCAAACTTCTTTAAAATTTTCTTTGTATACTTCGCTTGGTTGATAAAGATTCCTTCTTTAGTTTGCTTGATCTGGAATCCAAGAAAGAAGTTTAACTCTCCCATCATGCTCATCTTGACCTCACCCTGCATAAGCTTCGCAAACTTTTGACAAAGCATTTCATTAGTAGCATCGAAAATGATATCATCAACATAAACTTGTACTACTAATAAATCATCATTTTTCTTTTTCAAAAATAGTGTAGTATCAACATTGCCTGTTGAAAAATTATTTTCAATCAAAAATTTATTTAATCTATCATACTAAGTTCTTGGAGCTTGTTTTAAACTATACAAAGCTTTATGACGTTTAAAAACATGATCAAGGCATTCATGATTTTCAAAACCTGGGGACTGTTCAATATACACTTCTTTTTCAATAAAACCATTTAGAAAAACACTTTTGACATCTATTTGAAATAACTTGAAATCCATAAAACAAGCAAAAAATTGTAATAATCTAATTGCTTCTAGTCTAGTAACAGGTGCAAAAGTCTCATCAAAATCGATACATTCTTGTTGATTATAACCTTTTGCAACTAATCTAGCTTTATTTCTAGTTACCAAACCATTTTTATCAAGTTTATTTCTGAAAACCTATTTTGTTCCTATTATTAAAATATTAGAAGGTCTTTCAACTAAAGTCCAAACTTTATTTCTTTTAAATTGATTTAATTCATCTTGCATGGCATTTATCCAATTTGAATCTTTTCAGCTTCTTCAATTGATTTAGGTTCTACTTATGATACAAATACTAAATAATCACAAACATTTCTTATTGAGGAATGAGTACTTATCCCTTTTGATGGATCACCAATTATAAGTTCTTTAGGGTGTCCATGGGCATACCTCCATTCTTTAGGTAATGGCTTGGATGTTGATGCTCCAACTTCTTATACTTGTTCTTCATTTTCTTGATCACCATCTTGTTCTTTGGAAAGTCCTTCATTGATGGTTATTTTTTCAATCTTTTGAATACCTGTTTCATCATCAATAGCATCTTCTTTTCTAGAAGACATCTCGTTAGTTTTATCAAAAACAACATGGATGGATTCTTCAACTAGAAAAGTTATTTTGTTGAAGACCCTGTATGCCTTGCTAGAAGTAGAGTATCTTAAGAAGATATCCTCATCTGACTTGGCATCAAATTTACTGAGATTATCTTTATCATTGTTTAGAATGAAACACCAATATCCAAAAACATAAAAAATTTAATAATAGGTTTTCTACCTTTCCAAAGTTTATAAGGCATTTTCTTTAAAATCGGACGGATTAAAACATGATTTAAAACATAGCATGCAGTGTTTATGGCTTCCATCCAAAAATATTTGGGTAAATCATTTTTACAAAGCATAGTACATACCATTTCTTCTAATATCCTATTCTTTTTTTCTACCACTCCATTTTGTTGAGGTGTCCTAGGTGTAGAAAAGTTATGATTAATAACATTTTCATTGCAAAATATTTCAAAGTCATGATTTTCAAACTCAGTACCATGATCGCTCATAAAGAAATAACTAAAACACCTTTTTCATTTGAAACATTTTTATGAAACTTAATGAATAATGAAAACATTTCATCTTTATGAGCCAAAAACATTATCCATGTAAAACGTGAATGGTCATCTACAATCACTAAACCATACTTCTTACCTCCTAAACTAGTTGTTCTAGTTGGTCCAAAGAGGTCCATATGAAGTAATTCTAAGGATCTAGATGCAGATTCTACTCTTTTTGGTTTGAAAAAAGATTTAGTTTGTTTTCCAATTTGACATGCACTACAAATCTTATCTTTTTCAAAAGTAAGTTTTGGCAAATCTTTTATAAGATTCTTTTTATTCAATTTTGAAAGCAAATGCATACTAGCATGCCCTAGTCTACGATACCAAAGTCAACTAGTTTTATTGATCTTGGCTTCCTTTACCACTAGGCATTGACTATTTTGCATAGGTAGATCATCAAGATCAACCATGTAAATATTTCCATGCCTATGACCAATAAACTTGATACCATTGTCATCTAGACTAGATTCCATGCAGATAGAAGATTCGAAAATGACTTTAAATCTTTTATCACATAATTGACTTATACTAAATAAATTATATTTCAAGCCATCAACAAACAAAACATTATCAACATAAGTAGAGCGGGTGATATGGACTTTACCAATACTGACAATTTTGCCATTTCCATTATCACCAAATGTCATGTTTCCACCATTTAAAGTTTCTAGAGATGAGAATTGCTTTACATCCCCAGTCATCTATCTTGAACAATCGCTGTCAAGATACCACATTTTTCTTTTATCCTTGGTTGCAAGACACATTTACAAATAGATCAAGTAGAAACTTTAGGTGCCCAAGTCATCTTGGATCCTTTAGGGTTAGTTGAATTGGTTCTTTTTGGAACCCAAACTTTTCTAATAGCATTTAACTTTCTTTTATTACACATATAAGATTTGTATCCTAATTTACCACAAGTATAATAAGTAATGCTAGATAAAGCAGGTGCAAAGAAATTTTTAAAATATTTTTGCTATTTTTATGGTTTAAAATCTAATCCAGCTTTGTTAAAGACTACTCTTTGGTTATTTAAAAGCATGTTTAGTTTTTCAGAACTATAAGTAAACTTTTCAACAAATGGCTTCACTTTTTCAAGTTCTTCTTTATATTTTTTATTTTCTAGCAAAAACTCCTTATTTTGTTTGGCAAGTTTTTCATTTGTAGCAAAAGTTTTGTCCTTTTTCAAAGATTCCTTTTCTTTCAAAAGATCTTCTTTTTCATTTTTCAAGACAATAATTTGTTCATTCAAGTTTTTATTTTCTAGAGTCAAACTGTCATTTTCTATCAAAAACTTATCAGTTGATTTCGAAAGCTCTAAGTTTTGCTTTTTTCAATTCTTTACTTTTTATCTTAAGTTTTTGATATTCCATAACTAATTTATCAAAAATATCACGTAATTCATCAAATGTAAATTCATTTTCAAGTTCAGGGCTTACCTCTTCTTCATTAGCCATAAAGCAAAGGTTGGCCACTTCTTGCTATTCCTCATCGGAGCTTGAATCTTTACTTTTGCCCCATGTTGCCATCATAGCTTTTTTTTTGAATTTCTTTTTGCTCTTTTTGAGTGTGGGGCAATCGATTTTGTAGTGTCCTAGTTTCTTACACTCAAAACATATTGATTGCTTCCTTTCCTTTTTTTTCTCTTTCTCTTTATTGGGCTCTCCTCTTTGAGGCTTTTTCTTATAGTTATACCTCCTCTTCCTCATGAATTTCTTGAATTTCTTTGATATGAGGGTTGTTTCATCTTCCTTTTCATCTCATCAGATTCATCACTTGATTCTTCCTTGATTGTGAACTTGTACACAATAGCTTTCTTCTTTTTGTCATTGTCTACTATTTTCTGCTTCAATGATAGCTTATAAGTCATCAATGATCTTAAGAGCTGCTCAAGTGGAAGAGTATTGATATCTTTAGCTTCTTTAATGGTTGTGACCTTTGGATCCCAAGAAGCCAGAAGAGACCTGAGAATTTTGTTAACAAGTTCAGCATTAGAGATTACTTTTCCCAAACTCCTCATGCCATTAATAATGTTTGTAAATCTAGTATACATTTCACTAATTATTTCAGTTGGTTCCATCCTAAACATCTCATAAGTATGAATGAGCATGTTTACTTTGATGGTATTCACTTGATATATACCCTCATGGATAATTTCAAGTATATCCTAAATTTCTTTGGTAGAGGTACAGTTGGATATTTTATAAAATTCACTTGGGTCAAGTGCACAAAATAATAGGTTCATGGCCATAGCTTTAAGCTCTGCTTGCTTAATATCATTCTCATCTCAATCTTCTTCTAATTTAGGGATGGGAATGCTATTAAACAAGATAGTGGGCTGATGAGGGCCTTTAACTATAGTTCTCCAAATATTATAATCAATAGCTTGAATATATATATGCATATGTGTCTTCCAATAGGTATAGTTTATGCAATTAAACAGTGGGGGATGGTTTGAGGCTCATCCTTCTATAACACCAACACCGATTTGGGCTGCCATGATCTTTAACTCAAGATCGTTGGACCTACAAGCAGAGTACCAAGCTCTGATACCACTTGTTGCCTAGCGAAGCAACCCAAGAGAGGGGTGAATTGGGTATTTTAAAAAATTTAAACAATTATTTGCTAAACTTAGAGTGCTTGTGTAACAAAGTGATTGTGCTCAATGTGATATGCAGTAGAAGTAGCAAATTAAATGCAGAGTAATAAAGAGCAGGTAGAGGAATAAGCAAGTAATCACAAACACACAAATGTATAGTGGTTCGGTACACTCCAAACACCTACATCCACTTTCCAAGCTTTTATTTGGAAGTTTTCACTATAATCTATCTAAGATTACAACCAACTTGTTTTCTAAGGCTCACAAGTTAAACCTTTATTGGTTTTGTTACCTAGGCTCACCAACAACCTTTACAACTTATTTTTAATCCGGGCTCATAAGTCAAACCCTAGTTGGTTTGTCTCTTAGGCTTACTAACAACCTTTAACACTAGTTTCAATACCTTTGAAACTAGTAACAATAAATAAAAGCAAATATACAGAAATAAGCACAAGAAATAGCTCCTAAATGAGTGGAAATAAATGTCGATGAAGCTCTTCTTGAATGCTTGAGTTATCTCCTTCTTGGAATCTTTGAATGCACACTTTTGGCTAATGATTGGAAGGCTCAAAGGTGAGTAGAAGGCTTTTTCAGGTGGAATCTACTTTAAAGTGCATACTTGTCTTTTCTCAAAAGATAAACTTTGTCTCTTCTTATTGTTCTTATCTTCAATGAGTTTGGTGAGTGATAAATAGCTCAAAATCACTAAAAAAATTCTTGGAGACCGTTAAAGTGAAGAAACTAGCCGTTTCGAGCTGTTTGGAATCAATTCTGAAATTTTGGAAAACTAGCTATTATACTAAGTGTTAACACTTGAAATTTGTGAGTCGATACTTGGGTCGACATTTGAGTAAAAACTTGAATTCTAACATTTTGCTTCACTTCTGGTCTTAAGCTATGAGTCGACCTATTAGTCGACACTTAAAATTATGAGTCAACACTTGAGTCTGTGAGTCGATACTTGGCATGCCATCTAAAACTCTACGTGCCAGACTTTTGAAGTGTCGACGCTTTCTTCATGAGTCGACACCTTGAGTCGATACTTGCTTTGTGCCATTTCAAAAATGTGTGCCAAACTCAGAAAATTATGAATTTTATCCAATAACCTCTAAGACTCATCTTCATAAGGACCAAAGTGATCATTTTATCAATATTCCAAGGTGAGAAGACAACTTAAACATTAAAATTCATCTTGCTTTGATGTTAACAACCTTGATACTCTTGAGTGAAGAAATTGATGTACCTATGTCATGAAATTCATACTCCAATTGAAACATTAGTCCAAACATATACTCAACATTTTGTTATTCATCAAAATCAAGGAGCCAAAGCCAATAAAATGGGGAGCTAGAAAAAGAGGTATGTATGATATAGCCTGAAAGGTTCACATCCACAGATGAAATAAAGGTGTGCAAGCTTCTAAGATCCATTTATGGATTGAAGCAGGCATCTCGGAGTTGGAACATGCATTTTGATAAAATGATCAAAACATATAGTTTCATTAAGAATGGAAAAGTTCCCTGCATATACAAATGGGCTAATAGTTCCATTATAGTATTTCTTATTTTATATGTGCATGACATTCTCTTAATCTTGAATAATATTTCTGCATTGCAAGGAATAAAGTATGGCTATCTTCTCTATTCTCCATGGACTTTGGAGAAGCATCCTATATATATTAAATATATCTTCTATTTAATATATAAATTTTTATATTATATTTATTTAATATAAAAATATTTTTTTATAAAATATAAAATAATCTTTTTATATTTTAAATATAAAATATAAAAAATATATTTTTAGTAAATAGATAAATATAAAAAATATATTTTATAAATAAAATATAGATTTGATTTAGGGATATTTTAAAAAAATTATTATATATTATGCAACATTACCTGCATGTACCAAATATAATAATTCACATTAATTATAATCAATATTGCTGGTAATCTATATTACTGGCAATCCATATTACCTTTCAAGATTGTCTGGCAATACACCAAATGTACCTAAGGATATCTAATTTCCGTTTGATTCAGATTTGGGCTTAGTTAATTTTAAATTTAATTAAAATTTAATCCAACCTAATTAGGAACTAATTAGATTGAGTCCAAGTTGGTTAAATTAGTCATAACCAAGTTAGTTATTGTTCCTAACTAATTTTGGTCAAAACTTGGTCAAACCCTAATCTAGTCCAACTTGTTTTCTTTCCTAAAAATCTCCATGCCTTTCTAGAATTTTTTTTTGAATTCTCCATGAAAAAAATCAGTTTTTTGTTCTTCATCATTTTCATTTAAATTAGGATTGGTTTGAATTAAATTTAGATTTATTTGAATTTACTTGGAGGAGTTCTATTGAGAATAGAATACCTAGTCCTACTCAAATAATATTACCTTATCATAATCTAATCCCTCTTCTAATCAATAAAATTTCACTCCAGTTTTTCATTATATATGCAACATTAAGATACCAATTATCATGTAAAATCTGAAATGAAATTTCTGAAAAAATAAGAGAAAAAGGGGGTGTGAATTTTAGATGGGTGTGAGAGGTTCTTTGGGAGCAAGGGTTGAAGGGAGAAAGAAAATAAGAAAAAAATAGTAGAAAAAAGGTTTTCTTGTTTTTTATTTTCTTCCTTCTTGATTTAGACCTCTTTATCTCTTCTTGGATTTCTTGGAAGACTCAATAAAATCTAAGAAATAAATTATTTTTAGCCATCTAGTGGCCTTCACATGGATCTAGCAGTTCAAGAAGGTTGATCACGTCGAGACTTCATGTGGATGATTTGTAGAGACTGGACATCCTTTGTCGCTGCAAAGTGATATAGAGAGCCCTTACTATATGCTATCAGCAATGACGATCATCAACCCATGATCAGATATAAAATTATATTTTATATAATTTGTAGATTAGATCTATAGCATGCAACGGGTAGATCGATGCATCCTGATTTTTATTTTCTATACTGCATACATGTTGCAATCTTGCTTAGAATTTATTAGAATTATTCTAAATGTATATTTTCTATTTAAAATAGTTTTAAAATAGATTCACTTTCCCTATAAATTTATACACAAAATCATGCATAAAATCATAGGTGATTTCCAACACTGCTATAGGCCCTCACTGACAGGCCTCTACAGTGCCTCCTC
The DNA here is from genome assembly GCA_021397845.1 of Areca catechu. NCBI lineage: Eukaryota > Viridiplantae > Streptophyta > Magnoliopsida > Arecales > Arecaceae > Areca > Areca catechu. The sequence continues at coordinate 37,942,848 of CM038042.1, read as the reverse complement.
TTTAACTTCCAAAGTGATCGAGTCATCTAGAAACTTGTGTTACCTATCCACCCCCTACAGACAAATCTTGCTAGGGATGGGAACACCCTCTTGGATGGTATAAGGCCTTACCTCTCCACCCTCAATTGCACCTACCATAGGAACCACCACCCATTTTAGTTTAGCCATGGTTGCCTTAGCCTTCATGGCTGACCCAGTTACCCATATCGGAGACTCCACTATCAATGCCCAAGCTTCATCAGCCCTGCTCAAACCTCCGCAGTAACTGTCGGCCCCTCCTCTCTCCCCTTTAGAGCCTTCCTTGCACCGAATGGAGGGGCATCCCCTAAATCAAGGGATGCCCTAGCTTCCTCTTTTGCCTCCATGATCGATGCCTTGCTAGAGCTCAAAGTGAGGTCCATGGGGAGGAGGTCCTTTGTTCTTCTTTGCCTTCCCCTCCCCCTCTACCAAAGATGGGGAACATGCCCTCTTCCCTTTCAGATCAGTTAAAGGTGGTGGCGAAGCTCATTGATGGCTGCTACCCATGGCTTGCTACAAATAATCAAGCCTGCACCGAAAGACAGAGTCACTTCACTTGTTTAAAAAAATGGAAGACTATTCATCAAATAGTTGGTGGAGGCCTTGTTAGAAACTAGGTAGGTTTTCATGCATGTATTTCAATTTTTTTTTTTACTTAGTAGAAGCATATCAGATTAAAACTACTTTTAATCAAAAAAAACTACTTTTAATCAAAAAACATGCATAAAAATAATTTTAGAAATCTTTACCTAGGATCTTGAATATGATATGCAAAGTAATAAGTACTGAAATTGAAATTCAACATGCATCGATCTTGTCGATGAATGCTGTAGATGAAATCTACTCTATTTAGAGATCGGATCTTATACCCGAGCATGGGTCACTGATCTCTACTACTATTGAACATGGTAAAAGGTTTTTCAAGTCGCCTCCCAGAGGCACAGGATGTTTGGCCTCTATAGATCATCCATACGAAGCCCTGAAGTAATCAACCTCCCTAGAGTGCTAGTCCCGTGTGAAGGTCGAAGGATGGTGGATGTAACTCTTTCAGATCTTTTTGGACCCTCTTAGGAGTAGAAGAATAAGTGATCTAGGAGGCATAAATGTGGAAGAAAATAAAATAATAGAGGCCCTTCTTAATTTTTTTCTTTCTCCCTCAAAAACCTTCTGCTAGAAAATCCCCCATGCCCACTCAAAGTTTCATGCCAATTCTCTCCTCCCTTTTATTTTTTCTAGTGTTTTTTTTTAGATCTCTTAGTAATTCCTTCTCATAAGGTGCACATGCCAATCAAGAATTCCATATAAAATTGGCATGGAGGAAGGCTAAGGATAAGAGGGGATTAGGCTAAGGTAAGATAAGGATAATTTTAAAAGTTTCAATCAAACTAAAACTCTATCAAAACCAATTCAAATCTCATCCAAATTTTAAACCAATTATCTTAATCCAAAGAAGAATGAGAGAGGTGATGGGGACATCAGAGGCCCCAGACTTTGGCAGAGGCATTTCAACCCTCTGTGGTTATCAAATTAGAGTTTAGGTTATGAGTCCAAGTTTTGTTCAATTTGTAATTAGGGTTTAGTCAATTTGAGTGAGTTCATTTGAGTTTTGTGAGTAAGTCCATTGGAGTCCTGTCTATACTTGAGTTTTGTATTTAGAATGCCAAGTCAGTTGAGACTGGTCAAGTTTTGAGTCTTGTAAGTTTTGAAGTTTATCAGTCAAGTCAGCTCATGTTGAGCTAGTCATTTTCTGAGTCCTGTAAATTTTATGGTGAGTCCAGTCAAATTTTACAAGTAGAAGACTCAAGATAATCGAAGATCCAGCCAGCTCAAAGTCATGGGGCCATACTTAAAGACCATGGAAGACCTAGCAAGAGAATTTGAAGGCCTTGGAACCATGGACTGTAGCCTGGAGCATGTTGGGCCGCCCAAAGCCCAAGAGGAGCATCAAGAGGGGCACCAACCCTTATGGTCACCCCCCTTGGTCGGCCTCCCTTAGAGTCATCCATCTTTGGCTGACCAAGAGAAGGAGAGGGAGAGGGAGAGGCTTAGTCAAAAGTGGAGAGCCCCAGTCTATGTCTTTGTATGGGTTTAGGACTAATGTAATTTCTCATGAATACCCTTACTTGAGCCCAAAAGTTTGTAAGCCTATTTAAAGGCCTCCCCTCCTCATATAATTTTAGAATATTGATGAATTAAATTAGAGTTTTCTCTCTTTGCTGTGTGCCCTTGCTATGTGTGTGCTATGGTCGAGCTATGTGCGAGTTCTTCTTGTTCCTGTGCCCTACCTCCATCTACAACATCAAAACCCTAACCGCCCCTTCCTTCCAATCCTTGGCCGCCATCATCCAAGAGCCTTCTTTCCCTTATTTCAATTATTCAGTCTTCATACTCTTAGTTTTCTAATCCTAGATGGTGATTTGTAGGTCCCTCAGTTCCCACGAGTCCGAGGATACCTTCTGATCAGCCATCAGATCACCGAGTAGAAAGCCACGAATCCGCAGGGTCAGAAGCTTTTTCTTCCAGGCCGCATTCGGGAGAGTGAAGAATCTCTTCATGGAATGATCTTCAACAGGCACTTCTACCATTGCTAGGTACACCCCCTTGATTCATCAGTAGTGGTATTGTAGGAAAGCTAGCCTGACCAGGGTTTCTCAACCTTGGCGATCCTGCTTATCTATTACTTTAGGGTTTATTTTTGCATACATGACTTCCAGAATTTTCATAAAATTCTATACTTTGAATCTTAGCTTGAAATTTGGGATCTAAAACCATAACTTCATGTTTAATCATGAAAAATTACTTTGCATGCAAATTTAATCCCGCATCATTTAGTATCAGAGCATAGTTTAAGACTAGTTTCTGCTTCCCGTCATCTCAGTATATAGTCTATTATTCTTAAAGTTTCTGCATGTAGAAAGATCCAAAAATCTTGATTTTTATTTTTATAGATTCCTTATAATTGAAAGTATTTTTCATAGTCTTATCATGATTTAATTCGATATGTGGAGTTTTTTAATGCCAGAATACTTTCTGAGAACAATTCGGCTTTATTTTTTAGCAAGACAAATTTTAGTATGTTTAGGGTTCTTCTTGCATAATCTTTCCATATTTTAATTTTTATGCATATTTCTTGCATATTAGGTACTTTTCTGCATATTTTATTTCTTTCCAAATATAAAGATAAAAAAATTCAAAATCAGAAAATACCAAAACTACAAAATCCTAATTTGCATTTCATATGTGTGCCATCATCTACATAACTTACCTTAAGGGCACTTTTACTATGTCAGATGGGGGGAGGATTTGATCACCTCTCCTTAGCCTAAAACCACATTCCTTGCATCTGAACCCAACCCTAACTAAAATTGATTAGACCTAATTTGCTCTAGAGAGCTAGGGACATCAACAGGTCGGGTTCAACCATTATGGGAAGACTAGTGCACCCAATTCATCTCCTATTACTGGAAGCTAGTGTCTAGGCTAGAGGTACAGTGTCAAACAACCTAAGCGGATCGATGGTTCTTTAATTGGGTCTTGCATTAAGCAGGGGGGCCTCTCACCATCCCACCTCTTACTGGCTAGTGGAAGGATTAGGGGTTGAGTTGTGTGTAAGTTGAGTCGACCCATTCTGTTTGGGCTCTAGGTCTAGGTACTCGTAGTCGATTTGTTTGAGTCTTGCATGTGCACTAGATTAGGAGCTTCATATCATCCACCACCTCCATAACTGGCTGAACCCATGGAATCCCACCTTGATGCTATCCTAAAGACCTTGAGTGACTAGATGGCCCAATTGAACACCCGATTAGACCAAATGGATGACCAGATGACCCAATGGAATGCCCAATTGATTCATAGATTTGACCAAGTAGATGTTCGGCTAGGAACCCTAGAGGAGACACATAGGTCCCATTCTGAACCAGATCTTGAGTCACCTTCCCCATCCTAGGAGAACCCCACGCCGAGATCCTTACCTATGAGGCTGACCCTAGAAGAAAACCAAACCCTAATCCATACTTTGAGGTTGAACCTAGGAGAGCCCATCGTCATGACCCAGTTCTAGAGGTTCACCCTAGGAGACCCAATTAAGATTTTATAGGCCAGGAAGACAGAGCCTATAGAAATATTAGACTTGATGCACCCACTTTTGATGTCTATCTTAACCCAAAGGTTTATATAGATTGGGAGGGAGAAGTTGACCAGTATTTTGAGTGGTACGATATGTCTGAGGAACATAAGTTTAGGTTTGCAAGCTTAAGCTAGTCCGCCAGGCCAGGTTATATTGGGCTATTGTTGAAAGAACACTTAGGTTAGGAGGCCATAAACCCATAGTAACCTGGAGGGCCATGAAGGCCAAGCTTAGAGGGAAATATGTTCCAATCTCATATCGCTAGGATTTGTTGGATCAGTGGCAAAGATTGAGTCAGGGTAGCAAGAGTGTAGATGAGTACATCAGGAAATTTGATGAATATTCCATGCTATGTGACATAGATGAAGATGAAGATATTGTCCTATCTAGGTTTAGGGCTGGCCTTAGGGATGACATTAAGAGGGAGCTTTACCTGAGAGAGGTCAGAGACATAGAGTAGGCCTACCAGATTGATAGGAATGTTGAGCATTTCTCGAGAGGGCCCATCTTTTGTAAACCTGAGCCCATTAGAAACCCTAGCCCATACTCAAGATCTAGTCAAGCCTACCCTAGTCGACCTGACCCAAATCAACCCAACCTGAGTTGGCCCAGTCTAAGTCACCTTGACCCGAGTCAACCTTAACCTAGTACCTCCATGACCCATAAAGATGATAAAGGCAAAGCTGTAGAGGGTCAGAGGTAACAAAGTTGGGTGGTGGTCGGTCGAGCAATAGGAGAACCATGAAACACTATGATAGTGGCATGTGATGGGGACATCAAAAGCCCCAAACTTTGGTAGAGGCATTTCAACCCTCTGTGGTTATCAAATTAGAGTTTAGGATATGAGTCCAAGTTTTGTTCAATTTGTAATTAGGATTTAGTCAATTTGAGTGAGTTCATTTGAGTTTTATGAGTAAGTCCATTGGAGTCCTGTTCATACTTGAGTCCTGTATTTAGAATGCCAAGTCAGTTGAGTCAGGTCAAGTTTTGAGTCCTATAAGTTTTGAAGTTTATCAGTTAAGTTAGCTCATGTTGAGCTAGTCATTTTCTGAGCCCTGTAAATTTTATAGTGAGTCTAGTTAAATTTTGCAAGTAGAAGACTCAAGATAATTGAAGATCCAACCATCTTAAAGTCATGGAGCCATACTTAAAGACCATTGAAGACTTAGCAAGAGAATTTGAAGGCCTTGGAACCCTGGACTGCAGCTTGGAGCATGCTGGGCTGCCCAAGGCTTGTGAGGAGCATCAAGAGGGGTGCCAACTCTTATGGTCACCCCCTTGGTCGGCCTCCCTTAGAGTCACCCATCTTTGGCTGACCAAGAGAAGGAGAGGGAAAGGGAGAGGCTCAGTCAAAAGTGGAGAGCCCTAGTCTATGTCTTTGTATGGGTTTAGGACAAATGTAATTTCTCATGAAAACCCTTACTTGAGCCCAAAAGTTTGTAAGCCTATTTAAAGGCCTCCCCTCCTCATGTAATTTTAGAATATTGATGAATTAAATTTGAGTTTTTTCTCTTTGCTGTGTGCCCTTGCTATGTGCGTGCTGAGTCTGAGCTATGTGCGAGTTCTTCTTGTTCCTGTGCCCTGCCTCCATCTGCAACATCAAAACCCTAGCTGCCCCTTCCTTCCAACCCTTGGCTGCCATCATCCAAGAGCCTTTCTTTTCCCTTCTTTCAATTATTCAGTCTTCATACTCTTAGTTTTCTAATCCCAGATGGTGATTTGTAGGTCCCTCATTTCCCATGAGTTCGAGGATACCTTCTGATCAGCCGTTCGATCACCGAGCATAAAGCTGCGAATCCGTAGGGTCAGAAGCTTATTCTTCCAGGCTGCATTCGTGAGCATGAGCAATCTCTTTATGGAACGATCTTCATCAGGCACTTCTATCATTGCCAGGTACATTCCCTTGATTTATTAGTAGTGGTATTATAGGAAAGCTAGCCTGACCAAGGTTTCTCAACCTTGGCGATTCTGCTTATCTATTACTTTAGGATTTATTTCTGCATGCATGACTTCCATAATTTCCATAGAATTCTATACTTTGAATCTTGGTTTGAAATTTGGGATCTAAAACCTTAACTTCATGCTTAATCATGGAAAAATACTTTGCATGCATAAATCATCCCACATCAAGAGGATGATAACACTTAGCTTTGGTATGAAAATTCTTCATGCAAACATTAGAATTTGTGTGGAGGGCATGGAGAAGTTTTAGGATAAAAAATAAGGTGGCACTAGGATGGAATTTCAAAATTGATTTGATCCAAATTAGTCTATATCCAAATCAAACTTGGTTTAGCCTACTTAGACAACTTGAACCTAATCTAATTAGCTATCAATTAACTTAACTAATTTCTAATCAAATCAAAAATTAATTGAGCCAAAGATTGAATCATATCAAGAATAAAATCCTTTAGCGATTAGGTCATCATATAATCTAATCGAGTAAAACATAATTGAACCAAATTCAATTAGATTTGACTTAAAGCTTTTTACTCAATCAAATTAAGCCAATTAGTAATCTAATTACTAACAAATCCTCATATAATTAATTAATCCTTAATTAATTATTCATTTACAATAATTATATTAGATTAATTATCAATCACATTAATAATTATATCCTTGAACGATTCTTAATAGTTAATCAGCCATCATGATTACTTAGGAACTTCTATTGTGTATGACCTATAAGTTCAAATACTAAGCTGGTAGCTCAGGAATAAGTTTCTGAACTAATCAATATGATTATCTAGCAATGGAACCTAACATCCAGATAGGTCAAATTATTGCAAAGCAATATTCAAGAACCCAGGCATATGGTTACCATATAATTCATCCCTTTGACCTAATACTTAGGATGACTTTAGAATTAATTGCCAACTCTAAATTAATGCATCCAAATATATTTCAACCTAATAAATCCTATTCCCATCATAAGGATTACCCTGATCAAGGTTTTGCTAAATTGAATAACAACAAAGTATTATCTTCAACACCTTGAAGAGGCCAATCCCATATTAACTTACATACTGAATTTATATGTACTTAATTTTGCCTAGAAACCTTCAATCACTGTATTAAAAATACATGTAGTCCGGTACCAAAGTCCAGTGAGTTATTTGCAAGTCACTATGGTGATCTTAGGTTGAGAAAAATTTATATCCATATCCTTCGACGAGATATTCTTGACAACATGTGCTTAATAGAGTTAGTTATGTTTAGTGAAATATACACATATACTCACCTGCATGCTATACCTATATTTTCACATTCCTTAGTTATGAGAAAAACTAATTCATATGGCATACAACGACCTATACTCGATAAATATTGTCATCCTAGGTAACAAAGTATCATTTGATCATGAATAGATTTAAGAGCTATATGACAAATCCTCCTTTATTGAATGTAAGCAGTTTTAAGGACTTCATCACTAAAGAGTTCAAAAAGAAGATGTACAAAATATGATGAACTGCCAAAAGTAACTTTTATTATTAATGATTTATATACAAATTTTAATGAGCTTAACCGTTTATAACTCAAATGATTGGCTATAGGATACATTTTCTAACAACTTCCACTTGGACTAGAGCCAATCAGAATAATATCAAATATCTTCCACTTGTGATCATTGAACTCTTTGATTTCGAGGGCTTTAGTAAATGGGTTAAAAAAGTTCTCCTTTTCTTCAATCTTCTGAAGGTTAATATCTCCTTGATCCATAATCTCTTGGATAAGGTGGCAGCAACATAGAATATGCTTGGTTCGCTGATACAACTTTAGTCCTTTGCTTGAGCTATGGCTCCAATACTGTCATAATGCAGAAGATTGGATCATCAATGGATGGTGCAACTTCTATGTCATCGATGAACTTCCACAACCAAATAGCTTCCTTTGATGCATCAGATACCATAATGTACTCCACCTTGCATATAGAATCGGCCATAGTATGCTGATGGAAACTTTTCCAGCAAATTACTCCTCTATTCAGGGCAAAAACAAAAACCTGAAATCTCTTGCTATCATCTCTATTTGGCTGAAAACTTGAGTCAGTATAACCCACTATTTTCAAGTCAGAATCTTCATAAATAAACCACTGATCAGTAGTATTTCTCAAACACTTAAAGATTGTCTTTACAATCTTCCAATGGTTTTCACCTGGATCTGATTGGTATCTCTCACTATCCCTAGTGAGTATGCCACATCTGGTTGTGTATATGTCATGGCATACATAATAGATCTCACTACTAAGATATATGAAATTCTACTCATATGCTCTCTCTTGACGAGTTATCGGACAATCCTTCTTAGAGATAGTAATTCCATAGCCCATCGAAAGATAGTCTTTTTTAGAATTCATCATGCTGAACCTCTTTAATACAGTTCCAATGTACATGGACCAGGTTAACCCTAGCAACCTTTTAGATCTATCCCTATAGATTTTCATCCCAAGCATATATGATGCTTCTCTCAAGTTTATGGAGAATTGAGATGATAACAATACTTTTATTCCTTGCAATATAAGAATGTCATTCCTAATTAAGAGAATTTTATCCACATACAAAATAAGAAATATAACCATTAAACCACTAGCGCATTTATATATGCAGGGCTCTATTCCATTCTTAATGAGCCGTACATTCTGATCACATTATAAAAATGCATATTCCAACTTCGAGATACATGCTTTAATCATCTTTGAAACTTGCACACCTTTGATTCATTTATGGATGTAAATCTTTTAGGTTGCATCATATATACCTCTTCTTCTAGCTCTCTATTTAGCAAAGTGATTTTAATACCCATTTGTCAGATTTCAAAATCAAGATGTGCCACTATTGCAAGCATAATCTGAATGGACTTGAGCATTGCCACCAGTGAAAATATCTCGTCATAGTTAACACTATAATATTGACGATATTCCTTGGCAACCAGACAGCTTTATAGGTTTCCACCTTCTTGTCTATGTCCCTTTTCTATTTGAAAATCTACTTACACCATTTGAGTTTTACCCCCTCAAGTGAATCAATGAGTGTCCATACATCATTGACCTTCATGGACTCCATTTTGGACTTCATGGCTTCAAGCCATTTTTCAAAATCGAACTCTTCGTTGTATCTATGTGATGATCAGATCCTCATTGTTTTCATTAAGTTTAATAGGATCATCATCCCGAACCAAGAAATTATAGTATCTATCTAGCTGAAATCATAGTATCTATCTAGCTGATATGGTGCTTTATCGAATCTCCTTAAGGATGCCTCTACAATAGGCTCCGGATTTGAACTAATCAAATCCAGTTCTAAGGGTTTAGTAAAGTATGTTGGTTCTTTTACCTATCAAACCTTTTCAAGGTCAACCTTAGTGTCATTGGATTCTTCCTCAAGGAACTCTTTTTCTAAAAGAACTGCCTTATTGCTGATGGATACTTTTTATTCATCAGTATGGTAGAAGTAATAGTCCTTAGTCTCTTTTGGATATCCTATGAAAACATATTTGTCAGACCTAGATTTGAGTTTGTCTATTTTCAAATGTTTGACATAAGCTGGACATTCCCAAACCCTAAGATGTGAGAGTCCAGGCTTATGCCATGTCCATATTTCATATGGAGTTTTATTTATAGATTTGCTATGAACTCTATTGAGAACATAACAAGCTAACTTAAGTGCATATCTCTAAAGAAAGATCAGTAGACTTGCAAATCCCATCATGGACCAAACCATGTCCAACAAGATTTGATTCCTCCTTTCTAACACTTCATTATGCTAAGGTATCCCAGGAGGTGTACATTGAGAGAGGTCTTATTCTCTTTTAAATATGTCAAAAACTCACTGGTGAGGTATTCACCTCCTCCATCAGATCAAAGAATTTTAATACTCTTGCCAGTTAATTTTCTACTTCATTATGCAGTCATTTAAATATTTTAAATAATTCAGACTTATACTTCATTAAGTAGACATACCCATACCTAGATAGGTCATTAGTAAATATAATAAAGCAGTAATATCCACCTATGGTAGAAGTGTTCATAGATCCACATATATCATACTAGATTTAGAACTTTAGTAGCTTTTTCACCTTTTCTGGTAAAAGACGACTTAGTCATCTTACCAAGAAGGCAAGATTCACAGGTCAGCAATGATTCAGAATCATTGAGCTCAAGGATACTCTCTTTAATTAACCTATTTTTCCTATTTTTATTAATATAACTTAGCTTACAATGCCAAAGATAAATATCAGATACATTTTCTAATCTAGAGCATTTGCTAGACGTGCATGCTACACTAATAGACTTTGATATAATATGAATGCCATTTTTCAATTGCCCATGCATTATAGTAATACCATTCATAATGATATCATAGTAATCATCTTTTATTGATAAATGAAAACCATTCTTAGCCAAAAAGCCTATAGAAATTACATTCATCATTGTAGGCTCAGGTAGGCAACCCAAGAGGGAGGTGAATTGGGTTTCATAAAACTTTTGTGCTATTTAAAAGAGTGAACTAAAGCAAGTATGTGCTAATGCAATTCAAGTGCTTGTGTATTTCAAATAAATGCAGTAGAATAAAGAAATAAAAGCATAAGGAGAACAATCACACAAATACAAAGATTTATAGTGGTTCGGTGCCAACCAAGCACCTACATCCACTCCCCAAGAATCCCTTGGAAATTCCACTAAGTTTGGTTTTATAACGTAGGCTCACCAACAACTTTTACAACTTGTTTTGTCTTCGGGCTCACAAGTCAAATCCTAGTTGGTTTCAAGGCTCACCAACAACCACCCTTGGTTTTACGGGATAACCAAGAACCTAAACAACTTGTTTTGGCTTCGGGCTCACAAGTAAAACCCTAGTTGGTTTCAAGGCTCACCAATAACCACTTTGGTTTTCATGTTTATCCAATCTTCCCCTTTTCATACTTAACAATTTTCTCCCCCTTTTTGACATCATAAAAAAGGGTGAAAGGCAATACAAAGTGGAAATGAAGTCGGAAAGAATAGCAAGTAGGTCATCAAAATCAATGCATGAAATCAAATAATTATGATATCAATTGAATATGATACAAATTGAATACCAAAGAATGTAAGCACATGCAAGAAATGATTTGATGTATATTATCCATTCGCCTTACTTGTTCATGGGATAAGGTCACAGCGGCACCCCTACACATCATAAGAGAGCCCATTGAATGGGAAGAGAGGGTCTTTAAGCCCTACTTATCTCCTATGACCGGACGACCATGGTGACTAACCCAATTCAAAACGGTTACTAAGAATTTTTAATAAAAGAAAATGTTATTTTGAAAGATTTATGTGATAAAGTTTTTAATGAGAAAAATATTTTGATTAAGGAAAAGAAGCAAAAACTTTTAAAGAATTTCTATATTCCTACTTCTTTCAATTTTTCTTATAAATGTGGTTTCAATGCTTATTCTTCTAGATAAAGAAAAGTTTGGGTTCCAAAAGGAACCATAATTACTAATCATAAAGGACCCAAAAAATTCTGGGTACCAAAAATATCCATTTAATTTGTTTTGCAGGAATGTCTTGCAACCCAATATGAAGAAAGGAAGTTCTTGAAAAGAGGTTGTACAAGATAATTTAAAGAAGTGGAAAAGCTACATTTTGAACTAAATGGTAAAAGGAAGGACTTTGTATATTGGTAAATTCTAAACATCTCCTTCCATAATTAAAAATATAGATTAATTTTTATTGCATCAATTACTTTGAAAAATTATTTTAAATAGTTAATTAGAATCAAGTTTGGACTTATCATCATTGGCTATGATCATGAACTTTTTGGTGTTGATGAATTTCATGCTATCATGATTAAATTTATGATTGTAAGACCTTCATTTGATTTTGATTAATGTATTTCATGAAAAATACTTTTAAAGATGCATATTGATTTGAAAAATATTTTAATTGATTAATTAGAATCAAGCTTAGACTAATAATCATTTGTTGTGATTATGACCATTTTGATGTTGATGGATTTCAAGCTCTCATGGTCAAACTTGTGATTATTAGATCTTCACTTGATTTTGATTAATATAGTTTCTGAATTATTTCAAGTGAAATGTTACAATTTATGTGCTTTTATTTTTGGCATCTATGCATAATCTAGAAATGATTTGGATCAAGTATAGAACTAGTAGTTAAGGGTTACTTTTAAGAAGAAGGTATGCATATTGACAAACCCTTGCTCTAGTGGCTAGACTTGATATCATATTACTTCTAGCATTTGTATGGATATCAAATCATCTTAAAATGAATTTGAAATCATGCTAAAAGTTTTTAAGTGATATAAATGCTTTGTATTTTGAAAATCATGAATATCTTGAAAAATTTCAAATCTTGATGCATAAGCCTTCATGTTTTATTCTTGAAATAAATGCATATTTTTAAAGGAGGAATAACATTCAGGGGGAGCATCCAAAGATTTGTTATCATATTTGATGCTTTGAATATCTTGTTGATATCATGCTTTGCTTATATTGCTCTGATACTCCTTCTTGTTTTGAAATCTAATTCTTTGGGGGGAGTTACATTCAAATGGTATCATATTTTATTGGTATCAAATTTTTTTTTTTAAAAAAGAATTCTTAGTAACCACTTCGGATTGGGTTAGTCACCATGGCCGTCCGGTCATAGGAGATAAGTAGGGCTTAAATACCCTCTCTTCCCATTCAATGGGCTCTCTTATGACGTGTAGGGGTGCCGCTGTGACCTTATCCCATGAACAAGTAAGGCGAATCAATAATATACATCAAATTATTTCTTGTATGTACTTACATTCTGTGGTATCTTGTACAATTTGTATCATATTCAATTGATATCATAATTATTTGATTTCATGCATTGATTTTGATGACCTACTTGCTATTCTTTTCGACTTCATTCCCACTTTGTATTGCCTTTCACCCTTTTTCATGATGTCAAAAAGGGGGAAAAAAATTGTTAGGTATGAAAAGGGGAAGATTGGATAAACATGAAAAATCATTTGAGAAATGAAAGAAAGTGCAAAAGAGAAGAAGAATGCAAAATATTTTTATCTAAAGGGAAGAATTAGTAAGAAGAAATATTGAAAATTTGAAAATTTTGCATATTTTGAAAAATATTTTTGAAGATTTTTTGGATCATATTTTGAGGGGGAGCTTGGTGCTTATTGTTTTGAGCTTACATGTTTATCTTATTGTTAATCTTTTTAAGCTTACCCTATTCATATACTTAAAGGTTTTGTCATCATCAAAAAGGAGGAGATTGTTGACTCTGGTATTGATTTTGATGATTGACAAAATATTTAAGTATACATGAGTACTAATTATATTTTAAGTGTATTTTTCAGATCTTAGTACTCAACCATGTTGAATGAAGAAATGCTTGTATTTCAGTTGAAAAAGTCGTTAAATTAATGGAAAATCAAGTATATGAACTTTGGAATTAATATGGAAGAACTTGAAGAGGTTAAAGTTTCAATTTGAAAATGTTTCAGCAATGGCACAGGCAAGTGTCGACACCTGGAAATGAAGTGTCGACACCTGAGGATCAAGTGTCGACACTTGAAGAGTGAAGTGTCGACTCAAGGCCTGAGACAAACAGAAAACTTCAGAAAGCACTTTCAATCAAGTGTCGACACCTGGAGCTGAAGTGTTGACACCTGGAGTTGAAGTATCGACACCTGGAGAATGAAGTGTCGACACTTGAAACTGAAGTGTCGACACCTGAAGGTGAAGTGTCGACACTTGAACAGTAACGGCTAGTTTTCTGGGCTGCAGAACTTCTCCAACTTGCTTCCAAATGGTCATATTTTCCTCCCTAACGGCTATAAATGGTCATTTAAGTGTTGGAAGGCTATATACACATCAAAAATCAATTGGGAAAGTAATCCTTTGGTGAGATTTTTGAATATTCTTCAAGGATTCAAGAGTTGAGTGGTTCAAGCCTTCAAGATTCCAAGTTTCAAAGAAAGCATCCAAAGTTCATATCCTCAAGAAACAATCAAAGGCTTCATCAACTTGAAGACAAGATCTTCATCAACTCTCAATGGGCTTCAAAGAGATATTTGCTTTATTTTAGAAAGCTTTTATTGCATTTTTTTATACTTGCTCTTACATTGTTTTACTTAAGGTTTTTGGTGAGCCTTGGAAAACCAAAGAGATTTTTGGTAAGCCTTGAAAACCAAAGTAGTTGTTGGTGAGCCTTGAAACCAACTAGGATTTTACTTGTGAGCCCGAAGCCAAAACAAGTTGTTTAGGTTCTTGGTTATCCCGTAAAACCAAGGGTGGTTGTTGGTGAGCCTTGAAACCAACTAGGGTTTGACTTGTGAGCCCGAAGACAAAATAAGTTGTAAAGGTTGTTGGTGAGCCTAAGTTATAAAACCAAACTTAGTGGAATTCTCAAGGGGTTATTGGAGAGTGGATGTAGGTGCTTGGTTGGCACCGAACCACTATAAATCTTTGTATTTGTGTGATTGTTCTCTTTATGCTTTTATTTCATTATTTCCGCTACATGTGTTTGAAATACGCAAGCATTTAAATTGCATTGGCATATACTTGCTTTAGTTCACTCTTTTAAATAGCCAAATTTTTAATAAACCCCATTCACCCCCCCTCTTGGGTTGCCTACGTGGGCCTACAATTGGTATCAAATCAATATGCATCTTAAAAGTATTTTTCATGAAATACATTAATCAAAATCAAGTGAAGATCTTACAATCATAAATTTAATCATGATAGCATGAAATTCATCAACACTAAAAAGCTCATGATCATAGCCAATGATAATAAGTCCAAACTTGATTCTAATTAACTATTTAAAATAATTTTTCAAAGTAATTGATGCAATAAAAATTAATCTACATTTTTAATTATGGAAGGAGATGTTTAGAATTTACCAATATACAAAGTCCTTCCTTTTACCATTTAGTTCAAAATGTAGCTTGTCCACTTCTTTAAATTGTCTTGTACAACCTCTTTTCAAGAACTTCCTTTCTTCATATGGGTTGCAAGACATTCCTGCAAAACAAATTAAGTGGACATTTTTGGTACCCAAACTTTCTTTGGTCCTTTATGATTAGTAATTATGGTTCCTTTTGGAACCCAAACTTTTCTTAATCTAGAAGGATAAGTATTGAGACCATATTTTATAAAAAAAACTGAAAGAAGCAGGAATATAGAAATTCTTCAAAAGTTTTGCTTCTTTTCTTCAATCAAAATATTTTTCTCATTAAAAACTTTACACATAAATCTTTCAAAATAATATTTCTTTTACTAAAAATTCTTTTTCTTTAGAAAAATTTTTCTTTTCATTTTTCAAAATATCAATCTTGGCATTTAAATCACCATTTTTATTTGCAAGATTGGTGTTGTCAAGAGAAAATGAATCTACATGCCTATTTAATTTCTTGTGCTCAATTTTTAGCAATCTATATTCATGCACAAGATCATTAGATGCATCATGTGATTCTTTAAAGGTAAAATCATAATTATTTTTAGCATATACCTTTTTCTCATTTGCCATGAAGCAAAGATGGGCAACTTCATCATCCGTACTTGAATCTTCGCTATCGCTCCAAGTTGCCATCATTGCCTTGAATTTCTTTTTGGCCTTGAGAGCTATTATTTTCTTTTCTGTATTAGCTTCCACTATCCTTTGCCATAAGTTCAACTCATAGGTCATGAGTGAATCGATAAGCTCCTCCAAAGGTAAGGTTTTTACATCTTTAGCTTCTTGGATCGCGTCACCTTTGGATCCCTTGATTTGGCAAGGATCTAAGAATTTTGTTCACCAAATCAGCATTAGTATAGATTTTGCCAAGACTTTTTAATTCATTAATAATAGTCATAAATCTTGAAAACATATCAGATATAGATTCATAATGCATCATTTCAAAAATTTCGAAAGAATGTACAAGCAAATTAATTTTAGTATTCTTTACTTGAAGAGTACCCTCATGAGTAACTTCAAGTGTGTCCCATATTTCCTTCGTCGATGTACATGTAGAAACTCTATTAAATTCATTTAAGTCCAATGCACAATAAAGCAAGTTCATTGCTTTAGCATTGAGTTCAATTTGTTTAATATCATATTCATTCCAATCCTCTTCGAGCTTTGGAATGGAAAGCCATTAACCAAAATGGAAGGAATATGAGGACCACTAACAATCATTTTCCAAAGATGATAACTAATAGATTGAATATGGATGCGCATGCGAGTTTTCCAAAATGAGTAATTTATGCCATTGAAAATGGTGGTCTAACACTAATACATACAAGGGTTGCCATAATCTTTAACTCAAATCGTTAGATTTTCAAATAGAGCACCTGCTCTGATACCAATTGTAGGCTCAGGTAGGCAACCCAAGAGGGGGGTGAATTGGGTTTCATAAAACTTTTGTGCTATTTAAAAGAGTGAACTAAAGCAAGTATGTGCTAATGCAATTCAAGTACTTGTGTATTTCAAATAAATGCAGTAGAATAAAGAAATAAAAGCATAAGGAGAACAATCATACAAACACAAAGATTTATAGTGGTTCGGTGCCAACCAAGCACCTACATCCACTCCCCAAGAACCCCTTGGGAATTTCACTAAGTTTGGTTTTATAACTTAGGCTCACCAACACCTTTACAACTTGTTTTGTCTTCGGGCTCACAAGTCAAACCCTAGTTGGTTTCAAGGCTCACCAACACCACCTTGGTTTTACGGGATAACCAAGAACCTAAACAACTTGTTTTGGCTTCGGGCTCACAAGTAAAACCCTAGTTGGTTTCAAGCTCACCAACAACCACTTTGGTTTTCAAGGCTTACCAAAACCTCTTTGGTTTTCCAAGGCTCACCAAAAACCTTAAGTAAAATAATGTAAGAGCAAGTATAAAAGAATACAATAAAAGCTTTCTAAAATAAAGCAAATATCTCTTTGAAGCCCGTTGAGAGTTGATGAAGATCTTGTCTTCAAGTTGATGAAGCCTTAGATTGATGCTTGAGGATGTGAACTTTGGATGCTTTCTTTGAAACTTGGAAGCTTGAAGGCTTGAACCACTCAACTCTTGAATCCTTGAAGAATATTCAAAAAATCTCACCAAAGGATTGCTTCCCTAATTGATTTTTGATGTTTATATAGCCTCCCAATACTTAAATGACGTTTATAGCCATAGAGAGGAAAATATGACCGTTTGGAAGCAAGTTGGAGAAGTTCTGCAGCCCAGAAAACTAGTCGTTACTGTTCAAGTGTCGACACTTCACCTCCAGGTGTCGACACTTCAGTTTCAAGTGTCGACACTTCAGTTTCCAAGTGTCGACACTTCACTTCCAAGTGTCGGCACTTCAGCTCCATGTGTCGACACTTCACTGAAAGAGCTTTCTGAAGTTTTCTGTTTGTCTCAGGCCTTGAGTCGACACTTCACTCTTCAAGTGTCGACACTTGTTCCTCAGGTGTCGACACTTCATTTCCAAGTGTCGACACTTGCCTGTGCCATTGCTGAAACATCTTCAAATTGAAACTTTAACCTCTTCAAGTCCTTCCATATTAATTCCAAAGTCCATATACTTGATTTTTCATTAATTTAAGGACTTTTTCAACTGAAATACAAGTATTTCTTCATTCAACATGGTTGAGTACTAAGATCTGAAAAATATACTTAAAATACAATTAGTACTCATATATACTTAAACATTTTGTCAATCATCAAAATCAAGACCAGAGTCAACAGTTATAAAACTAGGATAATAATAATCACTTAAAATAATGATATTATCATTGAAAACAAGCTTGCTAGAACTGGAACTGCTCTTCCATCTCCAATATTCAGGAATTTCTTGCCATCTTCAAATCTTTTACTAACCTAAAGTTCCTGTAATAAATTATAAATATTAATTAGACTTCCAATATCTAATGCCTAGGTAGCAGTATCACATATTGAGAAGTTACAAGGTGTTATTATATAAGTACCTTGTCTAGCAAATGCTTACTAATTCTTCTTGTTCCTCTACTTGCTAGGGTCAAGAGAGGCAATATAAAGAAAACAATTATTCTTCTAGTGACACTGCTTCTTATAATAGATGTACTTTATTTGATTCTGGTTGGACTTCTTGGTCTGACTTGGTTGAGTTATCGTAGCATGTTGCACCTTTTTTTATTTTTCTTCTTTCCTTTTTTAAAGAGATGATGCCTTGTTAAAGTAGAATTGCTCACTATATTTACCAATCCCTTGTGGAGCTGATGAACCTTCTCATAAGTTTGCAATAACCCCAGCAAACCATGATAGTTGACTACAGGCTTAATCATTCTATAATGACTAAGAAAGTTAAGACAGGATTTTGACAGGAAATTCAAAATCATATCCTTTCCCCACTACTTATGCAAGGAAAATCCAAGTTTGCTTAGGCCCTTGATCTATTTGATTATGTACAACACATGATCAATGAACGATGCCCCTTCCCTCATCCTAGCACTGAAAATGGTATAAGACATTTTATACCTTTTAACATCATCGGGAGTGTTGAAGGATTCTTTCAACACTTGAAGCATATCCTCTGGTTAAGCATCCTTGAATTTCGATTTGTTGCCCAGTAAGCAACCCAAGAGGAGGTGAATTGGGTTTCAAAAAAAAACTAAATTCTAGAATGCAAGTAAGTATCAATTCAAAATAATTTAAGTGTTGGTGTGGTGTTAGTGCTTATGAGTTACTCAAGTATATGCAGCAGAATTTAAAAAGACGAGCAAAGCAAATAAAGGTAAAGAAGAGAGAGCAAACAACATAAACACACAAGATTTTGTAGTGGTTCGGTGCATACCAAAGAACCTATATCCATTCCCCAAGACTCACTTGGAATTTTTACTATAATCTTTCTTGATTACAGCCGATTAGTTTTCCGGGCTCACTAATCACAACCCAACTTGTTTTCATAGAGAATACAAGTCAAAAACCCCTTGGTTTTATGGGCTAACCAAAAACCTTGTTGGTTTTGTAACCTAGGTTTACTAACACCTTAATGGTTTTGTAAAATAGGCTAACCAAAACCTTCATTGGTTTAACACAAAGGCTTACCAACAAACCTCCACTTCTAGTTTCAAATCCCTTGAAACTAGAAACACAAGAAATAAATCAAGAATATAATAAAAAATATAAAAAGCTTTTAATATAAAGCAAGTATCTCTTTGAAGCTCTTAAAAACTTGTTGTGGATGTTTGTCCTTAATTTGTTGAAGCCTTAAGTGTAGCTTGAATAATTGAACTTGAATGCACTTTAATGCTTTAGAAGCTCTTCAGGCTTTTCTTCACTTGAATGTAGATGAAAACTTGAAAAATATTCAATGTAAACTTGTTCTCTCTTTCCCTCTTCATTTAAGAACTTTTTAAATACCTCTTAGAGCCTTTAATGGCTAAATATGACTGTTGGAGGGCTGAAACTAGCTATTGGAGGGTGAAAGGGTCAATTTTGCGCTTAAAAAACTAGTCATTACTGTGCAGTCTAAACTCCAAATGTCGACACATCGAGTCATGAGTCGACACTTGTCTTATGTGAGTCGGCACTTAGCTCAATAATTATTTTTTGAAGCTTTCTGAAAATCTCAGGTAAGTCGATACTTTTTCTGGTGAGTCAATACGTGAGTCGACACTTGATCTTCATATGTCGACACTTGAGAGAATTTCTCGAAACTCAGCATGTTCTGTAAACTTTTTGTCTCAGGCATTGAGTCGACACGTGAGTCGACACATGAGTCGACACCTGGTCTTCATGAGTTGACACTTGAAGCATGCTGCTGAAACTCCTTTTTGCGTATCAGATTCTGGCTTTCGTGAGTCGACACTTCATTTCCATGAGTTGACACTTCACTGAAACTTTTTGAAACAATACTGAATTTTCTTCAATCTTAACATTTGATCCCTTTCAAGTTATTCTGATGTTCTTAAATCCGTTCAAACTTGAGATTTTCATTTACGAAGGGAACTTCTTCAACTGTATGACAAGCAACCTTTTAACTGAGTTGATGAGTACCTTTTTCTGATAAAACATACTTAAACAAACAATTAGTACTCAAATATACTTAAGTATTTTGTTAATCATCAAAATCAATACAGGAGTTAACACGATTGAACTTATTATTCTTGGATGCCTACATAATGCAATGGACCATGGTTCAGTCATTGAACTACCTCTAGTAAGTGTCTCGGACCAGACCTCGGGCATTAAGAGCATTCTCCTTAGGTATTGGATCTATTAGCATATACAAGATTTGTCATGCTCCAAGCGATCTTGAGCTTTTGATACTAACTATCAAAATTGGATCCCGTCAACTTTTCATTATCTAACAATGATCATAGCAACAAAGTATTAGCCATTTTAACCGAAAAGAAAAAAAGACCAAGACCTATTAGTATAATCATTTATTCCTATAGACTTGGACTTTAATCTAAAGGTTCTCCTACTATTTTGTACAAGTTGATAACCTCTACCTCCAATTAAGGAATTACATTAATTCCTTAGTGGATACTATAATCCAATATACTACACATGAGCCCAACTTTGGTCGGCCCATCCATGTGTATCTAAAGATAGGTTCTTAATCAATTATTTTTTTAAATAATTTCTAGTATTTATTTTGCCATGGGTACCTTTTTAGCAGGCCTTTGGGCCTCCACTGAAAGTCTTAGTTAGGTGCAACCATTAATATGATAGAACTTAGTACTTTTGACCAATAAATGGTCAAGCCCAACTTTGACCAGCCTACCTGACCAACATCATGAAAGTTGTAATTGAATCATTATAATATGAATGATAAATCCAATAGCTAGATGAGCACCAAGCCTTTGGGCCTCCAATGATCATTTAACTATTGAACCCATTACCATCCTCTTAAAGGGAGGATATGACTTGGTTATCTTGATAACTTTATCATTTTAGGGACCTAATAATTTAGATTTAATAGTTAAGAAGAGAAGAGAGAAGACATGAATCAATTAACAATTATCCCACTGACTTAACCAAGTCTATGACGAGGGTTGAAAACAAATTAGTCCAAGGATACCTAAATCAGTCATGCTAATCAACCTTACCGGCATGGGTTAACTCAAATCAATAAGCTATCTAATCAAAATCTGATTGACCATATTGATCAGGGAAGTGAGATCGATGGAAGGTTCCACTATTAACCTCTTTCTTTAGAAACCAGTAAATTGGCCAGGTTTGCTAGTTCTAATTAATAACCATGATCAAATGCCAAACTTATCTTAGACACTAATCAGCTCATCAGGTTTGATTAGACTAGCTTAATAATTCGGGTCCAACCACTGAGCCATAATCAAGTCCATTTGATATAACATGGACTTCATCAAGCTACTGCCATATAATTGGTCTAAAGAGTCTTTGACCTAATCCTAATTAACTTTTGGCTAGGTTAAATCAATTTCTCTATTAGGTCTATATTATCCAAAATTCTAATCCTGATATTAGATCTTTAATTCACAATTCTAGACCTAATCATTGGCATCTTAATTCTAGCAATTAATCAAGTATAATTATACTAAATTTAGATCTAGATAATTTTTTATGCAACTCATATATATTAAATATTTTTAGATCTACACTATACAATATAGTTATAATTCTGAAATTTATGTTGTGATTGATGTTCTAAACATTAAATCAAATCATATTAACTTAACTTCAGATCATAAACAACAAATTAATCATGATTAAATCACTCTAGAAATTAGTTCTAAATATTGAAATAATTTTAACAAAAAATTCTTTCACCTCACTTGTTCATGGTATGAGATCACAATCAGCAACCCTACACACCATAGAAAACCCCATTGAATGGCAAGAGAGGGTTTTTAAATCCTACTTTTCTCCTATGACTGGATGGCCATGGTTATTTACTCAATCCAAAGTAGTTACTCATATTTAAAACATATCAAATATGGAAGAAACTACATTACAAATCATGTCATGCAATCTATGGCTCTGATACCACTATTGGAAAATAGATAGGGTTTTATGCATATATTCCAATTTTATTACTAGCAAGAGCATATCAGATAAAAACTACTTTTAGTAAGAAAAAATGTTTTGGAACAATTCTAAAAATCCTTACCTAGGATCTTGAACATGATATATATAGTAGTAATGTGCTGAAATTTAAAATCAGCTTGCATCGATCTTGTCGATGTACATTGTAGATCAAATCTACTCTACTTATAAGATCGGATGTCATACCAGAGTATAGGTTGTAGATCTTCACTACTAATGAATATGGTAAAAGTTCTTCAGGTCATCTCGTAGCCGTACAGGATGTCTGGCCTCTACAAATTATTCACACGAAGCCTTGAAGTAATCAACCTTCTTGGAGTACTAGCTCTATGTGAAGGCCAAAGAATGGCAGATGTAACTCCTCCTTCAGATCTTCTTAGACCCTCTAAGGAGTAGAAGAAGTGATCTGGGAGGAATAAATGTAGATAAAAATAAAAATAATAGAGACCCTTCTTAATTTTTTTCTTTTGCCCGCAAAATCCTAGTGCTAGAAAATCCTCCATGCCTACTCAAAGTTTCATCCCAATTCTCTTCTCCATTTCATTTTTTTCGGTGCTTTTTCCTTGGTTCTCTTAGTAATTTTTTTCTCATAAGGTGTGCTTGCCAATCAGGAAGTCTATATAAAATTGCCATGGCAAAAGGCTAAGGATAAGAGGAGATTAGGCTAAGATAAGATAAGGATAAGATTAAGAGTTTCAATCCTATTGAAACCCTATGAAAACCAATTTAAAACTCATCCAAATTTTAAATCAATTATCCTAGTCCAAAGGAAAATAAGAGAGGATGACAATAGTTAGCTTTGTCATGGAAATTCTTCATGCAAAAGTCAAAATTTGTGTGAAGAGTGTGGAGAAATTTTAGGAGAAAAAATAGGGTGGCACTAGGATGGAATTTCAAATTGATTTGATCCAAATTGGTCTATATCCAAATCAAATTTGGTTTAGTCTATTTAGATAACTTGAACCTAATCTAATTAGATTCTAATTAATTTAACTAATTTCTAATTAAATTAGAAATTAATCGAGCCAGAGATCGAATCAAATATAGAATAAAATTCTTAGCGATTAGGTTATTATATAACCTAATCGGGTGAAACATAATTTAACCAAATTTAATTAGAGTTAACCTAAAGCTTTTTGCTCAATAAAACTGAGCCAATTAGCAATCTAATTGCCAGCTAATCTTCTTATAATTAATTAACACTTAACTAATAATTCATTTACAATAATTATATTCAATTAATTATCAATCATTAATACTTATATCCTTAAATGATTTTTAATTGTTAATCGGCCATCATGATCACTCAGAAACTTCTATTGTATGCAATCCCATAGGTTTGAACACTAAGCTGTAGCCTAGTAATAATTCTAAACTAATCGATGCGACCATCTAGTAATGGTGCCTGACATCTGTATAGGTCGAATGATTGCAAAGCAATATTCAAGAATCCAGGCATATGGTTATCGTATAATTCATCCCTTTGATCTAATACTTATGATGACTTCAAAGTTAACTACCAACTCTAAATTAGTATATCTAAATATATCTCAACTTGATAAATCTTGTGACTCCTCGTATGGATTACCTTGGTCAAGGTTTTGCTAAATTGAAACATAGCAAAGTATTATCTCCAACATCTTGGATGGCCAATCCCATCTTGACTTACATACTAACTTTACAAGTACTTGACTATACCCAGGAGCCTTTCGTTACTATATTAGAAATATAGATAATCTAGCATTAAGATACAATGAGTTGTTTGCAAGTCATCATGGTGATCTTATATTTGAGGGACACTATACCCATATTCTTTTGCAAGATATTCTTGATAATAGAGTACTCAATAGAGTTGGTCAGG
The DNA here is from genome assembly GCA_021397845.1 of Areca catechu. Lineage (NCBI taxonomy): Eukaryota > Viridiplantae > Streptophyta > Magnoliopsida > Arecales > Arecaceae > Areca > Areca catechu. Next base: position 37,918,804 of record CM038042.1, on the reverse strand, counting down.
CTTAGTAAAATGTATCCTATACTCACCTGCATGCCATACCAGTGTCTCCACACTCCTTGGTTATAAGGACAACCAACCTATAGCATATATGATTTATACTTGATCAACATTATTGTCTTAAGTAACAAGTACCATTTGGTAGTGAACAGGTTTAAGAACTGCACAATAAATCTTTCTTTATCTAATGTAAGTAGTTCTAAGGACTTTATCATAGAAGAGTTTAAAAAAAGATGCACAAACTATAATGATCTGTCAAAAATAACTTTTATTTATTAATGATTCATATACAAATTATAGTGAGCTCAACTATCTACAACTTAGAGATTGGCTCTACGACACATTTCCTAATAGGCCTACCTCTAGATAAACAAATCTCTATTATGTAGAGAGCCTAATTGCTATCGTGGGTGGTAAAAAATAATTCATCAACTCAACTCTATAGCTAGGATGAGTCAGAATCATATCCTCAAGGACCTTAGGGCTAAATTATGATTTTTAAAGGAAAGAGAGTAATTGTTGTTGTGTAAGAATAAAAGTGAGCAAGAAGTAAACTATTCTTAAGAGTGAAGCAAATAAAAATGACTATTTCAAAATTTATAGGTTTATTTCTTTTATAATTATAATGTAATTAATTTTAGAGATTTACCTATCTTTCCTTGGCATGGTCCGTATCCGTAGATCATGGTGCATCTCTAAGAAATACTATGTATTCAACTCTTCTTTCTTCAACACGTCCCGTATCCATAACAGATCACGGTGCATCTCCAAAAAGCAAGAGTTATCCCTAAACTTAATTTGAGTTGTCCCTAAACTTAACTTAATAGTAAAGCATAATAAAGAGCAAATAAAAGAAAGTAACTAAAGAACTCATAATTAAACACATAATCTTTTATTGCATACCAAAGAAATATAAAAGATTGAAGAATAAAAAACTTCGCTTTACCTGGTACAAAATCTCTTCTTCCCTCCCGGACTTCTACTCTAAATTGCTGCTAAGTTGATCCTCTCAATCCCTCTATGCAAAGGCTCTAGAGGATTCTAGGGAGTGATGCCTCCAGGTAGAGGTACATGAGCCTTCTTATAGGATTTAATAGGAGAGAGATCTTCATATTTTTTCAATATGGGGCTAAAGAAAAGAACATAGGAGTGGCTAGGATTTGTTTTTACAGGAATCAATGATTAGATGGTTGTGAATAAGCCCAATCCTAGTTGAAATAGGTCTCCAAATCTCATTCCAATTCATATTTGACCATCCAAGGAGTTTTCTGCCATTGATATAGATTAGATGTTCAAAATCAGCCACCAATCCAATGAAGTTAGATTAGATTGTGGCCATCAAGTTAGACTTCATGGTGCTTCAGTACCATTGGATAATGCTATTCTCGGCCCAAATCGTGCCTCAGAAGTCTTCTACAATCTAGATCAAAGCCCAGCCATTGGATCAGTGCTCATCTTCATTTCAACCATCGGATTTACACAGGAAGTAGTGCCATCTTGTTCCTTGAGGTAGTAACCGCTACCACCTGATCACATGCTAGTGGGCCTGACCAGAATCCTCTCCCATGCATCTGTTCCTCATGTCACTAGTGCCCCTGTTCATGCACCACCGCCTTTATCATCGGGAACCTCACTGTCATAGCCACCATATTTGCCAAGGATTGCTTGACCATTGCCCTATTGTTGTGCCACCACATTGAACCCATCACTATTACTCACCGAATTGTCCATGGCTCCCAGGATCGCTGCTGTCACTGTTTCTCCCTTTGTCGGACTCGTCGATCGCCGTTCATCACTACTGGAGCTATAATTTTCTTATTATCCCTGATCCAATCATTGCCAAACCATCACCACTGCCATCTCCCCTCACTGGCACTACCATCCATGTCGTGAGCCTCGCCAGAGTCCATGGGGTGGTTGTCGCCATCCTTTTGGCCGATAATTGGTGAAAATTGCCCGTGGTCCATGAAGCTTAGTGATGGACCGTGGGCAATGGCAGCCATGAACTAGGCATCGATTTGTAGATCAAGTAGTCGATCCATGGATCAACTACTTTAAAATTCATGCAAACCATTTATTATTTTTAAACTTAATTTCTGGGCTTATTTTAAGTTTGATTTACTTCAAATTTGTTTCATTTGAATCCATAAATTGAGCTCTTCACATTGATAGTCTTCTTTCATGCAAATAATGTATAAAAATATCAATTTTAATTAAATAAAGATAATTTAATTCTGAAATTAATATTTATATATATAATATGATTTTTAGACCCCTAACTTGAACTTTGCTCATCCTCGAGTAAAGCAGATAAATTAGCTATGTATACAAATCCATCCTTGAATTGAAAGTTAATTTAGGTAGTCTTAAAGGCAGTTGATACATGGCCAGACTATTACTGAGATACTTCGTCAGATTATTAATTCAACTTAATTAATGGTTAAGTAAAGCCAATAAAAATTCTTATAGTTTTTTTCTGCCAATCATTCCACCTCACTCTTTGAGTTCTCTAGCTTGCTAAGGTTTGTGAAGTATCTTTTTGCCAGTTGATTTCCCTTTTTTTCAAAAAAGTTCAATGCAATGTCTTAGCCTCTTAAGTATTAGCATCCCCACCTTTTGACACGAACCACAATGCTTACTTAGATGAAGGGGCTCGGTTACTTAATAAGGTACCATTGCATAGCAAAATTTCTTAGCCTTCTCACCTTTAGATGTGAATCACAATGCTTACTTAGACGAGGGAGCTCTGTTACTCAATAAGAGTTCAAGAAAAGCTATGAGACGGGACTGAATCTCACTCTCTTTTATTTTGAACTCAAGGGGAAACTTTAGCATATTTGACTTTTTCATTTATACCCCCATAAAGTCGATTCCTCATTAAGATCAATGGTCAGAAGGTTCTATAATTGCTCCATAAAATTAATTTTGGCCTAAACCCTATCCTTTATTGAGCTTCTTTAATAATTTATCTCTCAGCATCTCTAGAATTATCTATACTATTAATTAATCATTGATTAGGGTGCCTATGTAACTTTATATCGAGACAACAATCATGTACACACAGCATAATTATTTCTAACCATACTTGAGGATCTAAGTAAGTTATTTTTTTCCCCCAACTTAATCGACATTGTCCTCAATGGAGTAGGAAAGAAAATAAGCACGTAAAAGAAAAAGAGAGAATGCACTTGGGGTGTTTGGATTTAGGCTGACACAGCAGAAGACTGGATTTCAAAAATTTTTATTATTGAAACCCTAATTAGCAGAACCCCAGACCCAAGACCACTTGACCATGACAACTAATAAATCATAACTTTAGGATTATAGAGGACTACCTGGAGTGCTATACTCCATAATTTCCCTAGGGTACATAAGTGTATGCCCTCTAGTGGTGATCCATATAGGAACTGAACTAAGGAGGCACTCCTATCAAGCTTGCTTATTTGACTAGGTTTCTTCCCAATAGCCTTTCTTTCTTTAATAGCCTTTCTCCCTTTATTGGGATCCTTACCCTCCTGTAGGTCACCTAGAGATCTCTCTGAATTCTCTCTCAGAATCTGATTATCCCTCTTATATCTCTTCCTAGACTTTTGTCTTAAAATCACAGGCCTTGTCTTAAAGAAAACTTTTATCCTAAGAGAAGAAAGAGAGATAGAAAATTTCTTACAGATCTTATTTGCATCAGAATACTGATGCCTTTATACACTGAGTGAGGGGGTGCCTGATAAACCTTTTTTTCAACTCTTGATCTAATTTTCTAATGATCTGATAGGACCCTTATAGCAGAAGGAGTCCCTTGGGTGAAAGTTTTTATCTTGATATGCCATATCATGCCATATCATTGCACCAAGAGATATATATATATCTCTTCATTTTCAATGATTTTTCTACTTGCCATGTGACAAGTAACTGGTCAAAATTTGGCTAATGGACAAGGAATTCTAAAGGTTATATCAAAGAACTAGAAACCTTCAAATAGAAGGACTTCTGGATTTATGATTGCGTGCCAAACACAAAGGGACATATCCCTTCATTTTGTGTGACACACTTCTCCATGCCATAACCAATCTTTTGACCAATTAAGCCCTATTCAAATGGGCATGGGGATAAGGGAGAGAGGTGATGCAGGATGAAAGATGCATAAATCAAACAATTCTAAGATTAATTATCTTTAATTAAGCAGAGATTAATTTCAGTAATTTTCTAAAATAAGACTCAAAGTATTCAGATGAACTCAACTAGTCAACTAGTTACGATACCCGCAATGTAAATCAATCAAAACTAATTAAGAAATAGGACTTGATGATTAAGAAATCACTTAAACTAGCATTATTAATTTCAAAGAATCAGAGCTAAAGAGTTGAGGAGGGGTTTCTTTTACCAACAAAAATTTGCAGTGCTCTTGATGTTGATCGATTTCAGCACTCTAGGATTCACAACAGAACTTTAAGATTATCGATCTTCGGGGGTTCCAATCTTTAACAAGGTTTTTCCAAGGCAAAGAAACCTTCACTTCAATCTTGATCACCTAAAATCACTCACAAGAAAACAAATTAGTAGGCATGGAAGGAAGAAAAATTGAAAGAAAGTAGGAAGAGAAGGAAGATTGAAAGGTGGCGCTAGGGTTTTGGATGGTTGGATGGATAAGTAGGCCCACGCTCAAGGACCTCACACCCTCTTCCTCATGGAGTTCGATGCTCTCATAGCAAAGGATTGAAGAGAAAACTCACAATTTATTTCATAAAGACTTTATTGATTACAAGGGGTCTAATGGTGGTATTTATAGACCTTTCCAAATCCTCATTTGAATTTGAATACAAGAGAAAGATAAGGATTCAAACTCAAATACAAGATAAGGATAAGGAGTTTAAATACAAAATAAGGCTTATCCATACTAGATATCTCAATCCTAACCAATCAAAACTAATCCTAAATCAAATTTCCAAATAATCAATCCTAATCAACTAATCTTCAAATTTGAAGTTATTTACATCAAAATTCATGCTGCATTAGAATTCATGCTACATCGAGATTCATATAGGTCGATGTCCCCATCAAGAGGCCTAGCACATATCTGGAATAGGTGATTGTAGGACTCTTGGTCCTTCTGTGCCCCTGAATCTTGGCGCATGCTAATATGGTGCAAGAGTCCAATCTTCTTTGGGCTCTTCCATAATTCGAGGATAATGTTCAATAAATTCTAGATAAATATATATAAATACTGCCCTAATTAGGACTCAACCCAATCCAAGTCCCACTTAAATTGGTTAGCCCAAGTAGCAAGCAAACAGATCCAATCTAATTGGGTTAGGAGTTAGGTTAGCGTGCATATGCTAGTATGCAAATTAGCTAGCCTATTAGGATCCAATGATCCTAACCAAAATCCAATGGACTTCCTTGGCCAATTTCTTAGTGTGTGTAACCCTTTAGGATCCACATCTAGCCAGCAATAGGTCTAGGTCTAAGTTGTTTCAATTCAATTAAAATCGATTGACCTAATTGGTCAAATCGAGCTGACCCAAGTTGCTAATCGAACCAACTTCCAAATTGACTCATGAATCCAACCAATTTGATTCATGAAAATCTATAAGACATGATTGATATCTAACAATTTGTCATGCCTACTCAGAAGATGAGAAATTTGATAAAAATTATCAAAATACTTTTTAATAAAAAGTTACTGTGCAATTCAATCATTCGATCTCCCTTCATCTCAAATAAGTGATGGGTATGGAGAATTATCAAATTCTAGCACTTAATCCTTTCGAATCTCCATTGGATAATAAAACTTGATCAATGAAAGATTAGAAACCCTTTCTAATCTAATCTTGGTTTGGTCAAAGACTTTCTGAGTCAACAATCAAAGAGATTATACGGGATAAGTCCTCTTTTAGGAGTAATTGATTTCTTGTTGATCCACTCAGATCCTTCATGCATAATCCACCATATCTGAGAACACTCCGTACATAACTCTTTGTCATGAATGAGTATGAACCAAAATATGGCTTTATGTGCATAAGGACCATGGTGATCTCAGGTCTAAGGATCACTTGCATAACTTGCACTATGAGAACCATCTTTTGAGAAGTAACAAGACCTCCATAAGATGTTCTCAAGGTGGATTAGTTCAGTAAACTCATACCTTAATACACACCCATATCCTTGTATTAGTGTCCCTACATAGGTGGCTATGAGACCAACCACCCTCTCCATCGAGCATACATAGGATGTGCTAGTCTTTCTGGAAACATCGATCCCCAAATTGATGATCCAATAACCAGGAACATTTTAGATTAGGATTTATAGGAACTTAGGTCTCACAATCATGATTTTCATCATAACCCTAATTCCATTACCCTAACCTATGGGGTTCATCATAATGTTGATAAGATGCAGTAGTATGATGAATTAACAATTGCCTTTTATTAATAAGTAATATCATACATGAGTTGGAAGATTATAGAAATACCTTTATGATGAATTAACAATCTTTGTATACATGAGTTGGAAGATTATATTAATAAGTAATATACAAAGATTGGATTTTAGGATACAATTCTTTCAATGTCCCACTTGCACTAAAGACAATCACCCTTGTATCTTACACTTATACAATCTAAGTGGAGATCGAACTGCTACTATGGTAGTGCTTTAGTGAATGGGTCTATTACGTTGTTCTTTGTATTTACTCATTCGATGACAAAATCTTGTCATTCTATTATCTCTCGAATGAGGAGGAAGCATCTTAGGATGTGCTTGGACTTTTGATCAGACCTTGGTTCCTTAGCTTGCAAAACAGCTCCAGTATTATCATAATAAAGTGGCACCAATTATTGTATAGTAGGAAATACGTCCAATTCCATGATGAATTTCTTTATCCACATAGCTTCCTTTGTAGCTTTACTTGAGCTATGTACTTTGTCTCAGTAACTGAGTCAACTATAGTTTGCTGCTTTGTACTCTTCTAACTCACCGCACCACCATACATGGTGAAGACATACTGGTACGGGCACCAGAATTAGAAGAAGACTTCAGGATCCATCTGGATCTCTGAATGACCTTGCCCGAAGATTAGGGTTTGTAATAAGGGTTGACCTGGTCAACCAGATTATTTTATTTCTTTGAGTCTGCATTTCATTTTGTTGAGTCATGTTGACTCAGTACAAGTCCTAGTAGTGGTCTAGGTCTTCTCCAGGTTGGTGCCATTTTTCCAGTCAAGTCAAGGCCCAAGCAAGTGGGCGCCACACTCCCAGCCACACGCCAGAGTCCAGGAGGCACCACAACTACATCCCAGTGTCCTGGTCCCCACACCCAAGGGAGCAAGAATTTTTCTTGAAGCCAAAATCAAGGGGGCGCCCCATATATATCTTAAAAGGCCAAGCTAAAGGAAGAAATAGGCATTTCTTGGGGAGCACTTCAGGGGGCGCCCAATCCATGCCTAAAAGACCAAAGCAAAGTTGGGAAGAGCCATGACTTGGGAGAAAGAAAAGGAGGTGTCCAAAGAGTTGAACCATTGAAGGAAGAACCCTAAATTCAAGGAGAAGACTTAGGAGGCGCCATCTTTCTACCTTTTGAGAGGATTTTCATGACTTTTAGGGCCGCCTACTCCTTGTAGGACTCTTTGGTTGGCCAAGAGGGAGAATATTTTCTACCAAAAGTATAGGCTAGGGAGTTTAATCCCACATGGGAAATGTATGAAATTTTATTTCTTTGTTATGTCTATATATTCAACTCTATATAACTCTTGAATAATAATGATGAATGAAATCAATTTCTTTGTGAGCAACTTTGTGTTTCTCTCTTCCGCACTTGTATTCAAGTGTTGAGCTCCGTGAGGGAGTAATTTCGGGTTCCACAGGAACCTTGAGGAGGTGTGAGATCTCCAAACCTTACCGAAACCCTAAGTTAGCCGCTTCAATTCCCAAACCCTAGCCGCCCATCATCTTTCCTCCAATCACCATCCAAATCCTAATTCTCCATCTATATCCCATGGCTCCTCTCTTCCACATAGAGGCCGGCCACCAGCATCCAGGTTCAGATCAACTGTTTCAACTACAGAGCCAGTTCAAAAGAAGAGTCAAATCATTATCAAGATCTCCGGAACTTCTACATCCAACAATCTTCATTAAGTCCTCAGGTCAGTGTTTTTCTTTGAGTTTCTGGTTCTTCTTTTGTTCTTCTTCTTCTAGATCCTAAGTTTGAGAAGAAGGCCAACCTTGCCATAAGACTACAATCCGAGGATCCATTGCGAAGATACCCCGTCTCCAAGGATCCTACAATCTGCTCAAGAGTGTCCTTCAATTGAAGCAACGAGAGATATCACAGTCAGGTATAAAACCTTCTCTTCTCTCTTCATCTTTCTTGAAAGAGGAGTAAATCCTAGATCTGGGGGTTTCTAAATCCCCAGCGACCCTACTTCTGAGTTACTCTGATAATCCACTCCTTTTAATTATGCTTTCTGTCATTTCTTAGTTCCTTTCAACATTAGTTTATCTTTCCTTTGAGTCAAAGCCAACTTCTGAAAAAATATATATATAAAAAAATACATTAATTTGCTTCTGCATTCCATATTTTTGTTCTGCATCATTCTGGTATCAGAGCCCTGTCTAGGGTTCTTGCTTGTTTGATTATTTTTTTCGTTCCTTTTTACTTTTGCTGCCTGGAGTAGACTCCCCTGGCCGTCCGGTCCTAGGAACAAGCGAGATGCAAGCCTCCTCCTCCCATTCTATGGGGGTTCCTAGGGCATGTTGGGGTGCCGCTGGGTTATAACTTTTAGGCAGGGATTGTAAACGGGACACACATTCTGTTTTCTGCCAGTAACTATCCTGTTATTTAAATTGTTTCTCCCTGCAAAAAACTTTAAATTAAGTAATTCTTATTTTTATGGAACCAGTCTAATTGAAAGTAATTTACATAAAATTTTCATGATTATTAATTTCTGTAGATTTTCTGAGATCAATTTTACTGCTGTTCTATTTTTTTTATTTTCTGCAAGCTATTTTTTTTTATTTGAGTGTGCATAAATTGAATCTATCTTAAGGGCACCGAAGTTGCAACATAAGGGAAGGATTGAGACCCTCTCCTTAGCCCAAAACCACCTCCCATGCATTCGAACCTAAGCCTTTAATCTTAAAATTAATTAGACCTAATTTGCCCTAGTGGGCTAGGGACACCAACTGGTCGGGTCTAGGCTAGTGTTGAGTCAGTTTGTCTAGTTACTCTGTGTGTGCTTTGTACTCAGTGTCTAGAACGGTGGTTCAGGGATTCTATCCCGAAGGGCTTGTGTGCTGGTCCGCCTACCTGGCCAATCACTGATTGGTGTCTAGGTTTGGCAATTAGGGACCTAACACTCCCCTTACACCTGCCTGGCTGAGTCTCGAGTTACTACAAGCTAGCTTGCCACTCTGATTGGGCATCTAGTTTGGGCTCTAGGTCTAGTTAGCCCGTAGTCGTTTCAGTCGAGTCTCATTTGGTGTGCTTGCTTGTATCATCATGTCCACCCGGAGCGGAGTACCCTACCAACCTGGTCAAACCCAACCTGATTTAGAGGCCATGATTAGAACTCTTACCGAAAGTATGACCAAATTGAGTTAGATATGAATGAGGGTTTTGCCCAGTTTAGAGACCGAGCCCAGGGACTTGAGAAAAGTAGACATCAAAATTGGACCCCTGATCCAAAATTTAATAGGCCCCAACCTCACCCATGCTAGGAGCCTCGGAGGACCTTATACCATGATCCCGAGCATAACCCTAGGAGCCTATACCCATACTTGGTTGACTCAGAGAAGGGACCTGTTAGGAACACCGCACCTTATGCACCCACTTTTGATGGAAGACAAGAGACATATATTAAGTGGGAAGAATAAATGGATCGATATTTTGAGTGCACTAACATATCGGAATTAGGACAAGTTAGGTGGCCAAAACCAAGTTCACCAAACATGCTAGGTCGCATTGGTATGCTATTGAGCATGAGTGTTATCAAAGAAAAGAGAAATATATACTTGGAGAGATATGAAAAGTAAGTTGAGAGATAGGTACCTAGGTAGATCCTATGAGAAAAGACTTTTAGACCAATGGTACCAATTGCGACAAGGTAATAGGCTTGTGTCTAAATATATCGAGGACTTCCAGTGGTATGACATGAAATGCAATACCATTGAGACCGAAGCTCAGATCACATCGAGGTTTAGGGTTGGGTTATACCCAGACATTTATAGGAAGCTATGCCTTGAAAAGACCAATAAGTTAGACCGAGCCTACCAAGAAGCCCAAGACTATGAGTGGTCTTTAAGATATAACCAATCAAGTACTTTGGACTTAAAGCAACCTCTACCAACTTGAGTTAAGTTCTGATTGATCCGACACCCGTAGTGAACCAGACTTTTGTTTGTCAATTCCCACTTGTGTCACCTCTTGACCAGAAGGATAACACTGAGAAGGAGTTAGGCATGGCCATCCCAAAATTAGTTGACCTGACCAGAGCCGTACTTAAAGAGGAATCAAAGGAGAATAGATTAGAACCTTTCAGTGAGATTGAGGAAGAAATATATGAGCCTGACATAAGTTTGATAGATGAATATGAAGAAGAAGAATTTGAGGATATCTCTCCCGATAATTCAATTAACCAACTCCTACTTGATGGGGTTACTGAGGGGACCCCTGCCACTCAAGGAATTCAGGAGCTAACCCTAAGAGAAGACCCTTTCGAGGAAGTTCAGGAAGAGAAAATTTCTCCCAATGAGAGTTTAAGTGAGAATACCCCTGAACTCATTGAGGAATCCAAAGAAGACACCCCTGAGTCAAATCTGGTAGAGAAGTGTGAAGAAGGAAGGGGTTCACAAGAATTGCCCATTAAGAAGGTCCAAGAACAAGAAAAAGACAGTAGCTTAGAAGACTTTCTAGATAAACATTCCAAAGACCTTCCTGATAACCTTCCACCTTCTAGGAGCACCCAGCCTACCCTAGAACTTGCACTTGTAGACCCTCCTAGAGCAAATCATGAGGTTTGGATGAGTGCACCTATAGAACAATGTCCTCATTTTAAGGTCATCCTGAATAACCAAGTATGTTTCTTGTTTCCTTATAAGCCACCTCAAAACTCTGATTCTTATTCCTACCCTTTCCTGAATCTTCTCATGTTTCTAGAGCTATGGGATTACACTTTACTGAGATTTCTAGGTTGCAAGACTCCTTAGAACCTATTAGGTTTGCCACCTGCTTCTGGAAGACCTTATGGCACCTACTAGGCACCCATGATAAGTTTTCATGCTCTGCATGCCATCCTCCGACCCAAGGTCAAACCTAGAGAGCCTTAGTTTGTTAGGTTTAGACCTAGGGTTCCTTTGAATAAAGTCCATTCTTTAGGAATGCGTCGTCAGTCGAGTTTAGGACATTGACTCAGATTTTGGTTGAGTGAGAGTACCAGGAATTGGGATTTGTATTTACCCAGGGCTGAATTTGCATATAATGACTCGGTCAATAAGTCTATAGGTAAAAGCCCTTTGAGATTGTTCATGAGTACAAGCCTCACACACCACTTGACCTAGTTTCTTTGCCAGTCCACACACGAGTCTCCGAGTCTGCTGAAGACTTTGCACAGCATGTAAAGAACTTACATAAAGAAATTCATGCCAAAATAACTTTAAGTAATGAAACTTATAAGAAGTTGGCTGATTCTCAAAGGCGAGTCAAAACTTTTGTTGAGGGAGACTATGTAATGATTAGGTTAAGGCCTGTGCGGTTTCCTCCTGGAACTATTAGAAAGCTACATGCTAGAGGAGCTGGACCATTTAGAGTGATGAAGAGAGTGGGACCCAATGCCTATGTGCTTGAGTGCCTCCAGAGCTGGCATTAGTAGCTCCACTTTCAACATTACAGACCTAGTAGAGTACAGGGAGCTAGTTGTGATTCCCAGTGAGCCTTTTGAACCTAATCCTGTTATTGAGAGTGATCCTGACCCTGTGTGTCCACCAACAAACTGGCCTGTGAGGAAAGAGCAGATTGAAAAGATCCTGGATGATTAGGTTATCTCTACTCGTAATCGAGGATACCAAAGATACCTGGTCCGCTGGCAAGGAAGGCCAGATTCTGATGACTCTTGGATCTCCCGAGATGAATTACAAGAGCTAGATCCAGATCTCTTGGAGAGATACCAGAGCCGACTTGAGCCTTACTCGACAGGGTCGAGTTTCTCCCACCCCGGGAGAATTGGTGCGGGCACCAGAATCAGAAGAAGATTTCAGGGTTCCATCTGGATCTCTGAATGACCTTGCCCGAAGATTAGGGTTTGTAATAAGGGTTGACCTGGTCAACCAGATTATTTTATTTTTTTGAGTCTGCATTTCATTTTTTTGAGTCATGTTGACTCAGTAGAAGTCTAGTAGTGGTCTAGGTCTTCTCCAGGTTGGTGCCATTTTTCCAGTCAAGTCAAGGCCCAAGCAAGTGGGCGCCACACTCCCAGCCACACGTTAGAGTCCAGGAGGTACCATAACTACATCCCAGTGTCTTGGTCCCTACACCCAAGGGAGCAAGAATTTTTCTTGAAGCCAAAATCAAGGAGGCACCCCATATATACCTTAAAAGGCCAAGCTAAAGGAAGAAAGAGGCATTTCTTGGGGAGCACTTCAAGGGGGCGCCCAATCCATGCCTAAAAAGACCAAAGCAAAGTTGGGAAGAGCCATGACTTGGGGAGAAAGAAAAGGAGGTGTCCAAAAGAGTTGAACCATTGAAGGAAGAACCCTAAATTCAAGGAGAAGACTTAGGAGGCACCATCTTTCTACCTTTTGAGAGGATTTTCATGACTTTTAGGGATGCCTACTCCTTGTAGGACTCTTTGGTTGGCCAAGAGAGAGAATATTTTCTACCAAAAGTATAGGCTAGGGAGTTTAGTCCCACATGGGAAATGTATGAAATTTATTTCTTTGTTATGTCTATATATTCAACTCTATGTAACTCTTGAATAATAATGATGAATGAAATCAATTTCTTTGCGAGCAACTTTGTGTTTCTCTCTTCCGCACTTGTATTCAAGTGTTGAGCTCCGTGAGGGAGTAATTCCGGGTTCTAGGAACCTTGAGGAGGTGTGAGATCTCCAAACCTTACCGAAACCCTAAGTTAGCCGCTTCAATTCCCAAACCCTGGCCGCCCATCATCTTTCCTCCAATCACCATCCAAACCCTAATTTTCCATCTATATCCCATGGCTCCTCTCTTCCACATAGAGGCCGGCCACCAGCATCCAGGTTCAGATCAACTGTTTCAACTACAGAGCCAGTTCAAAAGAAGAGTCAGATCAGTATCAAGATCTCCGGAACTTCTACATCCAACAATCTTCATTAAGTCCTCAGGTCAGTGTTTTCTTTAAGTTTCTAGTTCTTCTTTTGTTCTTCTTCTTCCAGATCCTGAGTTCGAGAAGAAGGCCAACCTTGCCATAGGACTACAATCGAGGATCCATTGCGAAGATACCCCGTCTCCAAGGATCCTACAATCTGCTCGAGAGTGTCCTTCAATTGAAGCAACGAGAGATATCACAGTCAGGTATAAAACCTTCTCTTCTCTCTTCATCTGTTTCTTGAAAGAGGAGTAAACCCTAGATCTGGGGGTTTCTCAATCTCTAGTGATCCTACTTCTGAGTTACTCTGATAATCCACTCCTTTTAATTGTGCTTTATGTCATTTCTTAGTTTGTTTCAACATTAGTTTATCTTTCTTTGAGTCAAAGACGACTTCTGAAATATATATAAAAAAAAAATACATTAATTTGCTTCCACATTCCATTTTCGTTCTGCATCATTCTTGGTATCAGAGCTTTCGTTCTGCATCACATACCTTGATATGGATTTGCTATCATCTAGATTTGATTGAAAACTAGAATCCATATATCCTTCTAGTTTCAACTCTAATTCACCATATATTAGAAAAAATTTTTAGTCCTTCTCAGGTACTTAAGAATATTTTTCATAGTTTTCTAATGATCCTCCCTTGGATCAGCCTGGAAACTGCTACTATGCCCCAAGTCATAATCAACATCAAGCCTGGTACATAACATGGCATACATAATTGATCCTACTGCTGAAGAATAAGGAATCATACTCATCTTGTCTCTATCTTCTGGTGTCTTAGGAGACGTCTTCTTGGAGAGATGTATGCCTTGACTCATGGGCAAGTAACCTCTCTTACTTCCCTTCATGTTGAATCTCTTCAACATTAAGTCATTGTACCTGGATTGGGATAAGCCTAGCATCCTCTTAGATCTATTTATAGATCTTTATACCCAGTATATAGGATGCCTCTCCCAAATCTTTCATGGAAAACTGCTTTGATAGCCAAGACTTAATCGATTACAATATTAGTATATCATTCCCAATGGTGAGTATGTCATCAACATACAAAAATAAGAAAACAAGGGCACTCCCATGTCTTCTTATACACATGGTTCATCTACATTCTTGATGAAACCGAACTCTTTGATCATTTCATCAAAGTGGATATTCCAACTCCTTGATGCTTGCTTCAATCCATAAATGGATTTCTTAAGCCTGCATACTTGGTTTGGTCTCTCACTTGAAACAAACCCCTCTGGCTGTGATATATAGACTTCTTCCTTAAAATATCTATTAAGACAAGCAGTATTTACGTCCATCTGTCAGTTTTCATAGTCATAGTATGTAGCTATACAAGCAATATTCAAATGGACTTGAGCATGGCTACTGGTGAAAAAGTTTTATCATAGTCAATACCATGTCTTTATTTGAAACCTTTTGCCACCAGCCTGACCTTATAGGTCTCTACTTGACCATCTACTCAAATCTTCTTCTTGAAAACCCATTTACACCCAATTAGGTTTACTCCCTCAGGTGGATCAACTAATATTCAAACCTGATTAGAGTACATGGAGTCCATCTTGAATTTCATGGCTTCTAGCCATTTGTTAGAGTCTCTACTCGTGACAGCTTCTGCATAGGTCACAGGATCATCATCTTGTGTGATACTGGCTTCATTGTCATTCCCAATTGCAAAGCCATATATGAGAGGTGCACTTCACACTCTCTCTGACCTACGGAGAGGAGGTGTGTGTTGTGGTTGTTCTTTAACCTTAGGAATATCTGGTTGAGGAATTGCTTCAGGACTTCTTCAAGTTTAAATATCCTCTCACTACCCCCTTCTTGGATAAACTTTTTTTCAAGAATATGGCATGCCTACTGACAAAGACTGTTTGCTTAGTAGGGTGGTAGAAAAGGTATTCCATACCTTCTTTAGGATATCCTACAAACCTGCACTTCTCAACCCTAGCACTTAGCTTATATCCAAAAACATTCCTGACATAAGCAGGGCAATCTCAAATCTTAAAATACTTAAAACTTGGCCTTTTCCCTTTCTATAATTCATATGGAGTGCTTTTAACTATCTTTGATGGCATCATGTTCAGTATGTAGGCAGCAATCTTTAGGGCATAACCCTAGAAGGATATTGGAAGATTCATGAAGCACATCATGGATCGTACCATGTCCAACAAGGTATGATTCCTCCTTTTTGCTACACCATTTACTGTGGTGTGTATGAAGAGATCCATTCAGAGAGAATGCCTTTATCTTGAAGATGATCGAGAAATTCACAAGACAAGCATTCTCCTCCTCGATTAGATCAAAGGATTTTAATACTATACCTAGTTTATTTCTCAACCTCACTTTGATACTCTTTGAATTTATCAAAGGCTTTGAACTTGTGTTTCATAAGATACACATATCTAAACCTCGATAAATTATCAATAAAATTGATGAAATAAAAGTATCCTCCTCTAGCTTGGGTTGTCATAGGACCCACACATCTATATGTACTAGACCTAACAACTCAGTTACCCTTTCTCCATGTCCAGTGAATGGAGACTTGGTCATCTTACTCACGAGACAGGACTCACAAATTCTAATGATTCATAATCAAAAGGTTCAAAGAAATTATCTTTGTATAACTTGTTTATCCTGGACTCATTGATATGCCCCAATGACAATGCCAGATAATTGACATCACATCAACATCTTTTCTTTCTTTTTTATCTCAATAAGCATAACCTCATCATTGAGTGATAGAATCAAAAGATCATTAGAAAATATACCACAACCAAAGAATTTCTTTGAAAAGAAAATCGAGCACCCATGTCTCGTTAAATTTATTTCATAACCTTATTTCAATATAAAGATATAGAAATAATATTTCTTATAATGATGGGTACATAATTATAATCTTTTAATTCAAGAATATTGCTCGATGGTAATAACAATATATAGGTGCCAACAGCTTCAGCTTGAATGGGTTCACTACTCACGTCGAATAGCTTGAAGTCACCCTTCTTCAAGCTTTTAGGTCTCTATGACCCCTGCAATGACTTGCAGATATAAGACCCACATATGCTATCCAATACCTATAAATTAGAAATTGAAGAACTCAATGACAAATTTATTTGTATCATGTACAAACCTTTAGATGCTCCACCAGCATCCTGCTTCAAACTTGCAAGATATAACTTGAAATTCTTCTTCAAGTGCCCTTGCTTCCTAGCAGGTCCCATTAGCAGAGGGCTTCCTTGACTTTTTCCTCTTCTGGAAGCTACTCTTAGGGTTTCTTTTCTCCTTGAACCCTTCTTCATTGCCTACTTCTTCTTTCCATCAACCAGAAGAAGCTAAGCCTTATCACCTTTGAAGTGGCTCTCTACTATGTTGAGCATATTCAGCAACTTAGGCAATGATAAATTCAGTTTGTTCATATGGTAATTCATGACAAACTATGAGAAGGAATCCGAGAGTGACTGCAGGATTAAGTCCTGATTAAGCTCTCCATCTATCACAAACCCCAGTTGACCTAATTGAGTGATCAGGTCAATTATCTTGAGGACATGTGCCTGAACAGAAGAGCCCTCACTCATGCATGCTTGGAACAATTACTTCGATGTCTCATATCGAGCAGTCTGACTATGCTCTCCATAAAACTCTTTAAGATTGAACAATATAGATCGAGGTTCCATTTTCTCATGTTGCCTCTGCAACTTGTTGCTCATAGAGGCCAACATGATGCACTTGGCAGTCATGCTGTCATTCTGCCATATTTTATATGTGGCCCCTTCCTCCTCAGTAGCATCCTCTCCTACCAGATCTGGGTTAAGAAAATCAAGGATATAAAGAAGCTTTTCTGAGCTAATACAATCCTCAAATTCTTAACCAGTCTACATAATTCAGACTCGTCAACTTGTTGGCATCCAAGATGCCCTGTAGTAAAAGAGTAGAAGCCATAATGTAAAATCTATATTAAATAAAGATAACTATAAGCAGACCACTCATGATGATATTCATAATGAGAGGACTTTTGCATCTAATTGTGTCTCCTACTATTTTCTTTCGAATACCATAAACCTCATCTATGGTAAGTGGGAAAACCCTCCCAGGGCTTCCTTAGTAGGGTTGAGATCCCAATTCCTCATGAATGCCTTGTATTAATCACGATAAATACCCATGAGTTTAAGTGTAGGAAACTCCTTTCCAATTGCAATGCTTATAACTCTCAACATAACATTTGCCTCTAAGATACTAATAGCATTGTATCAATCACAATAAACTATAATGTCTTAGTTTAATTAGACACTTCATTTCCACATAGCCATATTTGACAAATGTTGTCCTTGTGTCAATCACAACAAAGCAACACGACCAATCATGCCATAAAGCATAAAATGCATCAAGACAAATATCATATCAAATCCTAGAGTAGGCTTTGTGTTAATCACAACAAATCTATTATAGTTTTTGACAAGAATTTGTCTTAGCATGAAAGAAGGCAATTTGTAGTGTACTTAATCAATTTGTATTTCTAATTTAAGGTCTAGATATAACCAAATTGGTCAGGTAAGTGAGAGAGATGAGGGTATCCCCCGTTGCTTTTCTTAGATACCAAATAAATTGACCAGGTCAGACAATGGAACCAATTAAAAATCTCATTCCTTTTACCTTCCCAGAACCACTTGCCTAGACATCAATTACTAATCAAACCCTAAATGGATTTGCATCATGATTAACTTACACTATGACTAAATATTATTTTATAAGAGCTTTGATGGTCTCAAACATATCCTAATTAAACATGCCAACATGACACATATTTCAACAAATAAGCATATTAAACCTAATATGGATAACCAAAGTATGATTAAAATAACAATCCATTCACTTCACTTGTTCATAGGATAAGGCCATAGTGACACCCCAACATGTTATACGAGATCCCATTGAATGAGAAGAAAGGGCTTTAAAATCCTACTTAGCTCCTATAACCGGACGGCCATGGTGACTAACCTAATCCGAAGCAGTTACTAGGAGCATAACATTGATAGAAAAATGCCCTAAGAGCCAATCATTGTTTGGGCCTTTTTTGTAAATTTCCAACTCATGCATGACATCATTATTTATAAAAGGCATTTGATTCATCATATACTGCTGTGTATTTTTGGCTATGATGAATCCCATAGAGTAGGGCAATGGAAATAGGGTTATGATAAAATAACAGTGAGACCTAATTCCTATAAACCCTAATCTAGAATGTTTCTAGTCATTAGACCATCGATTCGGGGATCGATGAATCCGGTAAGACTAGCTTATCCTATGTATGCTCAGTTGATGAGAGTGGTTGGTCTCACAGCCACTTGTGTAGAGATCCTAATACAAGGATAAGGGTTCTCATTAGGTTATGAGTACACTGAATTGATCCGCACCGGGACTATCTTATGGAAGTCTTACTCCTTGTCAATAGATAGGTCCCAGATTAGAAGTTGTGCATATGATCTTCAGACCTGAGGTCACCATGGTTCCTTGTGCACACTAAGCCATACTTTGGTTCATACTCATTCATGGCATTGCGACTTGTACGGGATGTTCTGGATATAGTGGAAGGTGTACGAAGGATGTGAGTGGACTAACAAGGAATTGATCAATCCTGGTAAAAGGATATGTTATCCCATGTAATCTCTTTGATGAGTGACTTAGGGAATCTTTGCAAAGTGGGATGAGATTAGAAGTGGCTTCTAATCAGTCATCAACTGAGTCCTCATGATTGAGTTGAGATTTGATATGATTAAGTGTTAGGGTTTGACATTTATCCATACCCATCACTTAATCGGGATAATGGGAGATCAAAAGATTGAATTGCACGGTAACTTACTATTAAAGGGTATTTTGATAATTTTCACCAAATTTCTCATCTTTCGGGTAGGCATGATACATTGCTAGATGTCAATCTTGTCTTATGGATTTTCATGAACTAATTGGATTGGTTTCAAGAGTCAATTCGATGTGTGATTCGAATTGGACAATTAGGTGAGCCGATTTGACTTAATTAGATCAATCGGGTTCGATCGGATCGAATCGGCTCAAACCTAAACCTACTGCTGGCTAGATGTGGAACCCATGGGTCACACATAATAAAGAGTAGGCCAAGGAAGTTACTCATGGTTTAATTAGGGTCATGGGATCCTAATTGGTTAGCTAGATTGCATACTAGCATATGTAGGCTAACCCAATTCCTAACCCAATTGAATTGGGTCCGGTTGCTTGCTAATTTGGCTTAACCTAATTAAGGAAAACCTAAATTAGGTTGAGTTCTAATTGGGGATAGCCAAATCAGAGCTTGATCTGATTTTATTTTAGACTTTTGGACATTTATTGAAGAGTCCATTTGAGTTGGGACTCTAGATGCCAAAATGACACCCTGGCATTCAAAAAGGCCTAAAAGAGTCTACAGTTTTCTGATTTGAAATATATTTATATGGATGGAAAGAAGACTTAATGCTCTTTCTTTTGACACCCATATTGAATATGCTTTAACTAGTCAAAGGTTGCATGGGGTGTAGATAAAATTGACCACAAAAGGACTCTTGGCACCTCTTGGCGTGCACAGGAAATGAAGGTGCGCACAGAAGGACAAAAGTCCTTCTGCAGATGAAACACTCCAATGTTTCATCAAGGGGTGCCTTCTCATCTTATCTCCATGCCCTTTGGATTTAAATGACCGGTCAAAGGGAATAAGAGGGTGGCATGAAATGGGAAAAAGAGTAGCGCGCGCAGATGAAGAGTCGCGTCTCTTCATCTGTGCACGGTTCTGAGGCAGAGTCCTTCTGCTCTCAGGACTATACTCTTCCCATAGTTTTTAAATCTGAAATGACACCTCCTTCCATTTTTCTTTACCGGTAAATGCCACATGGCACATGGGGATTTAATCTGGAAAGGGAAAGAACAATGATAAGACTATTCAATCCTGAAGAGTCTTATCAGATATGAAATAACATATCTAATAAGAGATGTGGTGGGGGCACCAGGATCAGGCATAGATTACTGGGTCCTATTTGGTTTACCTAGCTATGTGTCAAATTTTGTAATCAACTAGAATTGAGTCATGTAATAAGTTGATGTTAGTTGATTTGTCTTAACCCTCAACCTAGTCATTATTTTGAGTCCTGTATATCAGTTATGAGTCCAATATGAGCTCAATTTTTATACAAGAGAGGAGCTTACCATATTTTGGAGTTCCACCAGGCCACATCCAGGAGTCAGAGGCCACTACATCAGCCCATTGGATTTTGTGTGATAACCCAGGATCCAAGATGCTTCCGAAAACCTGATTCCTTCTAGATGCCCTCCAGATGTCCAGATTCCCTTCCAGATGCCAGAGCATATTCTCAGAATAGGGCACCCATGATTCCAGAGGTTCACCTGCATTCAAGCCCAAAGAAATCAAGCCCAGGTGCCAAGACCAAGCCCTTAATAAGCATGATTCTAGGGAATATTCCTGCTATCAGGTTAACGGGCCACCCCAGCTTCCAGAGGCCCGAACCCATGCACCCAAGCCCCTTTGGGCCAGCCCCTTGCTGCTCCTAGAGGTCCAACACGCCCCCTAGGCATCCTTGAAGTGTTGACCAAGTCCAAGAGGTGTCTTTGAGTGGAATAGTCAAAGCATGAAGGAAAAAGGAGAAGACTAGGTCAATTCCTAACCTAATAGGGATTTGTTTTCTAACCTAGCTAGGAAAGGACTTGTATTCCAATGGGAAGAGGACTTGTAATCCAAGTGTAACCATGGTTAGTGAGGGTATGGGAACTCTATAAATACCCTACCCCTCCCCCTCTTGTAAGCATCTCTTTCTTATGAATACAATTTGCTGAAATTGAGTTATTGCCTTGTGTTGGTGTTTTGTTTTGGTTCTTTGGTTTATATTTTTGTGCTTGAACGAGTTCCTTGCTGCCCTAGCTTACTTCTACACCCTAACTTACTGCTATCCAAGCCTTCACACGTCCAAGGAGGAGTGCCCTAGGCTGCCAAGCAAGGAGATCTTCAACAAGCTTCAAACAGCCATCTTCTAATCCTAATCCTGATTCCTTTCAACCCATAGTTCCTTTCTTATTTTTTAATTGATGTTTTGATTAACCCTGATGCTTGTAGGATCCCCGAGGTGCTTCCCCTCCCTGAGGATCCCTTCTTTGCTGCCCGAACTGCCCATATCAGCTATCAATTCAAGGGAGACAAGGCTTCTTCTTCCAGGCTCCGATCAGAGTGCGTGTGAACCCTGCTGCTACTGAATTTCAATATCTGACTGGTAAGAAACCTTTCCTTCTCTTATTATCTAATTTAATGAAAAAAAGCTATCATAAACCGGGAGTTTCTCAACTCTCGGGTCCTGGATCTTTTATTAGTTTGCATGAGTTTGCCTGCGACAAGTTAATTCTTAGAATTGCTGAATACCTGCTAGTTCTTTACTTTGCTTCGAGTAATTAGCCAACAAACCTAAATCAAAAAAATCACAAAAAAATTAGTTACTATTTTTACTGCATATTTAGCATTGTTAGAGTCATCCTATATCAGTTTGGTATCAGAGCGGGTTTAGGATAGTTTTATCTGCATTGCAATCACAAACCCTAATTTCAGCATTCTGTCCACTACATTAGGTATCAGTTTCGTATCTATTTTTGACCATCTAAAATTTTTATTTTTCTATAAAATTGCATGAAATTTTATCTAATGAGTCCTCTATTTTATAAAATTTTTAATTACTTTTACAGAAAACCTAAATTATAAAAATTTTGCATATTAGAAACCCTAATGGAATCCTAATAATTTCTACAGCAGTCCAAATAAACCCTAGGTTTGCATCATCATATGATTTTTTATCTACATGAAATTTTGTAGGTTTATCATCACCTTCCATCCTCTGTTCCAGATATTTTTGATTTTTTTATGCATCGAGATCTATGTAAACTTCTGCATCATCTGAACCCTAATTTTTTGATTTCTGCTAAATTCTGCATCTTGACTCAACCTAACCTAATCAACTTCCACACACCCCAATCCCAAGCCAAACTTTGTTTGCTAACCCCAGTTAACTTAAACATAACTTAACAAATCATAAATCATTAAAAAATATTTTATTTTTTGATTGTTTTAGCTTGCATTAGGGCCATTGATTGCCATCATTTTAACCTAATCTTAAAGGCAACTCAAAATCTCAGATCAGGGCAGGATTTCATCACCTGTCCTGGGCCCAAAACCACTATCATCATACTAATCCAAGCTCAATTAAAATCAATTAGAACTAATTTGCCCTAGTGGGCTAGGAGACATCAACAGGTCGGGTCCGAGCTGTGTGGGCCAACTAGTGCATTTAACCTTTTAGCTATTACTGAAAGTTGGTGTCTAAGGCGGGGTCAGTCAAGTGACCTAAGTGGTGTTGTGGTTTTTAATTGGGTCCCTGTGAAATCAGGGGGGGCCTCCCACACTCCTACCCCCTACCTGGCCAGTGGAAGGATTAGCTATTGGGTTAGGTGTAAGTTGAGCTGACCCACCCAGTTTTTGGCTCTAGGTCTAGGAAACCCTAGATTATACTAGCCTTTTCTTTCTCTTTTGCATGCTTGGTTGCATCATTTCATTTTGATTGTTTGATTTGTTGCATGACCACTAGATTAAGAACCCAATATCAAAAGTCTAAACCCCAACCAAACCCAACTCTGGATTCCAATTTTGAGACCATGATGAAGGCCATGAGTGATCAGATTATCTCCCAAATGAACCTCAAGCTTGACCAAACCCAAGCCCAGCTTACCCAAATAAACTAGTCCAACATGCAAACCCAAAATCAGCTTACCCAAATAAACCGTAGGTTTGACCAATCCGATACTAAGCTTGACCAAATGAACCAAAGATTCAACCAAGTAGGGACCTTAGGCAAGACCCATAAAGCTAAACCCCAGGAACCCATAGTCCTTAGATATGAACCCAGTAGTAACCCATTATCCCTCAATCAACCTGAACCCTATAGGATTAATACCCCTAGATTTGAACTCATAACCTATGAACCCATAACCCTTAGTTTACCCACCCTGTTACTCCAGACCCTAGTCAATTTCCCATTAGCCAAACCCCTCTTACCATCCCATGGTTCCCCAAGATGATTTAGAAGAAGAGATACCTATAGGTGACCAAGAGTTAGGAGTCAACCCAAAATTAGTTGACCCAGTAGAAACCCAATTAGAAGTCGACCCAGTGTTAGTTGATCTAGTAGAAGCCAATCCAATGTTAGTTGATCTAGTAGATACCCAGGTTGAAGCCATCCTAGAGTTAGCTAACTTTAACCACACCCAACTTGTAGTGGAAGAACCTTTAAAGGAAGAAGACCATGAGGAATCCAGTCCCACTATTAGAGCTTTACTTGAGGAGCCACTAGAAGAAAGCCCAATTAGAGAGCTCAGTCCTTTGATTTATGAGCCAAAAGAGTTTATTAAGGACTTTACCGCTTTGAATTAGTACCCTCAGGATGAAGTCACCTCTTTGACTCCACTTGATCTCTTTCCTGAAATCAACAACCCTTTCTTCCATTATGTAGACCCTTTAGATAGACATCAAACCCATAAGGTAAACCTCATTAGTATAGGATTAATTCCTGACACCCCTTCTTATATCTTAGTCTATCCAATTAACCTCGAACCCTTTTCTTACTTTCCACCCAACCAGACTAACCCGAATTCACCTTATATTTTTGCCTTTTCTTGAGTTTTCTTATATTACTTTAACCATTCACCTACATCATGTAGAGGTTTGCATGTTACATTCATTTCATGCACATGTTAAGTTTGCATCTTACTTCTTGCATACCCTTTGGCATTTAGTAGGCATACATAGTAAATTCTCATATGCATGCAATGCTAGGGTTAAACCTAGAGAGTCTATAGTGTGTTAGGTTAGACCCTAGAAAGTCCAATAAAATTTGCTTCGATAGGAAAGTTTAGTCGAGTCTAATAGGCATTAGTTGAGTCCAATAAAATTCATAGTCCTAAATTACATGTCTATACCTGCACTACCCTCTGCATAACATATGCATATGGAAGTTAGTCAAAAGCTGAACATAACTAATGAACTAAATAACAACTTAGCTAATTCTCAAAAGAGAGATAAAAAATTTTGCAGGAGATTTTGTAGTTGTAAAAAATTTCTGCTCGCGAAGCTGGCCCATCCAAGATAATGAATATCTGTGGACCCAATGCCTATGTGCATGAGATACTACCTGATTTAGGTATTAGCTCCACCTTCATCATTATCTTATAGAGTCTAGGGAGCTAGCAGCGATACCTAGCGAGCACCTTAAGCCTATCCCTCCCTTTGAGAGAGATCCCACCCAAGAGTGACCACATACAATGGCCAAATAGTGAGGAAAAGATCGAGAGAATCCTGGATGATCAAGCCATATGTACCTGGAATTATGACTATCAGAGGTATTTGGTCTGGTGGCAAGGTCGGCCGGAATTTGAGGACTCGTGGATCACCCGTGAGGATTTGCAGCGCCTCCCCATACCTACTTGAGCACTATGAGAGCCAAGTTATCCACACTCGACGGGTCGAGTTCCTCCTACCCCGGGAGAATTAGTGGGGGCACCAGGATCAGACACAGATTATTGGGTCCTATTTGGTTTACCTAGCCATGTGTCAAATTTGTAATCAACTAGAATTGAGTCCTGTAATAAGTTGAGGTTAGTTGATTTGATCAACCCTCAACCTAGTCATTATTTTGAGTCCTGTATATCAGTTATGAGTCCAATATGAGCTCAATTTTTGTACAAGAGAAAAGGTTACCATATTTTGGAGTTCCACCAGGCCATATCTAGCAGTTAGAGGCCACTACATCTGCCCATTGGATTTTGTGTGACAACCTAGGATCCAAGATGTTTCCGGAAACCCTGATTCCTTCAAGATGCCCAGATTCCCTTCCAGATGCTAGAGCATATTCTCAGAACAGGGCACCCATGATTCCAGAGGTCCACCTGCATCCAAGTCCAAAGAAATCAAGCCCAGGTGCCAAGCCAAAGCCCTTAAGAAGTAAGATTCCAGGGAATATTCTTGCTACCAGGCTAACAGGCCATCCCAGCTTCCAGAGGCCCAAACCCATGCACCCAAGCCCCTTTGGGCTGGCCTCTTGCTGCTCCTAGAGGCCAACACATCCTTAGGCATCCTTGAAGTGTTGACCAAGTCTAAGAGGTGTCCTTGAGTAGAATAGTCAAAGCATGAAGAAAAAAAGAGAAGACTAGGTCAAATCCTAACCTAATGGGGATTTGTTTTTCTAACCTAGCTAGGAAAGGACTTGTATTCCAATTGGGAAGAGGACTTGTAACCCAAGTATAACCATGGTTAGTGAGGGCATGGGAACTCTATAAATACCCCACCCCTCCCCTCTTGTAAGCATCTCTTTCTTATGAATACAATTTGCTGAAATTTGAGTTATTGCCTTGTGTTGGGGTTTTTGTTTTGGTTCTTTGTTTTGTGTTTTTGTGCTTGGACGAATTCCTTGCTGCCCTAGCTTCCTTCCATACCCTAACTTACTACCATCCAAGCCTTCACACGTCCAAGGAGGAGTGCCCTAGGTCGCCAAGCAAGGAGATCTTCAACAAGCTTCAAACAGCCATCTTTTAACCCTAATCCTAATTCCTTTCAACCCATAGTTCCTTTTCTTATTCTTTAATTGCTGTTTTGATTAACCCTGATGCTTGTAGGATCCCCGAGGTGCTTCCCCTCCCCTGTGAAGGCCTTCTTTGCTGCCTGAACTACCCAGATCAGCCATCGAATTCAAGGAGACATGGCTTCTTCTTCCAGGCTCCGATCAGAGTGCGTGTGAACCCTGCTGCTACTGAATTTCAATCTCTAACTGGTAAGAAACATTTCCTTCTCTTATTATCTGATTTAATGAAGAAAAGCTATCCTAAACTGGGAGTTTCTCAACTCTCGAGTCCTGGATCTTTCATTAATTTGCATGAGTTTGCCTGCGATAAGTTGATTCTTAGAATTGCTGAATACCTGCTAGTTCTTTACTTTGCTTCGAGTAATTAGCCAAAAAACCTAAATCAAAAAACCATAAAAAAATTAGTTACTATTTTTACTGCATATTTAGCATTGTTAGAGTCATCCCACATCAAGATGTCGGGATGGTTTTCATGCTCCTTGAAATATTATATAAAGGAAGTATGTGAAATGAGAGACATAGTTTTCGGTCATCAGAAAACAGGAATCCCATTTTCCCGAGAGTCTGTCAGTTTGAGTGTTCTTCTACTCCCTCCTTCTTAATTTAGGACAAGACTTGTCTTGTTAAGACAAGGTCTTTTCTACTAGGACAAGGCTTAGTTTTAGGATATAAGCCTAAGGGATTCTAGAGAAGGGTTGTCCTAAAACCAAGAGTGGTTTAGGACAGTGTCTAGAAAGCCCTACAGTAGGATAGGGTATCCTGCAGTGGTCAAAGGTCAAAGGCTGACAAAAGAGTTTGTTGAAGCAAGTATCCTTGGTAGGGATTCTTCCTTGGTACCATTCTCATGTGGATCACTGTTGGAGGGCTTGCACTTGTGAGCCTTGTGGAAAAGATTGGATTTCAGCGATCCAGATATGTATTCTGACTTCATTTATGTTTTGTTAATTGGTATTGCATAAGGGGTTTCTAGAAATTAGGGTTTTCTAGCCATATTAGGGTTTCATGCTTAGAATTTGTTTTGAAATTCACTTCTGCATGCTGCATGATTCCTGGCACCCTGGGAGAATTCCCATCAAACATATCACATATGTAATATGAACTAATCATGCAAGAGTCATAGCAAAGCATGCAGTTAACAATAAAATGACTACTAATTGCATGAATTAAGATTGCTTTGATACCATTATTGGATTCAGGCTAACGCAGTGGAAAACTGAATTTCAAAAATTTTATTATTGAAATCCTAATTAGCCGGAACCCTAGATCCAAGGACCACTTGACCATGACAACTAATAAATCATAACTTTAGGATTTTAGAGGAAAACCTGGAGTGCTATACTCCTTAATTTTATAAGGCATACAAGTGTATACCCTCCAGAGGTGATCCACATAGAAACCGAACCAAGGAGGCACTCTTATCAAGCTTGCTTATTTGACTAGGACTCTTCTTGGTAGCCTTTCTTTCTTCAGTAGCCTTTCTCCCTTTGCTGGAACCCCTAGCCTCCTGTAGGGTACTCAAAGACCTCTCCAAATCCTCTTTCAAAATTCAATTATCCCTTCTATATCTTTTTCTAGACTCTTGTCTTAAAATGACAAGCCTTCCTTTTAGAAGACTTTTTGTCCTAAGAGAAGGAAGATAGATAGAAAAGACTTTTTATGGATCTTTTTTTTTGCATCAGAATATTGATGCCTTTATATATTGAGTGAGGGGGCACTTAATAAACCTTTTTCTCAGCTCTTGATCTATTTTTCTAATGATCAAATAGGACCCTTTAAGCAGAAAGAGTCCCTTGGATGAAAGTTTTATCTTGATATGCCACATCATGCCATATCACTGGGCCAAGAGACATATATGTATCTCTTCAATTTTTAATGATTTTTCACTTGCCATGTGGTAAGTAACAAGTCAAAATTTGGCTAAGGGATATGGGATTCCAAAGGTTGTATCAGAGAATCATAACCCTTAAAATAGAAAAACTTTTGGATTTTTGATTGCGCGCCAAACAAGAAGTAACGCATCCCTTCATTTTGTGCGCCACACTTTTCCATGCCATAACCAACCTTTTGATCGATTAAGACCAATTCAAATGGGCATGGGGATAAGGGAGATGATGGGGACATCGCCAGCATTGATCCTGGAGCAGCACTGATTTCGAAGCTGCATGAATCCCGAAGCATTATGGGAAAGAATGATGGGGACATAAGAAGGTCTCCACATGAATGCCAAGTGGCACCCAACACATGATAACACAAGAATGCCCACATGAATGCCAAGTGGCACCCATGCATGCAGATTTTCAGATTTGGACACTGGCAACTATAAGGAGACACTTGGCACCCATGCATTTTGCCAATCCTTTTCATGAAACTTGAAATTCAAATTTATAGCTACCTTCTCCCTCTTTTATGTAAAATTTAAATTTCAAATGAGGCTTAGAAGGCTATAAATAGGACCCTAATCTCTTTGTAAAAGGAAGCTAGTGATGAATGAAAGTTTTTTTAGAGAAGAGTGACTCTTCTTTTGCTTCGTGAGGGAGGGTGTAAGGCCCAACCCCAGGACATGATATGAGGTCATGTCTAGTTATCCCTTCCTTGATTCCATCTTCCTTACCACCCTCATGTCCTTTGAGAATCATCCTAATGGCTCCATTAGTGAGGTGGGAGAGATTCCCTAGAGGTGAGATGTCTCTTCAATAGTGTGAGTCTCAAAGTCCATGAGATCCAGATCCCTGTCTTTCATCTCCATTATTTCCTTCACTACTCCTTTACAAAAAAAATACAAAAAAAACCCTAATTTCGGTGACTTCTCAGCTCGTCGATGATCCTACCTCGATCCCGTGCCCCATCAATTTTGGTATCAGAGCCCAGAGATTTAGGGTATCCATTATTTTCTTTTTATCCCATCTTATTCCTGTTGTTCCTGCTATGTTCTTCTTATCCCTAATTTATCCTAGAGTTATTCTCATCATCCCCTTCGTCCATCCGCCTTCCAAACATCCGCGTCCCTAGGCTTGCCTCCACTGTTGCCCTTCCATCTCCCGGCTGACGCCCCTCTCCGATGCAAGGTCAAGGCTCGCCCCTTTGCCCTGCTATCGTGATGCCGACACCACCGGATTAGAGCTCGTACCGATCGTGGCCGTCCTCGCTGCCCCATGCTCACCATCATCTTTCTCAGTAGAGGAGTCTTTGTGGCTGAACCTCCTTAGATCGGTGCACCAGATCACCTCCCTTCCCCCGTTGGTCGCCCGTGCCACCCACCAAAGCCCTTTCCCTACCGATCGATGCCACCAACACCGTCGGAAGCCCCTCCATCGGCCATTTTCCCAAGCAAGCCGGCCACTGAAGGCGTGTGAAGAAGCCCACCGTCTTCGCAGCTTGCAACGAACAGAAGCAGCTTCATTCTCCGGTCCAGTTCTCCGCGCTGCTTCTCCGATGACGGGCCCTTCGAGAACACCGGTGGAGATCCCTCCTCGCAAGCCCCCTGTACCACAGATCTGCACGATGCCCGTCCCACCAGATCTCCTCCCTGCTGCCATCGCCAGCTATAGCCGACTCCACCGTCACCACCGCCGCCCTGTCGGACCGACTCCGTCCAGCATCGACACCAGTGACACCCCTCTGCGAGCCCTGTTCCTGGTTCAAGTTTGTGAGGAAGAAGGGTTGTTGCATGAATGTGAAAGCTAAATCAGCTTTCTCTACCGACTTCAAGCGCAGCACGTTCATAAAGCGAAGTCGTTCCCTTTATTGTCGATTTCATCCACTTCAGGATTATGTAGGAAATAAAGGGAAAAAAAACAAGTGAAAAAAAGGGGAGAGAAAAAGAAAAAGAGAGAAAAAAATGAATAAAAAAATAAATGGAGAAAAAAAATAATTTGGGATACTTTCCATAGCTGCACAATTTCAAAGCCACATGGATTTCAAAGTTGCACAGATCTCAAAGCATAGCCTTTGAATTTGGTTCATTAAAGTCCTCGTTGATATTGACTCGACGGAGTCGAGTTTCCCCACCTCAGGAGAATGATGGGGACATCACCAGCACTGATCCTAGAGCAGCACTGATCCCAGAGCTGCATGAATCCCGGAGCATTATGGGGGAAGAATGATGGGGACATAAGAAGGTCCCCACATGAATGCCAAGTAGTGCCCAACACATGATAACACAAGAATGCCCACACGAATACCAAGTGGTGCCTAATACATGATGACTCATGAATACCCATATGAATGCCAAGTGGCGCCCATGTATGCAGATTTTCAGATTTGGATACTTGGCAACCACAAGGAGACACTTGGCACCCATGCATTTTGCCATCCCTTTTCATGAAACTTGAAATTCAAATTTGTAGCTACCTTCCCCCTCTTTCCATATAAAATTTAAATTTCAAATGGGGCTTAGAAGGCTATAAATAGGCTCCTAATCTCTTTGTAAAAGGAAGCTAGTGATGAATGAAAGTTTTTTTGGTGAAGAGTGACTCTTCTTTTGCTCCATGAGGAGAGGGTGTGAGGCACAATCCCAGGACATGATGTGAGATCATATCTAGTTATCCTCTTCCTTGATTCCATCTTCCTTACCACCCGCATGTCCTTTAAGATTCATCCTAACGGCTTCATTAGTGAGGTGGGTGAGGTGCCCTAGAGGTGAGAGGTCTCTTCAATAGTGTGAGTCACAAAGTCCATGAGATCCAGATCCCTATCTTTCATCCCTATTATTTCCTTCACCACTTTTATAAAATGATACAAAAAAAACCCCCTAATTTCGATGATTTCTTATCTCGCCGACGATCCTATCCTGATCCTGTGCCCCATCAGGAGAGAGGCCTAGCACTTATCTGGAATAGGTGATTAAGTGGTAGAAGGACTCTTGGTC
The DNA here is from genome assembly GCA_021397845.1 of Areca catechu. NCBI lineage: Eukaryota > Viridiplantae > Streptophyta > Magnoliopsida > Arecales > Arecaceae > Areca > Areca catechu. Next base: position 37,887,910 of record CM038042.1, on the reverse strand, counting down.
CTTCTGCACCCTTAATCTTGGTGCATGCCAATATGGCACCAAGAGTCCAATCCCTTTTGGACTCTTCTATAATCCAAGGATAATATTCAATAAATTCTAGATAACTATAGATAAATACTACCCCAATTAGGACTCAACCCAATCTATGCTACTTAAATTGGTTAGCCCAAATAGCAAGCAAACTGACCCAATCTAATTGGGTTAGGAGTTAGGTTAGCATGCATATGCTAATATGCAAATTAGCTAGCCTATTAGGATCCAATGATCATAACCAAAATCCAGTTAACTTTCTTGGCCAATCTCCTAGCATGGTGACCATTTAGGCTCTATATTTAGCAAATAATAGGTCTAGGTCCAATGTTGTTTCGATTGCGTCAAAATCAATTGACCTAATTAGGTCAAATCGAGCTGACCCAAGTTGCTAAATCAAACCAACTTTCAAATGACTCACGAATCCAACCAATTTGATTCATGAAAATCTATAAGACATGATTGATGTCTAGCAACATATCATGCCTAACGGGAAGAAAGAAATTTGATAAAAATTATCAAAATTACCTTTTAGTGAAAAGTTACTGTGCAATTCAATCCTTCGATCTCCCTTATCCTGAGTAAGTGATGGGTATGGAGAATTGTCAAACTCTAGCACTTAATCCTTAAAATCTTAATTCGATCATAAAGACTCAATTGATGAAAGATTAGAAATCCTTTCTAATCTCATCCTACTTTGATCAAAGACTTCCTGAGTCAACAATCGAAGAGATTATATGGGATAAGTCCTCCTCTTACTATAAGAGATTATATGGGATAATCCATTTATCTTCACACACATTTTATAATGATGGATAGATTTTGGAGACAATCCTCGAAAGTAGTGCCAAATAGAAAGAAATCAATTATAAAGCTCTCAAGATCATTATCCCTCATTTTAGAGATATCCCATCCAATAGCTTTTTTATGCATCTTTAGAACACCGACTATTTATTCTTCTTAGTTAGGGGTCACCGGTAGGGTGTCAGTAGATGTGATAGAAAGTGGCTTCAATTCTAGATCCGGTGGTGATTCTAATAAGGGAGTTATTGGAGGTCTAGATGTTGGCTCACATTGTTTAATCCAAAGTAGAGCAGTTTTGAAGTACAATATATCTAGTAGGTACTCATCTCTATGATATATCCATCTATATTAAGTTTATCTATCCTAAAATGAGCCAGACTGGGATCTAACAACTTCGGGGATGTATTGGAGCCATGGCTTCCCTTATTGTGTTATTCTATTATGATTCTTGGGAAGCCTCAATTAATTCCATCATGTCATCTATTTATTCTTCCTTCCCGTAAAAAGGAGTGGATGATTTTAGGGTCTTGAAAAGGAGCCATAGGTGAGTAGGATGATAATAAAAGCAGTTCGTCCCACCAATTTAATTTCTCTTTATATATTTCTACCTTAGTCGAACTATCTATATTGGTCTCTGTGATGTTGCAGGGTTGTTCCATGACCAGTTCATTTCCGAGAGTTATGATCAATTATTCAAAAAAATAAGGGTCATAAAAATTTTAGCTTGGTAGGTCCCTTTAAATTATTCTCGGACTGACTAGGCAATTTCCTTCCTTCTCCCTATCAACTTTAATTAACAATCGATCAGCTTGATTTATTAGCTCTTTGATAGATTGTTGTTGAGGTATAATTAGTATATAATTGAGCAAACCTATCGACATCTGGGTTGGTCTATTGAAGAGGTGGGTTATGACCATGTGTTCTATCTAGTCTATTGCTTGCAAAACCTTCTTTTGAAATGATAAGCTATAAGGAGTAGGATAAGGTTGATAATATGAATAGGGCTAACCATAATAAGGTGTATCTACAAATAAAGATCTTTGTAGTATGAGGATAACCACTAGGTGTGGTTACCATAAAGAATTTGGTTGAGCCCCCCAACTTGGGTTATAAGCATTAAAGTTTAGGTTCTCTCCTGGTCTGTAAGCCATATGAGTTTGATCTTGATAAACTTGGTCATACCTAGACTTAGGAAATTGGTACATGGCTGGGCATCAAAGTGAGTTAGGCTCAAGCATTCTTATCATGTAGGAAGAAAGGAAGGAGTGGAAGAGTGTCTGATAGCTAGTAGATGATCTAATTTATGGGACAAGGCATCCAATCTACTATGAATGATTTCTTCATGATGATAAGGTCTCCTAATTGACCCTATCATTTGATGTTATGAGGGATACATTAAAGTTAACTATCTACTGGACTCCCTTATAATGCCTGGCTGAAGATGTTAAAGTTAGCACTGATAACTATATTATACAAATATATAAAAGTATTAATTTAATAATTAAATTATCTTTATTTATCTAAAATGATACTTTTATATATTGTTTAAAGGAAAAGAGAGTATCAATGTGAAGAACTTGATTTATGGGTTCAAACAAAACAAGTTTGAAGCAAATCGGATCTAAAATGAACCTAGAATCAATTTTTGAAGATTTGATAAAAGAATTACATGAATTTTGGAACAGCTGGTCCACCATGGACCGGCCGCTTGGTCTATGAAATGAAGAGCGATCCATGGGCAACCATTGAAGTCAGTCCATGTGCAAAACCGTGGACCAAAGGAAGATTCCAACCACCTCTCCACTGGATCTTCTCACCGCTAGCACCACTTCCTCTAGAGCTTGTTGCCGACCATCTTCTCCATCCCATGGTGGCACCATGAAGCGAAGAAGTCCACGGCCATGAGGGAGTTCCTGAGTGAAAAATCTTGATGACCAAAATGTAGAGAACACCTGCTTCGGTGACCTCCCCATTGATGGTGGCAAAAACTATACTCTGGCAACTCCAGTGAGGCCTTTGTGAGGGGCAATCAAAAAAAATGATAGCTATGAAACACGGGCCATGGTGGATCCAGCAGCCATAATTCTTCTTGGCGGTGGTTCATGGCAGTGCAAACTGGTCTAGCAAGGCATCAGTGGTGGGTCTTGGCAGCACGTGGGTGACCTCGGTGGTAGATCTTGGTAGTGCATAGTTGATTTCGATGGTGGTAGCCATAGTCCAAAGATGGCGGCAACGTTCGGTTGATTCTAGATTCAAGTTGAGTGATAAACTTGCATGGATCTCAAAGCAATCCAAGGGTTGAAAAGTTTTTAGATGATCAAATACAATTTTAAAGGGAGTTGGAAGCCTACTACCATTAGGATAGGGCCTACTCACACCCATCTATCCATTGATCTCTATAAAACTGAATCCTAGCCACTCCTTTGATCTTTAGGTTTGTCCACATTGGGAACCCATAAAAACCTCTCCCCTATTAAATCCTATAAAAAGGCTCCTATGTCTCTACCTGGGGGAATAAACTCCCTGGAGTCCCTCTAGAGCCTTGGCATTGAAGGAGAGGAAGGGAGAAGCATGAGCAGCTAAGGAATTCCTATCTTCGAGAAGTAGATGAGGTTTCCGGTATTTATATTGTATATTTTTCTTTATGTAATTAGTACTTGATTATGATGTGTGCTTTTCATGAATAAAATATTTTTTATTACTTCAAATAGTGTTATGCATATTTAGACTATATTTAGATTTTAGAATAACCTATGACTCCATAGAGACGAGTCATGATCCTAGGATATGGTTCGTGTTCAACGAGATAGGCTATGCTTGGAATCTGATTATAGAAATTTTGTTTATGTGATTAGAGCTTTGAATAGCCTATAGCTATGTAGGAGTGGATCAAGGTCCATATCCAGCGAGATAGGCTATGCTCGAGGATCGATCATAATTATATATTGAATAAACTAAATATAATACTAAATATCAAATCAAAATCCAAGACATCTTTCATATTGATTTCCTACTTAGTTTAATTCTTGTTTTTAGTATACTCATATTCTTACTCTTCTATTTCTCTAACCTAATTAATCTCTAATAAAATAATTTTAAAAATGAACATAACCTCAACTGATCCCTGAGAATATGATCCTGACTTATCTTAGCTATAGAGTTAAGTTGGTGAGTTATTTTTGACCGCCTACAATAGTGATCAAATTTTGGCACCATTGCCGGGGATCATTGGCATGGTTAGTTCAGCAAAAAAAATAATAAATAAAAAATAAAACATGAAAAAAAAATCATAATTATTAGGGTTTTTTATTTTTAAAGATTAAAGTAACTTGTTTTGACATCTGTTTGCACTGCATTACATTTATATAAATTATCTTAAGAGCACTAATCCCTAAAACAATATAAGGTGGGGATGTCATTACCCTTTCTTGGCTCATAAACCACCACCCTGCATATTACATTGATCTAAGTCTTAAATTTAAAATCAATTAGACGTTAGCCGTTGGCCCCTAACAATTTTCATGCTCACTAGGACAAGGGACCCTGAGAGTTGGACTAGCTCAGAATTAACTAGTTCACTGGTATCTAAGAAAAGGGGTTCAAGGATGATGTAGCCTTGAAGGAAGGTGGTTCTTTAATTAGTTATGTTGTCTAACTTGGCCCATTTATTTGGTATCTAGGAAGCAATGGAGGGGATCCCCACCGACCTTACCCTTACCGCCAGTGGGTAGTTGGTATTTGACTTCGAAGGCTCAAGGCAATCTTGGAACAGTTAGGAGATGTCTAAAACTAGGAACCCTAGGATAGAGAGTCCTTGATTGCTAACTTATTTGTAATTAACCAGAACTTTAATTAATACTTATTTCTATCCATCTTAGCTTTAGGATTCTTTAAGCTCTCATATTTAGACATCTACTCTATCTTTCTTCTCTCTTCTCTCCCCTTTTTGCTCTATAATAAAAAAAAAATCAAAGTCACAAACTGTGGTTAGACCATGGATACACATAGTGAGACCAACCCATCATGCCAATTGAGAGAGCACTTCACTCCATCATACACATATTCTCCATGTATTCAAGCACCTCATAGAGAGCCCACCAGTATGAGATTAAGTCCAGTGTCATAAATGCTACCATCCTTCTATAGACTTAGTCAAGAGGATCCATACAAATATCTGGGTGAATTTCTTGAGATATGCTCTACTATTAGAATTCAAAACCTATCTGATGCAGTCCTTAGGTTGAAATTATTTTCCTTCTCACCTAAGGACAAAACCAAATATTGGCTATGTTCATTAGAGTACATGACCATTTCAACTTGGATATTGCCCAGCTAAAGCAACCCAAGAGGGCGGGGGGGGGGGGGGGGGGGAATTGGGTTTCTAAAAGTTTTTGATGAAATAAAAAATTAGGTGCTAGTGTGTTGCAAGATGTCTGTGTGCTTAATAATAATATACAGTAGAAGTAGTAAAATAAATGCAGAAAGAGTAATAACCAATCACAAACATAAAAATTTATAGTAGTTCGGTGTATCTCAAAACACCTACGTCCACTCCCCAAGCTCCTCTTGGATATTTCACTATAATCCAACCTTGATTATAGTAGATTAGTTTTCTGAGCTCACTAATAAAATCCCTTGGTTTTTACACAAGGCTAACCAAAATTTAGTTAGTTTTACTCTAGGCTTATTGTTGCCCAGGTGGCTTACCTAAGAGGTGGGGGGGTGATGAATGGGTATTTAAAAAACTTTTGCAAGTATGTGCTCCTTTTTAAGTTCTTAGTGTGGTATGTGCTGTGAATTAAATTAACTACTATGGAAGCAAATAAGAATAAGAAACACAATCACAAACACAATAAATTTACAGTGGTTCGGAGCAACCTCGCTCCTACGTCCACTATCCTAGATACCACTTGGGATTTTCACTATATTCACCCTCGGAATATAGTGGGATTGTTTTCACGGGATCACAATCCAAAACCCAAACTTGGTTTTATCTGGGCTCACCAAAAATCCAATACAAAGTTAGTTTTGAATGGGATCACTAACAACTCACTATACTTGATTTTTAAGGCTCACCAATAACCTAACAAACTCCAAGTTATAGCCCCTGCTATACTTGGTACAACTCAAATGAAGAGTTAGAAGAATAAAGTAACAATATGACAAACTAAAGTTGTCGGATGGTTACAGTTGCAGCATTTGAGAAGCCCTCTTGATTGCACTTTGAATGCTCTTCAGGCTTCTTAACTTTCTCAATGAATGCCTCAAGATTCTGATAAGAGTTGGTGAAGTCTTGAGTGCTTGCTTTGAATGCTCTCTAGTAAGTTCTTTTGAATATTCTGTGAAAGCTCTTTAATTTCTCATTCACTTCTCATTCACTTCTCCAAAAGTGGTTCAAATCATTATAAATACTCCCTCCAATTGATTCAAGTGGTTATAGCCATTATAAACTGTTGGATTTTGAAATATAATCGTTGGAGACTGTTTGGATTCTAAATAAGAGTTCTGGAACAAGCCATTACTAACTTAATCTGGCACTCGAGTCGGCTCGGATCCTCATGTAGGTCAAAACTTCACTCTGGTCGAGTCAGCTCTTCTGCTTCGAGTGGCTTGCCTAGCTGGTTCTTCAGAACTGAGATTTTCAGCACTCTAGAAGAGTCAGCTTTCTAATACTCGAGTCAGCTTGGTTGTCAGTTTGAGAAAACTTCACTCTGGACGAGTCGGTTCGGATACCCTCGAGTCGGCTCAAATTCTCAAAACTTCAGAAAAATACTCTTCCCAAGTCAGCTCTTCTGACTTGAATCGGTTCGAATGTTGAGAACTTTAGAATTGAACTCTGCCCGAGTCAGCTCTTCTGACTCGAGTCGGCTCGAATGTTTGCATGTTAGAATACTTCTTGTTGTGCCAAACTTCAAGTCAGCTCACTAGTCTTGAGTTGGCTCTTGTGACTTAGGTCCTCAATTGATCAATCTTCTCAGACTTCTTCCAGTGACTTCAAAATAGCTCAAAACTTTCCAACTCCTTCAAATACTAATCTTGAGAAAATTAACTAGAAAACTACATAGAAGTGGCCCGTTTATGAATACATGATTGTTTTTTCTTTGGGCTCTTCTTTACACAGTATTTTAACAAAAATAACTTGACGTTCTACAATGTTGTAGGAAGGAAGATTGTACAATGAAAACATCCTACAAAAACTTTGAGAACACTTGAAAAATAGTCAGTAATCAAATGCATGCTCCAATGTTTGGTTATCATCAAAATCATTTTAGGGGTCAACAATCTTCCCATTTTTTATGATGACAAATATGGTAATGGAAAAACTTTATATATAAAAAAAAACTTGTGTATGACTTTCAAATTGAGATATATTCATGTGTATCAACAAGTATCATGAAAGTATTGAAAGTATCAGAGCTTATCAATAGAGTATCAAAGCTTTTGAATTAGATCTAATGTGTATCATAGTTAATATCTATCAAAAGCTGCTTTTTCTAAAATAAATTGAAGTCAGAAATGTATTAGAGCTTAAAAAAAGTATCAAGACAAAATGTATTAGAGCTTAGGCAAAAAAATTATCAAGACAAAATATATCAGTACACAGATGGATCATAGCTTGGTATCAAAGAATATAGAGCTATTATAGTAGGATTATATCAGAGTTATTATAATAGCAAATTGTGAATAACAAGGATGACTCCCCTTGTTTCACTCAATCCAAGCACAGTTTCAATAGATTTGCCAAAAGATTTTGCTTTTGTTTTCCATGCACATACAATACTCTCCCTTTTTGTCATTAGTCAAAAAGGTGTTTAGAAGTATATTACTTGATCTTTTTAAATATAATAAGAACTTGATAATATAATTCCACTTTTCATAGAATTTTTTCAATTGGAATTCTTCATTAACACTCTGGTCAGGTGTTTCTCCCCCTTATTAGGTTAATTAAAGAGATAATCATTGAGATCATTTAAAGAAGCAATAGATATAACAATAAGAAGACTCATCATCAATGAACACAATGATTTGCAAAGTAAGCATTTCATTACTTTGAAGGAAAGTACAATAGATACAAAAGTAATACATCCAAAAGAGACATAAAAAAGAAACAACACAAATATACAAACTAGTATTCTCCTCACTAGAGGAGAGCCAATTTTCTAAAACAACTAAGGAGGTCTTGGTTTTCATATGTTTAAATCTAAGATCCCTATTTCTAGTCCTAGTAGGGGCCGTAGAAGCTTTAGGTTTTACTTTAGCCCTAGATTTAGGTTTGGCTCTAGAAGGTGTAGGCTCTGTTTTGACATTAGTAGGCGGCACACTAGGTTCTACAGAAGATAGTAAAGCAGGTTGTGAAGAGATAGGTGTAGGATCAATAGTCTTGGTGGTACAAATGGTGGTGCATGAGCTGGTGGAGAAGGTGAGTGTGCTGGTGGCTGCCTGGAAGAAGATTCTCCGAATGCCTCGATAGTAGACGATAATCTGGATATGAAGACCCAAACTGTTCGCAACTCATTCTTTAGATCTTCTACTCCCCTCTGAATGCACTGCATCTCAGCTACCTACTGAGCACTAAAAGAATTAGCAGCTCCTCTCAATCTATCAAAGTCCGCATGTAGGTCTCTAATAATAGAATGAATGTCCTCCTATGAGTGCAGTCTGCTCTCCATTGCCTCCACCCTGGTGGTCAATTATGCCAACTATGCCCTGATCTCCTGTAATCTAGTGTCCATTGTTTGATGAAGGTCACCAAATATTGAAGCAAATGAGCTCATCAGGGACTCGAAAAGTACTCTAATCTGCTGGGCTATGAAGGCCTGTGAAGCTGATGGTGCTGAAGTAGAAGGTCCGGGAGCATGTCCAATAGAAGGTATTGGGGGTATCCTGGGACTGTTAGGCTCTCTGTGTTTGACCATGCTCATCTATCTCAGCCATGTACCATCATCTTCTCTGGCTGCTGTAGTCTTAGTATCACCAGCTGGATGCCCTGTCTGATCATCCTCATCATCGTCATCATCCGAAGAGGTAGCAACCCTCTGTCCAGATATCCTTTTTGACCAAACTCCTTCTACCAGATGGTAACCCATCCTTTGAAGGGATTTTGCTGAATAGGTATCTGTGTGGTGTAAAGGTCTGCCATCCTCTCCAGTCAAGTCTAATCTAGCCTCCTGAAATAGTAGTGTGAAGACCATTCCATATAGCAGGCAAGTCTTTACTTTTCTGGCTGCCTCTCTCATCTATACCAGCATGATGTACGGTAGATTGAGGGTCTCCCCCTCAATCAAATGTCTCTTGAACACTAGGTCTCGTTCGCTTACCCAGTCAAAGCAATCGGTCCTAGGCAAGAAATTTGATGATTATATTGTGTAGCAATCTCATTTCCAATGGGCATATATTTGCTTGCACATTCTTAATTGTGTCCACATCTGATCTTTTCAAAATTAGCCTCAAAGCTCTCTGCTTGTTCTTTAGTACCAAGTGATTTACACCCTCATTTGGCATTTGCAGAATGCTGCTTAGCTTTTCCTTATCCATAATAGTCTTATCCCCTTTACTATTGATTCAATGTGATACTTCCTTAGGGTAAGATTCTCAAAGAATGTTTTCACCAAATTAGGATAGGTAGGGGTGTAATGAACAGAAAAAGGTCCAACCTTGGTTTTCAATCCAATCCCCTATCCTTACTCCTAATTCATCCAAAATTGAGAACACTATCCTTCTACCACTAGTGACAGGTCGGTTGGCCATTGAAATTACTTGCCTTGGGGGTGAAGGTGACTCATTTTCCATTTCTTCTTCCTCATGCTGGCTTCGAGCTGACTCTTTTTCTTCTCTCTTTTGCTTCTCCTTGCACTTGAGCACTAGAGTCAACGGTCCGAGAGTGTTTTCTCACTACCCTTTTGGAGCCATTTCGGAAATCAAAGATGGAAAGAGGTTGAAACATAAGAAAAATGGGAAGGAAGAGTGGTTCCTAAGCTTTAGAAGGGTTTTTGGAGATTTGGCTAAGGTTCAATGATAAACATAAGCCCTAGTTCAATTTTATGAGTTTATATAAAAAGTCCTAACCCAACAATCGAGTTGACTCGGCCAGAAGCATGTCTACTCAAGTCGGCTCGAGCAAAAATGCTCTAAAAAGCTACCAAAAGATTCATAAGGATAGTAGCACTCTAGATAAGGTGGTCATTGTTCTTAAATTGATGTAGACGGTCTTCTAGATAATTTTTCTTAATTTTAGAAGAAATTAGGTTAAAAAATCTAAAAAGGATCACATAAACCTAATTCACTTCTAATCATTTCAAATCTTTCTTCATTAAGTAGCTCATAAATATGTTAGCAAGTTAATTTTTAGTTGGAATAAATTCAAGTTCAAATCTCCATTTATACATGATCCCTAATGAAGTGATGTCTAATTTCAATATGCTTTGTTCTTGAATGCTGAATAGGATTTTTTTAAAGATTGATAGCACTTGTGTTATCACATTTGATATGAATTTTATTTTGAATAACACTAAAGTCTTCTAGTGTTGCTTAATCCATAACACTTGTGCACAACTACTCCCTGCAGCAACATACTCTGCCTCAGTAGTCGATAGTGCTATGGAGTTTTGTTTCTTATAAGGTCATGAAATAAGTTCAACCCTAGAAACTGGTAAGTACCACTAGTGCTCTTTCTATCAATTTTATATCCACATAATCAGCATCAGAGAAACTAATTAAATTTAATGAAGATTACTTAGAATACCATAGACCAAGATTACTTGTTCCTTTAAGATATGTTGCTAGCGTAGTGACCAAGAGGGGGGGTGATTGAGTTTCTTTAAAAAAATTAAAGCAAGTATGTGCTGAACTTAAAGTATTTATGAAGCAATGCAAATGAGCACAATATGAATAAGATGCAATGCTATGTAAAGTAAGTAGTAAATGTAAGATAAGAAGAATCACAAACACAAACACAAGAATTTATAGTGTTTGGTGAAAGGAAAGTGCCCTAAAAGCCAATCTTATGTAAGGGCATTTTTGTAATCTTCCAACTCTTGTATGATATTTAATATATTAATAAAGACATATTGTTTCATCATATTGCTGTGTTGTTTAAAGATTATGATGAACCCCATAGGTTATGGCAAATGGAATTAGTGTTATGATGGATATCATGACAGTGAGACATAAGTTCCTTTAAATCCTAACCTAAAATGTTCCTAGTCGATGGACCATCGGTTCAGGGATCGATAAGTCCAGAAAGACTAGCTTATCCTATGTATGCTCTGATAAGAGGGTGGTTAGTCTCATAGCCACTTATGTAGGGACACTAATACAAGGATAAGGGTGCTTATTAGAGTATGAGTTCACTGAACTGATCCGTACAGAGACTATCTTATGGAAGTTTTACTACTTGTCAAAAGATAGATCTCAAAGTAGGAGTTATGCATGTGATCTTTAGACCTGAGGTCACCATGGTTCCTTGTGCACACTAAGCCATGTTTTGTTCATACTCATTCATGATATTAAGTCATGTACGGGTGTTCTTAGATATGGTGGAAGGTGTACAAAGGATATGAGTGGACCAACAAGGAATCGATCATTCTTTGTAAGAGAAATTGTTATCCCAAGTGATCTCTTCGATTGATGACTTAAAGAGTCTTTGATCAAAGCAGGATGAGATTAGAAGTGGTTTCTAATCAGTCATCAAATAGAGATTCAAAATGACTAAGTACTAGGGTTTGACATTTATCCATACCCATCACTTAATCGGGATAATGGGAGATCGAAAGATTGAATTGCATAGTAACTTTCTACTAAAGGGTGTTTGGTACTTTTTATCAAATTCCTTATTTCTGAGTAGGCATGACACATTGCTAGATGTCAATCATGTCTTGTAGGTATTCACGGATCAATTGGGTTGGTTTCATGAGTCAATTCGTTATAGATAGATTGAATTGGCAATTTAGGTCAGCTCAATTTGACCTAATTAGATCAATTGGGTTCGATTGGTTTGAATAGGCTAAACCTAAAACTAATGTTGGCTAGATGTAGAACCCAAAGGACCACACACATTATGGAGTTGACCAAGGAAGTCATACATAATTTAATTAGGGTCTTGGGATCCTAATTGGTTAGCTAGATTGCATACTAGCATATGTAGGCTAACCTAATTCCTAACCCAAGTTGATTTGGGTCCAGTTGCTTGCTATTTTGATTAACCAATTTAAGAGAGACTTAAATTAGGTTATGTATGGGTTAAGATAACCTTTATCAGGTTTTATCCTGATTAATTGGACATGGAACGCCACTTGGACTAGAGTCCAAGTTGGAATGGACTCCTTGGGCGCATATGTGCGCGCGCTAAGGAATGGATCGTAGAAAAAAAACCAAGAGTCCTTCTGTAGATGAATCACATTGATTGATTCATCTAGGACTCTCTTGGCACATATCCCCACACCCCTTAGGATTATTTTTGACTGGTCAACACCTTTAAATTGTCATGAAAAAGGTTTGAAAGGGAATGCGCGCATGAAGAGAGAGTCTCTTCATTTGGCGCGCGGTTTGAAGAAGTGTCCTTCTGCTATCAAGACTTTTCAAATTCTTCAATGCTTGGAGATTGAAAAGGTGCTTCTTGGCTTCCCAGGGATCAATGATTGAAAAGGTGCTTCTTGGCTTCCCAGGGATCGATACTTGCCATGTGGCAAGTCAAAAATCGTCCGGGAATAAGAAGGGATGCGAATATGTGACTTGGTGCATGAATCAACTTAATAACTTATCTTGGGTCTTGAAAAATCATATCTGATAAGTTGATGGCTGGACATATCACACACCCCTCCTAACATTATAAATAGGGGCAGTGTTATGGGTTTTAGATGAGTTCCACCGTAGTTTTTATTCTGAGTGTTATACCTTCCTTCCTCCTCCTAAGACAAACCTTGTCTCTTTAAGACAAGGTTCTTACTAGGACAAGTCTTAGGATTTAAGACATAAGCCTAAAGTGTCCTATAGGAGGGAAATCCCAAATCCAAGAGTGGTTTTGGAAAGCATTTAGAATACCCTACAAGAGGGTAGGGTGTCCTACAAAGGTCAAAGTCCAGAAGGCTGTCAAGAGGAGTCCTAGTCAAGCAAGCAACTGAAGTAGGAGTTCTTCCTGGGTTATTCCTGTGTGGATCACCGTTGGAGGGCTTACACTTGCGAGCTTTGTGGAAAGAAGTGGAAAACAGCATTCCAGGTATTTATCATGAACCATATTAGTGTTATATTAGTTATATATGAATGAGGGGATCTTGGGATTAGGGTTTCTAGCCAATAAGGGTTTTTCTTTGTGCAAATTTTGAAATTCAATGCATCATACATGCTTGATGACCCTTAAAAAACCCATCAGTGGTATCAGAGCAACCCTTAATTCATTTAATTAATTATCATTTGTATGATCAAATGCTTATTAGATAGCTAGTTTGATCATAGTTTTTGATGCATGCTATTACTTAGGGTTCAGTGGAATGCTGTATGGTTATGAAAAATAATCATAGTATGATGTTTGCCATTGGATTAGGGGCTAATCCTAATCTATGTATGATAGTATATTATCATAAAAAAAGAGCATGTTATTGTTTCAATATGATATTCTGCATATTGCTAATCAAATGCATCTTAATGATATGTCTTATCCAAGTAACTACTTTGGATTGGGTTAGTCACCATGGCCGTCCGGTCATAGAGGTTAAGTAGGATTTAAAGGCCCTTTCTTTCCATTCAATGGGGTCTCCTATAGCGTGTAGGGCTGCCGTTGTGGCCATATCCCATGAATAAGTGAGGGAATGGAGAAAGAAATTGTAAAACATGCTATGATTTGCATATTAAGATAAATATGCTTGATGGATAATCATATTTTTGCATATGCTGGATTGATATGCTTTGTTTATACTTGTTGTTATGAACAATAATAACATGATTATTTAGGATGTGTATGAGACCATCAAAGCCCTAATATAAAATATATTTAGTCATAGTATACACTTAATCATAATGCAAAACTGATTAGGGTTGATCAGCCAGTTGGTGTCTAGGCAAGTGGTTCTGGGAAGGAAAAGGGAATGAGGTTTTTTAATTGGTTTCGTTGTCTGACCTGGCCAAATCAATTGGTGTCTAAGGAAAGTAATGGGGGGACCCCCTCACCCCTTCCACTAATCGGCCAATTTGGTCATATCTAAACCTTAACTTGGGACTGCTAATTGATTGAGTATACTATAATTGGCCTTCTTTCATGCTAAGCCAAATTAATATCAAAACTATAGTAGGTTTGTTGTGTAACACAAGGCCTACTCTAGGGTTTGATATAAAATTTGTTTTGGTGCACTTAGTGCTTTATGGCATGGTTGGAAATTGTTGCTTTATTGTATAACATAAGGGCAACATTATTCCATCATGGCTATATAGAAATAAAGGGTCTGACAAAACTAAGACATTATAGTTTATTGTGTAACATAAGACTATAAGCATCTTAGAGGTAGTTTATTTGTTGAGAATTTCATGGGTTGCAATTGGAAAGGAAGTCCTACCTTTGAACTCATGAGTATATTATTGTGTAACACAAGGCACTCATGAGGAATTGGGATCTTAACCCACTAAAGAAACAGTAAGGTTTCTCGCTTACCATAAATTAAGGGTTATGGTATTTGAATAAAAGGAAGACATAATTAGATATATAGTCCTTATCTAGTTATGAATGTCATCTTGAGTGGTCTGCTGATATTGTTCTTAATTAAATGTAGAATTTTTTTTTGTAATGGCTTCAAATTTGTCATGCGGGGCATTTTAGATGCCAACAAGTTAACCAGTCCCAATTATGTGGACTGGTTGAGGAACCTGAGAATAGTTCTTATTCAGGAAAAACTTTCTTATATTCTGGATTCTCCGGACCTGGTCGATCGGAGAAGATGCATCAGAGGAGGAAATTGCTACATACAAAATATGGCAAAATGACAGTACAACTATCAGGTACATCATGTTAGCCTCTATGAGCAACGAGCTCTAGAGGCAACATGAAGGTATGGAACCTCAATCCATATTGCTCAATTTAAAAGAGCTATATGGAGAGCAAAGTAGGGTTGCTCGATACAAGATATTGAAGCAGTTGTTCCATGCACGGATGAGTGAGGGTTCATCTGTACAAATCCATGTATTAAAAATGATTGACTTAATCACCCGATTAGGTCAATTAGGGTTTGTGCTGGATGGTGAACTCAATCAGGATTTAATCCTGTAGTCACTTCCAGATTCCTACTCTCAGTTTGTTCTTAATTATCACATGAACAAACTGAACATATCTTTGCCTGAATTGCTGAATATGTTAAAGACAGTAGAGAGTCACTCAAAAGGTGATAAGGCTCATCTTCTTCTCATGAGGGGAAGAAGAAACAGGCAAATAGAAAGGGTTGAAAAGAAAGTTCAACCCTAAAAAGAGCATCCACAAGAAGAAGAAAGTTAAGAAGGCAGTTAATGATGGAGCTGTTTCCACTGTGGCAAGTAAGGGCATTGGAAAAAGAATTGCAAGACATATCTTGCAAATGTGAAGCCATATGCAAGTGGAGCATCTAAAGGTTGTACATGATACAAACTAATTATCATTGAGTGCTTTCATTTTAATTCACGGGTATTGGATTGCGTATGTGGGTCTCATATCTGTAAATCTTTACAGAGACTCCAAAGAATTAGAGAATTGAAGAAAGGTGATTTCAAGATATATGGCGCTAGTGGAGAAGCCGTGTATGCTAAAGCTATAGGCACCTATCTTCTGCTATTATCTACAGGTAATGTTTTAAAGTTAGAAGAATGCTACTATATACCAGATATTGTAAGAAACATTGTATCAATACCCTTATTTACAACAAGGTTTTAAGATAAATGTAAAGAGCACTGGCTACTCTATTCTTCATTGCAATAAAATATTTGGACATGGTTATTTTAAATGGTCTTCTGACATTAGAACTCAATGATGAAATATTGCTTCTTGATAACAAGAAGAGAAAGAGAGATAATGTCAATGTCACATTCTCTAGCATTGCCGGTTAGGTCATTAGTGAGTTAGAATAAACAAGTTAGTCAAAGATAATTACTTTGACTCTTATGATTTTCAATCATTAGGAACTTGTGAGTCTTGCCTCAAAGAAAAATGACCAAGTCTCCATTCACTAGACATGGGGACAGGGCAACTGAATTATTAGGTCTTGTGCATACTGATGTGTGTGGACTTATGACAACTCAAGCCAGAGGTGGATATTCTTACTTCATCACTTTTATTGATGACTTGTCTAGGTTTGGTCATGTGTATCTAATGAAACACAAGTCTGAAGCTTTTGATAAGTTTAAAGAATATCAAAGCATGGTTGAAAAAAAAATTGGACATAGTAATAAACTCTTCATTCTGATTAAGGAGGTGAATACTTGTCAGGTGAGTTTCTAAACCATCTCAAGAACAAAGGCATAATCTCTGAATGAACCCCTCCTTATACACCCCGATTGAATGGTGTGGCAGAAAGGAGAAATCACACTTTGTTAGACATGATAAGGTCCATGATAAGCTTCATAGATCTTCCTATTTCTTTTTGGGGTCATGCCCTGGAGACTGCTGCCTATATTTTGAACAGGGTACCATCTAAGTCAGTGATTAGCACTCCATATGAGTTATGGAATGGCAAAAGACCAAATCTTAAGTACTTAAAGATTTGGGTTGCTATGCTTATGCCAAGAATAATTTTGGACATAAGTTAAGTGCTAGGGTTGACAAATGTAGGTTTGTTGGTTATCCTAAAGAGGGTGTTGGATACCTCTTTTTTATACTACTGAACAAAAGATTTTTGTCAGTAAACATGCTACATTCTTGGAGCAAGAATTTATCCAAGAAAGAAGTAGTAATTCTACACTTGAATTAAGTAAAGAATAGTACCAACAACCTGATGAGTCTTCAATTGAAATTCCTCAACCAGAAGTTCTTGTAGATCAGAACAACCATAATACACACCTCCTCTTCGAAGGTCAGAGAGGGTGCGGGGAGCATCTCTTAGATATGATTGTCATCAGGGATGACAATATAGCTAGTATCATTCAGGATGATGATCCTGTGGCCTATTCAGAAGCTGTCGAGAGAAAAGACTTCGATAAATGGCTAAGTGCCATGAGTCTGAGATGGACTCCAAGTATTTCAATTAGGTATGGACCTTGGTAGATCCACCTAAAGGAATAAACCAATAGAGTGTAAATGGGTCTTCAAGAAGAAGATAGGAGTAGATTGTCAAGTAGAAACCTATAAGGCCAGGCTGGTAGCAAAAGGTTTTAAACAAAAACATGGCATTGACTATGATGAAACCTTTTTACCAGTAGCCATGCTCAAGTCCATTCGGATATTGCTTGCAATATGCATACCATGATTATGAAATCTGGAAGATGGATGTCAAGACTGCTTTCTTTAATGGAAATCTTGAGGAAGAAGTCTATATGACACAGCCAGAGGGATTTGTCTCAAGTGGGAGACCAAATCAAGTATGCAAGCTAAAGAAGTCCATTTATGGACTAAAATAAGCATTGAGGAGTTGGAACATCCACTTTGATGAAATAATCAAGAAATTTGGTTTAGTCAAAAATGTGGATGAACCATGTGTGTATAAGAAGACAAGTACGAGTGCACTTATTTTCTTGGTTTTGTATGTTGATGACATACTGATCATTGGGAATGATATCCCAATATTATAATCGGTTAAAACTTGGCTATCATCAAAGTTTTCCATGAAGGATTTGGGAGAAGCATCCTATATACTAGGTATAAAGATCTATAGAGATAGATCTAAGAGGATGCTAGGCTTATCCTAGTCTAGGTACATTGAATTAGTATTGAAGAGATTCAACATGGATGGAAGTAAAAGGGGTTACTTACCTATGAGTCAAGGCATACATGTCCTTAAAAAAATGTCTCCTAAGATATCAGAAGAAAGAGAAAGAATGGCTATGATTCCTTATGCTTCAGCTATAGGATCAATTATGTATGCTATGTTATGTACCAGGCCTGATGTTGCTTATGCCTTAGGCATAGTAAGTAGATTCCAGGTAAGTCCAAATGAGGATCATTGGAAAGCTGTGAAAAATATTAAGTACCTTAGAAGGACTAAAGATATTTTTCTTATTTATGGAGGATCAGAGTTGAAACTAGAATGATATACGAATTCTAATTTTCAATCAGATCCAGATGATAGCAAATCCATATCTGGGTATGTCTTCACCCTATATGGTGATGCAGTAAGTTGGAAGAGTACAAAGTAGCCAACCATAGCTGACTCAGTCACTGAGGCAGAATACATAGCTACGAGTGAAGCCATGAAGGAAGCTGTTTGGATGAAGAAATTCATCATGGAATTGGGCATGGTTCTTGAAATATAATAGCCAGTGCCACTATACTATGATAACACTGAAGCTGTTGCACAAGCAAAGGAACCAAGGTCTCATCATAAGTCCAAGCACATCCTAAGACGTTTTCACCTCATTCGAGAAATCATAGAAAGACAAGATGTTATTATTGAACGAGTTGATAGAAGAACAATATAGCAGACCCATTCACTAAAGCATTACCTCAGCAACAATTTAATAGCCACTTAGATTGTATGGGTATAAAGTACAAGGGCGATTTGAAAGGATTATGCCCTAAAGGCCAATCGAAATGTTGTATTTCGATGGGATTTTTTTTGTATCCCAAACTAGTGTATTGACATTATCAATTATAAAGGCATTTTATTTTCATCATACGCTATCTTATTAATTTTATTAAGATATGATGAATCCCATAGATTAGGGCTATGGTTCTAGGGTTATGATGAGATCATACCAGTGAGACCTAAAGCCTTAAAACCCTAATCTAGAATATCCTGGTCGATGGGATATTGAGTAGGGGATCAATGTTTCCGGTAAGACTAGCATATCCTATGTATGCTTGGTGAAGAGGGTGACCGATCTCACAGTCACTTGTATTTGACACTAATACTAGGATGGGGTGCTCATTAGAGAATGAGTTCACTGAATGGATCCAGCTTGAGAACATCTAATGGAACCTTATCTGTTTGTCAATAGATAGTTCTCATAGTGGGAGTAGTGCAACATCTAATGGAACCTTATCTGTTTGTCAATAGATAGTTCTCATAGTTATACTGCCATGGTACCTTGTATGCATGAATCCATATTTGGTTTCACTCAATCATGACATTAAGTCATGCATGGGGTGATACTGGGTATGGTGGATTGCATATGGAGGTTGTGAGTAGGTCAAAAAGGAATCGATCAACCCTAGTAAGAGGGAAGCATCTAGATGATTTCAATCAAATGAAGATTTGAAAATTTTTGATCAAAGTATGAACATTAGAAATAGTTTATAATGGTTCATTAATGAATCATCATTATCAGATTGAGCAAGGAATGAATATGAAATGGATTTGACAAGTATCCATATCCATAGTCATATTCAGGGTGCAAGTAGATCGAAGGACTGAATTGCCCGGTAACTCACCTTTGAAGGGTATTTTGGTAAATCCACCAAAATTCCTCATCTTTGGGTAGGCATAACACATTGCTAGATGTCAATCTTGTCTTGTAGGTCTTCATGAACCAATTGATTTGGTTTATGAGTCAATTCGATGTGTGATTCGAATTGGATAATTAGGTGAGCCAATTTGACCTAATTAGGTCAATCGGGTTGATCGGATCGAATCGGCTCAAACCTAAACCTACTGTTGGCTAGATGTAGAACCCAATGGGTCACACATAATAAAGACTTGGCCAAAGAAGTCATTCATGATTTAATTAGGGTCATAGGATTCTAATTGGTTAGCCGGATTACATACTAGCATATATAGGCTAACCAAATTCCTAACCCAATTGGATTGGATCCGGTTGCTTGCTAATTGGGCTAACCTAATTATGGGGAACCTAAATTAGGTTGAGTCCTAAGTTGGGCTAGCCTAATCATAGCTAAATTGATTTTAATTTGGATTTAAGGGCATTTTAGGCGCCATACATGAAGAGTCCCAATGGCATGGGACTCTTGGTACCTAAATGATACCTTAACTTCAAAAGGGCACAGAATGAGCTATAGATCTCTGATTTGAATATAATTTATATGGTCAGAAAGGAAGTTTTATGCTCTTTCCAATGACACACATATTGCCTATGTTTTGATTTGTCAACATTCTTTGAAATTTTTGTAGAAGAAGGATGGCGCGCGCGGTGCATGAAGAGTCGAAACTCTTCATGTAGCATGCGGTTTGATGGAGAGTCCTTCTGCTATCAGAACTCTTTATAATCTCTGATGTTTGGAGATTGAAGAGGCACCTCTTGGCTTCCTAGGGACCGGTAATTGACATGTGGCAAGTGAGAATTCGTCTAGATAAAAGAAGGGATGTGAATAAGGCCTTCGGTGCATGAATGGGCATATTAGATATGATTTTTCAAGCCAGATAACTTCTCTTCGGTCTTGAAAAATTATATCTGATAAGTTGATGGGAGGACATATCACACGCCCCTCTTGTATCTATAAATAGGGGGTGGTGAAATGAGTCTGATATAAGAATTTCACCGAAGTACTATTCTGAGTGTTTCTCTCTCCCTCTTCTTTCTTTAAGACAAGACTTGTCTTATTAAGACAAGGTCTTTTCTACTAGGACAAGGCTTTGTTTTAGGACATAAGCCTAAGGGGTCCTAGAGGAGGGTTGTCCTAAAACCAAGAGTGGTTAGGAGAGTGTCTTTAGTGCCCTACAGTAGGACAGGGTGTCCTACAGTGGTCAATAGACCAAAGGCTGTCGAAAGAGTTCCACTTATCCAAGCAACTTGAAGGAGTTCTCCTTGGTCCGAGTTTCGTGTGGATCATCGTTGGAGGGTGAACGTTTGGGCGCCTGGTAGAGAAGAAGGCTGAATCAGGATTTTCTTCATCGGATTGGATACTAGCGTTCAGGTTGGTGCCTAAACTCTAGTTTTATTATATATGCATGTTTGTATGTTTTAATCCTAGTAAGGAGGTTTTGGGTTAAGCATTTGGTAGTTGTTTTATAATAAATTTTTGAAATCCATGCTTTCAAAATGACTAATTGCTAGGGTTTGACATTTATCCAAACCCATCACTTAATTGGTATAATGGGAGATCGAAAGATTGAATTGCACGGTAACTTTCTACTGAAGGGTATTTGATACTTTCTATCAAATTTCTCATCTTCTGGGTAGCATGACACATTGCTAGATGTCAATCATGTCTTGTAGGTATTCATGGACCAATTGGATTGGTTTCATGAGTCAATTCGATGGACAGATCGAATTGACAATTTATGTTAGCTCAATTTGACCTAATTAGGTCAATCAGGTTTGATTGGTTCGAATCGGCTAAACCTAAATCTACTGCTGGCTAGATGTGGAACCCAAAGGGTCACACACGTCAGGGAGTTAACCAAGGAAGTCATATAATAATTAATTAGGGTCATGGGATCCTAATTGGTTAGCTAGATTGCACACTAGCATGTGTAGGCTAACCTAATTCCTAACCCAAGTCGATTTGGGTCTAGTTGCTTGCTATTTTGATTAACCAATTTAAGAAAGACTTAAATTGGATTATGTATGGGTTAAGACAACCTTTATCAGGTTTATCCTGATTTAATTGGATATGGAATGCCACTTGGACTAGAGTCCAAGTTGGCAAGGACTCCTTGGGCGCATATGTGCGGGTGCTAAGGAATGGATCGTAGAAAAGGACCAAGAGTCCTTCTGCAGATGAATCACTTTGGCTGATTCATCGGGACTCTCTCGGCACATATCCCCATGCCCCTTAGGATTTTTTTGACTGGTCAACACCTTTTAAATTGGCATGAAAAAGGTTTGAAAGGGAATGCGTGCATGAAGAGACGCGTCTCTTCATTTGGCATGCGGTTTGAAGAAGTGTCCTTCTGCTATCAAGACTCTTCAAATTCTCTTATGCTTGGAGATTGAAGAGGCACCTCTTGGCTTCCCAAGGACCGGTACTTGCCATGTGGCAAGTCAGAAATCATCCGGGAATAAAAGGGATGCAAATATGTGACTCGGTGCATGAATCAACTTATTGGATATGACTTTTCAAGGCAGATAACTTCTCTTGGGTCTTGAAAAATCATATCTGATAAGTTGATGGTTGGACATATCACATGCCCCTCCTAACATTAAAATAGGGGCTGTGTTATGGGTTTCAGAAGAGTTCCATCGTTGTTTATTTTGAGTGTTATTCCTTCCTCCCTCCTCCTTAAGACAAACCTTGTCTCTTTAAGACAAGGTTGTTCTTACTAGGACAAGTCTTAGGATTTAAGACATAAGCCTAGAGTGTCCTATAGGAGGGAAATCCCAAATCCAAGAGTGGTTTTGGAAAGTATTTAGAGTACCCTACAAGAGGGTAGGGTGTCCTACAAAGGTCAAAGTCTAGAAGGCTATTAAGAGGAGTCCTAGTCAAGCAAGCAACTGAAGTAGGAGTTCTTCCTTGGATCAATTCCTATGTGGATCATCGTTGGAGGGCTACACATGTGAGCCTTGTAGAAAGAAGTAGAAAATAGTGTTCCTGGTATTTATCATGAACCATATTAGTGTTATATTAGTTGTATTTGAATGAGGGGATCTTGGGATTAGGGTTTTTAGCCAATAAGGGTTTTTCTTTATGCAAATTTTGAAATCAATGCATCATACATACTTGATGACCCTTAAGAACCCATCATTCGATGCACACCAAGCACCTACATCTACTCCCCAAGTAATCCCTTGGGAATTTCACTATAATCAACCTAGATTATAGCCAACTTGTTTTCAAGGGCTCACAAGTCAAACCCAAAGTTGGTTTTCTCATTTAGGCTCACCAACAACCTTTCCTCAAGCCAACCTAGGCTTGGATTCCAATTCATGGCTTGGAAGGACCTATCACCTAGTTTCAAACACCCTTAAAACTAGTCATAATAAATAAATTCATAAGTACAAGAGTAAAGCACAGAAAAAACTCTATATAGAGTAGAAAGTAGAGACTATGAAGCTCTTGTTGATTTGATTGAGTTGTCTTCTCCTTGGATTCTTTGAAAGACTACTTTTGGAATTGATTTGAAGGCTCAACAACTAGATTGGAAGCTTTTCATAGAATGTTCTTTCAAGCACTACTTTTGACTTTTGAAGTGATATTCTCAAGGTAGGATTTGTCTCTTGAGAGTTAGTTCTTCATGAATGAGTTTGGTAAGAGTTAAATACTTCAAAAACTTTCAAAAAATGGTTTATGACTGTGGTGGAGCAAAGCTAGCCATTAGGGACCTGTTGGAGTCAAAACGTGGCTTTAGAAAATATAGTTGTTACTATTGTCAGAACTCATGAATCGATACTTGAGTTGTTCATGAGTCAACCTTGGATCTCCACGAGTTGATACTTGGATCTTCACGAGTCGACTCAAGGTGTAATCTTTGAAAAAACTGAGTTCTATTGTATTTTGTTCTCAGGCTATGAGTCGACCTCTGAGTAGACACTTGGATCTTGTGAGTCGACACTTGAGTCTTCTGAGTCGATACTTGGTGCAGCACTTGACAAAATCCTCAAATGACATAGTTATGTATCTTTTTTTGTCTCAGGCCATAAGTTGATACTTGATTTCTATGAGTCGACACCTGACTTCTTCATGAGTCGATACTTAACTTCTGTGAGTCGACTCAAGGCATGCCAAACAGATTTCTGCATGCTAGTCGTTTGAAGTGTCGACACTTTGTATTCCATGAGTCGACACTTGGTTGTGCCATTCAAAAAGCTCTATGCCAAGCTTCAAAACTCAAAGTGTTCTTCGATAAAACTTCAACTTCTTCTTCAAAAAGCCTAGATTGACCCATTTTAAGGTTTTCCAAGTAAGAGGACTTCTGAAATACTAAAATTCACTTAGCTTGAAATTTAGTGAGTTTGATATTTTTGTATGGAAAAATCTGATATGCCTATATTCTAAAACTCAACTACAATTGAATCATTAGTATAAAACACATACTCAACATTTTGTTAGTCCTCAAAATCAAGGGCTAAAGCCAACAATCTTTTCCTTTTTGATGATGACAAAACTTGAGTATATAAGCATTTAAGTTCAATTAAAGGTGTTGTCCCATACTTTCAAGTGAGCATACACTTAAAGATCAAGTGAATTGAGACAAATTCATCAAAACAAAGTTCATACAACACAATTTCATAGGAGTAAAGAAACAAGTAAAGTTATTTTCATTTCTCTCCCCCTATGTTAGATAATGTCCCAAAAGTTCAGAAAATTGCTTATATATCTTCTTACTCCCCCTTTTTGTCATCATTAATGAAGTTAAGTAATTTTCTTATCTTTCTCCCCTCAATCAATGCATTCATCATGCAAAGAAGAGAAGAAATAGTACAAAAAGAATGAGTGAAAGCGACATTCATTTCAGTGCAGTTCAAATGAAAGTTTCATTACAAAGAAGGAAGTTTGACACATGAAATAAAAGTCTGATACATAACTAAAAACAACTGATACATAACTAAAAATATGATAAACAGTAGATAATAAACACAACAACATGATAAACATCTGTGAGGCTAGTCCTTATTAGATAGAAACTCTAGGACTATTGGAGCCATGATCCGAGAAAAAGAAGTCCTAGAGGTCTTATGGGTGAGACTCCTAGTCTAAGGGATGGCCCATATCTCTTTATAGTCTTACGAGTCCTAGTAGCATGGAATATAGTAGTCTTGTTGGGATTGTGTCCCAAAGCCAATCATCTAGGCTGTAGGCAGTTGAGCTGAGTTGTACTCTTTGTATGAATTAATAAATATTATTTTTGGCAGCTCATCATATTCTAACTTTTCCCGTATAATAAACTCTTTCATGTGATGAAGTCCTTAGGACTACCCTGACTTCGATATAGAGAGGATATATCGAGTGGTCCTTAAACCAGGCACGGACCAAAGGATACATTGTACTGGACGACAATGTATCATGTTTAGATATTATGGTTCACATCGTTTGGTTGTCCTTTGACCAAAAGAGTGTGGTGACCCTGATTGATCTGCAAGTGGGATAGATATACTCATTAAACGTGACTCCGTGGACCCTTGCCAAAGGGATACTCATGATTGGATATGGGTATATGTGTCCCTCGACCTGAGGTCATCATGGTAGCTGCAAGCAAATCCCTGTGCTTTGGTACCGTCGGACAACCCAGATTTTTAATCGGTGATGGAAGGTTTCTAGGTACAGGAAAGTACTTGTGGAGCAGTGGTGGACCAAGATGGAATTGACCTATCCAAATAGTTTGGATTGAGTGTCTTGTAGTATCTCAATTTAGCAAATTCTCGGTCGGGGTAGTCCTAGTGAAGAGTCACTGGACTTGCGAGGTTGAGACATGTTATGGATTGACTCCGCTAGGGTTGGCAGTCTAACCCTAGGTCATCCTGAGCATTGGAGGTCAAAGGGATGAATTATACGGTAACCATATGCTAGAGGATCGATTGATTGCTTTCGCATCTTCGACCTATCCGGACGCCGCGGGACCCATTGCTATATGGTATCTTGTTCTGGTACTGGAATTGTTCAAGTGCT
Source organism: Areca catechu (assembly GCA_021397845.1). Lineage (NCBI taxonomy): Eukaryota > Viridiplantae > Streptophyta > Magnoliopsida > Arecales > Arecaceae > Areca > Areca catechu. The sequence continues at coordinate 37,862,472 of CM038042.1, read as the reverse complement.
ACCATCTAGGTTCAAACCTATGAGGTCACACACCATAGAGGATATCTTCCTGATCCAGATATGATTAATGATTAGGAATCATTTCGATAACGGTTTGATTGAGCACTCTTTGGATTGACTCGGTTTTGGGTCGATCAAAAATTGTTTGGGTCCACCGGGAATTGTTCCTGAGTGACCAGAACTTGACCAAGCCTTTTATTAATTAGATTTTGATCTAATTATTTTGTGAACAGGTTTTGAACCAGTTTGGGATTTTTTAAACCCGTTGTGAACCCGTTTTGAACCATTCACACGATAATATTGGCTTGGGCGAACAAGGATGTAAGGTGACTTTTCTTCTCCTCCTTCCAATCATTTTGGTTGGAATTAAACTGATGTTTTAAGGCTCTTCATTGCTTCATTGATAACGAATTTGATTCGTTCTCATACCGTGTGGCCTATCGAATTCCCAACAGGTCTTCTCAGCTCGCAAAATGAGCGATTTCATGTTTCTTGCTGTTTTATATTTCTGGGCGGTGAAATGCTGAGGAAATCTTCTTCCTTGGAGAGTTTCCACCACCCTTTCCACCGGTGTTTTGGGCCTGGTTTTTGTTATGAGATGGGGAAAAAAAATTTCATTGGTTCCCTGTTTTTGTTGGTGCTCAATCGGTGGAAGAAAATTTGTTTTGGAGAAACAAATTACAGAACATAGTGTTCTATTTTTCCCTTCCTCCTCTCACCGTTTCAAGAGCTTTCTGGTGACTAGCATCGTTCGAGAAGCTGGATCAGAGGAAGCCCAGGCATGTCCCCCCTCTAGAGGGTGTTTTCTTGAGCACCTAAGTGCTGCAACTACCTCCATAGCTGCTGGTTTTGTATATTTTGTTTTTATTTTTCATGCATGCCTAGATCTAAGTCTATCAAATTGTTTATAAATACATTGCCCCTTTCATGCCTCTTTTGCTTGAACATGCATCTTGAATATGTTAGATCCTGTACGGAGTAGGTTTTTCCGCTGCTATTTTAAAATATTTTAAAATACATACCTGCTCCTTGTGGTGTTGCATGCTTAGTGTAAGCATTTGCAACCTCGTGTTTTTACTTTTAGTGGTATCAGAGCCAGGTTCTGGTGTAACATATTTTATCACGTATAGTAGATTAAAATGTTACTTCTATCGTAACTTAATCATAGTGTATGATTAGGGAGTACTTTTAGGAACCTAGTTGAGACCTTCACCATGACCGTGTATCTTTGGCACGATGCGGTTCATCTGGGTTGGTCTCTTCAGAAGGATCCTTTAAGGAAATCAAAGAAATTAAAATTGTTTTAATTCAGATACATATTTGGCATGTCTTATAAATTTTTGGGTAATGTAATATTTATAAAAGAATATTACTAGATATGATGCATGAATTTATATGTAAAAGAAGTTTTACATGTTTTAATTTAAATTATTTTAATTAAATTATTGGCTTATATTCAAATAATTTTGAATTGTATGATTAAATTAAATGACAAGTTATCTTAAGGTTTATGAAACCTAATGTCATTTAAATAAGCCAATCGGTTAATTGGGTTAGCTGTCTAATTGGGTCCATATTTGGGTTAGACCTATGTTAGTTGAACTGGATAATAAGAAGACTAATCAAAAGTTGATTAAGGTCCTTCTTTTAGAACTATCTAATAGTTAGATAAGTTAGTCCATTCATCTAAAATGGATCTAATTAGTGGCTCGTGGAAGCCCGAGTCTTTAGCCTAATCTGATCGAGTTTGGTAAACTGGTTGGTGTCGAGGTAGGTTTGGCATTGTGATCATAGTTGTATGAGGCTACCTCTTTCCTGGCCAACTTGGTTGGTGTTTATGAAAGATGGTTAATGGCGGATACTACCCATGATCTCACCTACTTGGCCAGTCGTGTCGACCATAACTGATTAGAAAAGCTCATTGACTTGAGTTAACCCATGTCACCCAGGTGATCAGTCTGATTGATCGAAAGGTGCCCATGGATCAATTGTTGAATTGATTCAACCCTCTTGAAAACTGATTTATTCAGTGGGGGATGATCCATGTTCTTCTCTTATTCTTCTGTCATAACCTAAAATTTTCTAAAATTATTAGATCCTGAAAAAGACCAAGTCAAAAAGTTGATGGTGTCTTAGCCTCCCATTAAGTGGTTAGTAATGTGCTTTAACTTGGTGTTCATCGACAGTTCCATAGAATGGGTATGCATCCGGTTACTGGAATTACTCTCTCATAGATGATGGTTCAATGCAACCTTCTTAACGGTGATCAGGTGAGCCGGCCATAGTCGAGCTTGGTCATTCATTGGCTGGAAGTATTGGATTTATCATGTTAATAGTTGGACCTAACTAGAGACCCGCAATAGGAGGCCTCTAGGCCGATTGGGGTGCTCTCTAGGGAAAAATAAATTACTGGAAGTTGCTTGAAAAGCAATTGGCGGTGAACCTACCTTTAGGCGCGTATGGATGAGCTGGCCATAGTCGGGCTCATACGAGGTCTATTGGATTTCAGTACCCACTATGAAATAGTGATTTCATAGATGGAGTTAGAGGCTCCCAATCTGAAAAATTAGTGGGAGAGACCTTTAGACTAAAGTCCAAGTCTTTTAGTTAATTGATAATTCATACTCTAATTTGGTCATGTTTTTCCTTTCAGATGTCTTCAAATCTTTCGCTCTGGTCACTTCTCAATAACGAGAAGTTGATGGTCACAACTTCGATAGCTGGTATCGAAAGTTGAGGATTGTCCTGGAGCATGAATGGATCCTTTATGTGATAACAGATGGTACCTGAAATCCCTCTGCTAATGCATGGAGTTCGTTCAGGGACACTTATCAGAAGTGGGTTTCTATCGGACTACTATCCGATGCATTTGCTAGTGGCTATGAACGACGAGTTCAGTTGCAAGTTCGAGGAGGCCCAACCAGATGAGATCCTTTAAAAGTTGAAGGAATTTTTCGGCATGCCGGATGATGTAGAGTGGTACAAAGTATCTTGTGCCATCTACAATGCCAAGATGCCGAATGGTGGTTCTGTCATTGATCATGTATTGTACATGATCGAGCTGATTGAAAAGTTGGGCAAGCTCGGATGTCCCTTGCATGAGCAGCTCGGCAAGGATGCGATCTTGAATTCTCTGCTCCTCCTATCTTGACTTTCTCGATCATTACAGAATGAACAAGCCTGCAGTCAATTACATGGTTTGATGGGATTACTGCAGACTTACAAGAAAGACCACCAACTGAACAAGGGGGTGGTGATTTAGTGGGAGGTTCTAGAGGTCGTCATCTCTAAAAAAGGGAAGAATAAAAGGAAGGGAAAGAAGGTGCTGAATGCTCCTAGCCCAAGTCAGACCAGGAAAGTGAAAGCTGACCAATCTACTATAGAGTGCTTCTACTGCAAGAAGCGGGGACACTGGAAGAGGAACTGTCCTCTTACCAAGCATCCCTAGACCCGAATAGGCCAAGGAAGGGAAAGTAATAGATTGCTGGACAAGGTATTTATATGATAAAACCTTGTTATTTCTCTATTTGTGACACTGCTAACTGGGTATGGATATTGGTAGTCTTGTTCATGTTTGTAATTTGTTACAGGGACTGCAGGTTAGCAAGAGATTCGAGGATGGGAACAGTTTCTAAGCATTGGAAATGGAAAATGTGTTTCAGTACTGGCGATCGGAGTTCTGAGTCTTGTCTTTGAGTCTTGTGCTGTCAAGTTAGTCGACTATCATTATTGTTCTAGTTTCATTATGTGCATAATCTTTGTAGGCCTTTTGGCCAATTATGGTTTTGAACTATCAATAAAAGGAGATATTTGCCAAGTTATTTTGAAATAACTCTGTGATAATGAAAGCTAAGTTAAATAATGGCATTTATGTACTGTCATGACTTGTTAGTGTAATGTACACATCTAGCAAACGCCCAAGGTTAGAAAATGTCAGTGATTTGTATCTTTGGCACTATAGGCTAGGTCATGTTAACCAGAATAGGATAAACAATTGCGAGGAGAAGGCCTCTTCAAGGTCAATGATTCTAATCACTGCCTACTTGTGAATCCTGTTTATTTGGTAAAATGACCAAGTCACCTTTTACTGGAAAAGGTGAATGAGCTACAGAACTTCTAAGTCTCATACATACTGATGTATGCGGACCCATGACAGTTAGTGCCAGAGATGGATACAGATATTTCATTACATTTATAGACGACCTTTCGAGGTTTGGTTATATCTTTTTGATGAGACATAATTCTGAATCTTTTGAAATGTTCAAATGATATCGTAATGAAGTAGAGAAACAAACTAGAAAAAGTATTAAAACCCTTCGATTTGATCGAGGAGGTGAATACCTATCTGGTGAGTTTTTGACATACCTTGAGGAGAATGGGATTCTCTCTTAGTGGACTCCTGGAACACCACAGTTGAATGTTGTGTCCGAAAGGAGGAATCGAACCCTGTTGGACATGGTTCGATCCATGATGGGTTTTGCAACTCTGCCGCTATTCTTTCGGGGATATGCACTTGAGACAGCTTGCCACTTGTTAAATAATGTTTCGAGTAAGTCTGTTGTCTTCATTCCATATGAGATGTGAACTGGATGTAAGCCCTCAATCTCACACCTTCGGGTCTGGGGTTGTTTGGCTTATGTAAAGCATTTAGACTCAGATAAACTTGGTCCTAGGTCTAATCGGTGCTTGTTTATTGGTTATCCTAAAGAAACCAAAGGATATTTCTTGTACTTGGAGGATGAACAGAAAGGTTCATCGCTCTTAGGGCTATCTTTTTAGAAAAGGAGTTCCTTGGAGAAGGAACTATAGCCTCTAAGATTGAACTTGGTGAAGTTCAGCCAGTAGAAGAACCTGCACACTCTAAGGACATCATAGAACCAGCTGTGATTGGTAACACACAAAACCCATTATTAGGAGATCCGTAGAGTATCGTGTTAGCCAGATAGATACTATGGTTCTTGATGATCCGAGACGGCGATCCCATTGAGCTCGATGAGAACAATGAGGATCCGATCACCTATATGGATGCACTTCAGAGATCTGACTCTGAGGCATAGCTTGGAGCCATGCGATCCGAAATGGAATCCAAGGAGATCAACAATGTATGGACATTGGTTGATCCGCCTGAAGGGATAAAAATCATCAGGTGCAAGTGGATCTTCAAGAGGAAAAGGGGCGCAAATGGGAAGGTGGAGACCTATAAAGCCCATCTGGTTGCCAAGGGGTATCGTCAGCGATATGGTATCGATTATGACGAGACTTTCTTTCCAATGGCAATGCTCAAGTCCATTCGGATCATGCTTGCTTTAGTAGCATATTTTATTATGAGATCTGGCAGATGGATGTCCGAACCGCTTTCCTAAATGGGGAGCTGGAAGAGGAGGTGTATATGATACATCCTGAAGGATTCACATCCTCGGATGAGTCAAAAGTATGCAAGTTGTAGAGGTCCATTTATGGACTCAAGCAAGCATCTCGAAGTTGGAACTTACAGTTTGATAGGTGTATCAAATCGTATGGCTTTGTTAGGAACGGAGAAGAATCGTGCATCTATAAGCGGGTTAATGGTTCTGTGATTGTATTCTGGTACTGTATGTTGATGACATTCTCTTAATCGGGAATAACGTCACAGCATTACAAGGAATAAAGGTTGGTTATCATCTCAGTTCTCCATGAAGGACTTGGATGAAGCTTCTTACATACTGGATATGAAGATCTATAGAGATAGATTGAAGAGGCTTCTAGAATTATCCTAGTCTACGTACATTGATACCATGCTGAAATGGTTCAGCATGGAAAATTCCAAGAAAGGCTATCTTCCAATAGGTTATGGAATTACTCTTTCCATGAAGAATTATGCGACAACTCTTGAGGAAAGAGAGCGCATGAGTAGAGTACCATATGCTTCTGTAGTAGGCTCTATCATTTATGCTATGACATGTACTAGACTAGACATGGCATACTCACTAGGAGTAGTGAGCATATACCAGTCTGACCCAGGTGAGGCGCATTGGAAGGTGGTTAAGTCCATCCTGAAGTATTTGAGAAATATTAAAGACCAATGGCTGATTTATGGAGAATCTGAATTAAAACTTGTGGGGTATACTGACTCTAGTTTCCAGTCAGACAGAGATGATAGCAAGAGTGTGTCAGGGTTTGTATTTACCTTGAATGGAGGAGCGATATGCTGGAAAAGTCCCAAGCAGGCGACAGTTGCAGACTCGGTTTGCAAGGCAGATTACTTTGCAGCATCAGATCCAGCGAAGGAAGCCATGTGGTTACGGAAGTTCCTTGGAGAGCTAGGGGTGGCATCTTCCCTAGATGGTCCTATTCCAGTGTACTGTGATAGCACTAGAGCCATTTCTCAAGCTAAGGAGCCAAAAGCTCATCACCGCACCAAGCATATTCTACGGTGCTACCACCTCGTACGAGAGATCGTAGAACGAGGTGACATCAATCTTATGAAGATCGATGGAAAGGAAAATCTGGCTGACATTTTTACTAAAGCCCTCAGAATAAAAGAGTTGACTTTTGTAAAAGGAAAATGGGTATTAGATACTGTTCTGATTGGCATTAGTACAAGTGGGAGTTGTAGGGAATGTGTCCCAAAGCCAATCGCCTAGGCTGTAGGCGGTTGAGCTGAGTATTGTACTCTTTGTATGAATTAATAAATATTATTTTGGAAGTTCATCACATTCTGACTTTTTCCTGTAATGAACTCTTTTCATGTGATGAAGTTCTTAGGACTACACTGACTTGATATAGAGAGGATATATCGAGTGGTCCTTAAACCAGGTTCACGACCAAAGTATATATTATACTGGATGGGAATGTATCAAGTGTAGGTTGTTGTGGTTCACATCGTTTGGTTGTCCTCTTGACCAAAAGAGTATGGTGACACTAATGTGATTTGCAAGTGGAATATATGATATCTCATTGAACGTGACTCTGTGTAGCCCTTTCTGCCAAAGGGATACTCACGATTAGATATGGGTATATGTGTCCCTCCGACCTGAGGTCATCATGGTAGCTTGCAAGCAACTCCCTGTTCTTTGGTGCCGGACTACCCGAATTTCTAATCCGATGATGGAAGGTTTCTGGGTATAGGCAAGTACTTGTGGAGCAGTGGTGGACCAAGATGGAATTAACCTATCCAAATAGTTTGGATTGAATGTCTCGCAGTATCTCAATTTAGCAAATCTCAGATGGGGTAGTCCTGTGAAGAGTCACTGGACTTGCGAGGTTGAGACATGTTATGGATTGACTCCGCTAGGGTTGGCATTCTAACCCTAGGTCATCCTGAGCATTGGAGGTCAAATGGATGAATTATACGATAACCATATGCCAGAGGTTCAATTGATTGCTTTCGCATCTTCGACCTATCCGGACACCGGGACCCATTGCTAGATGGTATCTTGTGCTGGTAATGAAATTGTTCAAGTGCTACCACCTAGGTTCGAACCTATGAGGTCACACACCATAGAGGATATCTCCCTGATCCAGATATCGATTAATGATTAGGAATCATTTCGATAACGTTTTGATGAGCACTCTTTGGATTGACTCGGTTTTGGGTCGATCAAAAATTGTTCAGGTCCACCGGGAATTGTTCCTGAGTGACCAGGACTTGACCAAGCCTTTTATTAATTAGATTTTGATTTAATTGTTTTGTGAACCGGTTTTGAACCAGTTTGGGATTTTTTAAACCCGTTGTGAACCCGTTGAACCATTCACACGGTAATATTGGCTTGGGCGAACAAGGATATAGGTGACTTTTCTTCTCCTCCTTCCAATCATTTTGGCTGGAATTAAACCGGTGTTTTAAGGCTCTTCATTACTTCATGGATAACAAATTTGATTCGTTCTCATACCGTGTGGCCTATCGAATTCCAGCAGGTCTTCTCAGCTCGCAAAAATGAGCGGTTTCATGTTTCTTGCTGTTTTATATTTCTGGGCGGTGAAATGCTGAGGAAATCTTCTTCCTTGGAGAGTTTCCACCATCCTTTCCATCGATGTTTTTGGGCCTGGTTTTTCTTGTGAGATTTGGAGAAAAAAATTTCATTGGTTCCCTGTTTTGTTGGTGCTCAATCAGTGGAGAAAATTTGTTTTGGAGAAAACAAATTACAGAACATAGTGTTCTGTTTTTCCCTTCCTCCTCTCACCATTTCAAGAGCTTTTCGGCGACTAGCATCGTGCGAGAAGCCGGATCAGAGGAAGCCCAAGCATGTCCCCCCTCTAGAGGGTGTTCTCTTGAGCACCTAAGAGCTGCAACTACCTCCATAGCTGCTGGTTTTGTATTTCTATAAAATTCCCTGATTAAATGAAGATAACACTTCTCTTTCATAGTGCAAAAAGAGATCAGTCCAGCATCTCTAAGCAACTCACAAATCCTAAAGCCTTCATGATTCATAAACTCCTCATCTATACGGCATCCACAGGCAATGATCTTCCCAGAAACTCTCTCTGCAGTAGGGGACGGTTGAGGAGGCACCCTCTCTTGCTCACTATGCTGTTGATCCCTGACTGGGTCAAATCATGCCTTGGATCTCCTCTCTGTAAGATTGGAATCCCTTCTACCTTGGCTTAAGCTCTTCTTGGAAACAACTTGCTTGCGAGGACCCATGTTACCAAGAATCACTAGAACAAAGAACTAGGGAGCAATGGGTGAACCAGAAAAAGGCAAAAGGAAAGAGGAGGAAACAGGTGAGGAATGAACCAAGAAATGAGAATTGAACCAAGGAAGAGCAAACCGAAGGAAGGAAGAGAGAAACTAAGCAAGAAACAAACAAACAAAGAGGGGGAAAGGACCGGTGGAAGCAAAAAACATGAGGGTTCGGGTTGAATTCCAAAAAGAAATCGTGAAGAACAATATGAAATGGACCAAAAGAGAGGGAAATGGAAGAAATTATCTGAAGATTGGAAGGAAAATGATAGAAACCCTTGTTCTGGGGTCAAGATGAAGTTGGGGGACCACTAGGGCAAGAGAAAAATGAAAAAAAACAAAGCTTTGAAGGGTTCTATTGATGCCCTAAAATCATAGGTTCCATTCGTGAGTCGACACTTAGGTTTTGGTCAAGTGTCGACACTAGCATGAGTCGATACTTGGCAAAACCCAAGTGTCGACACTAGCATGAGTCGACACTTGGCCAAAAACTCAAGTGTTGACACTTCGCCAGAAAACCCAAAAAAAAATCAAAAAAATTTTCAATAAGTTTTCAAAAATCAAGGGGGTTCTGTGAAGCGTTTTAGACACAAATAAGAGGGTTTTGAGCTCAAGAAATCAGGTAACAACAAGGTTTGAAGGAGTTCTAATTAAAGGGATCAATGATACCTAACTCTCTTCTAATCATGTAAAATCTATCTTCGCTAAGGGGTTTAGTGAAAATATTAGCTAATTGATTATCAGTGTATACAAATTCAAGCATCACATTACAATTTTGCACATGATCTCTTATGAAGTGATTCTTATTTCAATATGTTTGCTTGTTGAGTGTTAAACAAGATTTTTGGTCAAATTAATTGTACTAGTATTATCACATCTTATAGGTGTCTTAGTTAATTTGATAACAAAATCTTTGAGTTGTTGTTTAATCTATAAGATTTGAGCACAATAGCTTCTAGTTGCTATATATTCAGCTTTCGCCATAGATAAAATAACTGAATTTTGTTTCTTGCTAAACCATGAAATCAAATTAACTCCAAGAAATTGACAGGTTCCACTTGTACTTTTTCTATCAAGTTTACATCAAGCAAAATCAGCATCAGAATATACAATCAATTCAATAGATGAATCTCTAGAGTACCATAGTCCAATATCAATAGTGCCAGACAAATATCTAAGTATGCATTTAACAGCCATTAAATGAAACTCTTTAGGAGCAGACTGATATCTAGCACACATATATACACTGAACATTATATCTGGCCTACTTGCAGTCAAATAAAGCAATGAACCAATGATATCTCTATATATTTTTGATCTGCATTTTACCTGATTCATCTTTATCTAATTTACAAGAAGGGCTCATAGGTGTACCTATTGATCTGGTAGTCTCCATTCCAAACTTCTTTAAGATTTCTCTTATATACTTAGCTTGGTTGATGAAGATCCCTTCTATAGTTTGCTTAATTTGGAGTCCGAGGAAGAAATTAAGCTCTCCCATCATGCTTATTTCAAACTCTCCCTGCATAAGCTTGACAAACTCTTGGCAAAGAACCTCATTAGTAGCACGAAAATGATATCATCAATATATACTTGTACTACTAACAAGTCATCATTTTTCTTTTTCAAAAATAATGTAGTGTCTACATTTCCTCTAGAAAAATCATTTTCAAGCAGAAATCTACTTAACCTATCATACCAAGCTCTTGGAGCTTGTTTCAAACCATACAAAACTTTATGAAGTTTAAAAACATGATTGGAAAATTCATGACATTCAAAACTAGGGGGCTGATCTACATATACTTCTCTTCAATAAATCCACTTAGAAAAATACTTTTGACATCCATTTGAAATAGTTTGAAATTCATAAAATATGTAAATGCTAATAATAGTCTAATTGCCTAAAGTCTAGCAACAGGAACAAAGATTTTATCAAAATCAATCCATTCCTCCTGATTGTAGCCTTTGGCAACTAGCCTAGCTTTATTTCTAGTAACTATTCAATTTTCATCATGTTTGTTTCTGAAAATCCATTTGGTTGTAATTATGGAAACATTAGTAGGTCTTTCAACTAAAGTCCAAACATTATTTTTTGAATTGGTTTAGTTCATCTTGCATAGCATTTATCCAATTATAATCATTTTCAGCTTCTTCAATGATTTTAGTTCAATTGAGAAACAAAAGCTAAGAAATCACATATATTTCTTAAAGAGGAATGAGTATTACCTCTTTCGATGGATCACAATTATAAGTTCTTTGGGGTGACCATGAGCATACCTCCATTCTTTAGGTAATAGCTTGGATGTGGATGAGACTCCAACTCCTTGTACTTGTTCTCTACATTGTCTTGATCTTCATTTTGCTCCTAGATGGCTCTTCATTGATGCTCAACTTTTTAATCCTTTGAACACCTGTTTGATCATCAACAACATCTTCTTTTCTAGAAGATTTTTCATTAGTCTCATGAAAGAAAACATGAATGGATTCTTCAACAAGAAGTGTTCTTCTATTGAAGACCCTATATGCCTTGCTAGATGTAGAGTAATATAAAAAGATACCCTCATCTGAACTTGGCATCAAATTTATTAGATTGTCTTTACCATTATTTAAAATGAAACAAAGGCATCTCAAAACACAAAAATACTTACTGGTCAGTTTCCTACCTTTCGAAAGCTCATAAGATGTTCTTTAAAATATAATAGATTAAAACATAATTTAAATATAGCAAGCAGTATTATGGCTTCCATCCAAAAATATCTAGGCAAATCATTTTTGCAAAGCATGGTACATGCCATTTCTTCAAGCGTTCTATTTTTTTTTCTACCACCCTATTTTGTTGAGATGTCCTAGGTATAGAAAAGTTGTGATGAATACCATTTTCATTGTAAAACTTTTCAAAATCATGATTTTCAAATTTGTACCATGATCACTTTGCAAAGAAATAATTGAAATACCTTTTTCATTTGAAACTCTCTTGTGAAATTTGAATGAAAAAATGTTTCATCTTTATGAGCTAAAAACATGATCCATGTAAAACGTGAGAAGTCATCCACAATAACTAGACCATACTTCTTACCTCCTAAACTAGTTATTCTAGTAGGTCCAAAAAGGTCCATATGAAGTAATTCTAGGGATCTAGATATAGAGACAACTCTCCTACGTTTGAAAGAGGATTTAGTTTGTTTTCCAAGTTGGCAAGCACTACAAATCTTATCCTTTTCAAAACTAAGTTTTGGCAAATCTTTTATGAGATTCTTTTTGTTAAGTTTTGAAAGCAAATGCATACTTGCATGTCCTAGTCTATGATACCAAAGCCAACTAGTTTCATTGATCTTAGCTTCTATTGCCACTAGGCATTGACCATTTTGCACTGGTAGGTCATCAAGATCAACCATGTAAATGTTGCCATGCCTATGACCAATAAACTTGATGCCATTGTCATCAAGACTAGATAAACACACATGAAATATTCAAAAATAAGTTTAAAATCTTTGTCACAAAATTAACTAATACTAAGTAAATTATGCTTTAAACCAACAACAAGAAGAACATTATCTATATAAGTAGAGGGGGTGATATGGACTTTATCGATACTGACGATTTTGCCTTTTCATTATCACCAAAGGTTATATTTCCACCATTTGATACTTAAGAGATGAGAATTGCTCCACATCTCCAGTCATGTGCCTGAGCAACTACTATCGAGGTACCACAATCATTTTTTGTTGGTTGCAAGACACACTATAAGAACAAATCAGGTGGAGACTTTAGGTATCTAAGTCATCTTGGATCCTTTAGGATTAGTAGATATGGTTCTTTTTAGAACCCAAACTTTTCTAACTTGATTCAATTTTTTTGTCATACATATATGATTTATGTCCTACTTTGCCATAAGAATAACAAGTAATAGTAGAAGAAGTAGGCACAAAGAAATTTTTAAAATATTTTTATTATTTTTATGGTCTAAAATCTAATCTAGATTTGTGTGAAAATAGCTATTTGATTATTTAAAAGCATGTTGAGTTTTTCAGAACTATAAGTAAATTTTTCAACAAAAGATTTTACTTTTTCAAGTTCATCTTTGTACTTCTTGTTTTCTTGCAAAAGCTCTTTGTTTTGTTTAGGAAATTTTTTAATTGTTGCAAAAGACTTATTCTTTTTCAAATCTTCCTTTTCCTTTTTCAAAGAAGTAATTTTATTAGTTAACTTCTTGTTTTCTTGATGCAAATAATCATTTTCAATCAAAGATAACTCCAAATTTTGCTTTCTTAGTTCTTGTTTTCATTTAAGCTTTTGATATTCAACTACAATTCATCAAAAATATCATGCAATTCTTTGAAAGTAAATTTATTTTCAAGTTCAGATTTATCTCATCATCATTTGCCATCAAGCAGAAATTGACGACCTCTTGCGGCTCTTCATTTGAACTCGAGTCCTCACTTTCGCTCCAGGTTGCCATCATGACTTTCTTTCTTAATTTCTTTCTGCTCTTCTTCAACAAGGGGCAGTCTATCTTAAAGTGGCTCGGTTTCTTGCACTCGAAACAAATAGGTTGCTCCCTTTCCTTCTCTCTCTTTCTCTTTACTAGGCTCTCCCTTTTGAGGCTTCTTTTTGAAAATTATACCTTTTCTTTTCATGAGCCTCTTGAACTTCCTTGAGATGAGAGCCATTTCATCTTCATCATCTTTCTCATCATAATTATCACTTGAATCATCCTTGGTTGTGGACATAAATGCTATGGTTTTCTTCTTTTTGTCATTGTCTGCAACTTTATGTTTTAGTGACAGCTCATATGTCATGAGAGATCCCGAAAGCTGCTCAAGAGGTAGAGTGTTGACATCCTTAGCTTCTTCAATGGCTATCACCTTGGATCCCATGATGAAGGAAGTGACCTGAGAAATTTGTTAACTAATTCAGTATTAGAAATGACTTACCTAAGCTTCTCATGCTTTTCACAATGTTAGTAAATCTAGTGTATATTTCACTAATAGATTCAGGTTCCATTCTAAATATTTTATAAGTATGAATGAGCATGTTAACTTTGGTAGTCTTCACTTGATATGTACCCTCATGGATAACTTCAAGAGTGTCCCATATTTTTTTGGTGGAGAGATAATTTGAAATTCTATTGAATTCACTTAGGTCTAATGCACAAAACAATAAATTCATAGCCTTAGCATTAAGCTAAACTTGCTAATGTCATTCTCATCCCAATCATCTTCTAATTTGGAAGTGGAAATTTCATTAATCAAGATGTTAGGCTGATGAGGACCTTTAACAATGGTCCTTCAAATATTATAATCAATGGCTTGAATGTAAAAGCGCATGCATGTCTTCCAATATGTATAATTTATGCCATTGAATAGTGGGGGACTGTTTGAGGCTTGACCTTCAACAATCCCAATACCATTTGGGCTGACATTACATCTTTGACTCAAGATTGTTAGACCTATATACTGAGTACCAAGCTCTAATATCACTTGTTGCCTAGCGTAGCAACCCAAGAGGGGGTGAATTGGGTTTCTCTTAAAAATTTAAAATAAGTATGTGCTGAACTTAAAGTATTTGTGAAGCAATGCAAATGAGCACAATATGAATAAGATGCAATTCTATTAAAGTAAGCAGTAAATGAAAGAGAAGAAGAATCACAGATATAAATATAAAATATTTATAGTGGTTCGGTGCACACCAGGCATCTACATCTACTCCCTAAGCAAACCTTGGGAATTTCACTATAAGCAACCTAGATTATAGCCAACTTGTTTTCAAGGACTCACAAGTCAAACCCAAAGTTGGTTTTCTTACTTAGGCTCACCAACAACCTTTTCTTAAGCCAACTAGGCTTGGATTCCAATTCATGGCTTGGATTCCAATTCATGGCTTGGAAGGGCATATCACCTAGTTTCAAACACCCTTGAAACTAGTAACAACAAATAAATTCAGAAGCATAAGAGTAAAGCATAAGAAAAAACTCTTTATAGAGTAGAAAGTAGAGGCTATGAAGCTCTTATTGATTTGCTTGAGTTGTCTTCTCCTTGGATTCTTTGAAAGACTACTTTTGGAGTGTTGATTTGAAGGCTCAATAGCTAGATTGGAAGCTTTCAGATGGAATGTTCTTTCAATAACTCTTTTTGACTTTTGAAGTGATATTCTTAAAGATAGGATTTGTCTCTTGTGAGTTAGTTCTTCATGAATGAGTTTGGCGAGAGTTAAATACTTCAAAAACTTCCAAAAAATGGTTATGATCATTAGTGGAGCAAAACTAGCCATTAGGGGGCTTTGGAGTCAAAATTATGCTTCATAAAATATAGCCATTACTGTTGTCAGAACTCATGAGTCGACACTAGAGTTGTTCATGAGTCGACACTTGGATCTCCATGAGTCGACACTTGGATCTCCATGAGTCGACTCAAGGTATAATCTTTGGAAAAACTAAGTTCTGTTACAATTTTGTTCTCAGGCTATGAGTCGACTCTGAGTCGACAATTCATCTTGTGAGTCGATACTTGGTGCAGAGCACTTGACAAAATCCTCAAAATTAAATGGACATAGTCTGTATATTCTTTTGCTCAGGCCCTGAGTTGTTGATACTTGATTTCTGTGAGTCGACACCTGACTTCTTCATGAGTCGACACTTAACTTCTGTTAGTTGACTCAAGGCATGCCAAATAGATTTCTGTGTACTGGTTCTTCTGAAGTGTCGACACTTTGTATTCCATGAGTCGACACTTGGTTGTGCCATTCAAAAAACTCTGTGCCAAGCTTCAAAACTCAAAGTGTTCTTCGATAAAACTTCAACTTCTTCTTTAAAAGCCTAGATCGACCCATTTTAAGATTTTCTAAAGTGAGAAGACTTCTAAAATACTGAAATTCACTTAGCTTAAAATTTAGTGAGTTTGATACTTTTATATGGAAAAATTTGATATGCCTGTATCCTGAAACTCATACCTACAATTGAATCATTAGTATAAAATACATACTCAATATTTTGTTAGTCATTAAAATCAAGGGCCAAAGCCAACAAGATATTTTATGATTCTTTTAACAGTAATTAAATGTGATTCTTTGGGATTAGATTGGAATCTTGCACATATGCATACACTAAACAAGATATCAGGCATACTAGCAGTTAAGTATAATAGTGATCCGATCATATCTCGATAAAGCTTTTGATCAATATGTTACCATCTTCATTTTTGTCTAATCTACATGTAGAGCTCATGGGTGTGCTCATTTCTTTGGATGACTCCATACCAAACTTCTTAATAATTTTGTTGATGTACTTTGCTTGGTTAATAAAATTCTTTCCTTTATTTACTTAATTTGGAGTCTAAGGAAGTAGGTCAGTTCACCCATTAACCTCATCTCAAATTCACCTTGCATTAACTCAGCAAATCTCTACAAAAATTCTCATTAGTTGCACCAAAAATAATGTCAAAGACATATCATTCTCTTTCTTCTTGATAAACAAAGTTGTATCTACATTACCTCTAACAAAATTATTTTCAAGTAAGAACTTTCTTAACCTATCATACCAGGCTCTAGGTGCTTATTTCAATCTATACAATGCTTTATTAAGTTTGAAAATATGATTTGGAAAAGCATGACTTTCAAAATCTAGTAGTTGTTCTACAAAAACTTCTTCAGATATAAAACCATTCAAAAATGCACTCTTTACATCCATTTGAAATAATGTAGATAAATCTGTACAACTAACATATCATTCTCTTTCTTCTTGATAAACAAAGTTGTATCTACATTACCTCTAATAAAATCATTTTCAAGTAAGAACTTGCTTAACCTATCATACCAGACTCTAGATGCTTATTTCAATCCATACAATGCTTTATTAAGTTTGAAAACATGATTTGGAAAAGCATGACTTTCAAAATCTGGTAGTTGTTCTATAAAACTTCTTCAAATATAAAACCATTGAATAATGCACTCTTTACATCCAGTTGAAATAATTTGAAATTCATGTAGCAAGCAATGCAAGTAATAATCTAATGGCTTCTAATCTTACTACGGGTGCATAGGTCTCATCAAAATCATTCCTTCTTCTTGATTATAACCTTTTGTCACTAATCTTGCTTTATTTCTTATCACTTTTATTTGTTCATCTAACTTATTCCTATAAACCCATTTGGTTCCTATTACTGGATGGTCTGAGGGTCTATGTACTAAGATCCATATATT
Source organism: Areca catechu (assembly GCA_021397845.1). Lineage (NCBI taxonomy): Eukaryota > Viridiplantae > Streptophyta > Magnoliopsida > Arecales > Arecaceae > Areca > Areca catechu. The sequence continues at coordinate 37,845,614 of CM038042.1, read as the reverse complement.
ATTTCTTTCAAATTGATTAAGTTCTTCATGCATGGCCATCATCCAATTGAAGTCATTTTCAACCTCTCTATACTATCTGGCTCTACTTGTGAGATAAAGATCGTCATGTGCTTCTCTAAGTGAAAACCTAGTCCTAATACCTTGTGAGGAATCACCAATAATTAAATCTCTAGGATGTGAAGTTACATACCTTCAGTCCTTTGGTAGATCACTATGATCTCTATTTACCATTTCTTCTCCTTCTTGAGTTGGTTTATCCTTAAGCTCATGTCTTCCAATGCTTGATCAAGTGTACCTGCATCATTGTCTATACATTCTTCTTTTCTAGAAGGTGAGAGGTTAGATTCATCAAAGATAACATGAATAGATTCTTCTACTATTAATATTCTTTCATTAAATACTCTATAAGCTTTGCTATCGATTAATAACTAAGAAAAATAGCTTCATCAGATTTAGCATCAAACTTTCCTAGGTTATCCTTTCCATTATTTAATACAAAGCATTTACAACCAAAAAATGAAAGTAATGAATGTTAGGCTTTTTGTCATTCCAAAGTTCATAGGGGATTTTCTTCAAAATCGGTCTTATCAAAATATAATTTAAAATGTAGCAAGCAGTGTTCACCACTTCTGTCCAAAAGTACCTTGGAAGATTGCCTTCACATAATATTGTTCGGGCCATCTCTTCCAAAGTCCTATTCTTTTTCTTTACAATACCATTTTGTTGTGTTCTAGGTGCGGAGAAGTTGTGATCAATGCCGTGCTCAGTACAATAATCATCAAAATATTGATTTTTAATTTTGTGCTGTGTGACACTTATTGAAATAATTAAAATATTTTTTTGATTTGAAACTTTCTTATGAAATTTTGAAAAACTTTAAATACTTCATCTTTATGTACAATAAATAAAATCCAAGTAAATCTTGAAAAATCATATACTATCATGAGTCCATATTTCATACCACCTAGGCTTGTAGTCCCAGTTGGTCTAAATAGGTCCATGTGTAGTAGCTTAGAGGTTTAGAAGTTGAAATCATATTTTTTGATTTAAAACTCTTCCTAGTTTGTTTACCCAATTGGCATGCATCACAAACATATTCAAAATCAACTTTGAATTTTGATAAACCTCTAACTAGTTTTTGGAAATTAATTTAGCAATTGTATGCATGCTAGCATGACTTCATCTTCTATGCCAAAGTAAGCTAGACTCCTTGGTTTTATCATTCATTGCCATAAAACTTGTACTACTAGACATGGCTAGATCATTCAAATCTACCACATATATGTTTCCAAGTCTATGACCAATGAGCTTGGTGCTAGAATCAAGTGAGTTAGTTACAATACACATAGATGATTTAAAGACAACCTTGAAGCCTCTATTACATAATTGATTAATACTTAGCAAATTATGCTTCAATTTGTCAACTAACAATACATTTTCAATGAATGTAGAAGGGGTTATTCTGATTTTACGATGCCAATTTTTTTCCTTACCATTGTCACCAAAAGTGACCATTCCTCCATCCTTTATCTTTAGGATGATGAATTGATCCTTGTCACCCATTATATATCTTGAACAGTCGCTGTTCAGATCCATCTTTTCTTTATGTTCTGGGCTGCAAGATATTTTTGCAAAATAGTCATGGAGTTCTTTTAGGTACCCAAGCTTTCTTGGATCCTTGCAAGTCAGTAGGATTAGTTCCTTTGGAACCAAATCTTTCAAATCTTACTTCTAACATTTCTTTTGAAATTGCATTGAATGACTTGTGACCAACCCCATTGCATGCATAACAAATAATTCTTGAATTTTGCAAAGATACAAAAGTTGAAGCTCTAGATGCAGATGCAAAAGCATTTGATACAAATGACCTTTGATTTGAAAACTTAGGTGCATAAAATTTAGGTGCTGAAGACTTTGGTACAAAGGATTTTGAAGGCATAAATTTTGTAGCTAAAATTCCACTTGTATTCAAAGGCTTATAACCAATTTATCTTTATTACTTGAGTCTCTTTGATCTTTCAAAATCAATTCAAGTTTATTTGAACTCAATGTTAGCTTTTCAAAATCAAGCCTTTGGTTGAAAAGCTAACTTTAAGTTCAAATAAGCTTGAGTTGATTTTGAAAGAACAAAAAAATTCAAGTAATAAGGCTGGAATCGGTTATAACTTTTCAAATATAAATGGAATTTCAGCTACCGGATTTGTATCTTCAAAAGCACTTGTACCAAAATCTATATCTCAAAAGCTTTTGTATCAAATGTTTCCACATCCATTTCTAGAGCTTCAAAGTATGTACATAAGATTACAAATTAAAAATCTTTTAGATCAATATTTCTACATCTGCATCACATGCTTCTACTTCTAGAACCTTAAAATTTATATCTTTTCAAAATTCTAGAGTTATCTGTTATGCATGTAATGGGGTTAGACAGAAATTTCTTAATGCAACATATCAAAAAAAATAGACTTGTTAGAAATAGAATAAGAAAGATTTTGGTTCCCAAAGGAACCAATCCCACTAACCTGCAAGGACCTAAGAAAGCTTTGGTACCTAAAAGAACTTCTTGATTGTCTTGCAGGAATATCTTGTAGTTCAGAAAATAAAAAAAAGATGGTATCTGGACAGCAACTGTTCAAGACATATGACGGGTGATAAAGAGTAATTGTCACCCTACAAATGAAAGAAGGAGGATTGGTAACTTTTTGAGATAATGGAAAAGAAAAAATAATCAGAATTAGTAAGATCAAAATAATCTCCGCTACTTTTATTAAAAATATATTGCTAGTAGACAAATTGAAGTATAATCTATTAAGTATTAGTCAATTATGTGATAAAGGCTTTAAGGTTGTCTTTGAATCATCTATGTGTATAGTAACTAACTCACTTGATTCTAGCAACAAATTCATTGGATATAGACTTGAAAATACTTATGTGGTAGATTTGAATGATCTAGCCATGTTTAGTAGTTCCAGTCTAATAGCAATGAATGCTAAGACCATGGAGTCTTGTTTACTTTGGGATTGACGATTAGGTCATGCTAGCATGCATACAATTACCAAATTGATTTCTAAAAATCTAGTTAGAGGTTTACCTAAATTCAAAGTTGATTTTGAACATATTTGCAATGCTTGTCAAATGGGTTGTTGACTCTGTTATTGATTTTGATAATAAGTAAAACACTTAAGTATAAGTTGAGTACTAACTATTTCTTTGAAGTGTATTTTTATAAAAAAAAGGTGCTCATCAACTTAACAAAAATTGTTTAATTGAAAAAGTCTCAAATATGGATGAAAGATCTGCTTAAAGAGGACTTTGGTAGTTGAAGAATACTTGAAAGTACACAAGAGTTCAACACAAATTTATTTCAGCAAGAGTTCAATTATTTTGAAGAAATCTCAATCAAGTATCGACCAAAGTATCGACTCATAACCCAAGTGTCGACTCATGACAGTGGAAGTGTCGACTCAAGCCGGTATGCAGAAAGAGTTTTAGATGGCACGACTGAAGTATCGACTCATACCAGTCAAGTGTCGACTCAAGGTATCGACTCAAGGATCGGCTCATCGTCTGAGACTTTTTGTTATAGAACTTGCTAAAGTTGAAGACCTGCCTGAAGGTTGACACATGGATGTCAAGTGTCGACTCACCAGTGGAAGTGTCGACTCACCTGAGAATTCCAGAAAACTTCATTGAAGATATTTAAACTAGGTGTCAACTCATGGAGTGCAAGTGTCGACCCTAAGTATCGACTCATAGCTTGAAGTGTCGACACTTAGAGTTCTGGAAATAGTAATGGCTAGTTTTTCAAATACAGAACTCACTCCTCTTGGCTCCCAATGGCTAGTTTTTCATGTTTATCAGCTAGTAGCTGATTTTGAGGCCTTGGAAAGGTATTTAGGTGATTCAAATCAAATCTAAACAAAAAATAAGAGAATGAAAAGAGGATCAATAAGAGAAAAAGAAAAGAAGCGCATTCACTCCTATTCATTGAGTTCTTAACCACCTTCAAGCAAAAAGAGTCTCCAAGCATTCAAGAGCCTTCAAGAGCATTCAAGTTTAACCTTCTTGAGCATTAAAAGAGGCTTCATCAAGTTGAAGCAGCACTACAATAAAGCTTCAAAGAAATATCTGCTTTTATTAGAAAGCTTTCATTATTTTTTACTTCAAACTTATTATTGTTGTAAAGGTTTTTGGTTAGTCTATTGGAAACAAAGAAGGTTTTTGGTTAGCCTATGGAAAACTAAGGAGGTTGTTGGTTAGCCTTGAAAACCATTTAGGTTCTTGGTTAGCCCGCAAAACCAAGGAAGGTTATTGGTGAGCCTTAAAACCATTTAGATTTTTGGTTAGCCTAGAAAGCCAAGTGAGGTTTTGACTTGTAAGCCTTGTGAAAACAAGTCAGGTTTGATTAGTGAGCCCGAAAAACTAATCGGCTATAATCGGTTGAGATTATAGTGAATTTTCAAGTGGGCCTTGGGAGTGGATGTAGGTGTATTGGAAAGCACCGAACCACTATACTTTATGTTTGTGATTGCTTGTCTCTTTAATTTGCTTTTCTTTTATCGCTTTTATATTTTCGCTGCATACTCATTAAAAGCACTTCATACTTGCATTCATAGTACTTAATTTGATTATTAAATTGGTTTACACACTTGTATTTAAATTTTTTAGAGACCCAATTCACCCCCCTCTTGGATTGCTTACTGGGCAACAAGTGGTATCAGAGCCCTGTTCTTAGTTTATAGGTCTAACCACCTTGAGTAAAGATCTATGGCAGCCTCTATTGGTACTAGTATAGTTGAGGGACAAGCCTCAAATAGACCTTCATATTTTAATGAAATAAATTATACTTATTGGAAAACTAGAATGAGAATATACATGCACTCAATTAACTATAATTTATGAAAGGTTGTTGATAAGGGTCCTCATGTTCCTTCGATTGTTGTAAATGGTATTTCCATCCAAAGCTTGAAGTGGATTGGGATGAAAATGATATTAAACAATCCAAGATCAATATAAAAGCAATGAATCTCCTCTATTGTGCATTAGATGCTAGTAAGTTTAATAGGATTTCTACATGCACATCTGCCAAGAAAATATGGGACACACTTGAAGTTACCCAAAAGGGTACCGATCAAGTGAAGAATACAAAAGTAAACATGTTAGTGCACACTTATGAGATGTTCCGAATGGAACCAAATGAATCAATCATTGACATGTCACTAGATTCACAAACATAGTAAATGGCATGAGAAGTTTAGAAAAAATAATGTCTAATGCTGATCTTGTCAACAAAATTCTCAGGTCACTTCCAACTTCATGGGATCCAAAGGTGACCGCCATACAAGAAGCAAAGAATGTTAACAAATTACCCTTGGAGAAATTGGTGGGATCGCTCATGACTTATGAGCTGAACTTGAAGCAAAAATTTATGATATGGATAAAAAGAAAAATGGGATAGCCTTCAAGTCTACCACTCAAGAAGAATCCTCAAATGATAAATCAGAAGAAGAAGAAGAAGAAGAGAGTGAGGAAGCACTTCTAGCCAAAAAGTTCAGAAAGTTCATGAAAAGAAGGAAATTCCCTTATAGGAAAAAGTTTCAAACAAACAAAGACAAGGAAAAAGAAAAGGAGAAAGATAAAGAAAAGGAGAAGGAGATACCTATATGCTTCGAGTGCAAGAAGCCTGGACACTACAAATTTGATTGCCCTCTCATAAGAAATCAAGGAAGAAGCTTAGGAAGAAAGCTATGATGGCAACTTGGAGTGATAGTGAGGACTCCAACTCAGAAGAAGAACAAGCTGAAATTGCAAATTTATATCTTATGGCACATCAAGAACAAGAAGAGGTAATTTCTGATACTGAAGTAGATTTTATCTTTGATGAATTGAAAAATATTTTTGATGAATTAGTGCATGTTAGAAATTGATTTTATCTGAAAATAGAAAATTGAAAAAATATGCAAATAATTTTTTACATGAAAACAATTCTTTGTTAAATGAAGTTAGTGAATTGAAAACTAAACTTAATATTTTAGAAAAGAAAAATAAGGCTTTAACATGGAAAATGATGTTTTTAAGAGACCTAAAACTATCATTTCAAATGGTGATCTTTTGAAGAAAGACAAAGATTTAGAAATAGAAAATAAAAACTATAAAAATGAACTTGATAAAATGAAACCCTTTGTTGAAAAGTTCACTTATAGTTCAAAAAACTAAATTTCTTTTAAACAACCAAAGAGCTATTTTTAACAAAGCAAGAATAGGATACAAATCTCAAAAATAGCAAAAGTATTTGAAAAACTTTTTTATACCTGCATCATCTAGTATTACATTTTTTTCATGCAAAAAACAAGGACACAAAGCTTTTCAATATAATATGAGAAAAATCAATAACTTTGAAAAAGTTTAGGTTTCAAAAGGAACCAATTTAAGTACTAACCCTAAAGGACTCAAGTTGGCTTGGGTACCTAAAAACAAAACTTGATTTATTTTACAGGTGTGTTTAGAAACCAAGAAAAATAAAAGGCTATGGTATCTTGATAGTGGTTGCTCAAGGCACATGATAGAAGATGTGAAGTAATTCACTTCTCTTGAGGCAATAAATAGAGGGAGTGTGACCTTCGATGATAATGGCAAAGGTAAAATCATTGATTTTGGTAAGGTTCACATCACCCCTTCTACATGTATTAATAATGTACTCTTAGTTGAAGGTTTAAAGCATAATCTTTTAAGTAATAATCAATTCTGCGATAAAGGTTTTCAAGTTGTTTTTAAATCATCTTATTGCATGATTGCTAGTCCTGATAAAAATGGAGTAAAATTTATTAGAAAGAGGCATGGTAACATTTATTTGGTAGATTTAGATGATCTATCCTTGCCTAATGGAGAATGCCTAGTTGTAATGAATTCTACTAAAGATGAGACTAGTTGGCTTTGGCATAGAAGACTAGGACATGCTAGTATGTATTTGCTTTCAAAACTTTGCAAAAAAGATTTAGTAAGAGATTTGTCGAAACTTAGTTTTGAAAAAGATAGGGTTTGCCAAACTTGCCAATTTGAAAAACAAGTTAAAACATCTTTCAAACCTAAAGATTTTGTTACTACTAGTAAGCCATTAGAACTACTCTATATGGATATCTTTGGACCAACTTGAATATCTAGTCTAGGAGGTAAGAGCTTGATTGGTTATAGTGGATGATTTTTCAAAATTTACTTGGATTTTCTTTCTTGCTCATAAAGATGAATCATTTTCTGTATTTGTGAAGTTTTACTGAAAAAGTTTCTAATGAAAAAGGTACTTCAATTATTTGCATACATAGTGATCATGGTTTTGAATTTGAAAATCAAGATTTCAAAAGTTTTTGTAATAAGAAAGGCATTGAACATAATTTTTTTGCATCTAGGACACCTCAGTAGAATGGGATGGTAGAAAGAAAAAATCGTACTTTAGAAGAGATGGCATACACTATGCTTTGCAAAAATGATTTACCAAGATATTTTTGGACTGAAGTAATTAATACTGTCTGTTATATTTTAAATCGAGTTTTAATCCACCATATTTTAAAGAAAACTCCTTATGAACTTTGGAATCAAAGAAAATCAACTTTAAAAGTTTTTTGAGTTTTTGGTTGTCAATGTTTTATTTTGAATAATGGTAAAGACAATCTTAGAAAATTTGATGCCAAGTTTGATGAAGGTATCTTTCTAGGATATTCTATATCAAGCAAGGCATATAGAATTTTTAACAAAAGAACCCTAGTTGTAGAGGAGTCTGTACATATAGTTTTTGAAGAGTCTACTAATAAATCCTCTAGAAAAGAGGATACTTTTGATGCATGTATAGGTGCTGATAAGTTACAAAAGCTGACATTGGATGATCAACCCTCTCAATAAAGTGAAGAAGATCAAGACAAAAATGAAAAAGGTGAAGCCATACATCCACACCAAAGCATCAATATCTACCTAAGGAGTGGAGGTATGCTCATGGACATCCTAAGGAATTAATCCTAGGAGATCCATCTAAAGGGATAAGAACTCGATCTTAATTAGAAATGAATTGATTATATTGCTTTTGTTTCTCAAGTAGAGCCTAAATATTTTGAAATGCTGAAAAAGACCCTAACTAGATAAATGCTATGCAAGATGAACTAATTTAATTTGATAGAAACAATATTTGGACATTAATAGAAAGACCATCAAAAGTTTCTATTATTGGCACAAAATGGATGTTTAGGAATAAATTAGATGAAGATGGAATTGTAATTAGAAATAAAGCTAGGCTAGTTACTAAAAGCTATAATTAGGAGGAAGGAATTGATTTTGATGAAACCTTCGCTCCTGTTGCTAGACTTGAGGCAATTAGACTACTATTAGCATTTGCCTATTTTGTGAATTTCAAACTTTTTAAATAAATGTTAAAAGTGCTTTTTTGAATGGTTATATAGCAGAAGAAGTTTTTGTAGAACAACCACCTGGTTTTGAAAATCATGCATATCCTGATTATGTTTACAAATTACACAAAGCACTTTATGGTTTACAGCAAGTACCTCGAGCATGGTATGAAAGACTCATTAAGTTTTTGATTGAAAATAATTTTCTAGAGGCAATGTTGATACAACCTTATTTCTAAAGAAGAAAAATGATGATTTATTAGTAGTGCAAATCTATGTTGACGATATTATTTTCGATGCTACTAATGAGATCCTTTGTCAAGAGTTTGCTAAGCTTATGCAGGGAGAGTTTGAGATGAGCATGATGGGAGAACTTAATTTATTTCTCGGACTCCAAATCAAGCAAACTAAAGATGGAATCTTCATCAACCAAGCTAAGTATATAAGAGAAATCTTAAAGAAGTTTGGGATGGAGACTACTAAGTCAACAGGTACACCTATGAGCTCCTCTTGTAAACTTGATAAAGATGAGCATGATAAATATGTAGATCAAAAATTATATAGAGGTATGATTGGCTCTTTATTATATTTGACTGCTAGTAGACCATATAAAATGTTCAGTGTATGCATGTGTACTAGATATCAGTCTGATCCTAATGAATCTCAACTATTGGCTGTTAAGCGCATTATTAGATACTTATTTGGTATAATTGATATTGGTTTGTGGTATTCTAGAGACTCATCTACTAATTTAATTGGACATTCTGATGCTGATTTTGCTGGGTGTAAACTTGATAGAAAAAGTACTAGTGGAACTTGCCAATTTCTCGAGTTAAGATAATCTCTTGGTTTAGCAAGAAACAAACTTTAGTAGCACTATCCACAGCTGAGGCTAAGTATATTACAGTAGGAAGTTGTTAAATTCAAATCTTGTGGATTAAGCAACAACTTAAAGATTTTGGAATCAAATCAACCAGGACTTCCATAAAATGTGATAATACTAGTGCAATATGTTTAACTAAAAATCCTGTTCAGCATTCTAGAAGCAAACATATTGAGATTAGGCATCTTTTTATTAGAGATCATGTTGAAAATAATGATTTGTGCTTGAATTTATTTGTACTGAAATACAATTAGCTGATATTTTGACTAAGCCTCTCCAAGAAGATCGGTTTAGTATGATTAGAAGAGAACTTGGGGTCATCAATCCTTTTGATTGAGAATTTCTATTCTTTGACCCATGAAAGATCAATTTTGATATCAATTACCCAATTTTCTTGAGTTTCACCATATTTCTAATGATTTTGATCATGCCTCATTTTCTTGTTTTTTGGTTTTAAGTCGAAGTGTCGACATCTGTAAGTGTGGACATCTTGAATTGTCAACACTTGGCCCCGGGTCATGAGTCGACACTTGAACAGCGACAGACCGAGGTATAAACAGGAAACGAAGTATTTTCTTGTTCTATTCTCTCCCAATTTGAGCCGACACATGCCCTAATAGTGTTCTATCTACTTTTTCCCTCCAAATCTCATCTCAAACCCTCTCAAACTCAAGATTTGGATAGTTTTTGGTCCAGTTTTTGCCACATTTCCTCTCCCATTTAGGTTTTGGACCGTGAAAACCCTAGATCTCTCTCTTCTCTTGCTTCAATCTTTGAATCAGTGGAATGGAGCCTAGGAAACAAGTTGTTCATCATCCTCAGCTATCCAACCAAGAAGATGAAAGAAAAACAAAGGCCAAACATGAGGCCGTGGCTTAGAAATGCTGGTTTGGTTCCTTTCTATTCTTTGACTGAAAGATTCTACCCGGGCTTGATACGAGAGTTTTATGGATCTCTAATTGATGCGGAGCTAATATGCATGTGATTATTTTTTTGTGTTTTAGGGTTGGATGAGGTGGTTAAATCCCAAACATCAGATCAAAATATGATGTAGATAATTCTATATGAATTTTTAAAGCTACGCATGCAGATTAGGACCTAGGAAAGCAGTAAAGAGGGATCGCCGGGACTGAGAAGCCTCGGATAGAGAAAGTTCTCCTACAATAAAATTACTGGAGGTAGAGGGGGTGTACCTGGCAATGTCTGATGCACCTGGTGAAGATCGCAGCGAAGAGATCACTCGTTCCTCAATGGATGCGGCCTGAAAAATCGAGCCAGAGACCCATGGATTCCCGGCTTTCTGCTCGGTGGTCCGATTGCGGCCTGGTTGGAGTCGTTGGATTTGTAGGAACTTGGGGACCTACAAACAACCATCAGGGGTGAGAAAAATAAGGTGGGAAACAAGAAAAATCTCAGGAAATAGCAAGGGCCATGTAGGTGAAAAGGTTTGAAAGTTGTTGGTTAGCTAGGGTTTTTTTGGGTAGAACTTCAGGCACACAGGATCCCTTGATACACACAGCAGGGAGGCACACAACAATAGAAGAACTCAATAGAATTTCATATCAATAATCAATCTCTCATACAAGAGACTAGGGTCCTTTAAATAGACTTTTAGTCTTAGGCCCCAAGTAAGGACATACAAGTAAATACATAGGACTCTTATTCCCACTGAAACCCTAGCTAGAAAATATGAAAAAATATGGAAAAAATATGTAGAAAAAAATCCCTAAAATTTCTCTCCCTCCTCTTTTCTCGGTTGGCCAAGGGAGGTGACCCTAGTGGATGACCAAGGGTGGTAAGAATAAGGTCTTGGCACCACTTATCTCCCTTCTTGGGCCTGGGCTGGCCCAGTTTGCTTCAGGCTACGTTTCAGGGCTTTAGGACTGTGTTTCAGGGCTTCAGGGTTTCTGATTTCTCCTCCTGGGGTCTTGGGCTACTATTCCATGTCTTCAATCTGATTGGACTTGGTCTTCACTTGTATGATGTAGTCTTGAGTCTTTCAGTGTGCTTGGACAGGACTTAAAAAAATAAAATTAGCTTGATAGGAGCTGACTAACACTGGACTAGACTAGCTCAACATGAGCTGACTAATACAGGACTCAAATAAAGACAACTTAGCTGAATTAAGCTTTATTACAATGGACTCAAATGTCATTAAGTGATCCATAGAGGGTTGAGAAGCCTCTGCCTTATTCTGGTGCCTCTGGTTTCGCACCAATTCTCACAGGGTGGGAGGAACTCGACTCTGTCGAGTGCAGATCAGGCTGGCTCACATATCTCTCGAGAATGTCTGGGTCGAGGTGTTGCAAGTCCTCTCGACAAATCCAGAATCATTCAACTCTGGCCGGCCTTGCCATCAGACCAGGAAGCATTGATAGCCGCGATCCTGGGTTGTAATGGCTTGATCATCCAGGATACGCTCGATCCATTCTCCTCTCTCAGGCCAATTAATTGGTGGACACTCTGTGTAAGGGTCACTCTCAACAGAAGGGATAGGTCCAAAAGCCTCACTGGATATCGCTGCCGGTTTCCTGTACTCAACCAGGTCTGTAATATTGAAGGTAGAACTAATGCCCATATCTGAAGGCAAGTCAACACATAGGCATTTGATCTAACCTTCTTTAATACTTTAAAAGGTCCAGCCCCACGAGCATGAAGCTTCTTAACGGTCCTGGGTGGGAACCGCTCAGGCCTAAGCCTAATCATGATAGAATCCCTTACATCAAATTCCTTGATCCTTCTTTGGGAATTAACCAATTTCTTATAAGTTTTATTGCTTAGGTTAATCTTTTGGCTAATATCCTTGTGCAAGTCTTTAATATACTGTACAAATGATTTTGCAGACTCTTAGACTCGTGCGTGAATAGGTAAAGGAATCAGATCAATGGGGTGATTAGGCTTGTACCCATGGACTATCTCAAAAGGACTCTTACCCGTTATCCTATTTATTGAATTGTTGTAGGCAAACTCTGCTCTAGGCAACAATAGATCCCAAGTTCCAGTGTATTCACCTACCAGGCATCTAAGGAGGTTTCCTAAACTACGGTTCACCACTTCAGTTTGGCCATCTTTTTAGGGGTGGTAGGCTGTAGAAAACTTAAGCTTGATCCTTAACAGGTGCCACAAGGTCTTCCAGAAATAACTGGTGAACCTAACATCCCATCGATATGATGGTCTTGGGTAGGCCATGAAGTCTAACCACATGATCTAAGAAAAGCTTGGCTACTCTAGATGCATCAAAGGTCTGGGAACAGGGGATGAAGTGAGCCATCTTAGAGAACCTATCGACCACTACAAAGATAGAATCATGTTTCTTCTGGGTCTTAGGTAATCCTAACATGAAGTCCATACTTAGGTCCTGCCAAGGGTGATCAGGCACTGGTAAAGGTGTGTAGAGACCAGTGTTTTGCTTCTACTGTTTTGCAGCAGCACAAATTCTACACCTGGCTACAATCTGTGCAACATGCCTTTTCAATCCTGGCCAAAAGAACTGGTCCTCTATCGCTAAGATTGTCTTATTTCAACCAAAGTGACCAGCTAAACCTCCAGCATGGATCTCCCAAATTAGGAACTCTCTAAGGGAAGTCTTAGGTATACAGAGTCGATTGTTTTGGAAAAAGTAGCCATCCTGAATGGTATACTCACTATGAGTACTGGATGGTCCTAGCCTGAGGGTCTGGTAAATTTCTCCAAAGTCTGGGTAGGTTTCATACTCATCCTTTAACCTATCAAACCCTATACTTGGGTGCTAACTGATCCTAACAGCAAAGACCTACGGCTCAGGGCATCTGCTACCTTGTTTTCTGTGCCAGCAGGTGCTTCAGGACAAAGGTATAAGCCTGAATGTATTCAATCCATTTACCATGCCGTGGATTAAGTTTCTTTTGGGAGTTTAGGAATCGGAGTGCCTCATGGTCAGAAAATAAGACAAACTCCTGCAATAGTAAGTAATGTCTCCAATATCTAAGGGCCTGGACTACCGTATAAAATTTCTTGTCATAGGTAGAGTACTTAAGTTTAGCCTCATTCAGCTTCTCACTGAAGAAGGCTACAGGATGATTCTCTTGACTTAGTACCCCACCTATTCCTATTCCCGTGGTGTCGCAAGCAACCTCAAACACCTTAGTGAAGTCAGGTAATCTAAGGATGGGTGCATGGGTCATCTTATCCTTAAGCTCTAGAAAGGCCTTGTCAGCTGCTTTGGTCCACTCAAATATACCCTTCCTAATACAATCAGTGATAGATGTGATGACTATACTAAAACCCCTAATAAATCTCTTGTGAAAGATTGCTAGGCCATGGAAACTACGCACATCATGGACACTAGTGGGTGTAGGCCACTCAACAATTGCCCTAACCTTTTCAGGATCTACGGAAACTCCCTCAAGGGTGACAACAAAACCTAGGAAGATAACCCTATGTGTCATGAACTCACACTTTTTAAGGTTGGGATAGAGGATATTCTCCCTAAGGGTCTGGCATACTAGTCTTAGATGACTAAGGTGGTCCTTCTTAGTCCTGCTATAAATCAAGATATCATCAAAGTAGACCATAGCGAATTTTCTGGTATACTCTCTCAGGACCTGGGTCATAATCCTCATAAAAGTACTTGGTGCATTGGAAAGTTCGAAAGGCATTACAACCCACTCAAACAGGCCATCCTTAGTCTTGAATGTAGTTTTCCACTCATCCCCATGTCTAATCCTAACCTGATGATAGCCGCTCTTAAGGTCTATCTTTGAGAAAACTTTGGCTCCGGCCATCATGTCTAACATATCATCCAATCGGGGGATGGGAAACCTATATTTCATAGTTATTTTGTTGATGGCTCTACTGTCTACGCACATTCTCCAAGTACCATCTTTCTTAGGGGTCAGTAGAGTAGGGACTGCACATGGACTCAAGCTCTCCCTAATGAAACCCTTCCTAAGCAATTCTCCCACTTGTTTCTATAATTCTTGATGCTCACTGGGGTTCATTCTATAGTGAGGAATGTTTGGTAAAGTGGCACCTGGAACTAAGTCTATAGCATGTTGGATGTCTCTAAGGGGTGGTAAATTATCAGGTAAATCATCAGGGAAGACATCCTCAAATTCTTTTAGAGCCTTAACAATTTCTTTAGGATGTTCTTTTTGGGTCGGCTCATGTATTTCTTTGGTGGTCAAGATCCAAATAGGGTTACCCTCAGCAATCTCTTTTTCTAACTCCCTAGCCTTAATCAAATTAACTCAAGGTTTCTTATCCTTAACGCTACTAGAACCCCTCTTAACTGGGTCTCTAGGGAGAGCTGGGTGGATAACAAATTTATTCCCATGGTAGTTAAAAGAACAAATATTGGTTCGACCATACAGGGTTGCATCATGATCAAAAAGCCAAGGTTACCTAGAATGATACTACTCACTTCCATGGGGATGATATCACACCAAATCTTTTTCTCATAGGTTTGCAGTCTAATTAAGATTTGGCACCTAGATTTAATGTGGATGGAGGTTGAATCTACCCAAGAAACTTTGTAAGGGCTAGGATGGGTAACTGTGGTCAATCCTAAAGATTTAACTGTGTTGGCAGAGATGGCATTGACACAACTCCCACTGTCTATGATGATCTTAAGTACCTTACCCCCTACCTTAACAAAAGTCTGTAGGATGCTAGTCCTACGCCAATCTTCCTTAGGGGGTTTGGGTTAAGATGCACCTAACCACTCCTAATTGGTTCTCACACTCAGGTTCCTCCTCCTCACCCTCATACTCATCTATCAACTGATCATCAGCCTCATAAATCTCTCCCTCAGGTTCGGCTACCGGTTCAGGCTCTTCCTTCACTTGCTCACCTAAGTGTAGGGCACTAACAGGGCATTGGCTCATAAAGTGGCCTGGTTTCTTACATCTAAAATAGGTCTTCTGGGGAGTGTAGTTTCTATTGACCTCTACAGATTTACCTCGATCATCCCTACGGGCCACAGGGTTACTAGACTAGGGTCGACTCGGGCCTGGCTGACTAGGACTAGGTCGACTCGGACTAGGTCGGCTAGGCATGGGTCAGCTCTGTGTAGATTGGTTGGTTCCTGGGTATTGACTAGGGTATCTAGTGGGCTATGGTTTATGGTAGATGGGCCCTCTCTAGAAATGCTCATGATCCCTAGCAATCTAATAAGCATGGTCTAGGTCTCTAACCTCTCTCATATAGAGCTCCTTAATGTCATCTCTCAGTCCAGCCCTAAACCTAGACAGAATAACATCCTCAGACTCATCCAAATCACATCGCATAGAATACTCATCAAATTTTGTGATGTACTCATCTATACTCCTGCTACCCTGATTCAATCGCTGCCACTGATCTAGTAAACCACAATGATATGATGGTGGAACGTTTTTTGTCCTAAGCTTATCCTTCATGGCCCACCAGGTGACTATAGGATCATGCCCTCCTAGTCTAAGGGTTCCATCAACACTAGCCCAATGTAACCTGGCCTCCCGGATCAACTTAAGCTTAACAAACCTAAACTTACGCTCCTCCGACATATCATACCACTCAAAATATTGATCAATCTCTCCCTCCCAATCTATATAGACCTTAGGATCAAGACAACCATCAAAAGTGGGGGCATCAAGCTTAATGTGTCTATAGGATCTATCCTCTTGGTCTACAAAATCCTAATTGGGTCTTCTAGGATGAACCTCTGGGATTGGGTCATGACGTCGGGCTCTCCTTGGTTCAGCCTCAAGGTATGGATCAGGGTTAGGGGTCCTCCTAGGTTCAGGATCATAATATGGGTCATGACGATGGGCTCTCCTAGGTTCAACCTCAAAATGTGGATCAGGGTTTGGGGTCCTCCTAGGTTCAGTATCATTGTAAGGGTCATGGCGAGGGGTTCTCCTAGGATGGGGAGGTGACTCAAGATCTGGTTCAGCCTGGTCCTATGTGTCTTCTCTAGGGTTCCTAGTCAGGCATCTAATTGATCAAGCCTATGGGTCAACTAGGTGTTTGCTTGCTCAAGCCTAAGATTGATGGATTGGACTAACCTCTCTCCAAGGGCATCAACTTTAGCATTAAGATGATCCATGGATCCAGCCATTTATGAAGGTGGTGGATGATATGAAACCCCTAATCTAGTGCTCATGCAAGACTCGATCAAACTGATTACAGCTGACTAGACCTAGAGTCCAAAACTAAGTGCTCAATCAGGGTGGCAAACTAGCCTATAGTAATCCTGTACTCAGCCAGGCAGGTGTAAGGAGAGTGTTAGGTCCCTGATTGCCAATCCTAGACACCAATTAGAGATTGGCCAGGTAGGTGGACCAGTACACCAGCCCTTCAGGACTGAGTCCTTGAGCCACCGTTCTAGATACCAAGCACAAGGCACACACAGGTTAGCTTGAAATAGTGATCTAACACTTAGCCTGGACCCGACCAGTTGGTGTCCCTAGCTCATTAGGGTAAATTAAGTCTAATCGATTTTAAGTTAGGCTTGGGACCGAATGCAAGGGATGTGGTTTTAGGCTAAGGAGAGGTGATCAAATCCTACCCCCATCTGACATAGAAAGAATGCCCTTAAAGGTAGTTTATGCAATGATGGCAGGCAGATGATGCAAAATTAGGGTTTAAGTATTTTTTAGGTAGCTTTTATTTATGTAAATTTTTATTTTGTTATTTAGCAGAAATATGATTTGAATCCAATGACCTAATATGCTAGAAACATACTAAAAATAAAAGATATGCAAAAGAGATGCTAAACAAAACCCTAAACCTTCCAAAATTGTCTTGCTGAAAAAATAGAGCCAAGGCTGTATTTCATCTTGCAGAAACTTTACAGATCGAATTAAAATCTGAAAAAATTTTATAAAATACTTTTAATTAATATAAATCCAGAAAAAGAAAAGTTAAAATTTTTCAAGTTCTAATCAGGGAGAAACAATCAAAAGAATAGTATATATATGGACTATGAAGGGTGCATAAAATGAGCCATAATCTAAGCTCTAATACCAGATGATGCGAAACTAATATGCATGCGATTATTTTTTTGTGTTTTAGGGGTTAGATGAGGTAGTTAAATCCCGAATATTAGATCAAAATATGATGTAGATAATTCTATATGAATTTTTAAAGCTATGCATGCAGATTAGGACCTAGGAAAGCAGTAAAGAGGGATCGCCGGGGCTGAGAAGCCTCGGTTAGGGCAAGTTCTCCTACAATAAAATTACTGGAGATAGAGGGGGTGTACCTGACAATGTCTGATTTACCTGGTGAAGATCGTAGTAAAGAGTTCACTCATTCCTCGATGGATGCGGCTTGGAAAATCGAGCTAGAGACCCGTGGATTCCCGGCTTTCTGCTCGGTGGTCCGATTACGGTCCGGTTGGAGTCGTTGGATTCGTAGGAACTCGGAGACCTGAAAACAACCATCAGGGGTGATAAAAATAAGGTGAAAAATAAGAAAAATCTCAAGAAATAGCAAGGGGAATGTAGGTGAGAAGGTTTGAAAGTGGTTGGTCGACTAGGGTTTCTTCGGGTAGAACTTCAGGCACACAGGATCCCTTGATGCATATAGCAGGGAGGCACATAGCAATAGAAGAACTCAATAGAATTTTATATCAATAATCAATCTCTCATACAAGAGACTAGGGTCCTTTAAATAGACCATTAGTCTTGGGCCCTAAGTAAGGACATAAAAGTAAATACATAGGACTCTTATTCCCACTCAAACCCTAGCTAGAAAATAAGGAAAAAATATGTAGAAAAAAATCTCTAAAATTTCTCTCCCTTTTCTTTCCTTGGTTGGCCAAGGGAGGTGACCCTGTGGATGACCAAGGGTGGTAAGAATAAGGTCTTGGCACCACTTATCTTCCTTCTTGGGCTTGGGTTGGCCCAATTTGCTTTAGGCTATGTTTCAGGGCTTCAGGACTGCGTTTCAGGGCTTCAGGATTTCTAATTTCTCCTCCTGGGGTCTTGGACTACTCTTCCATGTCTTCAATCTAATTGGACTTGGTCTTCACTTGTATGATATAGTCTTGAGTCTTCAGTATGCTTGGACAGGACTTAAAAAAATAAAATTAGTTCGATAGGAGCTGACTAACATTGCACTGGACTAGTTCAATATGAGCTAACTAATACAGGACTCAAATTAAGACAACTTAGCTGAACTAAGCTTTGTTACAATGGACTCGAATATCATTAAGTGATCCATAGAGGGATGAGAAGCCTCTGCCTTATTCTGGTGCCTCTAGTGTCCGCACCATTAATCCAAGGTAGTGATGGATGGGTCGCAGAGGTCCGTGGCCGAGATGTCCCAATGATAGCTGAGATTTTGAGCAGAGTATGAGACATACCCATGAGAGGATTTGTTATTAATAGCTTGGTGGATAGGTTCAGTGGTCCTCGATGTATCTTCGAGTCAGATGACCTGCCTGAGGGAGCCACTATCGTTGCATCCAGGCTTTCTGCTGAGATGGGGTTACTGCATCATATTGTTGCCCGGATCCTTCTATCGAAGACCGGCCATTTCAACTTCATCACAGAGAGAGAGCTTTTAGTGATGGTCTCTTTGGTTTAGCATGCACTTGTTTGCCTTCCAGTACTTATGGTACATTAGATGATGGAGGCATCTACGAGTCAGAGACTGTGTTTGCCCTACGGGATGGGCTTGACTTTGCTTTTCAGAGCATATGGTGTACTATTGGATGATGAGCCCTATCATGTGTTACTGCAATCTGATTCTATGACATCAGATCACTTCACCGGATAGGATATCAGTTGGTCAGAGGTCAGTGGAGATGACGAGTATCAGGTCAGGCCACTGACAGAGATGAAGATACATTGGAGGAGGAGTGCATATTTTCGGGTGAGGTAGGACCTTCAGAGATACATTTCCCTAAGATTCAGCTCGAGCCTACAGCACAGCCAGAGCCTGCTCTTCAGCCTGAGCCAGCACGATCAGATATTCCAGGAGCTTCTGAGAGTTTTGAGGACAGAGCTACTCATATTAAGATAGAGATTATGACTATTTGTCAGTGACTTGACATTTTTATTATAGAGACTAGAGAGAGCCATCGAGGATTGAGAGATGGTATCTCTGCTATATTGTCCGCTCTGAGTAGACCCTCTTCTGGGAGTGTTCCCAATACTTCAGCTCCAGCTGATTCTGCTCCAGTTCCACCTGCTCCGAGACCAGTCATGGATGATGATGAGGTGACTGACTCTGATGAGTTTGACTTTCTAGATGTGATGATAGAGCTAATGCCAGAGATAGTAGCTGACCCTCATAGGAGTCCCATTCATGATCCTTTGAGTTCATCCTTCCAGACTCCTATATTATCCACACCTCCTTCTAGACCTGTTGATCACTCTGCCATTCCTATACTCATACCTATCATGTCTTCAAATGATAAACCTATTATTGATACACCTATTTTTGATACACCTGTTGTTGGTACTCCATCTTTACATACATCTTCCCTTATCCAGGAGCTAGGATTCTATACTCTTGGTTTCCATCATCTTGATTTTGATCCTTTATTTGATCATACACCACATCTTACAATTTTCGAGACTATCACTCTGATCAGTTCTTCTCCTGCTACTGACATAGCTTCTATTTCTTTTGCTCCATCTAAAGGGAGGACTTATGTTAGACATAGAGGACGAGGTCATCATGCTCCATCCAGATCGACCAGGACTCATCTTTGTGATCTTTGATCTATGTGGCCTCGATCTCATGCTTTTACTGATACTGGATCGATCGAGATTGGATCCTCAGAGGATGAGGATGATGCTTAGGATAGTTTTTTATATTCAGATAGTTTATATTTTTGTACTTGTTACATGTTTCTTTTGATGTTCACTCTTTTGTACCAATCTTGTATCAAATGAATGAAATATTATGTTTTACTTCATGTTATGACTTTGAATGAATGAAATGTATTACTTATTTTCAGAATTTCATTGTTCTCCTTCATGAATGAGTGAATGCCTTACATTTATGTTCGAGTTTTTTGCCTTCTTCCTTCCTTTTTAATGATAATAAAAAGGGGGAGAAATAAGTATAAATGGGATATGGGATGAAATAAGTATATATATGCAGTGAATAAGTATATATGTGCAGTGAATGAGAGATAAGTTCTTTTTTGAAAAATGCTGAAAATCTAAAAATTTCTGTTCATTGAGTGATGGGGAGTAATACCTCCTTTGTATTGAAAAATCTATTTTTGCTAAGAATTTCATCCCCAATTCTTACCTTTAGATGTTTAAAAGATATTCAGAAATCATTCTTTTACAGATCATCTCTTCAAGGGGAGTATTTATACTCTTCACAGTGTTTATTGCTGAATTTGTTATATTTTTTTTTGGAGTATCATGATACATGATTTTATCTTTTATATATTTTAAGCTCTGATACTTTTAGCTATTGCAATACTCTTAGCTCTGATACGTCTCCTTTTGTATTTCAATACCTATTGCAATAAGCTTATGCACTTTGAAAAGTTTCTTTGAAAGCTTATTATGCAATTTATACTTAAAGATTTTGTCATCATCAAAAAGAGGGAGATTGTTGACTCCGTTATTGATTTTGATGATAAGCAAAACACTTAAGTATAAGTTAAGTACTAACTATTTTTTTGAAGTGTATTTTATAGAAAAAGGTTCTCATCAACTTAACAAAAATTGTTTGATTGAAAAAGTCTCAAATATGGATGAAAGATTTGCTTAAAGAAAATTTTGGTAGTTGAAGAATGCTTGAAAGGACACAAGAGCTCAACACAAATTTGTTTTAGCAGAAGTTTAGTTGTTTTTGAAGAAATCTCAGTCAAGTATCGACTCACAACCCAAGTGTCGACTAATGACAGTGGAAGTGTCGACTCAAGCAGTATACAGAAAGAGTTTCAGATGGCATGGTTGAAGTATCGACTCATGCCAATCAAGTGTCGACTCAAGGTGTCAACTCAAGAATTGGCTCATCGCCTGAGACTTTTTATTACAGAACTTGCTGAAGTTGAAGACCTGCCTAAAGTGTTGACACATGGATGTCAAGTATCGACTCATAGTGTCGACTCACCAGTGGAAGTGTCGACTCACCTGAGAATTCTAGAGAACTTCATTGAAGATATTTAAACTAGGTGTCAACTTATGGAGTGCGAGTATCAATCTTAAGTAATGACTTACAGCTTGAAGTGTTAACACTTGGAGTTCTTAACGGCTAGTTTTTCAAATGTAGAATTCACTCCTCTTGGCTCCAATGACTAGTTTTTCATGTCTAACAGCTAAAAGCTGACTTTAAGGCCTTGGGAAGGTATTTGAGTGATTCAAATCAAATCTAAACAAAAAATAAGAGAATGAAAAGATGATCAACAAGAAAAAAAGAAAAGAAGTGCATTCACTCCTATTCATTGAGTTCAACCACCTTCAAGCAAAAAGAAGTCTCCAAGCATTCAAGAGCATTCAAGTTCAACATTCTTGAGCATTAAAAGAGGCTTCATCAAGTTGAATACAGCAGTACAACAAAGTTTCAAAGAGATATATGCTTTTATTAGAAAGCTTTTATTATTTTTTTACTTCAAACTTATTATTGTTGTAAAGATTTTTGGTTAGCCTATCAGAAAACCAAGGAGGTTTTTGGTTAGCTTATTGGAAAACCAAGGAGGTTGTTGATTAGCCTTGAAAACCATTTAGGTTCTTGGTTAGCCCGCAAAACCAAGGGAGGTTGTTGGTGAGCATTAAAACCATTTTGGTTCTTGGTTAGCTCGGTAAACCAAGTAAGGTTTTGACTTGTAAGCCTTGTGAAAACAAGTCGGGTTTGATTAGTGAGCCTGAAAAACTAATTGGCTATAATCAGTTGAGATTATAGTGAATTCCCAAGTGGGCCTTGGGGAGTGGATGTAGGTGCATTGGAAAGCACTGAACCACTATACTTGCTTTGTGTTTGTGATTGCTTGTCTCTTTAATTTGCTCCTCTTTTATCGCTTTTATATTTCCGTTGCATACTCATTAAAAGTACTTCATGCTTGCATTCATAGTACTTAGTTTGATTATTGAATTGGTTTACACATTTGCATTTAAATTTTTTAGAGACCCAATTCACCCCCCTCTTGGGTTGCTTATTGGGCAACATGGGTAAACAAACTAAGGAGAGTTTTAAATCTAAAAATATGGTTTCAACTTCTAGACCCCTTGAGCTACTTCACATGGATTTATTTGGACCAACTAGGACCACAAGCCTAGACGGTATGAAATATGCACTTGTGATAGTAGATGATTTTTCTAGATTTACATGGGTCTTATTTATTACATATAAAGATGAAACTTTTAAAGTTTTTCGAAAATTCCATAAAAAAGTTTTAAACCAGAAAAATCTTTCAATTTTATTAATTAGAAGTGATCACGGCATGAAATTTGTAAATCAATTTTTTGATGATTATTGCACAGAAAATGACATTGATCATAACTTCTCCGCTCCTAAAACACCAAACAAAATGGTGTTGTAGAGAGAAAGAATAGAACTTTGAATGAAATGGCCCGAACAATGCTATGTGAAGGCAGTTTTCCAAGGTACTTTTGGACAGAAGTGGTGAACACTGCTTGTTATATTTTAAACCATGTTTTGATATGACTAATTTAAAAGAAAACCCCTTATGAGATTTGGAATGAAAAGAAACTAAATATTAATTACTTTCATATTTTTGGTTGTAAATGCTTTGTGCTGAATAATGGAAAGGATAACCTACAAAAATTTGATGCAAAATCTGATGAAGCTATATTTCTGGGTTATTCAATCATAGCAAAGCATATAGGGTGTTCAATAAAAGAACACTAATTATAGAAGAATCTATACATGTTATATTTAATGAAACTAACCCTTCACCTTCAAAGGAAAAAGAGTGTATAGATAATGATGCAGGTATACTTGAAAAGGAAATGAAAGATATGAGCCTACAAGAGAAACCAACTCAAGAAGGGAAGAAGTGATAAGTAAAGATCATGCTGATCTACCAAAGGAATGGAGGTATATAACTTCTCATCCAAGAGATTTAATTATTGGTGATCTCTCTCAAGGTGTTAGGACTAGATCATCATATAGAGAAGTACATGATTACCTAGTATTTGTATCATAAAAATAGAGCCACATAGCTTAGAAGAAGCTGAAAATGACCCTAACTGGATGTTGGCCATGCATGAAGAACTAAACCAGTTTGAAAGAAATAATATATGGACTCTAGTTGATAGACCATCAGACCATCCCATTATAGGAACTAAATGGGTTTATAGAAACAAACTATATGATAAAGGTCAAGTAAATAGAAACAAATCTAGATTGGTAGCTAAAGGATACAATCAAGAGGAAGGAATAGATTTTGATGAAACCTATCCACCGGTAGCAAGACTAGAAGCTATAAGATTACTAATTGCATTTGCTTGCTACATAAATTTCAAACTTTTTCAAATGGATGTAAAAAGCATATTTTTAAATATTTTTATATCAAAACAAGTTTTTGTAGAACAACCACCAGGTTTTGTAGATCATGCTTTTTCAAATCATGTTTTTAAACTTAATAAAGCATTGTATGGACTTAAACAAATACCTAGAGCCTGGTATGATAGATTAAGTAAATTCTTACTTGAAAATGATTTTGTAAGAGGAAATGTTGATAAAACTTTATTTATCAAAAAGAAGAATAATGATATGTTAGTTGTATAAATTTATATAGATAATATTATATTTGGTACAACTAATGAGATTCTTTGTAGAGAATTTGCTGAGTTGATGCAGGGTGAATTTGAAATGAGCCTAATAGGTGAACTAAATTATTTTCTTGGACTCTAAGTTAAGCAAACAAAGGATGGAATCTTTATAAACCAAGCAAAGTACATCAAGGAGATCATTAAAAAGTTTGGTATGGAGTCAAGCAAAGAAACAAGTACACCCATGAGTCCTACCTGCAGATTGGATAAAGATGAAGATGGCAACAACATAGATCAAAAGCTCTATCGAGGTATGATCATATCTCTATTGTATTTAACTGCTAGTAGACCTAATATCTTATTTAGCATATGTGTATGTGCTAGATTTCAATCTAATCCTAAAGGGTCACATATGCTTGCAGTAAAAAGAATCATAAATTATCTAAGAGGAACAAGTAATCTAGGTCATGTTATTCAAAGCAATCTTCATTAAATTTAATTGGTTTTTCAGATGCTGATTATGGTGGATGCAAAATAGATAGAAAAAGTATTAGTGGTACTTGCCAATTTCTAGGGTTGAATTTAATCTCATGGCACTGTAAGAAACAAAACTCTATAGCATTATCCACTACTGAGGTAGAGTATGTAGCTGTAGGGAGTTGTTGTACACAAGTACTTTGGATTAAACAACAACTAGAAGACTTTGATGTTATACAATCTAAAATTCTTATCAAATGTGATAACACAAGTGCTATTAATTTGCCAAAAAATCCAATTCAACATTTTGGAACAAAACATATAGAAATTAGACACCATTTTCTTAAGGATCATGTTCAAAATGAAAATATGATACTTGAATTTGTTCCTACTGAAAATAAATTTGCTGATATCTTTACTAAACCTCTTAACTTGGATAGATTTCAATTGATTAGAGGAGAATTAGGATTATGTGACCCTTTTTAGAATTTCTATCCTAATTTCTTCAAAATTAAGAAAATATTATCTAGAAAACCTCCTATATCAATCTAAGATCATCAACCATCTCAACTAATTCTCTTCTATCATTAGAAACCATGTTTAAGTGTTTTCAAGTCTTTTAGAGAGTTTTTACTCGAGTCAACTTGAGCAATTTAGGTTTTGCCAAGCCGACTCGATGTCGGGTTAGGCATTTTTTGTGTAAGCCATATGACTTAAATAAAACCCTTAGCCTTTCTTATTTCAATCCTTATTTTCTTAGAACCATTGTTTCCAAGCTAAGAACCTCTTCCTTCCCTCTCGACCTCCCTTATCTGGCTTTATCGCTTGCATTCCTCTTGAGCTTGAGCAATGGTATCGATGAAAGCAGTTAGAAAATGTCCCTGAAGCAATGTAGAGATCTCTCCAAGAGAAAGAAGGATGAAGAGATGAGAAGATGAGTCAACTCAAAGTCGACAATAGGCAGAGGAACAAGATGCTCCACCTTCTCCACAAAGACAAGTGATCTCCATGGCTACCTGTCCGATTACAAGTGGAAGAAGGATCATTTTCTCATTCCTAAAGGATTTAGGGCTTCAAATTGGTGAAGGTTGGTCATTTTTCTATTCTTTGAATGTTCCCACTTATCCCAACCTAGTTCGAAGTTTCTATGAGAATTTAATTTTAGAAGAAAGTTCCCACTTATCCCAACCTAGTTCGAAGCTTCTATGAGAATTTAATTTTAGAAGAAAACCATATTGAATCAACTATGAAAGGAAAAAGGATAATTGTAACTGAGGAAAGATTAAGCAGTCTACTAGAAATGCCTAATGGGGGAATTAATCACTTGGTTCTAAAGGATAAACAAAAAACCCTCAGAACTGTTTTGGAAAGGAGTGATGTGAGTGAAATTGGAAATGTTAAAGCAAATACTCTTTCCTTAGAAATGAGACTGCTACATAATATTATAAGCATGATTTTCCTTCCAAGAACAGGTCGATTTGATTGGGTAAGTGAAAGAGACCCATGTTTCATGGGACATTTGATTGAGGGGGTGGCCCTCAATCTACCCTATGTCATGTTAGTGCAGATGAAAGAAGCTGTAAGGAAGGTGAAGGCTTGTCTCCTATATGGAATGGTCTTCATGCCACTATTTCAGGCCTCTAGAGTTGATTTGACCGGAGAAGATGGTAGGCCACTGCATCACACAGACACTTGTTCTATAGAGAATGGGATATTACTTGACAGATGGAACTTGGAAGAAGAAAACATTTGGACAGAGAGCAGTGGATTCATCTACTGATGATGATGAAGAGCCTGAGCAACAGTTACCTGATATTGAGACCGCCATTGTTATTGAGCATTCAGTACCTGAGACTGAGGAGCATGAGCATATATAGAGAGAGCCTGGGAGTTTAGGACTTCACCAGGACAGGCACCCTCACCAGGACCAGCACCTTCACCAACACCAGCAGAGAGGACTTTAGCACCAGCACCGGCACCAACAGAGCCTGCTACTGTACTACCTGCCTCCACTCCACTTGACATCTCAACTCAGCTCAAACAATTCAGTGAGGATCTGACCTGTTCTATTAGTTCTCTGTTTGACGGTCTACGTCAAACAGTATAGCATAGCATAGAGGAGTTCAGATCAGAGTTACATGAAATGAGCTATCAGATGGGATCATTAGAGGAGACCAGGAAGATGGAGGATGACTACACTAAAGGTCTGGGGATTCTTCGGGCTGAGTTTAGTAGATTGAGAGGTTCAGCAGAAGCCTTTGCCTATGCTCAAGCTAGTGAGCTCATTGCACTCCATGAGAGATTGAAGAAGATTCAGACTGAGCTTAGCACAGTCTGGGTATTTTTGTCTCAGTTCTCTTCTTTTGCTAGAGGAGCCAGCTCTTCCACTCCAAGACAACCACCACCTCATTCTACACAGCCACCATCTCACTCTACTGGACCTTCTACTAGGGGTAGGGGTTCTTCTAGTCATCCTAGATCTTGGTATGGTAGGTCTGAACCTATTATAGAAAAACCTAGTGATAGTGAGTAGGCAAGTATTTAGTGTATCTGCTTCTAAACTTTTGTAATTTGTAATGAAAACCTTGATAACAATGAAAGTATCTATTTCTTATTGTGTTTGCAATGTTATCTATGCATTGATGATTTTATATTAAATTATCAAAATTTTATATGAGAAAGTGAAATTATCTCAAACAATACTTATAATCTTCTCATTCTGTTTCAAAACTTGAGCTTGAAGTACTTAACTAAAGGGAGCATTTAATTGAATACATTTTTGATTAATGACAAAAAGGGGAAGAATGATATTATTGATTTGTTGTATATGCATGGAAATTTTACAATTCTATTGAAATTATGCATGATAATAAATGAAACAAAGGGAGATATCCCAAATTTTCAAACTTGCTCATATTTGCTCTGATTAAAGCTTTCTTGACTATTCTTTATAAGCACCCAATTGCTCTGTTATAATTTTAATGGCTATCAAAAATAGCTTTTGATAATTTTTTACTGTGACACATATTTGACTTATTTCAAAAGCTCTGATACATTATCAATAAGCTCTAATTCTTTCAAATACATT
This sequence comes from Areca catechu, assembly GCA_021397845.1. Classification (NCBI taxonomy): domain Eukaryota; kingdom Viridiplantae; phylum Streptophyta; class Magnoliopsida; order Arecales; family Arecaceae; genus Areca; species Areca catechu. The sequence continues at coordinate 37,818,107 of CM038042.1, read as the reverse complement.
CTCGATATACAACTCATACATGTTGATACTTACTTCAAAATATACTATTACATGTAACTGTAAAGTTTGTTCCATGCCCAGTATTTTATCATCATCAAAAAGGGAGAGATTATTGATCCTTTGAATGATTTTGATGATAACAAAATATTGGAGCATGCATTTGTGTTACTAACTATTTTTTGAGTGCTTCACAAGTTTTTGTAGGATGATTTTAATGCTCAATCACAACTCTTACAACCTTGTTATATGTCATGCGTAGTGTTGTAAAAGTATTATGTAAAGAAGAGCCCAAAGAAAAATCTGATATAGTATTCATGAAAATGGTTGCTTCTATATGTTTTCATGTTTAAAAACACTTTAAGATTAATTTTTAATGGAGTTATAAAGTATTTTGAGTGACTAAAAGTCACTAGATGTCATCTGGAGAAGAGCAGAAGATTTCATTGAAAAATCACTCGAGCCGACTCAAGGAAGAAGAGCCGACTCTAGCTCATGGTACACTTGAAGGTTTTTGGCATGCAGAGATCCGAGTGAGCTCGAAGGAACCCGAGCTGACTCATCCAGAGCTTCATTTCTTGAATCAGACAGGCAAGCCAACTTGAAAGCAATCCGAGCCAACTCATCTAGAGCTTCATTTTATGAATCAGATAGGTGAGCCGACCCAAAAGCAATCCGAGCTAACTCAACCATTCTACCAGACAACCGAGTCGACCCTTCAGAAGGTGAGCCGACTCCTCCAAAGTACAGAAAAAAATCAATTCTGAAAGAACAAGCCAAGCGAGTTGACTCTACTGAGAAGAGCCGACTCCTCCAGTATACAATTTCGAAGACATGAGAATCTGAGCTGACTCGACTGAGGTGAGTCGACTCAACTAGAGTAAGGAATCAACGACTTTGAGAATCTGAGCCAACTTGAATAAGGTGAGGCTACTCGACCAGAGTGAAGACTCGACTACTTTGAGGATCCGAGCTGACTCGAATCATCGGAGCCAACTCGAACATCGATTCCAGGCATGTAACAGCTAGTTCCAGACCTTGCTTTTTGAAATCAAATCAAGCTCCAACGGTCATATTTCGAATCCCAATAGTTTACAATGGCTATATCAACCAGAGAAGAGTACAAGACTCTATAAATAAAGGATTTGGATAACCTTTGAAGAGATTAATGAGCAGTTAATGATCAAATGAGCTTGTAAAGAAAGAGAGCACTAAAGAGAATTTAAGTCAGCCTTCAAGTCTTCACCAACTCTCATATGAAGCTTGAAGCATTCATTGAGGAATCCCAGAAGCCATTAAAATGCATTCAAGTGCAATTAAGAAGGCTTCCTTTGAGCTGCAACTGCAACCATCAGACAACTTTGGTTTGTCATTTAGTTGCTTGTTTTTCTCTACTCCTTTATGAGTTTGTTGGGTTTTTGGTGAGCTCAGTTGAAAACCAAGTGTAGGTTCTTGCTGAGCCTGGTTCAAAAACCAAGTGTAGGTTCTTGGTGAGCCTGTTTGAAAACCAAGTGTAGGTTCTTGGTGATCCTGTTCAAAACCAAGTTGGATTTTTGATGAGCCCGGTTGAAAAACCAAGTTGGGTTTTGGATTGTGAGCCTGGTAAAACAATCCAGCTGTATTCCTTAGATGAATATAGTAGAAATCTCAAGTGGTATCTTGGGTAGTGGACGTAGGAGCGAGGTTGCTTCGAACCACTATAAACTTGCTGTGTTTGTGATTGTGCCTTTTCTGTTTTTACTTGCTTCCTTTTTAATTATTCTAATCACAACAGTTTCCACACTAAAAGAGCACATATTTGCTTAAATTTTTTAAATTTCCAATTCACCCCCTCTTGGGAAAGGCCTCCTGGGCAACACTATGAGAACCACCTAGTTCCATTCCTCCATGGACCATGAGATATGAGCATATGGCCCCTCCCTCTAATACACCAATAGCTTCTTCCTTAGAAACCTTACCTACACCAAAACAAGAGCCACTCCTAGTCGTTTTAAAGGACCCATTCCTTGAATATGATGCAATCCTTGATCAGGAAATCCAATTTGTAGGTTTACCGAATGAATCTAGAGAAGCTATTAGCGAAACAATCTTGGATCCACTAGTAGACTATCCAACCAAATTATCACTTCGAAAACCAAGTAATGTAGTCTTTGAGTATGATAGCCCTGATAACTTTACTAGGGACCCATCCCATAAACATCTGAACTACACTGGAATAGATAGCATGGAGAAGTTGAGTGACTTATTAGATCAACCTTGGACACCACAATAGGAGCAATTTATTGTACCTCCAATTTTTACCTAGCCCCTACACTCGAACCACCATCTACTCTACACACCATGCCATCTCCTAGTACCTACTATCAGGAGATACATCTTGTAGACATACATAAAAGAAACTTGGTATGGAACATTACTAATTGGACTTCGTCCAACCATCCGCCATAGCTAGGTATACCTAATAGTTTAGTGGATGTATCAACTAGTATAATTTAAATGATCCACTATGTCTGGCTGAAGACATTAAACTTAACACTGGTTGGGAGAAAATCCAATAATCTCATCCTCTTTTTAGTATAATTACAGGAACTTAGATGGAAGAATAAGAGCCTGCTACTTCAGGATGCCCTCTATAACTCCCAAGCACACCCATCCCAGGTGTATTCTCTCTTTTTTTATGTGTTTATTTTCTTTCCTACTCCATTGAGGACAATATTGATTAAGTTGGGGGGAGAAAACTTAACTTGCTTAGATCTTCGAGTATGGTTAGAAATGATTATATTATATGTACCTAATTATTATCTCGAATTAGAGTTAACTAGGCACCTTATCAATGATTGATTAATGACCTAGATAGTTTTAAAGGTACTAAGGGGCAAATCACTAAAAAACCCTAACAAATGGTAGGGTGTTGACTACATTAAATTTTGGAAGTGATTCCAAAACTGATGGGGACCCGAGAGTCTATTTGAGTCCATTAGTATTGACTCACTTGAACTAAAGTGAGCCAATTAAGTCCTGCAAAAAAGTGAGACAATTGAGTCCAGTTGAGTCTACTTAGTCAGGTCCAGTCTATTTTAGTCCAATCAAGTCCAATCGAGTCCATATAGTTTTCATTCAAGTAATATTCAAGAGGAGAGTCAACAGACCAGGAGATTCACCAGGCCCCCCAACTAGAGCTGGACTTCAAGCACCTGGGCCCTTTCATGCCGCCAAGCCCATAGAAAAGTGCGCCCTCCAACCCATGAAGATGGCAACCTAGTCCAAGCTGCCCCAGCCCAACACCCTAGCACAAGCCCAACACTAGAGGTTTCTTGGCCCTCAAGTCAGGGTTTCTTGATCCTCAAGTCATGTAACCTGGGTGAATATATAAATACCCCACCCCCTCTTGTATTTTTTGATGCCATTGATTAATAAAATTTCTTGAGTTTTCTCAACTTATTGTGTGATTTACTGTGTGAGGGTATTTGTGTGATCCGTATTGTTCTGTGTGAAGGGTATCTTTGTGATCCCTATTGTTCCTAAGGGTATTTATGTGATCCTTTCACTGCCCTAGCCTCCTATGCCCTGCCTCCAAAGCTCCAACGAAGCCCTAGTAGCCCTTTTCTTTCTTCTGCCAAGCAAGCCATAATCCCTGATGACTTCTATGCTCGCTAGCAATTCTATCCTCCCCTCCTATCCCGTATCAGTTTGGTATTAGAGCTAGAGGATTAGGGTATAGTTTTTCTTTCTAAATCATCATAGATTCCCCTCACCAGCCCCGCCGTTCTCCACTGCCCACCTCTTTGGCCCATGTTTGTGCCAGTCATGAGACCTCTGTTCGAAAAGAGGAAAAACACCTAAAGCAAATCAAGGATCATGGGAGGGCTAAGAAGCCTCCGGGACTAGGATAGAACGACCCCTGAAAATCCTAAAACGACTGGGCTCTTTTGGTTTTTTTTTTAAATTTTTTTCTTGGCGGAGATGGTGAAGGAACGATGGGGATGGGAGGCTGGGACGGGAACTCCTAGACCTTGGGACTCATCCTAACGAAGAGACCGTCCACCTCTAAGGCATTACGCCCTCCTCAATACTTAGAGGCGCTAGGATGGATCTCAGGCTCGTGAAGGACGGGGGTGGGGGAGAACTCCTAGACCTTGGGACTCATCCTAACGAAGAGACCGTCCACCTCTAAGGCATTACGCCCTCCTCAATACTTAGAGGTGCTAGGATGGATATCAAGGTCACGAAGGACGGGGGGTGGGGGAGAACTCATGGATCTTGGGACTCATCCTAACGAAAAGACCGTCCACCTCTAAGGCATTATGCCCTCCTCAGTACTTAGAGGTGCTAGGATGGTTCTCAAGACCACGAGGGGAAGACACGAAGGTGGGAGGGAGAAAGGAGATACTTGGGGCCTCACACCCCTCGACGTCCCGAAGGACGAAGGAAAAAGAAGGGCCTCAGCCCAGAACCACACACTGGAAGAACACTCAAAAATCTCATTCAACTATTTTTTTTTACAAGGGGAGTATGGGTATTTATAGATGCTCATATCCCTTTTGAAATTCAAAAATAAAATCCCCTGAAATCCTCTCTTGATTTTGAAATCAAATTCAAAATCAAAATCCCCAAATTTCCCAAATTACATTTATTAAAAAAAATACCAAATAAATCCTGTTTATTTGAATTTTGAAATCCCCTCCGCTCTGAAACTCGGCTACTCCAAAAATCGTGCAAAACAACCCTTCTTCCACCGCTTTGAGAAGCATGCAGAAGCTTCATTTGGCTGCTCTGAAAAGCATGTGGAAGCTCCCTTCATGGCCGAGCAACAGGGGCATATGGATCTTCGGCACTCGGCCCAGCGGGCGGCGGCGGGGCGGCCTGGTGGCGCGCCGGCGGGCGGATGGCGGTGGCTAGGCGGCACGGCGGCGGGGCGGCACGACGGCGACGGCGAACAGCGGCGGCGGCCGTGGATGACCGTTGGTCTTCCACGATCCGCGGGTCTTCCCACGGGAGTGAGGCCCAGCGGACGGCGGCGGGGCGGCCTGGTGGCGCACCGACGGGCGGACGGCGGTGGCGGGGCGGCACGATGGCGGCGGCCGTGGATGACCGTTGGTCTTCCACAGTCTGTGGGTCTTCCCACGGGCATGAGGCCCAGCGGGATGCCGGCGGGGTCTTCCCATGGGCGTGAGGCCCAGCGGGATGCCAGCGGGGCGGCCGGGCGATGGATCGGCGGAGCGCCGGCGGGTGGGCGGCGGTGGCGGGGGTCGGGCACGGCCGATTACGGACCGGTGGGGCAAAAAAAATCAGAAAAAAAAGCCTCTGTGATTTTTCTGGAGGTTGAAGGAGATAGGAATAGCCTGGAATAAAGTTGGAATAACACCGGGATAACATGGGAATAAAGGGAAAAGGTGGAATAGCGGGAATAACTAAAATACAAAAATTCTAAATTTTTTTTTAAAATTCTAAAAAAAAAAAAAATTAAAAAGGTGAAACCCGGATAGGTTTCGGGTCCCCCATCAATGTCGGAGTAGGCGGTGGCGATGATGGCCCTCCTCTACCTCTTCCTCCTCCTTGTGGTGGTGCTCCTAGCCTCCTTCCGGTCGTTGATGGCAAAGATTCGGGTGATGGAGGTTCGATCCGATGGGCATACCATCATTCCCTTTGACAAGTTTGGCTTCTCCCATTGCTAACAATGCCGACAAACCTCATCGTTCCATCCTCTTCGCCCGCTGCCGCCAGTCTCTGGAATAACGCCGACCATGTCACCTCTTGCCACCTAGCCAATCTCCCCATTCATCATCACCGATGTGCCACCCGAACCCGAGCACACCAACTCCGCGGCTCCACATCCTTCCTCCTATCCAGACCCCCATGCTGTCGTCTTCCTTCCCTCACTGTCGTCGGTGAAAGCTTGCTAGATTTCACTACCGGAAGACCTCCCCTGTTCCACCATTCAGCGGCCTATGAGAAGGAGAGTCCAGTGAACGAATGTGAATGCAAATTCCTTCCTTGTTGTCGACTTCAAAGCTGCATGATTTTCAGGGTACACAAATTTCAAAGCAGTCCAAAGATCTATGAAGCACAGTTTTCAGAGCATATTAAAATTAAAACATGGATCTCAAGGCTACACAAATTTCAGAGTTGCATGATTCTTAAAGAAGAGTCTCTTCCTTATTCCAAGCTTATTTGGATATATTTGGGTTTATTTGATTGGATCTATTTTATGGATTTGTCTCTTTGGATATGCTTGGATTCGGTCCCATCAAAGCCCCCGCTGAGCCTAACTCGACGGAGTCGAGTTCTCCCCACTCTAGGAAAATGATGGGGACCTGAGAGTCTATTTGAGTCAATTAGTACTGAGTCACTTGTACTAAAGTTAGCCAATTGAGTCCTGTAATAAAGTGAGAGAACTGAGTCTAGTTGAGTCTACTTAATCAGGTCCAGTTATTTTTAGTTTAGTCAAGTCCAATCAAGTTCATGTAGTTTTCATTCAGGTCATGTTCAAGAGGAGAGTCAGCAGATAAGGAGAGTCAGCAGATAAGGAGATTCACCAGGCCCCTCAACTAGAGCTGGACTTCAAGCACCTGGGCCCTTTCATGCCGCTAAGCCCACAGGGAAGCGCCCTCTCCAACCCATGAAGATGGCGCCCCAGTCCAAGCTGCCCCAGCCCAGCACCCTAGCCTAAGCCCAACACTTGAGGTTTCTTAGCCCTCAAGTCAGGGTTTCTTAACCCTCAAGTCATGTAACCTAGGTGAATCTATAAATACCCCACCCCCTCCTGTATTTTTTGATGCCATGGATTAATAAAATTTCTTGAGTTTTTTTAACTTACTGTGTGATTTACTGTGTGAGGGTATCTGTGTGATCCCTATTGTTCTATGTGAAAGGATATTGTGTGATCCCTATTATTCCTAAGGGTATCTGTGTAATCCCTTCGCTGCCCCAGCCTCCTGTGCCCTACCTCCAAAGCTCCAACAAAGCCCTAGCCGCCCTCTTTTTTCTTCTTCCAAGCAAGCCCTAATGCCTGGTGACTTCTACGATCGCTAGCGATCCGATCCCTCCTATCCCGCATCAAAAACTCTCTTCATTCTTATCTCAATAAAGAATTTGCTTGTTGAGTATATGGGTGGAAAGGTTAAGATATACAAAATGTTCTGTATACAAAAAAAATAATTAGAGAGTTAGTCTAACCCCACTGCTCTTCTTGAACTCTTGTTGAGTAACTGAACCCTTTCGCCTAAGTAAGCATTGTGGTTCGTATAAAAAGTTAAGAATGTCAAGAGATTTATTAAGCAATGGCACCCTACTTTGTAACCGAGCCCCTTCTCCTAAGTAAGTGTTGTGGTTCACATCAAAAGGTGAGGAAGATAATACTTAAAAGGTGAGGACATTGCACTATACTCCAAAAAAAGAAGAAAAAAAAAAAAAAAAGGGATGAAAGGACTAAAAAGATAACAAACCCGACTCAAATCAAATTAGAGGATTTAAAGAGTAAATTGGAAAGATGGTAAGGAAGACCTCTAAATATTTCTATGGTCAACACTCGACCACTAATTGGGTTGACTTAATGATTTGATGAAGTACCTTTTAAATGATCTAGCTGAGTATCAGCTGCCTTTAGGACTGCCTAAGTCAACTTTCAATTCAAGGATGAGTTTGTGTCATAACTAATTTATTTGCTTTACTCGAGGATGAGTAAAGTTCAAGTTGGAAGGTGTGATAACTACATTATACATATATATACAAGTATTAATTTAATAATAAATTATCTTTATTTATCTAAAATTGATATCTTTATACATTGTTTATAGGAAAAGAGAGTATCAATGTGAAGAACTTGATTTATGGGTTTAAATGAAATAAGTTTGAAGCAAATCGGATCTAAAATGTTCCCAGAATTGATTTTTAAAGATTTGATGAAGGAATTACATGAATTTTAGAGCAGTCGGTCCATCATGGACTGGCTGCTTGGTCTACAAAATGAAGATTGGTCCATGGGCAAGCATTGAAGTCGGTCCATGGTGCAGAACCATGGACCAAAGAAAGATTCCAGCCACCTCTCCACCGGATCTTCTCACTAACAGCACTGCCTTCTTCCAGAGCTTGTCACCGACCATCTTCTTCATCCCATGGTGGCACCATGAAGCAAAGAAGTCCACGACCATGAGGGGGTTCCCGAGTGGAAAATCTTGATGACCATAATGAAGAGAACATCGGCTCCGATGACCTCCTCACCGATGGTGATGAAAGCTGTACTCTGGCAACTCCGGTGAGGCCTTGATGACCAAAATGAAGAGAACACCGGCTCCGGTGACCTCCCCATCGATGGTGATGAAAGCTGTACTCTGGAAACTCCAGTGAGGCCTCTATGAGGGGCAATCAAAAGGGATGACGGCTATGAAACAGGGGCCATGGTGGATCCAGTAGCGATGATTTTTCCCGACGATGGTTCACGATAGTGCAAACTGGTATGGCAAGGCATTGATGGTGGGTCTTGGCAATGCTTGGGTGACCCCGGTGGCAGATCTTGGCGGTGCATAGTTGATTCCAGTGGTGGCAGCCATGGTGCAAGGATGGCAGCAGCGTTCAGGTGATTCTAGAATTAATTTGAGTGATGAACTTGCATGGATCTCAAAGCAATCCAAGGGATGAAAAGTTTTTAGATGATCAAATACTAATTTTAAAGGGAGTTGGAAGCCTACTACCATTGGGATAGGGCCTACTCACACCCATCTAACCATTGACTCCTATAAAATTGAATCCTAGCCACTCCTTTGATCTTTATTTTAGCCCCACATAGGGAACCCATAAAAACCTCTCCCTTGTTAAATCCTATAAAAAAGCTCCTGTCTTTACTTGGGGAATAAACTCCCTGAAGTCCCTCCAGAGCCTTGGCATAGAAGGAGAGGAAGGGAAGAGCATGAGTGGCTAAGAAATTCCTATCTTCGGAGAGTAGATAAGGTTTCTAATATTTATATTGTATATTTTTCTTTATGTAATTAGTACTTTATTGTGATGTTTGCTTTTCATGAATAAAATTATTTTTCATTACTTCAAGTAGTGTTCTACATATCTAGACTATAGTTAGATTTTAGAATAGCCTATGACTCTGTAGAGACGAGTCATGATCCTAGGATATGGTTCATGCTTAGAGAGATAGGCTTTGCTTGAAATCTGATTATAGAAAATTTTGTTTATATGATTAGAGATTTTGAATAGGCTATGGCTATGTAGGAGCAGATCAAGATCCGCATCCCGCAAGATAGGCTATGCTCAAGGATCGATCATAATATATATTGAATAAATACTTAATATAATACCAAATACCGAATTGAAACCCAAGATATCTTTTATATTGATTTCCTGCTTCGTTTAATTCTTGTTTTTAGTATACTCATATTCTTACTCTTCTATTTCTCTAACTTAATTAAACTTTAATAAAATAATTCTAAAAGTAAATATAACCCCTATTGATTCCTGAGAATACGATCGTGACTCATCCTAGCTATAGAGTTAAGTTGATGAATTATTTTCGACTGCCTATGATAGCGATCAAGCACCGGTTGGGAGGCAACCCAACAATCTCTTTTTTTTCTTTAGTATAACTACAGGAACTTAGATGGAAGTACAATAGCCCTTTACTTTATGAAGCCTTCTTCAACTCCTAAAGAACATTCACTCTAGGTGTACTCTTTCCCTTTTTTTTACATATTGCACCCTTTATTTTTCTTCTCCATTGAGGACGATATCGATTAAGTTAGGAGGGAGAATAACTAATCTAATTAAGTTCTCAATTATGACCATAAGCAATTAATTTTGTATCCAAATTTTATCTTGATTTGAAGTTAATTAGGCATCCTAATCAATGTTGATTAATGGCCTAGATAGTTTTAGAGATACTGGGGTCAAATCACTAAGAAAATCCAATAAATGGTAGGGTGTGATTCCAAGTTAAATTTTGGGAGTGATTCCAGAACTCTTTTCCTTTTTATCTTAATAAAGAATCTGCTTATTAAAAGTAGGGGTGGAAATGTTGAGATATACAAAAAGTTCTTTAGAAAAAACTAAAAAGTTCTTTAAAAAAAACAGAGAGTCGGTCCAACCTCACAGCTCTTCTCAAACTCTTATTGAGTAACCGGGCTTCTTCGCTTAAGTAAGCATTGTGGTTTGCATCAAAAGGTAAGAAGGTCAAGAGATCAGTTAAGCAATGGTACCCTACTCAATAATTGTGCCCTTTCGTCTAAGTAAGCATTGTGGTTTGTGTCAAAAGATGAGGATTCTAATACTTAAGAGTCAAGATATTGCACTAGACTTCTCTAAAAAAAAGAATAAAAGGACTAAAGTGTAGAAAGACAATAAGCCTGACTCAAATTAAGTCAAAATATTAAAGAGTAAGTTGGAAAGATAGTAAGGAAGACCTGTAAAGATTTCTATGGTCAACACTCAACCACCAATTGGGTTGACTCAGTTATCCAATGAAGTATCTCTTTAATGGTCTGGCCGGGTATCAACTGCCTTTAGGATTATCTAAGTCAACTTTTAATTCAAGGATGAGCAAAGTTCAAGTTGGGGGGTGTGATATTATATTATATACATATATAAAAGCATCAATTTAATAATTAAACTATCTTTATTTATGTTAAATTGAAAATTTTATACATCATTTGTAGGAAAGAAGACCATCATTATAAAGAACTTGATTTTTGGAGTTCAATTACATAAACATTACTCAAATCAGAGTTCAGACGGTCCTAGAATTGAATTTTGAAAGTTAATGAAGAAAGAGCACGTATTTAAAGTAGCCGGTTCACCATGGATCAGCCGCTTGGTCTATGGGAGCCTGAATGGTCCACAGGCAGCCCTTGTTGCCACTCCACAACCCTTATCTATGGACCTAAAGCATTTTTTGAGTCGAGCTCATCGGAGCCACCATCCCGTCGCCATCGGAGCCACCGACACCACCTCCTCCATTAGAGAAGCATCGATAGCAGTCACCAGCCACCGTCCCCCATGGTTTTCTCTAGCTCCTCTCCTCTCTACCATGAAACAGACCCATCCAACTACCATTAACTGCCGGAGACACTACCTGAGCCATCGGAGTTATCCCGAGTCACCCTCTCCTCCATTGGAGTCCACCTCATGTTGTCTGATTTTCCCTGTTGTCTCCCCAAGCTCACCGCCTCTGCTCTACCTGTGGCCTCCTGCTCACCCATGACCACTGCCCATCACCAACCATCACTGCCTGTGGTCGGAAGAGGCACTGAGAACACACTACCGATCGAAAAAGCCCTTTCCTCTCTGCTCTTTGCTTGGCCACCATCCAAACTGCCTGTGATCGAGCTCTCTACCACTGTGCCAACCGTCAACATCCCATGTTGTTGGCCATCCTCCTCCCATCACCAAAGCCACCATGAGATGCTACCATAGCCCCCTCCTCCCTCTCCCTCACCCGATCTACCCATCACCACCAGGGGTCCATCATAATCAACGGTCGCTGCTGCTCCTCATCACTCGATGCCATCGCCCATCTCCTTGGCCTAGCTGGCTACTGTTCCCCCTTGTCCCAGGATCCTGAGCCTTCATTCATCCATCCATTACCTCCTAATCCGATGGCTGATGAGTCTGATGCAAAGAAGCCCTAGGAACGTTCCAAGTATGATCTATGGCCACTAACACAAACAAATCTTAGCCATCTATTATCTCCAATCCGACGGTCACAAGTGGAAGAGTTTCTCTAGTCTTCTCTATTTAAGGACCCTTGGGTTATAAGAAAAAGACATCCCAGAGAGAGGGTACAGTACAGGATAGAGGGTATAACTTTGGATTGTGGGTTGGCCTCTAAGAGTGAGATTTCTTAGAAAAGAGTTCTGCCCCCTACACCATCTTCAAGCCTACTCTATCTCCAAGATCAAGATCCAAGGAGAAAGAAGCAGAGGAAGCTAGTTTGCTCCGAGGAGTACGAAGGAAGAGGGAGTTCGTCAACTATCTTCCTGATGAGGCTGTGCCGATCTACTTCCAATCTTTATTTCTATTTTTCTTAGTTTATTTAGTTGTTATTTTCAATTCCTTGTAATCAAATTTTTTTTATGCAATTTAAATTTTTATTATTTATTCTTCTTGCAAGTAGATGCTAAGATCCGACTAGTAGATCGAATGTATTGAGTTTTATTTCTTTGTTTCACTCTGAACATCTTTTTTTTTTACTTCAAATTATTCTTTCCTTTTTCTATTAAAATCAAAGATTTCAATTTCTTTTATGCACTACCTTTTCTATGGATTCAACCCAACTCACTCTTTCTATACGTTCTTCATTTAATTTAGAAATCGATTAATTAAACTAAAAGTCGCAGTGTGCCTTAACGATAACATTGTGGCCTATCACTCAACCTCACCCCAACATCTTGGGAACAACCACGACATGGGGAAGACCACGAAGAAGAATCATGACTTTCAACCATGTAGCTTTGCTGGACTAGCTAGAAAGCTAAACCTTTTATAATGGGAGACATACGACCATCCTTAGGAAGTGTTCACCTGGAAAAAATAGGAAAATACCCTTGCCCTGGGCTTTATGCAGTAGTGGATCATCAAGCTGAAGAAGCCAACAATGGTCCTCCGAGCATTAGGGACCAACTACATTAGATGTAGGTGATACCACCATAGTAAGTCTACCTTGACCAAAAGCATGAGAATCCTGAGATCTGCATTCAGCGATTCCTTATAAAGGGCAACCTTGTTGCCCAACTAAAGCAACCCAAGAGGGGGGGTGAATTGGATTTTAAAATCTTTTTGCAAAGATTAAATTCAAGTGCTAGTGTGTTTGCAAGTGTTTGTGTACTTAACAAGTGTATGCAGCATAAATAATAAAGTAAATGAAAGAAAAAAAAGATAAGCAATCACAAACACAAGAATTTATAGTGGTTCAATGCATACCAAGCACATACGTCCACTCTCCAAGGTCCATATAGGTATTTCACTATAATTTTTTCTTGATTACAGTTGATTATTTTTTCCAGGCTCAAAAATCAAAATCCTTGGTTTTCACAAGGCTAACCAAAAATCTAGTTGGTTTTCATAAGGCTCACCAACAACCCAAATACTAGTTTCAATTCACTTGAAACTAGGAACAACAAGATAAATCAAGTATAATAAAAGATACAATAAGCTTTCTCAAAATAAAAATAAATATCTCTTTGAAGCTCTTTGATTGTTGTTGAGAAGCTTGTCTCCAAATTATTGGAGCCTTAATCAATGCTTGATAATTGGACTTGAATGCTTCTTGAATGCTCTTGAATGCTTGAAGGCTCAACTTCATTCACAAGTAATGAATACTCAATGAACACTTAATGGATAATCAATAATTTTTTCATTAGTTGCTTCCCTATTATGTTTGGTCTACTTTAAATACCTTTTCAAGCCTTAAATAATTGTTTATGACCATTGGAGAGGAGAAAGTAGCCGTTAGATACAAAAAGGATCAATTCTGTGCTTAAAAAAACTAGCCATTACTGTTCATCTAGACTTGCAGGTGTCGATACTACAGGTCATGAGTCGACTCATATGTCAATACTTGAGTCGACACCAGGTCAAAAATATTTTTTAAAGCTCTCTGGAGTGCACTGGTGCATCGACACTTTTTCTGATGAGTCGACACTTTAACTTCATGAGTTGACACTTGGACAAAATCTATAAATCAGCATGTTCTATCTTCATTTTGGTCTCGGCCTTGAGTCGACACTTGCTTGACCATGAGTCGACTCATGTGTCGACACTTGATTTTCATGAGTCGACACTTCATGTATGCCAGCTGAAACTCTATCTGCATATTAGCTCAAGATTTTGTGAGTCGATACTTTGAGTCGACACTTGATCTTCATGAGTCGACACTTGGCTGAAAATCTGCTGAATCTTATCCAAATTTAAAATTTGACTCCTTCAAGAACATTCTTGTGTTTCAAAGTCTATTTAACTTGAAATTCCATGATATTAGGTGACTTCTTCAACAGTTTGACAAGCATTTGAATTCTTCAACACAGTATAGCTTTGAGAGTACCTTATTCTGGTAAACACACTTTTAATACAGTTACTATTCAAATATACTTAAGTATTTTGTTATTCATCAAAATCAAGATAGGAGTCAACAATCTCTTCCTTCTTGATGATGACAAAACCTTTAAGTATATGCAAATTGTAATCTTAAAAGATTTGCAGTAAGTTTTAGAGCATTTGACTATCAGTATTAAAGCTAATGATAATAAGTATTAGAGCTTAGTTGAAATGATTATCAAAAGCAAAAACTTATCTACAATGTATCATAGCTATATATTGATGAGGGACGGGATTCTAATATGATGCAGAATGATATGCAAGGGATGAACAAGAAGAAAATCATATTAAAGTAAGCAAATATTTTTAGAATTTTTTTTATATGGTTTTGATTCTCGAAACTAGCCTAGATTAAGTTAGGGTTATCCTGTATCAATTAGCATCCTACCCACATGCTAGTTCAATCAAAAAGAAAAGAAAATCAGGATCCTAGGTCTAGGAAGGCCTATTTGGAGCATGTTCACCTTCAAGAAATCAGGCAAAAAGAGATGGGAATTAGGTTTAATATACCAGGAAATGATTTCTAGTTGTTGTAGAAGAGATACTCCACTCAGATCGACGCCGGGATGATCCAGTCACTTTCCCGCGAATCCATTGACTTTTTATCAGCTTTATTCGAGGGCAAAGAAAACATCATCCAAGGGGCGTGGCACTGGAGAGATCCTACAAACGTCAGGGATTAGTCAGAAAGGAAACAAGAAAACAAAATATGGATTAGGGCTTGAAAGAAGAAGGAATTAGGGTTGCTGATGTTGGTAGCTCGGAAGTGGAAGAAGAACTCCTTACTGGTGGATGGCTAGGGTTCTTGATCTAGGACATGTTAGGGCTTTGAAGAAGGTGGCTTTGGGTGGCTAGGGTTTGCAAGGGTAGGCCACTCAAATCTCACACACAATACCAAAGAGAACAACACAAACTAATAAAAATTTACCAGAGTGTATTTCATGAGTAAGAGATTATCTTTCAAGAGGGGGAGGGGGTGGTATTTATAGGCTTACCCAGGTCTGTTAGGATTGGAGTACAAAATTTGATTGGGATAAGGATTACATAATTTGATTAGGAAGAGGATTACAAAATTCAAATAAAACTACACTTCCTAATTGACTTGGGAAAGAATATTCTCCTTTGACCTGGTCTTCTCTTGGGCTAGGGTGCCTACTTGGACTGGGCTTGGACCTTGGGCATGCTCTTGTGGGCTTGGGCAGCAAATGGGGCACCCCCAAGTGGGCTTGGGTGGCCCCCAGATGGGCTTGGAGCATGGGCTGGGAAAACCCTGGTCGCCCACTTCTATTTGGACTAGAGAAGGCCTGGGGTGCCATCTTTTAATGGGCTTCTGGGCTTGGACTGTGCTCTGACCTGGGAGGGCCTGGTGACTGCTTTGGCTGGTGATCCTTCTCTTATATAAAACTGGACTAACACAAACTTGCACTGGACTAACACAAATTTATAGGACTCAACTGAACTCACTAAATTGAGACAAGTGGACTCACTTAACTTACAAATGGACTCAAATAATAGGACTCAAGGAACTTATGAGATTAAGACAAGGGATTCACTGGACTCAATTGAACTTCTTGCCTCAACTTATTACATGACTCAATTGATAGACTTTGTTACAGGACTTAGGAAAATTGACCAACACATGACTTAAGGAACAAATTGGAGCTTGAAGTCTACGTCAGATATGATATCCCCATCAATTCTCTCGGGGTGGGAGGAACTCGACCTGTCAAGTAAGAAGGTCAATCTGGCTCAGGTACTACTCTGACGGGTTTGGGTTGAGGCATTGCGGATCCTCTCAAGTGATCCATGAATTTTTATATCTCGGTCGACCTTGCCAACAAACTAAGTGACTAGTAGCCTTTGATCCGGGTACTAGTGGCTTAGTCATCCAGGATACGCTCAATCTTTCCTCTCACAGGCTAATTTGATGGTGGACACTCATGGTTGGGTTCACTCTCAAAGAAAAGGGTTAGGCTCAAAACTTACTAGGTATCATTACTGGCTTCCTATACTATACTAAGTCTGAGATATTGAAGGTTGAGCTTAATGCCTAACTAGGTAACTCAGGCACTAGGTCCAACTCTCTTTATCACTTTGATGGATCCAGCTTATAGGTACGTAGCCCAATTTTTACAAAATTTTTCTAGCAAACTCTTAGACTCTTTTTGGGAATTAACCATATTTTTATAAAAACATTACTTACATTAATCTTATGATTAATTCCTCATGCAAATATCTAATCATGCAGTATAAATACTCGTAATACCTAATGACATGCAGGCAAAACATCTAATACGGGCAAATAACTCATGCCAACACTTATTGATATGCAAACTCAACTAATTCTAAACTATAGTTATGAGTTTAACCCTTGGTCAGGTGGGTGACATGCAAATGAGAACTTGACATGCACTCCTAACAAATGTCATAGGGTCCTTCAAAAGTAAGATGCAAACATGACATGCATAATGAATGAATGCAACAAGCTTACTTCTACAAAATGCAATCTAATGATCCTAGAAATGCTGGAAGTTTGTGGAAAGGATAGAAAATAAGAGGTGGAGTCAAGGTTAGCCTGGTAGGGTAAGGAATAAGAAGATGGTTCTAGGTTAATCGAAAAAACTAGAATACAAGAAGGGGTTTCAGGGATAAGTCCTAGACTAATGAGGTTGACCTTACAGGGTTGAGGTATATCTATGGGGTTTGCATAATGGAAGAATGGGTCACTAATCTCAGGAAAGAGATCTTCAATGGGAACTACAAGAGGGGATTCATCCTGAGGGTACTGATAAGCCAAATCCTCAATAAAGTCTTCTGGTTCATGAAATTTAGTACTGGGTTCTATAATTGGGTTCTCTTCTAAAGTTTTCTTAGGTGGTGCTCTAGTAGCAGGATCTGGGTTCTCTTCCTCTAACTGCTCTTCCACTATAGCTTTAGTTTGGATAGGGTCAGGGTCAACTAACCTTGGGTTGGCTTTGGTTTGAGTAGAGTCTGGGTTAACTAACTCTAGGTTCGTTTCAGTTTGGGTATGGTTAGGATCAACTAATTCTGGGTTGGCTTTAGTTTGGGTATCTATTGGGTCAACAAATTCTAAGTCTTGTATAGATAACTCTTCTTCTTCTTTCTCATACTCATCCACTAGGTTCACATCAGCTTCATATATCTCCTCTTCAATGTCTTCCTGGTGAGCCAATGGGATGGTAGGATGGGGTTGACTAAGGAAAAATTGACTAATACTACGCTCACATCTAGGGATACTAATCCTATGGGGTTCAGGTCGACTAAGAAAAACTAGGCTATACCTATAGGTACTAATCCTATCAGATTCGGGTTGGCTAAGGAAAACTAGCCTAGTACTGGACTCATATCTAGGGATACTATTCCTATTGGATTCAGGTAGACTAAGGGTCATGGGTCCCTTGGGCTCATAGGATGTGGGTACATAGGATCTAGGTTCAAAGGATTTGGGTGCATAGGAACTAGGTTCATAGGATTTGGAATCAGGTCTATAGGTTGTGGATCTTCGAGATTCAGTTCTATGGGTTATGGGTTTAGAGGATCTGGGTTCATAGGATCAGGATTCAGGGTGTGGGGCTCTCCTAGAGTTGGGCTATGAGTATGGGTCAAAGTATTGGGCTCTGAGTATGGGTCATAGTATGGGGTTCTCCTAGGGCTGGACTTGAGTTTAGCTCTGGGATGGGTTTTAGGGGTCTTCTCTAGGTTTTCTAATTGGTTCCCTACTTGGTCAAACCTATTGGTGAAGTGGTCAAGCCTATTGTGGGTTTGGGTATAGGATTGGGTCAATTGGTCAAATCTATGATTCATTTGGTTGGTTAATTGATTTTGGGATTGGGTATTCATTTGGTTCATCTGGGTGGTCAATTGGGTGATAATCTGGCCACTCATGGCCTTCATGAGAGTCTCAAAATTGGGCTCCATGGTTGAACTGGGTTGGGATTTAGACCATTGGTATTAGGTTCGTAACCTAGTGGTCATACAATCAATCAGTCATGGTGTTATGATGCAGTCAAGCACACAAGGTTACTATGTACTACAGTTTGCTAGACCTAGAGCTAAAGTGGAATGGGTCGACTCAACTTACACCCAACTTAGCAACTAATTCTTCCACTAGCTAGGTTAGAGGTGGGGTGGTGGGAGGCTCCCCCTACCTGTGACAGGATCCTAATTAAATAACCACCAGTCTACTTAGGGCGTTTGCCTTTGGACCTCTAGCCTTAGACACCAGTTTTCAGTAATAGTTGGAGAATTGAAGTACTAGTTTATCCACATAACTCGGACCTGACCTGTTGGTATCCACATAACTCACTAGAGCAAATTAGGTTGCTAGTTGATTTTAATTAAGGTTTAGGTATGGATGCAAGGTGGTTGTTTCGGGCCTAGGATAGGGGATGAAATCCTGCCCTGATATGAGATAGAGAGTGCCCTTAAGATTAGTTTAATGCAAATGATGAACACACAATGAAACCTGATACAATCTAAAACACAACAGAAGAATAAATTTTTTTTTTGTCTTTTTATGAAGTGGAAAATTAAATTTAAGTTGGTTAAGTTATCAAACAAAATTTGGCTTGGGTTGGGAGGGATTTGGTAGCTGATTAGGTTGGATTAAGTCAACTATGTAGAAATCACAGAAACTGAAATTAGGGTTTTCTTTGATGCAGAAGTTAGCATGGATTTCAATGTAGAAAAATTCTAAAAAATTTACAGAATAGAGAATGCATGTCAAGATGATCCCTACCAAATTTCATGCAAAGAAAAAATGATTTGACTATGCAAAACCTAGGGTTTCTAACTGGGTGCAGAAAAGATAGATTTCCAGTTAGGGCTTCTAGGATGCCAATTTTTGTTGTAATTTTTGGTTATGTAAAATCTTAAAAAAATATCAGTAAAATAGAGGACTCAACAGAGATGACGTGATGCAACTTTTATAGAAAACTAAAATACCTAAGATGGTGAAATAGATCAAGGTGTGGACTCCTGATGCAGAATTCAGAGGTGCAGAAATTTCAGACTACAGTCAAGGTTTGAATTATGAATTTTTTTCTAGACTGTTTTAAATATAGAAATTCCACAAAAATCATAGAAAATAGGTGACGAGATAGAGACCAAATGACGTGGAGATTAGAGAAAAATAAATTTTTTTGATGGGTAAACAGCCCTATGTTTTAACTAGTTATGCAAAAAGTAACATTATGAAATCTAGACTATGATGCAAGAACATGCCCTAAACTGTGCTCTGATACCAAAATTGATGAGGAACAGGATTCTAATATGATGCAGGATGATATGCAAGGGATGAACAAGAAGAAAATCAGATTAAAGTAAGCAAATATTTTTGTACTTTTTTTATATGGTTTTGATTCCCGAAACTAGCCTAGATTAGGTTAGGGTTATCCTGTATCAATTAGCATCCTACTCACATGCTAGTTCAATCAAAAAGAAAAGAAAATCAGGATCCTAGATCTAAGAAGGCCTATTTGGAGCATATTCACCTTCAAGAAATCAAGCAAAAAGAGATGGGAATTAGGTTTAACATACCAGGCAATGATTTCTCATTGCTATAGAAGAGATCGCTTCACTCAGATCGGCGCTGGGATGATCCGGTCACTTTTCGACGAATTCATCGACTTTTTATCACTTTGCTCGAGGGCAAAGAAAATGTTATCCAAGGAGCGTGGCACTGGAGAGATCCTACAAACATCAGGGATTAGTCAGAAAGGAAACAAGAAAACAAAATATGGATTAGGGCTTGAAGGAAAAAGGAATTAGGGTTGTTGATGTTGGTGGCTTGAAAGTGGAATAAGAACTCCTTGCTGGTGGATGGCTAGGGTTCTTGATCTGGGGCATGTTAGGGCTTTGAAGAAGGTGGCTTTGGGCAGCTAGGGTTTGTAAGGGTAGGGCACTCAAATCTCACACATAATACCAAAGAGAACAACACAAACTAACAAAAAATCACCAGAGTGTATTTCATGAGTAAGAGATTATCTTCCAAGAGGGGGAGGGGTTGGGTATTTATAGGCTCACCCAGGTCCTCTCCTTGTTAGGATTGGAGTACAAAATTTGATTGGGAAAAGGATTACATAATTTGATTAGGAAGAGGATTTCAAAATTTGAATAAAACTACACTTCCTTATTGACTTGGAAAAGAATATTCTCCTTTGACCTAGTCTTCTCTTGGGCTAAGGCGCCTACTTGGACTGGGCTTGGACCTTGGGCATCCTCTTGTGGGCTTGGGCAGCAAATGGGGCACCCCCAAGTGGGCTTGGGCGGTCCCCAGATGGGCATGGTGCATGGGCTGGGAAAACCTTGGGTGCCTACTTCTATTTGGACTAGAGAAGGCCTGGGGCACCATCTTCTAATGGGCTTCTGGGCTTGGACTCTGTTCTAACCTAGGAGGGCCTGGTGACTACTTTGGCTAGTGATCCTCCTCTTATATAAAACTGACTAACATAAACTTGCATTGGACTAACACAAACTTACAGGAGTCAATTGAATTCGCCAAACTGGGACAAGTGGACTCACTCAACTTACAAATGGACTCAAATAATAGGACTCAAGGAACTTATGAGGTTGAGACAAGGGATTCACTGGACTTAATTGGACTTCTTGCCTCAACTTATTACAGGACTCAATTTATGGACTTTGTTACAGGACTTAGCAAAATTGACCAACACATGACTTAGAGAACAAATTGGAGCTTGAAGTCTACGTCTGATCTGATGTCCGCATCATATATATATATAGAAAGGAATTCAATTTGAATAGTTTTAATGTATCAGAGTTGTTGATATATCTATAGGAAGAGCTCAATTTAAATAGTTCCAATGTATTAGAGCTATAACTATCATGTATCAGAGCTATAATTAAAATATATAAGAGCTACATATTTATTTGAGATGTTCAAAAGGTGTATCAGAGCTAAAATAGAATTGAAAGTTAAGCATTAGAGCAAAAATTGGTTGAATGTATAAAGTATCAAAGCAAAAATCTTTAAGAGTATCAAAGTAAGCAATACTACATAGAGAGTATCAGAGCAGCATGAAAAGTATCAAAGCATATTAGAATAAATAATATAACATAAAGATTGAGAGTATCAGAGCAAAAATATTTGAGCATGAAGAGTATCAGAGCATAAAAATAAGAAGTGCCAGAGCATAAGAATTAAGGAGTATCAGAGCATAAAAAATAAAGAGTATCAGGACAAAAACTGAAGAGTATTAGAGCATAAGACTAAAGAGTATCAGAGCATGCAACTAAAGATCCCCCTCAATATGTGATCTGAAAATATTTTTCAAAAACGTACATGTATAAGCAATTTTCAAGGATAAAAAAAATTTCCTTCTTACTTATTACTTATATCATTTTGATACCATTCTTAATTATTACTTATATCATTTATTCTCCCCCTTTATTTATCATTTTGACACCATAAAATATTAAACATTGTGCCATTTGCTCATTTGCTACCAATATTCTCATTTTCATTAATACCATTCTCCCCCTTTTTGTCATCTAAAAAAAAGTGAAAGGAAGAAGGTGAAAAGCAGTACACAAGAGAAAATGTAGTACACAAAAGAAGGAAAAAAAAAGTCATCATATATAATTTTAAACTTTGATACAATGAAACATAGTTTTGATACAAATATAACTAACTGATACAAGACTGACTCATACAATCAACTGAAATGATACTAACTAATATACTGATCAACCCTAAGGGGTGTTGTCCTCATCAGAGGAAGACCTAATCTCTAGAATAGGCCCTATAATCCTAGAGGGACGGGGTCATAGCCACATCGGTCGGAGATCAACAAGCCTAGTATGAACAGCTCTAAAAATGTCATCACATCCCTAGCTTCTGCTTCTTGGTCGTGCTCTCCCTTTGGCTCATCCTAAAGAAGATGCAACATCAGGAGCAGGGTCAGGAAATGGTATCAGGTCTGGATCAGTCAGATCAGTATCAAGAATAGGTGGAGTGATATCAAACATAGGTCCAGATGAGAGAATGTGGAATCCAGTAGTGTAAAATCCCAACTCCATGGATATAGAAGAACTACCGGTGTCCTATCCAAAAAAGTAGGAGGTATACTGATAGAAGGTGTAGGTAGGTCATCTAAAGTATAAGAAAAGTTAGTATAAAGAATGGGTGTGGAAATAATAGGATCTGAAGAATCAGGTAAAACAGGGGTACTGGGAAGGACGAAAGTTTGATGAACTGGACTGGGTGGAGCAAGAGCAGCCTCTGAGGTCCTCTCAACATCCATCATGGGCTCAGCATCCTGATTAGCTGCAGTGTTTGGCTCAGGATCCACTATGAAATCAGCAGCATCAAAATCAGCGAATAAATCATCCTGACTGTCTTCGTCCCAGTGTCTGTTGGTAGAGCTGGCAGAGTAGGTGGTGTTGGTGGAGATGAAGGTGGCTTGCTAGAAGATATCCCTGTATAGTAGCTAGAATAGTAGTAAAACTCTCCCTTATCTCCTGAAAACCTGCTCTCATCTCCACATGCATCAGATCTACTCGCTATCTAATGATCTGCATCTTACCCTCCAGTTGAGTGATACGGTCCTCAGTACTGTCTGCAGGAGGTGGCACCTCAACATATGTCGATACTGATAGCTCGGTCTGTGTCTTAGGTATATCTCTATATGGCTCAGATGGCGTGGCCTCATCTCTATGTATGTCCTCCTCCTCAGCATTTGCATCAAAATCATCTACATTCGAGTCAGCCTCTCCAGAGACTCTCCATCTCCACTGACCTCAGTACTTGTGATACCCCATCCTGTGCAGAGACCTCTCATCATACACATCTATGTGGAGTAGCTGTCGATAGGGCTCTCCATCAGGATCCACTCGTATGCCTTAAATAGTATAGTAAAACCCATCCCATAGGGCAGACAAAGTCTCATGCTGGTCGCTTCCTCCATCATCTGATGTATCATGAGCATAGGTAGGCAGACTGGAGTCCTCTATATCAGGGCAACCATCACAAGAAGCTCCCTCTCTGTGATGAAGTCGAACCTCCCAGTCTTCGATAGCAAGATCCAGGCAACTATGTGGTGAAGGAGTTGCATCTCTAGTCTAGCCATGAAGCAACAATGCTAGCTCCCTCTCGAATATCATCTCTCTCAAAGATACACCTATAGCCACTGATCTTGTCTACAAGTAAGTCTGCAACTATCCCTGTCATCAGGATCTTCCATACTCTGCTCAGTATCTCTGTTATCAGTGGTATAGTGGCCCCTCTGACCTCTGCCATCCAACCATCAGCGCCTCGGGTGAGTGTACCATAAAACTCCCTCATCAAAGATGGATAGAATCTCTCCCTGAGGGAACAAAACTATGCCAGACTAGACTCTCTCAGCCAATCACCAATCCTAAAATGTTGCTGGTCTACAAACTCAAAATCCACTCTCCGTCCTTCGACAATGGCTTTGGAAGCCATGCGGTATACTCCAGGGACTGGTGGAGGTCGAACTGGTATCTCAGGCTGTGCTGCTACCTCAATAGACTGATCGTCATATCGGGCCTTCGTGCGCAACTCCACACCCTGAGAAGAAGGTTGAGACCTCCAAGCTAGCTGCTTCCTAGGCCTCATCATCCAGGAAAAAGAGGAATACAAAAATGGAGAAGAAAAAACAAAGGGAATCACAATGAAATCATGAAGGATGGTGGAATATGAGGGCAATATCAGGCTTAAACTCAAAATAGTAGTGTTGGAACCGAGAATAGGATCTAACGGAGCTTAGGATACTATGGGAAGATGAGTCGACTCAAGAAGAATGGAAGAAAAATGGAAAATATTAGTCCATTTTTCCTATTTGTTCACTGATTCTCGCCGGTCAAGTGTCGACTCACGGGCTTAAGCCAAGTTTCGACACTTCAAGAAAAAATCAGAAAAATAGGAAAAAAATCATAGAAAATCAAGATAATTGATTTTAATAGCCAATAAATGATTGAATATGATTTTCAAAGATATTTGATCAAGAAATTCTCAAAGAAAATTCCAAGGGTCACAAGAAATGATTAAGATCTAATCAAAAAGATTAATGCCCCCTAATTCTTTTCTAATCATACTGAACCTATCTTCATTAAGAGGCTTGGTCAGAATATCAGCTAATTACATTTCAGTACAAACAAATTCAAGCATAATATCATTGTTTTGAACATGATCTCTAATAAAATGATGTCTAATTTTTATATGCTTACTTCTTGAATGTTGAACTGGATTTTTAGTTAACTTAATTGTACTTGTATTATCATATCTTATGGCTGTCTTAGTTAATTTGATGCCAAAGTCTTCGAGTTGTTGTTTAATCCACAAGATTTGAGCATAACAACTTCCAGCTGCAATATATTCAGCTTCAGTTGTAGATAGTGTAACTGAATTTTATTTCTTGCTAAATCATGAGATTAAATTAACTTCAAGGAATTGACAAGTTTAAGAAGTGCTTTTTCTATCTAATTTACATCTAGCAAAATCAGCATCAGAATGTGTTATTAAATCTATAGCTAAATTCTTAGAGTACCTTAATCCAATATCAAGAGTACCAGATAAATATCTAAGTATGCATTTAATAGCCAATAAATATGATTTCTTAGGTTCAGACTGATATCTAGCACACATGCATATACTAAACATAATATCTGGTATACTTGCAGTTAAGTATAGTAAAGACCCAATGATACCTCTATAAAGTTTTTGATCAACTTTCTTACCAGTTTCATCCTTGTCAAGCTTACTTGAGGGGCTCATAGGTGTACCAATAGGTTTAGTCTTCTCCATCCCAAACTTTTTTAGAATCTTCTTTGTGTATTTAGCTTGGTTGATGAAGATCCCTTTATTTGTTTGCTTGATCTAGAGTCCGAGGAAGTAGCTCAATTCATCCATCATGCTCATCTCGAACTCTCCCTATATTAGCTTAGCAAATTCTTGACAAAGAGATTCATTAGTGGTACCTAAGATGATATCATTGACATAGATTTATACTGCTAAGAGATCATCAGCCTTTTTCTTTAAAAACAAGGTCGTATCTACATGACCCCTAATAAAACCATTTTTAATTAAAAATTTACTTAACCTTTCATATCATGCATGGGAGGCCTATTTTAAACTATAAAGTGCTTTATGCAATTTAAAAACATGGTTAGGATATGCATGATTTTCAAAACCAGGTGGTTGTTCTATAAAAACTTCTTCAGCTATATAACCATTCAAAAATGCACTTTTAACATTCATTTGAAATAATTTGAAATCCATAAAACATACAAAAGCTAGAAGTAATCTAATGGCTTCAAGTCTAGCTACTGGAGCAAAGGTTTCATCAAACTCAATTCCTTCTTCTTGATTGTAATCCTTAGCTACCAACCTAGCCTTATTTCTGGTTACTATACTATTTTCATCTAATTTATCCTAAATACCCATTTAGTATCAATTTTGGAAGCATTAGATGGTCTTTCTATTAATGTCTAGACTTTATTTCTTTCAAATTGATTTAATTCCTCTTGTATAGCAATCATCCAATTTGGATCTTTTTCAGTTTCTTCAATACATTTAGGTTCTACTTGTGAAACAAAAGCAATATAATCACATTCATTTCTAATAAAAGATCTAGTTTTTATCCCTTTTGATGGATCACCTAAGATTAATTTCTTAGGATGTCCATGAGCATACCTCCATTTTTTAGATAGATCCTTGTCCTTTGATGAGGATCTTGTGACTTCTTCTTCATTCTCCTCAGTTTGATCTTCTTTGTTCTCCTTGGAAGGATGATCATCCAGAGTCTGTTTCTTAAGTCCTTCATTACTTGCAACATCATTAGAAGTATCATCTTTTTCAGAGGACTTGTTAGTAGACTCTTCAAATACAATATGCATAGACTCTTTTACTATAAGTGTTCTTTTATTGAAAACTCTATATGCCTTGCTAGATGTAGAGTATCCTAAAAGGATACCTTCATTTGACTTAACATCAAATTCACCTAAGTTATCTTTACCATTATTTAAAATAAAACATCGGCAACCAAATACATAAAAATACTTTAAAGTAGATTTTCATTCTTTCCAAAGTTCATAGGAGGTTTTTTTTAAAATTGGTTGATTAAAACTTGGTTTAAAATATGACATGCGATATTAATAGTTTCGGCCCAAAAATATCTAGGCATGTTATTTTTGCAAAGCATTGTGCATTGTACATGCCATTTCTTCTAAAGTCCAATTTTTTTCTACCATCCCATTTTGTTGAGGTATCCTAGGTGTAGAAAAATTATGTTCAATACCTTTTTCATTACAAAATTCTTCAAAATCTTGATTTTCAAATTTAGTTCCATGATCACTTCAAATACAAATAATAGAAGTACCTTTTTTATTTGAAACTTTTATATAAAACTTTATAAAAGCCATGAAAGATTCATCTTTATGTGCTAAAAACAAAACTCAAGTAAATCGAGAGAAATCATCAACTATAACTAATTTATATCTCGTACCTCCTAGGCTTGTAGTCCTAGTTGGTCCAAAGAGATCTATATGGAGTAGTTTTAGTGGCCTAAAAGTTGAAACAATTTCTTTAGTTTTAAAAGAGGTTCTAGTTTATTTTTCAAATTGACAAGCATCACAAATTTTATCTTTTTCAAATCTAAGTTTTGGTAAATCTTTAACTAAATCCTTTTTGCACAATTTGAAAAGTAAATGCATGCATGCATGACCTAATCTACGATGCTACAACCAACTAGTCTCATTAATTGTGGCATTCGTTGTAACTAGACATTCACCATCTTGTATAGGTAAATTATTAAGATCGACAAGATAGATGCTGCCATGCCTATTTTCAATGAATTTCACATAATTATTATCAAGACTAGATACCATGCAAAGAGATAATCCAAAAACTACTTTAAAACCTTTGTCACAAAATTGACTAATACTAAGTAAATTATGCTTTAACCCATCTACTAACAATACATTATCAATAAAAGTGGATGGAGAAATGTGTACTTTACTGATACCAATGATTTTTCCTTTATCATTGTCTCCAAAAGTTACATTTCCTCCATTCAAAGCTTCAAGAGAGGTGAATTGCTTCACATCTCTTGTCATGTATCTTAGGCAACCACTGTCAAGATACCACAAACTCTTTTTCTCTTTGGTTGCAAGACACACTTATAAAACAAATCAAGTTTTTGCTTTAGGTACCCAAGCTATCTTGGGTCTTTTAGGGTTAGTAGCAATGGTTCCTTTTGGAACCCAAACTTTTTTAGATTTATTTACATTTCTTTGATTGCATTGATAGGCTTTATGTCCAAATTTTCCATAACAAAAACATGTAATACTAGAAGCAGGTACAAAGAAATCTTTCAATAATTTTTATTTCTTTTATTGTTTGTAACCAAGTCCAGCTTTATCAAAAATAACTCTTTGATTGTTCAAAAGTAGACTTAGTTTTTTAGAACTGAAAGTAAACTTTTCAACAAAAGGTTTCACTTTATCAAGCTCATCTTTTAACTTCTTGTTTTCTAGCTTAAGATCTTTGTTTTTCTTTATAAGCTCATTATTTGAAACAAAGGTCTTGGATCTTTTTAAAACTTCTATTTCTTTTAAAAGTACATTCTTTTGTTTCTCCAAAACATCAACCTTGGCTTTTAGATCATTATTTTCATTAACAAGATTATTATTTTCAATAGAAGAGAAATCAATATGCTTTTTCAACTTTTTGTGCGCAATTTTCAGCAATTTGTACTCATCCACAAGTTTATCAAAAGCATCTCTAAGTTTTTTAAAAGTAAATTCAAGTTCAGATTGTACCTCAATTTCTATTATCATAAGGCAGAGATTGGCGAGTTCTTATTGTTCTTCCTCTGAATTGGAGTCTTCATTGTCACTCCAAGTTGCCATCATTGCTTTTTTCTTGAACTTCCTTTTAAACTTCTTGAGAAGGGGACAATCATCCTTATAGTGATTGGGCTTTTTGCATTCAAAGTAGATTGGCTGGTCCTTCTCCTTCTCTTTTTCTTTTTCTTTCTCTTTGCCCTTATGTTTACCGGGCTTTCCTTTTTGTGGCTTCTTTTTGTAAGAATATTTCTTCTTCCTCATGAATCTCCTAAACTTTTTAGCCACCAAAGCCTCTTCATTTTCATTCACTTTCTTTAGACTCTTCCTTGAAGGCTCATTTGGTATTGTAGATTTGAGAGCAATAGTTTTCTTCTTTCTATCCGCATCCACTACCTTTTGTTTTAAGTTCAACTCATAAGTCATGAGTGAACCAACAAGTTGCTCCAAGGGAAGTGTCTTAACATCTTTTGCTTCTTGGATTGCCATGACCTTCGGATCTTATGAAGTTGGCAAAGACTTGAGAATTTTATTTACAAGCTCAGCATTAGACATAACTTTACCAAGCTTCTTATACTATCTACAATATTAGTAAATCTAGTATACATATCAGTTATGGATTCATTTGGCTCCATTCTAAATATTTCATATGCATGAATGAGCATATTCATTTTAGTATTCTTCACTTGATGGGTAACCTCATGAGTAACCTCAAGTGTGTCCCAAATTTTCTTTGTCGATGCACATATGGATATCCTATTGAATTCTACTAGGATCCAATGTGCAATAAAGCAAATTCATTACTTTGGCATTAAGCTCGGATTGCTTAATATCATTTTCATCTCAATCCTCTTCAAGCATGGAAATAGAAATTCCATTAACCAAAATTGAAGAAACATGAGGACCTTTAATAATAACTTTCTAAAGATTGTAATCAATAGAATGTATATAAATTTGCATATGAGTCTTCCAATTTATATAATTAGTGCCATTAAAAAGTGAAGGTCTATTTGAGGCTTGACCCTCAACAACACTAGTTCATATAGGGGCTGCATAGATTTTTAACTCAAGGCAGTTAGACCTACAAGCTGAGTACAAGGCTTTGATACCACTTGTTGCCCAGCTAAAGCAACCCAAGAGGGGGGTTAAATTGGATTTCAAAATCTTTTTGCTAAGATTAAATTCAAGTGCTAGTATGTTTGCAAGTATTTATGTGCTTAACAGGAGTATGCATCAGAGGTAATAGAGTAAATGCAAGAAAAGAAAGATAAGCAATTACAAATACAAGAATTTATAGTGGTTCGGTGCACACCAAGCACCTATGTCCACTTTCCAAGGCCCACTTGGGTATTTCACTATAATCCTTTCTTGATTACAGTAGATTAGTTTTCCTGAGCTCACTAATCAAAATCCTTGGTTTTCATAAGGCTAACAAAAAATCTAGTTGGTTTTCACAAGACTCACCAATAACCTAGTTGGTTTTTCAATACAAGGCTCACCATCAATCCAAACACTAGTTTCAATTCACTTGAAACTGCGAACAATAAGATAAATCAAGTATAATGAAAGATACAATAAGCTTTCTTAAAATAAAAGCAAATATCTCTTTGAAGCTCTTTGATTATTATTGAGAGGCTTGTCTCCAAGTTGTTGAAGCCTTAATCAATTCTTGAGAATTGGACTTGAATGCTTCTTGAAAGCTCTTGAATGCTTGAAGGCTCAACTTCACTCGCAAGTAATGATTACTCAATGAACTCTTAATGGATAATCAATAATTTTTTCATTAGTTGCTTTTCTCTTGTGTTTGGTCCACTTCAAATACCTTTCCAAGCCTTAAATGATCATTTATGATCATTGGAGAGGAGAAAGTAGCCGTTAGACACAAAAAGGACCAATTTTATGCTTTAAAAAACTAGCCATTACTGTTTATCCAGACCTATAGGTATCGATACTTTAGATCATGAGTTGACTCATATATCGACACTTGAGTTGACACCAGGTCAAAAATATTTTTGAAGCTCTCTGGAGTGCACCGGTGCATCGACACTTTTTCTGGTGAGTCGACACCTTCTACCATACCCAGAACAGCCCATACATGTCACAATGCCATGAATGAGTATGAACCAAAGTATGGCTTAGTGTGCACAAGGAACCATGGTGACCTCAGGTCTGAAGATCACATGCACAACTTCTACTCTGGGACCTATCTTTTGACAAGGAGTAAGACTTCCATAAGATAGTCCCAATGCGGATCAGTTTAGTATACTCATAACCTAATGAGCACCCTTATCCTTGTATTAGTATCTCTACACAAGTGGTTGTGAGACCAACCACTGATGGGGCACGGGATAGGGATAGGATCGTCGACGAGCTGAGAAGTCGCCGAAGATTAGGGTATCCTATTTTTTTTCTATTTTCTGATTTCTTTATGGCGGTGATGAAGGAAAAAAAAATAGGGATGGAGGATAACGAGGATGGACTACCACGAACCCTGAAACCCACTCTCACAGAGAGACTTCACACCTCTAGGGCATTATACCTACCACCCACCTCACTACATGCAGTCTAGGGTATCTCACCTACCACCCATCTCACTACATGCAGAGCCCAGGGTATTTCACCTGCCACCCAGGTCACTCCTGGAGCCATGAGGGGGATTTCAAAGAACGTGGAGGAAAACGAAGATGAGGGGGATAACTAGGGCATCACGCCCCTACGATGTCCCGAAGGACAAAGACAACATCAACACCCGCAGGTGAAGACATAATGGGCCATAGCCCTGAACAACAACTACCAAACCAACTGACAAACCAAATCCCAAAAATTCAATTTCTTCTCTCCTCTACAATAGGAATGAGGGGTTATTTATAAGCTCCATAACCCTCATTTGAATTTGAATAGAGGATAGGGATAACTCAAATTTAAATACAAGATAGGATAAGATAAGCCTATCCATATCTCAATCCTAACCAACAAAATCCTAATTTAAATTTCAAATACAAGATAAATCCTAAATTTATTCTTCAAATTTATTTGCTGCTCCGAAATTCATGCTGCTCCGAGATTCGTGTAGGCTGATGTCCCCATCAACCACCCTCATCAACTGAGCATACATAGGATAAGCTAGTCTTACCGGATTCATCAATCCCTAAATCGATGGTCCAATGACTAGGAACATTCTAGAATAGGGTTTATAGGAATTAGGTCTCACTGTTATTTTATCATAATCCTAATTCCATTGCCCTACTCTATGGGGTTCATCATAGTCAAAAATATGACACAGCAGTATATGATGAATCAAATGCCTTTATTATAAATAATGATGTCATATATGAGTTGGAAGTTTACAAAAAGGCCCAAACAATGATTGCCTCTTAGGGCATTTTTCTATCAGTTCAGTGCCAACCAATGCACCTACATCCACTCCCTAAGATTTCCTTGGGAATTCACTATAATCACATGATTACAGCCGATTAGTTTTTTGGGCTCACTAATCAAAACTCGACTTATGTTCACAAGGCTCACAAGTCACAACCTCACTTGGTTTTATGGGCTAACCAAGATACCTAATTGATTTTCACAAGGCTAACCAACAACCTTGATTTTTCGAGCTAACTAAGAACTTTAGTGGTTTTGCGGGCTAACCACCAATCTTATTGGTTTTCCAAGGCTTACCAATAACCTCACTTGGTTTTACAATAGTCTAACCAAGAACCCTTACAAGAAATATGGTTTAAAAGTAAAGAACCAATGTAAGCTTTCTAAAACAAAGCGGATATCTCGATATAGCTCGATGTAGAGTTGCATTGCACTTGTTGAAGCCTTTTGAATGCTCAAGAATGGATGATCTTCAACGCCCTTGAAGGCTTTTGAATGCTTGGAGGCTTCCTTTTGCTTGAGAGTGGTTGAAACTTCAATGAATAGGAGTTAAAGCTCACTTTTCTTCTCTCTTCTCAAAACTCTTTAATGTTCTTCAATAATATTATGTTTTGATTTGATTTGGAGCATATAAATACCTTTCCAAGGCCTTAAAATTGAATTCTAGCCATTAGCTTTGAAAAACTAGCCGTTGGGGGCAATTTAGGCGAGTTCTGCATTTGAAAAAAACTAGCCATTACTGTTGCCAGAACTCCATGTGTCGACACTTTCTTAGTTGAGTTGACATATAAGGTTGACACTTGATCTTCTTGAGTCTATACTTAGTTCAACTTACTCCATTCTGATTCTCTGAAAATCTCAGACGTGTTGACACTTTCTTAGTTGAGTCGATACCTTGCTTCCATATGTCGACACTTCAGCTATTTCTTCAACTTCTGCAAGTTCTGTGGTTGAAAGTCTCAGGCGATGTGTTGATCCATGTGTCGACACTTTGAGTCGACACTTTAGGTCCATGTGTTGACACTTCATCTGTGTCATTTGAAACATTGCTGCGTACCAGCCTGAGTCGACACTTCATCTTCATGTGTCGACACTTCATATCATGTGTTGATACTTTGAGTCGACACTTCTCTGAAAAATTCATAGAAAGTGCTGAATTTGAGCTGGAACAAGTTTCCATTTGACTTAGCCATCTATTCAACCAACTCTTGAGTATCGAAGTCTTCTTTGAGCAATCTTTTCATTCAAACTTGGCTTCTTCAAAACAATTGGGCTTCTTCAAATTTTGTTAGCACCTTTTTAATAGAAACACACTCAAAGCAAATCATTAGTCCTCAACTTATACTTAACCATTTTGCTTATCATCAAAATCAATTAAAGGAGTCAATAATACTCTGGCATCTAGAGGGAATCTGGGCATCTAGAAAGCATCTGGGGGCATCTAGGCATCTTGCAGAAATCTTGGACCCTGGGATGGCATACAAGGCCCAATTGGCTGATGTGAAGACCTCTGGCTCTTGGATGAGACCTGGTGGTACTCCAAAATAGAGTATCCTCTTCTCTTGTACAAAAACTAGACTCTCACTAGACTCGTACTTAAATACATGACTTAATAGACTGGACTAGGTTGGGACAAATCAACTAGTCTAAACTTATTACAGGACTCAATCTTACTTGCTTACAAAATTATGACACATGACTAAGGTTCTAAAAAAAACCCTAATCAGCAAACCATATGGGATCCAGTGATCTGTGTCTGATCCTGGTGTCCCCACCAATTCTTTCAGGATGGGAGGAACTCGATCCCATCGAGTAAGCATCAATTTGGCTACTTAAGAAGGGTCTGGGTTGAGGCACGGCAGATCCTTACCAGTGCTCCATCCTCAGATTCTGGCTGGCCTTTCCATCTGACCAAATACCTTTGATAACCTTCATCTTGGGTACTGATGGCTTGATCATCTAGGATTTGCTCACTCCGTTCCTCACTTATTGGCCAAATTGTATGTGGACACTCTAGGGTGGGTTCACTCACAAAGGAAGGAATTGGCTCAAGGTGCTCGCTAGGTATCGCTGCTGGCTCCCTATGCTCCATAAGTTCTGAAAGGTTGAAGGTTGGGTTGATACCTAAATTAGGTAACATCTCACGCATATAGGCATTGGGTCCACTACTCTTCATTAGTTTGAATGGGCCAGCTTTGCAAGTAGAAAATTCCTTTATAATCATATAATCCTCTATAGAAAATTCTTTATCTCTCTTTCAGGAATTAGCCAAGTTGTTATTTAGTTCATTATTTTTGTTTAACTTTTGACTAATATCCTGATGCAAATGCTGTGCAGAGGTTAGAGCATGTGTAGACAGGTGAATCAGGGTTGTAAATTTATTAGACTCAAGACTAACACCTAATAGACTCAACTAGACTTTCTATCAAAGAAAATTTATTGGACTCTTTGGGTCTAACCTAACACACTATAGACTCTTTAGGTTTGACCCTAGCATGGCATGCACATGAGAATTTACTATGTACTCCTAGATGCCATAGAGTTCTCCTAAAGTAAGATGCAAACATGATAAACTCAACGAATGAATGCAATATGCAAACTTCTATAAAATGTAATCTAATAGTAAGAAAATTAGGAGAAGTTTTAGAAAAGGTTAGAAAATAAGAAGTGGATTCAGGATTAGTTTGATGGGGTAGGAAGTAAGCAAAGGGTTCGAGGTTAATCGGATAGAGTAGGATGTAAGAAGGGGTGTCAGGAATTAGTCCTAGACTAATGAGGTTTACCTTATTGGTTTGGGGTATTCCTACAGGATCTGCATTATGGAAGAATGTGTCATTAATTTCAGGAAAGAGATCAATTGGAGTCAATGGAATGATTTCATCCTGAGGGTATTGATTCAAAGAGATCAAGTCCTTAATAAATCTTCTGCCTCACAAACCAAAGGACTGGGCTCTATAGTTGGGCTTTCTTTTAGTGTCTCCTTAAGTAAAACTCTAATAGTAGTATCAGTGTTCTCTTCCTCTATCTACTCTTCCACTACATGGTCAGCTAACTCTATGTCGGTTACTGTTTGGGTATGGCTAGGGTTAGCTAAATCTAGGTGGGCTCCTACTTGGGTATGGTCAGGGTCAACTAATGTTGGGTGGTCTTCTACCTGGTCCAACCTATGGGTTGCTTGGTTATTTGTTTGGTTCGTTTGTTTGACCTGGGTGATTAATTGGGCATAGGATTGGTTGAACTCATGTTTCATCTAGGTGAACTGATCAACCATGTCTTTCACAAAAGCCTCAAAATCGAAGTCCATGGTTGAACTGGGTTGGTTGTCCTGGACTTCTGACTCAACTAACTCCAGGTTGATTTCTATCTGGGTTTCCACTGGGTTAACAAATTCTGGGTTAGCTTCTAACTCTAGGTCACCTATAGGTATGGACTCATCATCTTCATACTCCTCTACCAGACTTGGGTCAGTCTCATATATTTCTTCTTCTAGGTCATCTTGGTGAACCAATGGGGTGGTGAGAGGGGTTTGGCTAATGAAAAACTGACTAGGGTCTGGGATAACAGGGGTGGGTAAACTAAGGGTTATGGGTTCATAGGTTATGGGTTTAAAGGTTATGGGTTCAAAGATTATGGGTTCAAAGGTTATGGGTTCAGTTCTATGGATCTAGGGTGTAGGAGGGTTATTATTGTTGGACTCAGTTTGACTAAATGTGAGTTCCCTTTAATTTGACTCGAATTCCAAGGCTATATGATAGGCTTCCTCTAAGTCCTGAATCAACCTACAACATAATTCCCAACATATGTCCTCATGTAGGCCATACCAAAACCTCGCTATGGTCGTAAGCTCATGTTCAACTTTGTTAAATTTCCTCATAAACTCATTAAATTGGTCAATGTATTCAGACACAGTTTTGTCAGCCTATCTTAATTTGTGCCATTGGCCAAAATGTTCATGCTCATAAGATTTACCTAGGTACTCTTTTCTCAACTTACTCCTCATAGCTTTCCAGGTACTTATCTATTCCCCTCTTCAATAACATTCATCCTCAGTTAGTTCCCAATGTCACTTAGCATATCGGGTTAACCTATGTGTAGCCAAACTAATCTTCTCTAAGCTCTGACATCCTAGTGTACTCAAAGTACTGATCCATTCTATCCTCCCAATCAATATACACCTTAGGATCTGGACTTCCATCAAAGGTGGGTGCACAAGGTTGGGTGCTCCTATTGGGTCTACTATGGTTAGGTTCTAAGGATAGGTCATGGTATGGGGTTCTCCTATGTTGGACTCCATAGTCACACTAGTTGGGCTGGGTTAAGGCTCTTGGTATTGGATTCCTAATCTAATGGTCATGCAAACAATCAAACAATCATTCAAGGTGATGTGGTGCAGCCAAGCATGCAAAAGAAAAAAAGGTTAGTACAATCTAGGGTTTCCTAAACCTAGAGCCAAAATTGAGTGGGTCAGCTTAACTTACACCCAACTCAATAACTAATCCTTCTTTTGGCCAGGTGGAGGGTGGGAGTGTGGGAGGTACCCCTGCTTTCACAGGGACCCAATTAAAAACCACAACACCACTTAGGTCGTTTGACTCTGGACCCTCAGCCTTAGATACCAGATTTCAGTAATAGTTGATGAATTGAATGCACTAGTTGGCCCACACAATTCGGACTCGACCTGTTGGTGTCACCTAGCCCACTAAAGCAAATTAGGTCTAATTAATTTTAATTAAGGTTTGGGTGAGAATGCAAGGAGATTGTTTTGGGCCTAGGACAGGTTATGACCTCCTGCCCTGATCTAAGATAGAGAAAGTGCCCTTAAGATTAGTTTAATGCAGATGATGGCAATCGATGGTCCTGATACAATCTAAAACAATCAAAAAAATAAAATATTTTATGTGTGTTTTATGATGCGACAAATTTGGTTTGAGTTGATTAGGTTAGCAAACAAATTGGGCTTGGGATTGGGGTGTGGAAGTTGGTTAGGTTTGGTTGAGTCAAAATGCAGAAATAGCAGAATTCAGAAAATTAGGGTTTTAGATGATGCAGATTTTGAAATAGTTACTGATGTATAAAAAAATCTAAAAAATTAAAAAATTGAGTATGGACAGTGTTGATGAACTCTACCAAATTTTATGCAAAATAAAAATTAGATGATAGTACAAATCCTAGGATTCTCAGACTGATGCAAAAATATTAGGATTTTAGTTAGAGTTTCTAATATGCCAAATTTTAGTGAATTAGGTTTCCTATAAAATTAATTAAAAATTATGAAAAAATATAGGACAAGAAAAATAACAATTCATGTAGATTTCATGGAAAAATAAAATTCTTAGGTGGTCAAAATCAGATGAAAAACAAAAACCTAATGTAGCTAGCAAGATGCAGAAATTAGGGTTTGTGATCCTAATGTAGATGAATACTATCCTGAACCCGCTCTGGTACTAAACTGATACGGGATGAACCTAAGACTGATGCAAAATAGTAAACTAATTTTTTTTATAATTTTTTTAGATATTAATTTAGTGGCTAAAAACCCGAAAATAAGTAAAGGATCATCATGATGACTAGTAATGCTAGAAACTATCATACCTGCGAGATAACTCATGCAAAATAATAATAAGCCAGGATCCAAGAATTGAGAAATTCCTGGCTTTGGATAGCATACCTATCATCATATCAGAACAAAGGAGGAGGAAGGCTTTTACCAGTCAGCGATTGTAGTTTCTTGGATGAAGAGATCTCTCAGCCTCTGGATGGCGCCTGGAAGAACAAGCCATTGGTTCCTGAATCTGAAGGCAATTTAGACCCAGTCTGAAGGCAAAGAATGCCTCCTCTGGTGAGGGGAAGCACCTCAGGGATCTGCAAAATGTCAAGGTTAGGCACAAAATAAAGAAACAAATAGAGAATAATAATATGAAGTAAAAAAAAGGGATTAGGGCAGGATGGACTAGCAGCAAGGAAGCAGAAAGAGCTCTTGAACTAGGCATTTTCAAGGCTGCTTTTCTTGGGCGTGGCTGATGCTTGGAGATCTGATTTTCTGCTTGGGGTGTGGAGGATTGCAATGATAGAGGTCGGCCAACACAAGAGAACCAAAACTAGAACCTAAAAACAAAAACACAAGAACACCAGTCTTAAAAACAATTCAGCAGAGGTTAATTCAAAAGAGTTGATTGATTACAAGAGGAAGAGGGGTGGGGTATTTATAGAGTCCCATGCCCTCTCCTAAAGGGATTACAGGTCTTCTCTTAGTTAAAATATGTTTACACAATTTAAGTGGGAGAAAGACTACAAAATAAACCTAGAACTAGGATTATAAGGTTGACTAGAATAAGAACTTGATTTCCTCCTTCCACTTGAAATCTTCTTCTTAGCTTGGACCAAGTCAACCTCAAGGATGTGTTGGGCTTCATGGGGGGCAGCAAGGGGCAGCCAAGGATGGGTTGGGAGCATGGGCTTTGGGCCCTAGATGCCTGGAGCAGGAATATTCCAAGTATCTTGGTTCTGGGCTGGAATATACCTGGAATCTTGGTTTTTAAGGGCTTGGGCCTGGCACCTGGGCTAATTTCTCTTGGGCTGGGGCATAGATGGACCTCTTGATTCATGTTGTGACCTAGTATGGGAAAATACTCTAGCATCTAGAGGGAACCCGGGCATCTGGAAAGCATTTGGAGGGCATCCAGGCATCTTGCAGGAATCTTGGACCCTGAGATGGCATACAAGGTCCAATTGGCTAATGTGAAGACCTCTAGCTCTTGGATGAAGCCTGGTGGAACTTCAAAATAGGGCATCCTCTCATCTAGTACAAAAACTGGACTCTCACTGGACTCATACTTAAATACAGGACTCAATAGACTGGACTAGGTTGAGACAAATCAACTAGTCTCAACTTATTACAGGACTCAATCTTATTTGCTTACAAAATTATGACACATGACTAAGGTTCTAATAAAAAAGCCTAATTAGCAAACCATATGGGATTCAGTGATCTGTGTCTGAACCTGGTGTCCCCACCACCAGCTGGGAGCTACCTCGGATGGAGGGCTCGCCCTGGCATGCATGAGCATGACCCCGACTGGGAGCTGACCTCAAATGGAGGGCTCACCTTATTAGCACAACCTCGGCTAGGAGCTGACCTCGGACTGAGGGCTCACCCTTGGCATGCTGAGCACAACCACAGTCAGGAGTTGACCTCAAACGGAGGGCTCACCTTATGAGCATGACCCTGAATGGGAGTTGACCTCAGATGGAGGGCTTGCCCTTGGGTCTTCATTTGAGCACTGCATCAAGGTGGCACTTTCCACCTATGCGGCCGCTAGCTATCACCGACATAGGCTCCATATCAATAGTTATGCCACATCAGATGCCCCCCACTCTCAAGCCTAGGAAACGATGCAGCGCTCGGGGCGATGAGAGTGATGATCTCACTGACGTGGAGGGGCACACTCCTTGCACCATTAATGCCTTAAGCGCCGATGCCTTGAAGATCATGCATCCACCTTAATGAAGCGATGCCACGTCAGCCTTCCTTTAAGGACATCATATTACCGTGCCATGCCCGATGCTGCTGCCTCCGAATTGAAGCATCACACTCGGCAGATCTTGACATGTGGTGAGCTTTGGTTAGCCAGGGAGATGAAGAGCCACACATCTTCGACTCAAATGAGGTGACGGGACTCTGCAGGTGCTAGAAAGGGACTTGCCCTCCTGCCCTCTTGCCTCTTAAGGATGTTTCGAGCCTAGAAGGCTGCAGATTCCATCTTCTTCTTCAGTCTTCTTCCTTGCCTTAGGGTTCAAAGTTTCTAGCAGGTCATATCTCTCCCTCCTTTTTCTTCCTTCCTTTGCTTCTTCTATTCTTCTCCTTCGACCTGTGCTGAAGGAGAGTTCTTGTTAGGTCTCTAGGCCTCCTTCTCTTCTTTGCCTTCTTTCTCCTTGTTTGTCATGAGTTTCTTCGATGGAGGGCATCGTCATCCAGATTTTTCTGGTGAGGTGGGTCCATCTCAACCGAGGCCTTCTTTCTTAGACATCGAGGAAGAGGATGCTCCTTTTGTGGTCCGCAGGGGTCCATGTCAACCGAGGATTGTCAATGGCCCCTCCACTCCTCCTTCCCCTTTTGTTCCCATTACAGAGTCGGGCGATCCCTTCGGCATTGCTTCGTCAATGACTAGTGAGGACCTCTTCCGTGTCCAGAGAGTGTTTGGAGCCCCTGACTCTATCTGACTTTCTGTTCCAAGATCGAAGGAACGGGTCACTTCCAGTAGCCTGGGCCGAATAGCCCTATATGAAGACTTCTTTTTCGAGGATCTTCGTCTTCCTTTCCATCCCTTTTTCCTTTCTTTTTAGAGTAATTATTGCTTGGTCCCGACCCAGCTTGCTCCCAATGCTATCTAGTAGGGGCACCAAGATCAGACACAGATTACTGGGCCCTATTTGGTTTACCTAGCCATGCATCAAATTTTGTAATCAACTAGAATTGAGTCCTGTAATAAGTTGAGGCTAGTTGATTTGTCTCAACCTTCAACCTAGTCCAGTACATTGAGTCATGTACATCAGTATATGTCTGGTATGATTCCACTTCTTGTATAAGAGAGGAGGCTATGCTATTTTGGAGTTCCACCAGACCTAATTTTAAAGCTAGAAGCAGTTACACCAGCTTAGGGGAGCTCAATCGACATCCAGGTGCCCTGATTTTTCCCGGGTGCTATTTCAGATACCAAATTCCCTCCAGATGCTTCCAAAATATTCCATATACCAGGAGTCCATGTTTCCCAGGTTATTCTAGCACTCCAGGCCATAAAATCAAGCCCTAGCACCAAGCCCAAGCCCTTAAGAAGCAAGATTCCAGCCAGATTCCCTGGAATATGCCAGCCCATGCGCCCAACCCGTGGAAGCCCACCTGGACCCCTCAAATTTTCGTCCAAGCCCATGAAGGAGGCATCCTTGCTTCTGCCCCAAGGTCCAAAAATGAATTTTAGGAGTTTGACCAAGTCCAAGCCAAGTTGGGAGAGGAAAGAAGAGAAGACTAGGTCAAAATTCTAACCTAGTTGGGATTTCTAGTCATTTTTAAAACTTTGTAATTCTAACCTAGCTAGGAAAGGACCTGTATTCCAATTGGGAAGAGAACTTGTAACCCAAGTGTAACCATGGTTAGTGAGGGCATGGGAAATCTATAAATACCCCACCCCTCCCCCTCTTGTAAGCATCTCTTTCTTATGAATACAACTTGCTGAAATTTTGAGTTATTGCCTTGTGTTGGTGTTTTATTTTGGTTCTTTGGTTGGTGCTTTTGTATTTGGATGAATTTTTTGCTGCCCTAGAATCCTTCCACACCCTAAGTCACTGCCATCCAAGCCTTCACACGTCCAAGAATGAGTGCTTTAGGCTGCCAAGCAGGGAGATCTTCAACAAGCTTCAAACAGCCCAGCTTCTAAACCATAACCTAATTCTTTCTAAACCTAATTCCTTTTTTTTCTTACTTGCTATTTTGATTAACCCTGATGCTTGTAGGATCCCCGAGGTGCTTTCCCTCCCCTGAGGAGGCCTTGTTTGCTGCCCGAACCATCCAGATCAGCCATTAGATTCAAGGGAAAACAAGGCTTCTTCTTCCAGGCTTCGATCAGAGTTGTGAGTGATCCCTACTGTTGCTGAATCTTCAAATCTCTGACTGGTAAGAAACCTTTCATTCTCTTATTATCTTATTTAATGAAGAAAAACTATCATAAACCAGAAGTTTCTCAACTCTCGGGTCCTGGATATTTCATTAGTTTGCATGAGTATGCCTGCGACCTGATGATTCTTTGCACTGCTAGTCTTTCTGCTACTTCTTACTTTATTTTAGGAATCTAGCCTACAAATAAAATTGAAAAAATCAAAAAAGAAACTATTTTACTATTTTCCATGCATGTTCAGTAGTCTTAGAGTTATCCTGCATTAGTTTGGTATCAGAGCAGGTTTAGGATAGTTTTTATTTTCTTTGCACTCACAAACCCTAATTTTTGCATTCTGTCTACTGCATTAAGTGTCTAGATTTCATCTGATTTAAGTATCATAAACATTTTATTTTTTTATGAAGTTTGTATTGCATGTCCTCTGTTCTGTAATAGTAATTATCAAAATTTTTAATTATTTTTTATGAAACCTAAAACTCTAAAACTTGGCATAATAGAAACCCTAACAGAATCCTAATAATTTCTGCAGCAGTCTAGAAAACCCTAGGTTTGCATTATCATCTAATTTTTTCCTAGCATGAAATTTGGTAGACTTTATCATCACCATCCTTCCTATGTTCCAGATTCTTTTTGAATTTTCTATGCATTAGTATCTATGTCAAACTCTACAATAACTAAAACCCTAATTCACTAATTTCTGCTACATTCTGCATCTTGACTCAACCTAACCTAATCAACTACCAAACCCCCAATCCTAAGCCAAACTTTGTATGATAACCCCAGTTAGCTTAAACCTAACTTGACACATCATAAATAATTAAAAAAATATTTTATTTTCTGATTGTTTTAGCTTGCATTAGGGCCATTGATTGCCATCATTTTAACCTAATCTTAAGGGCAACTCAAAATCTCAGATCAGGACAGGATTTCATCACCTGTCCTGGGCCCAAAACCACCATCATCATACTATCCCAAGCCTAATTAAAACCAATTAGACCTAATTCTTCCTAGTAGGCTAGGAGACATCAACAGATCGGGTTCGACATGTGTGGGCCAACTAGTGCATTTAACCTTTTAGCTATTATTGAAATCTGGTGTCTAAGGCTGGGGGTCCAGAGTCAAATGACCTAAGTGGTGCTATGATTTTTAATGGATCCCTGTGAAAGCAGGGGGGGCCTCCCACACTCCCACCCGCTACCTGGCCAGTGGAAGGATTAGCTATTGGGTTAGGTGTAAGTTGAGCTGACCCACCCAGTTTCTGGCTCTAGGTCTAGGAAACCCTATATTATACTAGCATTTTCTTTCTCTTTTGCATGCTTGGTTGCATCATTTCATTTTGATTGATTGATTTGTTGCATGACCACTATATTAGGAACCCAATACCAGTAGACTTAATCCAACCTAACTCGTGTGACCATGAAGTCCAACCCTAGAAGAGCCCAATACTTTGATCCATATAGGGAGCCCAACCCTAGGAGAACCCCATACCATGACCCATACTTGGAGCCCAACCCTAGGAGAACCAATACTCTGACCCTTACCAAAAGTCCAACTATAGGAAGCCCAATTATCAAGTACCCACCTTCAGTGGCACCTCAAATCCTAAGGATTACATAGACTGGGAAAAAGACATGGAACAATATCTTGAATGGTATGGCTTGAGTGATGAGAAAAAGTGTCAATTTGTCTAGCTCAGGCTAACTGATCAAGCTAGATTATACTGGGACCAAGTAGAAAGACTCAATAATCAGATAGGCAACCTACCCATTACCACCTGAGAAGCCATGAAGTTAAAGCTTAGGGCTAAGTATGTTTCCCCATACTATCGACAGTGCCTTCTAGACCAATGGAATAGGTTATATCAAGGAAATAGGTCTGTGTCAGAGTATATAGCCCAATTTGAAGAATGTGCCCTTAAGTGTTGCCTAGATGAACCCGAATCAGTGACCTTATCCAGGTTTGAGACTGGCCTTCGTGAAGACATCCAGTGGGAAC
Source organism: Areca catechu (assembly GCA_021397845.1). Lineage (NCBI taxonomy): Eukaryota > Viridiplantae > Streptophyta > Magnoliopsida > Arecales > Arecaceae > Areca > Areca catechu. The sequence goes on along the minus strand of CM038042.1, from coordinate 37,775,133 downwards.
TATCTCATTAGCAAATTCAGAACTTAGAGGAAGCCTATAACATAGCTTTGGAATTCGAGTTAACCCTTACGACTGAACCCATAACCTATGAACCCATAACCTTTAGTCAGCTTGAACCCCATAGGATCAGCACCCCAGACCCTAGCCAGTTTTCCTTTAGCCAAACCCCTCCTACCACCCCATTGGTTCACCAAGATGACCTAGAAGACGAAATATATGAGGCTGACCCAAGTTTAGTGGAGGAGTATGAAGATGATGAGTCTATTGTAGATCTAGAGGAAAAAAACACCTATAGAAGACCCAAAAGTAGTTGACTATAACCAAACCCCAATAGAAACCAACCCAAAATTAGTTGAGTCTGAAGTCCAATCCAATTCAACCATGGAGTCCAATCTAGAAACCCTCAAGGCCCTAATTGAACAATGGGCCCAAAAATTTACCCAATTCCAAACCTAGTTTACCCAATCCACCACCTTAGAATCAGTTGACTCTGACCAAACACAGGTAGAAGCTAATCCAATGTTAGTTGATCCAGTAGAAACTCAGGTAGAAGCCAATCCAGTGTTAGTTGATCCAGTAGATACCCAGGTTGAAGCAACCCTAGAGTTAGCTGATTTTAACCACACCCAACCTGTAGTGGAAGAACCCTTAAAGGAAGAAGACCATGAGGAATCCAGTCCCACTATTAGAGCTTTACTTGAGGAGCCACTAGAAGAAAGCCCAATTAGAGAGTCCAGTCCTTTGATTTATGAACCAGAAGAGTCTATTAAGGACTTAATCTCTTTAGATCAATGGCCTCAAGATGAAGTCACCTTTTTTACTCCACTTGATCTTTTTCCTGAAATCAATGACCCTTTCTTCCATTATGCAGACCCTTTAGATAGACATCAACCCCATAAGGTAAATCTCATTAGTCTAGGACTCATCCCTAAAACCTCTTCTAATATTCTACTCTTTCTAATTAACCCTGAACCATCTCTTTATTTCTCATCCTACAAGACCTACCTTGAACCCACCTCTTATTTTCTACCATTTCAGGAAACTTCTTCTATTTTCTTTACTATTAGGTTGCATTTCATAGAGGTTTGCATGTTGCATTCATTTATTGCCCATATTAGGTTTGCATATTACTTTTGGTATACTTTGTGGCATTTGCTAGGAGTACATAATAAATTTTCATGTGCATGCTATGATACGATCAAACCTAAAGAGTTTATAGTCTATTAGGTTTTGTCCCTTAGAGTCCAATAAAACATCCTTTGATAGGGATGTCTAGTCAAGTCTATTAGGTATTAGTTGAGTCCAATAAATGCACAGCCTAAATTACATGTCTGCAACTGCACTACCCTCTGCATAGCATATGCATATAGCAATTAGTCAAAAGCTGAACATAACTAATGAACCCACTAACAACTTGGCTAATTCCCAAAAGAAAGAAAGGATCTTGCAGGGGATTTTGTAATTGTAAAGAATTTTCTGCTCGCGAAGCTGGCCCATCCAAGATAATGAATATCTATGGACCCAATGCCTATGTACGTGAGATACTACCTGATTTAGGTATTAGCTCCACCTTCATCATCTCAGATCTTATAGAGTTTAGGGAGCCAGTAGCGATACCTAGCGAGCACCTTGAGCCTATCCCTCCCTTTGAGAGAGAACCCACCCCAGAGTGACCACATACAATTGGCCAAATAGTGAGGACAAGATCGAGAGAATCTTCGGCGATCAAGCCATATGTACCTAGGATCGTGGCTATCAGAGGTATTTGTTCTGATGACAAGGTCAGCCAGAATCTGAGGACTCGTGGATCACCCATGAGGATCTGCAGCGCCTCAACCCAAACCTACTCGAGCACTATGAGAGCCAAGTTTTCCACACTCGATAGGGTCGAGTTCCTCCCACCCGGGAGAATTGGTGGGGGCACCAGGATCAGACACAGATTACTGGATCCTATTTGGTTTACCTAGCCATGTGTCAAATTTTGTAATCAACTAGAATTGAGTCCTGTAATAAGTTGAGGCTAGTTGATTTGTCTCAACCTTCAACTTAGTCCAGTACATTGAGTCCTGTACATCAGTATATATCTGGTATGAGTCCACTTCTTGTATAAGAGAGGAGGCTATGCTATTTTGGAGTTCCACCAGACCTAATTCTAAAGCTAGAAGCGGTTACACCAGCTTAGGGGAGCTTAATCGACACCCAGGTGCCTTGATTTTCCTCGGGTGCTATTTCAGATGCCAAATTCCCTCTAGATGCTTTCAGAATATTTCTTATGCCAGGAGCACATGTTTTCTAGGTTATTCTAGCACTCCAAGCCTTAAAATCAAGCCCTGGTACCAAGCCCAAGTCCTTAAGAAGCAAGATTCCAGCCAGATTCCCTGGAATACGCCAGCCCATGCGCCCAACCCCTGGAAGCCCACTTGGACCCCTCAATTTTTGTCCAAGACTATGAAGGAGGCATCCTTGTTGCTGCCCCAAGGTCCAAAAATAAACTTTAGGAGTTTGACCAAGTCTAAGCGAAGTTGGGAGAGGAAAGAATAGAAGACTAGGTCAAAATTCTAACCTAGTTTGGATTTCTAGTCCTTTTTAAAACTTTGTAATTCTAACCTAGTTAGGAAAGGACTTGTATTCCAATTAGGAAGAGGACTTGTAACCCAAGTGTAACCATGGTTAGTGAGGGCATGGGAAATCTATAAATACCCCACCCCTCCCCCTCTTGTAAGCATCTCTTTCTTATGAATACAACTTGCTGAAATTTTGAGTTATTGCCTTGTGTTGGTGTTTTATTTTGGTTATTTGGTTGGTGTTTTTGTATTTGGACGAATTCTTTGCTGCCCTAGCATCCTTACACACCCTAACTCACTGCCATCCAAGCCTTCACACGTCCAAGAATGAGTGCTTTAGGCTGCCAAGCAGGGAGATCTTCAACTAGCTTCAAACAGCCCAGCTTCTAAACCATAACCTGATTCCTTCTAAACCTAATTCCTTTTTTTTTCTTACTTGCTATTTTTATTAACCCTGATGCTTTTAGGATCCTTGAGGTGCTTTTCCTTTCCTGAGGAGGCCTTCTTTGCTGCCTGAACCACCCAGATCAGCCATCATATTCAAGGAAAAATAGGGCTTTTTCTTCCAGGCTCCAATCAGAGTTATGAGTGATCCTTGCTGTTGCTGAATCTTCAAATCTTTGACCGGTAAGAAACCTTCCCTTCTCTTATTATCTGATTTAATGAAGAAAAACTATCCTAAACCAGGAGTTTCTCAACTCTCGGGTCCTGGATATTTCATTAGTTTGCATGAGTATGCCTGCGACCCGATGACTCTTTGCACTGCTAGTCTTTCCGCTAGTTCTTACTTTATTTTGGGAATCTAGCCTACAAATAAAATTAAATAAATCATAAAAAAATTATTTTACTATTTTCCATGCTTGTTTAGCAGTCTTAGAGTCATCCCACATCACTATCCAAACTATCTTTTGCTTTATTATTCTCTACCACTTCCATGGATTGTTGCCTGTTTCTCCCTCTTCAAGACCTTGTTTACCTTGAAGCACCACCCATCTGATAAGGGGTGGTGGTTCGTGGCCCCCTGCCCGGGAACCCTCAAGATTGACCTACCTTCCTCTATCAAAGGATGGAAGGTAAGGTTCTTGTTTGCTTCGATTGAGGGGGTGAACTAGGTTTGGAGTGACCTAGATTGCTCTCCTAACCAACAATCTACAGTCAAGCCAGTCGATAAAGAGATATTTGACCAGCTCATTATTTCTACAGTTCTAGCCCTTTGGGATCTGCAAATTGAGCAGAACCTCGTCGACACTAGAGTCAGCTAGGCCCCATCTTAGGGTAAGGCTTGATACCAGGCTTCTTCTTTTTCTTCTAAGTTTGATATCTACTTTTGATAAGTGACTGACTGGTCTTTTTGCATTCTATTGAGATGAGGTTCTCAATGGATGAGCTTCAAAGCATGTCCAGAAAGAGGGCTACCTCCGCAGGGCTCGAAGGGGAACCTACGAAGAAAGTCTGGGAGGAGCCAGGATGGAGGCTCATCGATGAGCCTACTAGGAGGGGGCCCCTGCTTCACCGGTCGTGCCAAGGCCGGCATTCCATCCTCCAACCCGCGGGCCCCGGAGGGAGGCCTGACCAGTAGAGGGGGCCGTGCCAGCACCTCCAGTGGCCCCCACACAAACTGAAGCTCCACCACAACTAAAGGTGGAGGAGGTGGTGAGAGACATTGCTGCAGAGAGTCCGGCCCCACCATTCATGGACAGACCTGCCACCAACCAGACTGTCAGCATTATGTCCCCACCGACCACTATCCCGGAACCTTCAGAATCATCCAAGACATAGAGGTCGATTTCGAAAAAGATATCCCTCGTCATGCCCTAGGATGCCATGCTGACGAAGGATGGAAAGCTAGTCGAGGAAATCCTGAATGCCCTTGCCTAGCCACTGGATCGCCAGGAGAAGGCCAACCGGCAAGTGGCTGATGTCTTCACTAGGGTGTTCCCCTAGCTCTTCTCGGTAAGTCACCTTCTTAGTTACTTCACTTTCTTTTTCTTATTTGCAAAGGTACTAACTATTGTTCTTCATGCAAGTGGTCCTCGATGTTCAGCTCCACAAGGACTCTTGCCTAGGGTTGAAGAAGAGGGAGTCCTGCCTTCGCAAGGAAAGGGACGAGGCCCGGGCCCAGGCTACCCGGGTTCAGGAGTTGGAGGGCCAAATGAAGGCCCTCTAAGACCAGCTGGGCACTGAGGCGAGGGCGACCGGCTTGGAGAAGAAATCCATCGAGCTCAAGTAGGCCCTGAAAGAAGAGAAGGGAGAGAGCCTCTGTAGGGCCGAGAAGGTAGCTGCCTCCATAGTGGAGGTTTCCCACCTGGAGGGGAGGGCACAGAGCCTCCAGGTGTAACTCGATAAAGAATTAGCCAAGATTGTGGTAGCCTTGGAGAAGGCCACGGTGGCCGTTATGCTGATGGAGATGGCCAAGAAGGAAGCCATCAAGGCCATTTCTAAGTTCAAGGCATCCGAGGCCTTCAAGGATGAGGTCACCGAGGTGATGTTGGACTCATACCACCAGGGGTTGCATGGCAAGGCCATTTGTCTCCTCGGACCGAAAGGGTTGGAAGGCATTCTCCCCATGTTGCCCATCCCCATGCAACCTACTGCGGAGATGGTGTTGGAGCCAGAGTCAGAGGCGATCGTGGTCGAAGCCAGAGCCACTGCTACCCAGGCCCACCACCATCAGTAGAAGGATTTGCTCGCCAGCCAGGGAAGGAGCTAGCGAGTGAGACTTGAACTTTCTTTTCTTGTAGCTTAGATTTTGGAAGGCTTCCTGGTCTGTCGAGAGCCTTCATAAGATGTAAAGAAATCATTCGATTAATGAATACAAACTTTCTTTTCAACTAATGTGCCCCATCTACTTATCTTTTTTTTGCCTTAAGATACTTCCAAAGAATCCTTTAGAGTATGTGAGGGACTTATCTTTGTAATGAAGAAATAGTCCATCTCGACTGATGTACTTAGCTTGGACTTATCTTTTTTCTTCAATTCCTTTACCCTTCTGCATGGTAAGGAAATAGACTTCATGGTCGCCATAGGTGCGGGCCTCTCCTAGGACTTAGTTGCTCCAGGTTAACTCTGAAACCTTAGGATTGGCATGAAGGTTTCTGGGAACACTTTTCCCTCATTCTCCTGGTCTTGAAGTCTACAGACCTGAGTACAGGATTTCTAGACCTTCTTGATTTGTCAAGCTGTGAGTCAAGTAGTAGATGGTGAGATTCAGGGATTTCCTAGCTGACATCTCCAAACTGTGAGCAAGGCATTTGAGTGCGGGGCTTCTAGAGTCTCCTGGCTTGATTTGCCAAACTGTGAGTCAAGCAGCCGATGGTAGGACTTCAGGAGTTTCCTAGCTGACATCTCTAGGCTGTGAGCATGGCGATTGAATGCGAGGCTTCTGGAGTCTCCTGGCTTGATTCACCAAGCTATGAGTCAAGCGATAGATGGTGGGACTTCAGAAGTTTCCCAGTTGACATCTCCAGACTGTGAGTAAGGCATTTGAGTGCTAGGCTCCTGGAGTCTCCTAGCTTGATTTGCCAAGCTATGAGTCAAGTGGTAGATAGTGAGATTTAGGAGTTTCCCAGCTGACATCTTTGGATTGTGAGCATGGCAGTTGAATGCAGGGCTTCTGGAGTCTCCCAGCTTAATTTGTCAAGCTGTGAGTCAAGCGATAGATGGTGGGACTTTAGGAGTTTTCCAACTGATATCTTTAGACTGTGAGCAAGAAATTTATGTGCGGGGCTTTATAAGTTTTCCAGATTTGAGGTGAGGGGCTTCGTAAATTTTTTGGCTTTAAGGTGCAGGGCTTTGTAAGTTTGTCAGCTTTGAGTATGGGGCTTTATAAGTTTTCTGGCTTTGAGGCAGGGCTGCATAAGTTTCCCAGCTTTGAGGTACAGGGTTTCATAAGTTTCCTAGCTTTGAGTGCAGGGCTTCGTAAGTTTCCTAGCTTTGAGGTGCGGGGCTTCGTATGTTTCCCGGCTTTGAGGTGTAGGGCTTCATAAGCTTCCCAGCTTTGAGGTCGGGTCTTCATAGGTTTCTCGATTTTGTTCACCGGACTTGGAGTCAGACAGAAGTATTCTTACATAGGTGAAAGATAGCGTTGCACCAAAAAGGAACTTTAATAATTAAGAGGAAGTCTTACATTATTAGTAGTACATCCTTAGATAGCTTGTATTCAATATCCATGTAAATTAGGCACCGTCGAGCCCGGCAAGATAGTAGGCCCCGTTTGGTAGGGCTTCGACCACCTTGTAGGGGCCTTCCTTGTTCAGGAAGAGTTTGCCACATTCTCTCGGCTAGGACACCTCCACTCGCCTGAGGACTAGGTCACCTGGTCGAAATGCCTTGGGCCTCACACAAGTGTTGTAGTAGCGCACTACTCACTGCTGGTAGGCTGCCATCCAAAGTTGGGCTTTGTCTCTCGTCTCATCCAAGAGTTCTAGGTTGAGGAGGAGATGGGCTGGATTCTCAGCTTCATCATATTGCTCTACTCGTAGCATGGGTAGACCAAGCTCCACTAATGGGGACATCAAAACCCATTTGGGTTTTCTTTCTTTTTTTTATCCCATATTTTATTTTTTTTTTGTAATTTTCTTATTCCACCTATTCCAGTTATCCCCACTATTCTCACTTTATCCCTCTTTTATTCCTAACTTATTCCTCCTTTTCCCCGTCATCTTCAACCTCAAGACTATGTTACCAGAACTCTCAATCTTTCATCGCCGGTCCCTGATCCACCATGCCCGACCACCTGCGACCCCCGACGACCGTCCACCTCCCCCCAGTGACGATCTTCTCGTGGGAACGCCGGCAAATCCCACTGGAACCACCCACGGCCATCCGCCCTTGCTACTCTGCCTGTGCCATGCTGTGCCCCTCTCCCTCACACCACCGCTCGCTACTGCCATTCAGAATCGCATCACCGAGAGCCACCCGCAGTCGGAGGAGATGCCGAGAACATGAATCGACCATCCCCAAGACCTTCTCCTTTGTTCCTTGTTCCAAGGCAAGTGGCGCCACCGCTTCTCCCATCAACATCGCCCCATCACCGTCACCATCAGCCTCGCTGCCTGGCCACCATGAAGTCCTGAAGCTCCACCGGTGGCTCATCAACGAACTGCCCGCTGCCATCCCCTCTGACCCCACCCCGCCATAACCAGCAACTTTGGATCTCTCCCTCCTGTCTGCCCCATCAACCCCCCCATCAAGCACCGTCGCCGCCCATGCCACCGAACCACCGGCCTTCGTCTCCCCCTCCGTGACATCCTGATTGCTGTAGGGCCCATGATGTTTCAGTTTTAGAGCTTTTGTTTTCACCTGAACTAGTTTGTCACCTTGATCTCCCGAAGTTATGATCTTTATTCACAGCAAAAGTGGATCTCGTGAGGAGGGAGGAAGGCACAGAAATAGGTTATCCTCAAGACCACGAACACCTCCCTCTATTCCATGGCCACGAGAAGGAGAATTTTGTGCACGAATCTCAAAGCCTAGAGTGTTTGCACAGATCCCAGAGTAAAAATAATTCTATATAGATTTCAAAGTGGTCTCAATCATCATTGATCTTGGTGAATTCAGAGTATGCCTAATTTATTTATTTTAAATCTGGATGTTTGAACTAGTTAGGAAGTTATTTAATTAGTTTTAGATTAGGATTAGTTTGATTTTCTACCATATACGGAGGATTGTGTTTTGTTTTCTACCATGTTTTCAGGCTACAAACAAAGTATGTTTGGGGTGTCACCTTTTATGAGCTGCATGACTTGTATTCTTTACTTGGATCCCAAGTTTTGTAAGCCTATATAAAGGCACCTCCTCTCTTGAATAAAATATAAAGAATTATGAATTTTTGAGAAAAGAGTGTTCTTGGTTCTACCTCTATTAGGAGTGGGCATGAGGCCCGTCTTTCCTTCACCTGCAGGTGTCGAGGGGTGTGAGACCCCATTGCCTTCGCTTTCGAGCATCAAGGGGTGTGAGGCCCTAGTTATCTTCTTCCTCGTTGAGTCCCCTCTATGATCTTGGGGCTTCTCCTTCACAATCCTAGGTAGCAACATGGATGGATGCCCTAGGATCTGCATTTAGTGAGATGGGTGGGATGCCTTAGACTACATGTAGTGGGGTGGGTGAGGTGCCCTAAAGGTGCGACGTCTCTCCGTGAAGGTAAGTCCCAAGTCCATAAAGTATCCATCTTTCTCTCTCCTACATTTTTTTTTGGCTTCTTGACCGTAATCACAGGAGACTTCTCAGCTCTCCAACGATCCTCCTACCCTCCCCTTTTGTCCCACATCAATTTGGTATTAGAGCAGGAGAGGATTAGGGTTGGAAAAAAAAAAGAGAAAAAAAATTGCAGCGAGCCTGACTCAACGGAGTCGAGTTTTCCACATCCCAAGGGAATGATGGGGACATCAAAACCATCCATGTTTTTCTTTTTCTTTTTTTCATCCTAGATTTTTTTTATTTTTTGTAATTTCTATATTCCACCTATTCCAGTTATCCCCACTATTCCCACTTTATCCCTCTTTTATTCCTAACTTATTCCTCCTTATCCCCGTCATCTTCAACCTCAAGACTTTGTTACCAGAACTCCCAATCTTTCACCACCGGTCCTGGATTCGCCATGCCCAACCACTGGCGACCCCCGACGGCTGTCCACCTCCCCCCGGTGACGATCTGCTCATGAGAACATCGACGAATCCCACCGGAACCATCCACAGCCATCCGCCCCTACCGCTCCACCCGTACTGTGCCGTGCCCCTCTCCCCCGCACTGCCGTACACCACTACCATTCGAAATCACATCACCAAGAGCCACCCGTAGTCGGAGGAGATGCCGAGAACATGAACCGACCATCCCCAAGCCCTTCTCCTCTGTTCCTTGTTCCAAGGCAAGTGGCGCCACTGCTTCTCCCTACAATACTGCCCCATCATCGTAACCATCAGCCTTGCTGCCCGGCCACCATGAAGTCCGGAAGCTCCACCGGTAGCTCATCGATAAACTGCCCGCTACCATCCCCTCCGAGCCCCACCCTGCTGCAACCAGCAATTTTGGATCTCTCCCTCCTGTCCGCCCCGCTGACCCCCCCATCAAGCACCATCGCCACCCGTGCCATCGAACCATCGGCCTTTGTCTCCCCCTCCGTGATGTCCTGATTGCTACAGGGCCCATGATGTTTCAGTTTTAGAGCTTTTGTTTTCACCTGAACTAGATTTGTCACCTTGATCTCCCGAAGACATGATCTTTATTCGTAGCAAAAGTGGATCTCATGAGGAGAGAGGAAGGCACAGAAACAGGTTATCCTCTGGACCACGAGTGCCTCCCTCTATTCCACGACCATAGGAAGGAGAAATTTGTGCATGGATCTCAAAGCCCAGAGTGTTTGCACAGATCCTAGAGTAAAAATAATTTTATACATATTTTAAAGCGATCTCAATCCTTCTGCATAGATTTCAGAGCAGGCACTGATCTTGGTGAATTCAAAGTATGCTTAATTTATTTATTTTAAATATGGATGTATGGATAAGTTAGAAAGTTATTTAAATTAGTTTTAGATTAGGATTAGTTTGATTTTCCACCATATTGGGAGGATTGTATTTAGTTTTCTACCATGTTTTTAGGCTACAAACAAAGCAGGTTTGGGATGTGACCTTTTATGAGCTGCATGCCTTGATTCTTTACTTGGACCCCAAGTTTTGTAAGCCTATATAAAGGCACCTCCTCTCTTGAATAAAATATGAAGAATTATGAATTTTTGAGAAAAGAGTGTTCTTGGTTCTGCCTCCATTAGGAGTGGGCATGAGGCCCATCTTTCCTTCACCTGCGGGTGTCGAGGGGTATGAGACCCCACTACCTTTTCTTTTGAGCATCGAGGGGCATAAGGCCCTAGTTATCTTCTTCCTCATTGAGTCCCCTCTATGATCTTGGAGCTTCTCCTTCACAGCCTCAGGTAGCGACATGGGTGGGATGCCCTAGGCTCTGCATGTAGTGAGATGGGTGGGACGTCCTAGACTATATGTAGTAGGGTGGGTGAGGTGCCCTAAAGGTGCAACATTTCTCCGTGAAGGTAAGTTCCAAGTCCATAGAGTATCCATCTTTCTCTTCCCTACATTTTTTACCACCTTTTTGACCCTAATCATAGAAAACTTCTCAGCTCTCCAACGATCCTCCTAGTCCCCCCCCTTTGTCCCGCATCATCCACTAGAATCATAGCTTCAACACCAAAGACAAGGTTGAAGGGCATCTCATCGATGGCCATGCGGGGTGTAGTGTGATAGGCCCACATCACACTAGGGAGTTCTTCAGCCCATCGACCCTTGGCTTTATCCAGCCTTATGCGAAGTCCTTGCAAGATAGTCCAGTTGGTCACCTCGGCCTTCCCATTGGTCTAAGGGTGAGCCACTGAAGTGAAGCGATGGTGGATATTAAGGTCAGCACAGAACTCCTCGAAAGCCTAATTATTGAACTGCCATCTCATACGGGATGATCCTAGGACTGATGCAGATGAAGGAAAAACAAAAAATCTAATTTTTTTGTAATTTTATGGATTTAAGTTTGTAGGCTAATAACTCAAAAGCAAGTAAGAATTGCAGGCAAACATGTAATGAAAGAAACTATCATACCCGCAAAAAGATACATGCAAAATAATAAAAGATAGGATCCTAGGAATTGAGAAATCCCCGGTTTAGGATAGCGTATCTTCAACCAGTCAGAAATTAGGAGGGGGAAGGTTTGTACCAAGCAGAGATTGAAGATCTACTTAATGAAGAGTTCTCTCAGCACTTTGGATGGCATTTGGAAGACAAGCCTTTGGTTCCCTGAATCAAAAGGCAATCTGGATTGGTGCAGAAGGCAAAGAAGGCCTCCTCTTTGGAGAGGAAAACACCTCGGGGATCCTGCAAGCATCAAAGGTTAGGCAAAAAATAATAATCAAAGAAAAGAAATAGGGTATGAAGAGAAAGAAGGGATTAGGGTTTCGGTTAATGGCGGCTAGAAGGCGAAAGTAGGCTCTTTGCTTTGGACGGCTGATGGCTTCTTCTCCTTGGGCGTCTTAGGGCTTGAATGATGGTACTTGGTCAGCCAAGGCTTAGTGTTGGGAATCTAGTGCACCGCAGCGGAAGTATAATTTCAAAATGATGAAATTTGCACCATAATCCCTTAGCCAAGATCTCCTTATTCAGGATTAAAACATATAATAAACATACAAACTTACATTGTTAGAATTAGGGTACCAACCTGTAATCGCTAATTCCAACAAAATTTGATGTTGAAGGGGCTGATTGAATTCACCAGGCATCCAAATGTCCACCCTCCAATGGTGATCCACAAGATGATTGATCAAGATGCTAGCTTCTTCAAAATTCCTTCACTTGAATTCTTATCCTAGAACTCAAGAGGACTATGGCTTTAAAACTCCAGGGTAGGGGCTCCTTACTTCCTTTCTTTCTTCTTCCTCTCCCTTTCTTAAGACCTTGTCCTAAGAATAAAACTCTTGTATTGAAGGAGGAGGAGGATTTAAGACACTAATGTCTTAATATAAAAGGAAATAGTAACAGAGTAGTATTTCTTTTCTTTTACCGATCGAGAGATTCTTCCTATCTCTTGTTTTGGACTTGAGTTTCAACAGAGAAGAGAACTCTGTAAAAGGGAAACTCTCTGTGTCCTAAACAAGCTAAGGAGGAATCAGTTTCCTGGAAAGAAAAGAAAAATAAAAACCTCTGTCGTACATTAGTCAAACACCCGAGACCTCTGTTGTTTAAATAGATTACAGAGAGATGTCTTCTCAAAAGAACACAACTCTCCGTAAACACCATTCCACTTTGTCTCATGCCCCTTCCCTATTTCTCACGCCCCATCCTCCCATCTCACGGCCTTCCAGATTAAATCCCACTGCTTTTCTTAAAGGAAAAACCGCGGTGTTTTAAAAAGAAAGGGGTCGCGACTTTTCATCTCTGAAGAGATGTTATTTCATGCGCCCGGGAAGAGACAGCGATTTTCTTCTTTCTTAAAAACCCATCAGCCATTGGATTCCTATCCAAGGGGGGGTATGTGAGGTGCTATTTCTTAAGAAAGGAGGCCGCCCCATCTTAATTCATCGGAGAATTATATGGGGCGCGCCAAGAGTCCATGCGCCATGGACTCTTCCAAATGGCACGCCAAGAGTCCATAAGCGCATGGACTCTTGGCATTTGGCATGGAAAAGCAAAGGGGGCAGGTGGGGAGGCTAGCTTAGTTACATGGCTAGCCAATAGGGTTAGCCATAATCCTAATTAACTCAATTAGGGTCTAATTAGATCCAATTAGAACCCAATTTGAACCAATCCGGAACCCTAATTCGAATCCGATTCGAAAAGAAGCTAGGGTTTGCAACACCTGCTAGAGTGTTATCCTGCAAAGATGATTTAATTCCAAATTAAACTCTTGATCAATCCTCTTAAGTGTGTGAACCATTGGGTTCCACATCTAGCCAGCAGTGGGTTCGAATACAAGTTGACCTAATTTGATTAGAACTCTTTCTAATCGATTTAGGTCAAACCGGGCTTACCCGATTTGATCAATTAGGACTCTTCCTAATAAATGATCTTTGAATTTGATCAACCCACAAGACAAGATTGACGTCTAGCAACGTGTCATGTCTACCTGGATGATATTGAAATTCTGGTGAAATACCAACTTTACCCTTCAGTAGAGAGTTACCATACTATTAAATCTTTCAATCAGCCTGCACCCAAAATATAACTATGGATATGGATATATATCAAATCCAATATTATATTTATTTCTAGCTCAATCTTATATTGATGATTCAATTAACTTGATATTAGAAACCATCTCTAATATCTTTACTTTGATCAAAGATTCCCTGAATTATCATCCGATTGTTAACTAGCTAGATGCAATCTCCTCTTACTAAGAGTGATCGATTCCTTGTTGACCTACTCATTACCTTCATATCCAATTCACCATTCCCAGTATCAATCCTGTGCATGACTCAGTGTCATGATTAGGATTGAACCAAAGCATGGGTTCATGTATATAAGGTACTTATGGCAGTCTCAGGTCAAAGGATTACTTGTACCACTCCCACTATGAGAACCTTCTATTGACATGTAGCTAAGACTCCATTAGATGTTCTCAAGTTGGATCATATCAGTAAACTCATTCTCCAATGAGCACCTACATCCCAGTATTAGTGTCATACATAAGTGACTGTGAGAGCAGTCACCCTTTCCAGTATACTTGGGATGTGCTAGTCTTACCGGAAAACCCTGATCCCCTACTCAGGGTTCCTTTGACTAGGAATATTTTAGATTAAGGTTTTAAGACTTTAGGTCTCACTGGTATGATCTCATCATAACCCTAAATCATAGCCCTAATATATGGGGTTCATCATATAATATAAAAAATAGCGTATGATGAAATATAATGCCTTTATTTAGAAAATTGTCAATTACAATGGTTTGGGAGATACAACATAGATTGGCTTGTAGGGCATATCCCTTTCACTTAGAAGGCTAGGGCTCTCAAACAACTATCAACAACCCAACACAAGAACACACAAGAACACAAGTTCACTTAAAATCTCAGCAAGGTCTTATTTCATAATAAAGATTACTTACAAGAGGGGAAGGGGTGGGATATCTATAGATGTTCTTCAAGTCCTCTCCTAGATAGGATAGGATTACAAAGTTGATAGGGAAAGGGATTACAAGTTTGATTAAGATTAGGAGAATACACTTTGAATGAAACTAGTTCTTCTTATTCTTCTTGGATTCCTTCTCCTCTTTTGACTTGGACAAGAGTCTTCCATTTGGGCAAGGACGCCAAGGGCTTTGGGCTTGAGCATGTGGGCTTCAAGGGCAGCAAGGGTGGGCGGCTTCCTTTGGGTTGGCGAAGGGCTTTGGGCTCTGGAAACAGGGGTGCCCTAGTATCAGCATATTCCTTGGAATCTTGGTTCTGGGGCTCATGGGCTTGACTCCTGGGCTTGGAATCTCTTGGCCTGGGTGCTGGCATATTCCTGAAATCATGAGGCACCTTGATATGGGAATATTTTCTGCATCTGAAGGGTATCAAGTCATCTGGTAGGCATCTGGGCATTTGGAAGGAATCTTGGACCCTGGGGTGGCAAACAAGGCCCAATAAGTTGATGTGAAGGCCTCTGGCTCTTGGATGAGGCTGGGTAGAACTCTAAAATAGGGTATCCTCTTCTCCTGTATAAAAATTGAACCGGTACTGGACTAATACTCAAGTACAGGACTCAAAGACTGGACTAGGGTTAAGACAAATTAACTAGCCTTAACTTATTACAGGATTCAATCTTACTTGATTACAAAATTTGATACATGGCTAAGTAAACCAGATAGGGCCCAGTAATCTATGTTTGATCCTGGTGCCCCCACCACCATCCATTATCGGTGATGATTGGGTGCGGGAGTCCGAATCGACAAATGATAGACTTCCAAAAGAAGGATCTGACATTGGCCTCAGTGATCTATGCCGGGGGTTCAGCCTCGACCCACTTAGTGAAGTAGTTGATGGCTAGAATTAAAAATTTTCATTGACCGGATACGGGAGGAAAGGGATCTAGGATGTCGATCCTCCACTAGGCGAATGGCCACAGGGCTGATAGTTGGGAGAGCTGGGCCATCGATTGTCACTGGATGTGGGCATGACGCTGATAGTGGTTACACTTCTTTATGAAATCGATGGTGTCCTCATGCATGGTCTCCCAGAAGTACCCTTATCGGAGTGCCTTGTATGCCAGGGTCCTGCCCCCCATGTGATTGTCGTAGATGTCTTCATGTATTTCTTGGAGCACGTAGGTGGCTTCTGAGGGCTTTAAGCACTTCACTAGGGGGTACGAGTAAGACCTTCAATAAAGCTACCCATCCATCGTTACATATCATGCAGCCTTCTTCTTGAGAAGGCCAGCTTCCTTGCGATCTTCAGGTAGAGCTCCGGTAGTAATGTATTTGATGTAGGGGTCCATCCAACTAGGTTCGACAGTAACTTGTTGGACCTCCACTATAGACTCGAAGCTGGGGATCTTCAGGTACTCGATGAAGGTATGCCCTAGCAACGACTCCGGCAGGGTTGCCAAGCTGGAGAGGATGTCAACTCGGGCATTCTACATCTGGGGGATATGGGAGATGTTGAAGTGTTGGAGGTTCACTATGTATGAGTGCACCTTGTCCAGATACTTTGCCATCATGGGATCTCGAGCCTCGAACTCATAAGAGATCTGCCCAATCATGAGCTATGAATCTGTGAAGACCTTTGGCATTTCATGCCAAGCTCGTGGGACACCCTCAATCCCACGAGGAGTGCCTCGTACTTAGCCTGGTTGTTGGTCGCCTTGAAGAGGAAGCATAGTGCATACTCCACAACGACCCCATCAGGCTTTGCAAGAATGAGGCTGACTCCACTTCCTTCGATGTTGGATGTGTCATCGACATGAAGAATCCATGTCACCACTCTTGGGGCCTGGTCTAGCATGGGTTCGGCTTGCTGGTTTGCTTCCTCTTGGTCCTTCTTTGCCCAGGTGCATTCTACCAGGAAGATGACAAAGACTTGCGCTTTCTGTAAGGAACTATTCCTAGGGGTGATACATGCATTTTAAAAATTTTCTAAAAGAATGTGCAGCGAAAAGCGATAAAACCATTTTATCCATAGATGTTAATCTAATTAACACAAGCCCCTACCAGGATCAACACATATCTAGAGTAATGTAAATATGAAATCATGAAAACATTGCATGATAAACAGAATAATTCTAGAAATCACACAATGATGCAGCAAAGATAATTATGTCATAAATAAAATAATAACATACCTTGGTGATGTTCACCAGGAAGAACCCAAAGTTGTAGAAATGGCCACCTCTCAATCATGATTCCAGGGATGGCACTGACGTGTGCAAAAATCTGGCTCTACAAGCATCACATGTGCACCGCCTCTATGGGTGGTTCACACTGTGTAGCGCAGTTTCTTCTCCTTCCTTCGAGGTTCTAGCATCTTGGGAAATGATGTTGGCAGTGGCAGACTGGATCTTTAACTCCTTGAAGGGCTGGTTGCTGCAGTAGTGCTGAAATAGAACAAGGACCCTCCCAGCTCTCTTTGTCCCAAACCTTCAATAGAAGGTAGCACACAAGAATTCCTCCCAGAACTCACACCCAACTCTATCTCGGAGATCAAATCTAATAATCCCTCAAGGATCAAACAAGATCTCTAACCAAGCAATATGGCAGAGTATGGGGTTTGATCCAAATATGGAGAGTTGAACCTTGAACGTGAACCATTCACCTTCCTAAGCCCTATTTTCATAACAACAACCCCAAAAACCATTAAGAGGGCTAATGAAAGATTAATGGGAAGTTCTGAGTCTCTTGGGATTCCTAGGACTTTTTTGGAATTTAGCAACCGATCAGCATAAAAACCAGAAACTCCCTTCATTAATGTCCACAACGATTACAGTGATTAATGAAGTAACTTCAGTTTTTGCTAGAACCCGTCAGTCGAGTTGATTCGACTACTCGAGTTGACTTGGATGACTTGAGTCGACTCATCCAAATGAGTCGACTCGAGTAGTTTTCAAAACCTTGTCAAACTAGTCAGGAATGATTCTCAATCATTCGCATGCTAACAAAGCAAGACAAAACCCTCGATGTGTGACTCCATAGGTTCAAACACTAAACCTCTAGGGAGGTGAAACATCTCGAGGATCCTGCAAGCATTAGAGGTCAATCAAAACAGCAAATAATAAAAGTAAAGAAAACTAGGGTTTGAAGGAAATTCGAATCAGGGTTTGAATGACTGGCGGCTAGAAGCCTGATGAAGATCCTTACTTGGGCGGCCTAGGGCACTCTTCCTTTGGGCATGTGAAGGCTTGGATGGCAGCAAGCTTGGGTGTGGAAGGATGCTAGGGCAGCAAAAATGGCTAGGGCACACAAAGTAACCAAAGAAACACAAAAACACAATTCCAACACAAGAGTAATCTTAAATAAAATTCACTAGGGTTTTGATATCATGAATAAGTTATTACAAGAGGAAGAAGGGTGGGGTATTTATAGAGCTCCCATGCCCTCTCCTAACTAAGGTTATACTTAGGTTAAGAATAACCTCTCCTTAAGGTATTACAAGTCTTCTTGATGGGGACATCGCTAGCACGAATCCCGGAGCAAGCATGAATCATGAAGCTGCACGAATCTTGGAGCATATCCAGAATAAAGTAGTTTGGGATTTTATCTTTTGTTTGAAATTTAAATAAGGATTTGGTTGGTTAGGATTTAGATATGGATAGGCTTGTCTTATCCTATCTTGTGTTTGAATTTGAATCATCTCTATCTTTTTATCCTGTATTCAAATTCAAATGAGGGTTGGACAAGTCTATAAATACCACCCTCAGTCCTTTGTAATAAAATAGTTTTTAGAGTTTAGTCAAGTAAGAAAAAGAGTTTAATCAAGTTTTGGGAATGACAATGAGTTTTAGAAAAGAGTGTTTTTTTTATTTCACTCCATGAGGAGAGGGTGTGAGGCCCAACCCTAGGACATGATGTGAAGTCATGCCCAGTTATCCCCCTTCCATTCCATCTTCTCTATCCCCTCGTAGCCTTTGAGATCCATCCTAGCGCCTCCAAGTATCGAGGAGGGTGTCATGCCCTAGAGGTGAGAGGTCTCTTCATTAGGGTGAGTCCCAAAGTCCATGAGATCCAGATCCATATCCCATCCCCACTATTCCTTCGTCACCCCTAGAGAAAAAAATATCAAAAAAAATAGTACCATAATTTAGGTGACTTCTAGGCTCACCAACGATCCTACCCATCTGTCCCCCATCAATTTTTGGTATCAGAGCTAAAAAAAAATTAGGGTACCCCATATTCCCTGCTCTCCTGCCAGCCCTCATCGTCCCCATCCTCCATCTTCCACCCGATCCAGCACCCCTTGGTTGCCTCCCCGTCGGATCCTCCCTGCTCCCTGTCGGCCACTAGTCCCTTCTGCCTGCAACCAGAATAGCCGATCGTCGTGGCCAAAGCTCATTAGATCGGCACCCCCACAGCAGCAATTTCGTCTTCATCCGCTAGCCTCCCATGGGTGCTCCCTGCAGCCGATCCTATTGTGCATCATCCCGTCCATGATTGGCTTATCAATTCCTATCTGATCTTCCTTCCACGATCCTCTCAATCCCCATCGACTAATTGCGCCATCTCCATCTTCCCCTGGACATTGCCCCATCACCACCGAGAAGCTCTATTCTCAGCCAAACAGAGTTCCCATACATCTCAGTATTCTTCCAGACGACCCAAGCCACCTTTCCTCTTGTTTTTCCCCACGCGCCATTGGCCGCATCCTGGTATACTTCCATTCCCTACCCCACCCACCTCCTCGCCTCCATATCAGAAAGAAGGAACCAAGAAGAAGCCCAGAGAAAGAGAAAGACCGATCACCAGAGGGCCCATGCTTAGCACCCCATGGAGGAGATCTCTACCGAGCACCAGCACCTCATCCCTTCCCACGTCGACGGGGCCGGCTCCTCCTCACCCCAGCTGGCATCGCCGTCGGTGAGCACTACCGACCCCCTTGCAGACATCTGGACCTCGCTGGCCCGCACCATGGTTCGCCTCACTGAGAGCTTCCCGACCGAAGGACTCCTCCGGTCGCCCATCCTCTGTGGATCCCTCCCTTCCTCCGACGTACAATCCCAGGCCGAGCCCCCCCTCTTCTCTGCTTCCCCGAGGCTGACTCCCCGTCGTGAACCGCCCCCTCCGGTCCTCCCGATGCCGTCATCAGCCCAGATCCCCCTCCACGGACGTCCGCTCGGTCGATTCCTCCACCGGAGCTTGAATCCCCCATCGGAACGAAGCTCCAAGATCGTCCCTGCGCTATCCTCTCCACCATCCCGTGTAGCAGCCTCCCAGCTCCCCTGTTCCATGAAGTCCCTGTTCACTCATCCAAAGAAGACCATCCGTAAGCCTCCTCCCAGCTTCTCCGTCACCGGATCTCCTTCTCCGGTCCTTCCCCGTCACCGGATCTCCTTCCTTCGGTCTGCCCGAAGCCATCTACACCTCCGATCTCCTTCCCCATGAAGCTTTAAAACTCCTGTTCCAAGAAGCGTGCAAGTCGAATTGTTGAGCGGTTGTTGAAGAAGATCGGAATAGCTATTCTAGCTATTCTGGCTATTCCACTTATATCTTGGATTTATTCTAGCTTGGAATAAATCTTGTTTACTTTAAATTGGGTCATGTGCATCTTAGAGCCAGCTTAACTCGATGGAGCCGAGTTTCCCGCACCTCAAGGGAATGATGGGGACATTGCTAGCACGGATCCCGAAGAAAGCATGAATCCTGAAGCTGTACGAATCTCGGAGCATACCCAGAATAAAGTAGTTTGGGATTTTATCTTTTGTTTGAAATTTAAATAAGGATTTGGTTGGTTAGGATTTAGATATGGATAGGCTTATCTTATCCTATCTTGTGTTTGAATTTGAATCATCTCATCTTTTTATCCTGTATTCAAATTCAAATGAGGGTTGGACAACCTCCTTGAATTTGAATCTTCTTTGTTGGCGCTAAAGAGTGATGAGGTGACTAGTGAGGTGGTGCCTGATGACGTGGCATGATGAGATGGTCTTCTACTTGGATAAGGAATGACATGTGGCGCCAAGTGGTCCTAGTTGATGGTCCTTTTCTCTTGCTTGGTTGATGTGTCTTCTCTTCTTCATGTGGTCAAATTCTGGGATCCAGAATTTGAGTCTTGTTGCTGGCTTTCATTGCTTTAAGACTTGATTAACTGAAATAGACTTAACTCAATTGAACTGACTTGACTGACCTAAACTTGAAACGGACTTGCAGGAAATGAAATTTTTTTTTTTTAAAAGTAATTACAGGACTCAATAAACACTCTTGATTAATTACAAGACTCTTGAAAGGAAATGGCTCTTGAAAATAAAACATTTACAGGACTCTTGAAAAGGAAATGGCTCTTGAAAATAAAACATTTTTGAACTAAAGGATACAAGGTAACCTAATTATCTTCGATCCAAATTGAGATAAGGCTAACCTTGTTGGAATGAAGTTTCTTTCGGTTTCTGGTGTCCACACCACAACCCCACCTGAACCGACCCAGCCCTAGTCGACCTAATCTGAGTCGACCCAACCTGAGTCATCCTAACCCAAGTCGACCCCAATTGAGTACTCCTTTGACTCGTTGAGATGATAGAGAAAAATCTGTAGAGGTCCACAGGAGTAACAATCCCCAGAAGACCTATTTTAGATGCAAGAAACTAGGCCACTTTATGAGCCAATGCCTAATTAGTGCCCTACACTTAGGTGAGCTGGAGGAAGAGGAGCTTGAACCCGTAGCCAAACCTGAGGGTGAGATTTATGAGGCTGATGATCAGTTAATAGACGAGTATGAAGGTGAGGAGGAGGAACCTGAGTCTGAGAACCAATTAAGAGTGGTTAGGTGCATCTTAACCCAAACCCTAGTTAAGGAAGATTGATGTAGGACTAGCATCCTACAGACTTTTGTTAAGGTAGGGGGTAAGGTATTTAAGATCATCATAGAAAGTAGGAGTTGTGTCAATGCCGTCTCTGCCAACACAATTAAATCTTTAGGATTGACCACAGTTCCCCACCCTAGCCCTTACAAAGTTTCTTGGATAGATTTCACCTCCATCCAGATTAAAGCTAGGTGGCAAATCTTAATTAGACTGCAAACCTATGAGGAAAAGATTTGGTGTGATGTCATCCCCATGGAAGTGAGTAGTATCATTCTAGGTCGACCTTGGCTTTTTGATCAAAATGAAACCCTGTATGGTCGAACTAATATTTGTGCTTTTAACTACCATGGGAATAAGTTTATAATCCACCCAGCTCCCCCTAGAGACCCAGTTAAGAGGGGTTCTAGTAGCCTTAAGGACAAGAAACCTGGAGTTAATTTGATTAAGGCTAGGGAGTTAGAAAGAGAAATTGCTGAGGGTAACCCTATTTGGATCTTGACCACCAAAGAAATACATGAGCCAATGCAAAAGGAACACCCTAAAGAAATTGTTGAGGCTCTGAAAGAGTTTGAGGATGTCTTTCCTGATGATTTACTTGATCAATTACCATCCCTTAGAGACATCCAACATGCAATAGACTTAGTCCTAGGAGCCACTTTACCTAACCTTCCTCACTATAGAATGAACCCTAGTGAGCATCAAGAATTACAGAAACAAGTGGGAGAATTACTTAGAAAGGGTTTCATTAGGGAGAGCTTGAGTCCATGTGCAGTCCCTGCTCTACTGACCCCTAAGAAAGATGGTACCTGGAGGATGTGTGTAGACAGTAGAGCCATCAACAAAATAACTATAAATATAGGTTTTCCATCCCTCAATTGGACGATACGTTAGACATGATGGCCGGAGCCAAATTTTCTCAAAGATAGACCTTAAGAGCGGCTATCATCAGGTTATGATTAGACCTGGGGATGAGTGGAAAACCGCATTCAAGACTAAAGATGGCCTGTTTGAGTGGGTTGTGATGCCTTTCAGACTTTCCAATGCACCAAGTACATTTATGAGGATTATGACCCAAGTCCTGAAAGAATATACTAAAAAATTTGTTGTGGTCTACTTTGATGATATCCTAATTTATAGCAGGACTAAGAAGGACCACCTTAGTCATCTGAGATTAGTATGCCAGACCCTTAGGAAGAATAGCCTCTATGCCAATTTTAAGAAATGTGAGTTCATGACACATAGGGTTATCTTCCTAGGTTTCATTGTCACCCCCGAGGGAGTTTCTACAGATCCTGAAAAGGTTAGGGAAATTGTTGAGTAGCCTATACCCACTACTGTCCACAATGTGCGTAGCTTCCATGGCCTAGCAACCTTTTATAGGAGATTCATTAGGGTTTTAGTACAGTCATCACACCTATCACTGATTGCATTAGGAAGGGTACATTTGAGTGGACCAAAGCAGCTGATAAGGCCTTCCTAGAACTTAAGGATAAGATGACCCATGCACCCATCCTTAAATTACCTAACTTCACTAAGGTGTTTGAGGTCGCTTGTGACACCTCAGGAGTAGGAATAGGCGGGGTACTAAGTCAAGAAAATCATCCTGTCGCCTTCTTCAGTGAGAAGCTGAATGAGGCTAAACTTAAGTACTCTACCTATGACAAGGAATTTTATGCGGTAGTCCAGGCCTCTAGATATTGGAGACATTACTTACTACCGTAGGAGTTTGTCTTATTTTCTGACCATGAGGCACTCTGGTTCCTAAACTTCCAAAAGAAACTTAACCCATGGCACGGTAAATGGATCGAGTACATTTAGGCCTATAACTTTGTCTTGAAGCACCGTGCCGACATAGAAAATAAGGTAGCAGATGCCTTGAGCCATAGGTCTTTGCTGTTAGGATTAGTTAGCACTCAAGTCATAGGGTTTGATAGGTTAAAGGATGAATATGAAACCTGCCCAAACTTTGGAAACATTTACCAGACCCTCAGGCTAGGACCATCCAGTACCCATAGTGAGTATACCATTCAGGATGGCTACCTTTTCCAAAATAATCGACTCTATATACCTAGAACTTCTCTTAGAGAGTTCCTAATTTGGAAGACCCATGCTGGAGGTTTAGCTGGTCACTTTGGTAAAAATAAGACAATCTTAGTGATAGAGGACCAGTTCTTTTGGCCAAGATTGAAAAGGCATGTTGCATAGATTGTAGCCAGGTGTAGAACTTGTGCTGTTGCAAAATAGCAGAAGCAAAACACTGGTCTCTACACACCTTTACCAGTGCCTGGTCGTCCTTGGCAGGACCTAAGTATGGACTTCGTGTTAGGATTACCTAAGACCCATAAGAGACATGATTCTATCTTTGTAGTGTTTGATAGGTTCTCTAAGATGGCTCACTTCATCCCCTGTTCCCAGACCTTTGATGCATCTAGAGTAGCCAAGCTTTTCTTAGATCATGTGGTTAGACTCCATGGCCTACCCAAGACCATCAAATCTGATAGGGATGTTAGGTTCACTAGTTATTTCTAGAAAATCCTGTGGCACCTGTTAGGGGCCGAGCTTAAGTTTTCTACAGCCTACCACCCCCAAATAGATAGCCAAACTGAAGTGGTGAACCATAGTTTAGGAAACCTCCTTAGATGCCTGGTAGGTGAACACATTGGAACTTGGGATCTATTATTGCCTAGAGCATAGTTTGCCTATAATAGTTCAGTGAATAGGACAACGGGCAAGAGTCCTTTTGAGATAGTCCATGGGTACAAGCCTAATCGCCCCATTGACTTGATTCCTTTACCTGTTCATGCATGAGTCTTAGAGTCTACAAATCATTCACACAGCATATTAGAGACTTGCATAAGGACATTAGCCAAAAAAACAAATCTAAGTAACAAAACATATAAGAAATTGGCTAATTCCCGAAGAAGGGCCAAGGAATTTGATGTAGGGGATTCCGTCATGATTAGGCTTAGGCTTGAGTGGTTCCCTCCCGGGACCATTAAGAAACTTCATGCTCGCATAGCCGGACCTTTTAGAGTGGTAGAGAGGGTTGGACCAAATGCCTATGTGTTAGATTTGCCTTCGGATTTGGGTATTAGTTCTACCTTTAATATCGCAGACCTGGTTGAGTACAGGGAATCGGCAGTGATACCTAGTGAGGCCTTTGGACCTATTTCTTCCATTAAGAGTGACCCTAGCCCAGAGTGTCCACCTATAAACTGGCCTGAGAGAGGAGAATGGATCGAGCGTATCCTGGATGATCAAGCCTTAATGACCCGGGGTCGTGGCTATCAACGCTTCCTGGTCTGATGGCAAGGCCGGCCAGAGTCCGATGATTCATAGATTTCTCAAGAGAACTTGCAATGCCTCAACCCAGACCTTCTCGAGAGATATGTGAGCCATCTTAATTTTCACTCGACAGGGTCGAGTTCCTCCCACCCCGGGAGAATTTGTACGGACACTAGAGGCACCAAAATAAGACAAAGGCTTCTCAACCCTCTGTGGATCACTTAGCTACATTCAAGTCCATTGTAATAAAGCTTAGTTCATCTAAGTTTTCTTTATTTGAGTCTTGTATTAGTCAGCTCATGTTGAGCTAGTCCAGTCTAGTGCTAGTCAGCTCACGTTAAGCTAATTTTATTTTTTCTGAGTCCTGTCCAAGCACACTGAAGACTCAATACCATATCATACAAGTGAAGACCAAGTCCAACCAGATTGAAGACATGGAAGTGTAGCCCAAGTCCAACCCAGCTTGAAGATTTGAAGACCCCATGAGGAGAAATCAGAAACCCTGAAGCCTTGGACCAACTGGAAGCAAATTGGGCCAGCCCAGGCCCAGGAGGGAGCTAGGGCGCCAGGAGCTTATGGTGACCACCCCTTGGTCAGCCACTTAGAGTCACCCTCTTGGCCGACCAAGGCAAGGATAGAGGGATAATTTTTAGGGATTTTTTCTACCTAATGTTTCCTTATTTTATAGCTAGGGTTTGGGTGGGAATAAAACTCCTATGTAATTACTTTTGTATCCTTACTTGGGGCCCAAGACTATGAGTCTATTTAAAGGACCCTAGTCTCTTGTATGAGAATTAAATTTTGATATATGAAACATAATTGAGTTTTCTACAACTGCTGTGTGCTACCCTGCTGTGTGCTTAAGGGGTTCTGAGAGCTTTTCTTCTTTCCAGTGTTGCAACTGATTCCAGCCGCCATCCAATCCTCTAGAGCCCTGGCCAATCACTCCGAAAACACTTCATCCTTTGCTATTTTTTTCTTATTTCTTCATCTCCTCTTAGTTTTCTAACCCCTGACAGGTCGATTGCAGATGCCTCGACTCCAACGAATCCGACGACTCTAGCCAGGCCACAATCGGACCATCGAGCAGAAAGCCAGGAATCCGCGGGTCTTTGGCTTGGTTTTCCAGGTCACATCCATCGAGGATGAGTGATCTCTTCATTGCAATCTTCACCAGGCATATCAGACATTACCAGGTACACCCCCTTTGCCACCAGTAGCGTTATTGTAGAAGAACTAGTCCAACCGAGGCTTCTCAGCCCCGGCGGTCCTTCTCTTTCTATTGCTCATAGGTCCTATTTGCATGCTTTTAGTTTCTTTCTTGCATAGTTTTCCTTGCTTAAATACTTGATCTGCTCTTCGGGATTTAGTTTCACAACTTGAATTAAAAACCTACAAAAAGATAATTGCTTGCATACATAGGTCCCGCATCATGTGGTGCTTCGAGTTGACATCTACTTTTTATAACTATATCCTAATTTCATCTTTTTCAAAGATATTTTTAAAAAGTTAATTTTGAAAGAGGATCCAATTTAATTATGAAATTAAGATTTTTAGAAGATATTAGCACCAATAATTACTTAAAATACTTAAAATAAATTCATAATTGTAAGATTTATCAACAAACTATGTAATTTTAATTACAGGGTTAGGGATTTAATCCACCATACAATGATATATCCTTTTTAGGCATGTATTGATAAGTCTATTAATTATCCTAATTTAAATATTAAAATAAATATTAATTATTTTGTATTTATTAAAAATTAATATATTTTATCAATGTTTTGTAGAAAAGGAGTCTATAAATTAGAAGAGCTCAATTTATGGAGTCCAACAATGCAAACGACACTCAAATTAGAGTTGGAATGAGCCTATAACTGAATTTTGAAACCTTTGCATAATTTTTGGTGTAGCCAGTGCACCTTGGACCAGCTGCTCGGTCCACAGAAGCTAGGCTGATCCACCGGCAGCCATTGTTACTAGTCCACGAGACTATCCATGGACCAACCTCCTCTCGAGCAACCGATCTTACATGCTGGTCGCCGCCCACTACTAGAGAACCTCCCAAGAGCTTCACCATGGTCGGAGAGCTCACTAAAAGGTCTTTTTTTCTGGTCGGTGACCCTCCTTCACCTTCTTCCTACTCTTCATCGCCGTGGACCACCATCACCACCCTCCACAGTTGCCACATCCTTCCCTCCTCTACTGGCGTCCGTCCACCATTGGTCACCCCTGTAGCCATTTCTTATCCATCTAGTCTCTACAGATTATTCTAGATGACACCACCACCTGCTTCCTCCCATCATTGCTGGAGAAAATCCTCATCGTTGAGAGGCCCTCATCGCTAGTAGACCATCGTTTGAGCCACCACCAAGTCAAAAAGAAAGGTTAGCGACGATGCTAGGCAACGGGATCAAAGCTCATTAAGGGAGAAAGGATAGCATGGATCTCAGAGCACTCAATGGCTAATGATGATTTTCTTATTATGATTGATTTCTGGACCTCCGATCAAGATCCAATGGAACCCAACCCTCAGCGGGTTAGCATTGATTTGGAACAAGACTCTACTGTCTATGTCAACCAAGATTTGGATTTACCATCCTACCATTAATTTTGTAAACAATAAATCTTAGCCACCCATATAATCTTTATGTTTAGTCCTATATCAAAAAAATATGAAGACCTCTTTCCTATTGAACCCTATAAAATGGCTCTTGTACTTCTACCTAGAGGCACCAATTACTTTAACAAATTATAATTTTCTAGCATTTTTGTTTTTTCATTATTGTATTAGGCTTGAAAAAGAGGATAATCAAGAAGGAGATGCTAGCGGCAGCAATGTGCAGCTAGACTCCTTCAACCTGGGATGAAGATGAAGCCTGTGCTCAGGTTTTCTACTTCTTTTTGTATTTAATCCTAAGTAATAAAGGTATGCTGTTCTTATCTAAATCTATTAATTTTTATTTTTGATTAAGGTATCAGTCTAGCATACATGGCCTACACCCTTTATCGACATGCCATGATCTCAGGATACGGTACGTGCCTAAAAGAGGTAGATCGTAGTATGGTAGATTATACCTTTACACTTGCACCATAGTTAGATAGTTTATCCTCTAAGAGGACGTGACATGATCTCCAGATATGCCCATGCCTAGCAAGAGATAAACTATTCTAACTTTGAATGTGCAAGAATTATTGCTATTGCGATGCAAAGAAAAGAAGGTAAACTTATGTGCATGGTGGATTCGGATTTCCAAGTTATTTCTCCTATTGTCCTGATTCAATTAATTAATTAGTTTCTATCTTTTCTATTATTTTTAATCTAAGCCCCTTCAAGCAACTTTCTTTACACTATTTTCATAAAATAATTGCCCTCAATCCTCGAAGATACGATCCTGACTCACTGCTAGATATAGTAATGAGTAGGTTTTATTTTTGACCGTCTATGATAGTGATCAAATTTATGTACCATTATCGGGGATCGAGGCACAATTGTTTTATGGAAAAAAAGTAAAAAAAAATATATTTTTATAGTTATTTCTCTTTTAGTTTAGTACCTTTTTTTAGTTGCCTTAATTATTAGATTATCTTATTTTCCTATTACCAAAAAAAAGAGAAAAAATTACTTTCCTTCTTTGCATAAGTCAACTCTTAACAAAATTAACTTTTCTTTTTAAATAACTTACCTTAAATAACCCATAAGAAAACCCTAAGACAACCTTCCATAAAACATAATTAATTTAAGAAAATAAATAATAAACTTTAAAAACTTCCTCACTTGTTGGACATCTTGCTTGTTCTACATTGCATTTTCATAAAACACTTTAAGGGAATAACCCCTAATTAACATAAGGTGGGGATGTCATTACCCTTCCTTGGCCCACAAACCACCATCCTATATACAGCGTAACCTAAGCCTTAAATTAAAATTAATTAAATGTTGGCCCCTAAGGATTTTCGAGCTCAATAGGCAAAGGACCCTGAGAGTTGAACTAGCTTAGTATTACCTAATTTACTGGTGTCTAGGAAAGAGGTTCAAGGATGATGTAGTCCTGAAGGAAGGTTGTTCTTTAATTAGTTTCATTGTCTAACATGGCTAATTAAATTGGTATCTAAGTAAAGCAACGGAGGGATCCCCACTGACCTTATCCTTACTTGGCCAATGGCTAGTTAGAATCTGACTATGAAGACTCAAAGGCAACCTTGACAGTTAGGAGTAGTCTAGATATAGGGTAACCCTAGGATAGAGAGTCCATTACTTGATAACTTGTTTTTTCTAACAGAAATTTTAACATAATTAAACCACCTTCCTTTATCATCTTTAGACTTAGGACTCTTTAGGCTCTCATCTTTAGACATATTCTCTCTCCATATACTATATAAAAAAATTTAAAAAACTCAAAATTACAACTTAGAAAAGGGAGTCTGGCCAATTAGTAAGGATATATCTAAACCTTTCCCTTGATCAAGAAATAATAACCATGGAAGAATTAGGACATCCCCTTAGCCTGAGAGACTACTGCTACCCAATTGGATCTGCCCAACCATCATGCATTAGGCTATCCCAAACAAGTACTGCCAGCTTTGAGATTAAGTCTCAGATTATCAACATGCTCTCTAAATTTACAGGATTTAAGGATACCTACATTTTTATTAGAGAATTTGAGGAAGTATGAGATACTATGAGGATGCAGGAACTCTTAGAAGATGCTGTAAAACTTAGGCTGATTAACTTTGCTCTCAAAGAAAATACCAAAAAGTAACTCTATAGTTTACCTACTTAGTCAATCTCAACCTGAGAGGGTTTTGTTAAAGCATTATTGAAAAAATTCTTCCCATATCATAAAATAGCCAAGTTGAGAAATGAAATTGTCCAATTTCATCAATTAGGGGAGAGCCTTTCTAGAAATGTCTAGACTAATTTAAAAACTTGTTAAGCCAATGTCCACACCATGGGATAGAGACTTGAGGTTATGCCAAATCTTCTATGATGGTTTAAACCTAAATTCCAAAACCATGCTCGAGTCAATGTGTCAGGGCAACTTTATGTAAAAATCATCCAATGAAGCCTAGTAGTTTCTAGAGGATTTAGCAAAAAAGAGCCTACGATGGGAGGGAACTAGGGAAACTGAACCTGCACCATCAAAAGGTATGCACCAAATCTCTCCATCCATAGTTGAAGAAGCTAGGATGGCATCTCTGATTCATAGGATAGAAGCCTTGGAACTCAAGGGACAGGCCCCGATAAATCACATAAACCAAGTGTCTAACCCACATGTGTTAGATGCAATGAGCCAGGATATATAGTAGAAGAGTTCCCCCAGTTCATGAGCTAAATTGAAAATGATTATGCACAGGTAAATGCAACTTATCAAAGAACAACCAACAATCCCTTGCACCAACTTACAACCCAGGATGGAGGAACCATCCCAACTTCTCCTGGTCACAAGGTCCTAGCGCAGGTGGTCCCAACATCAACCAGGCTAACTCATGGCCCAATCCTATAGAAAACAACTCACTAGTTAATGAGAACGAATGAGGTTTAGTTTCCTAGACAAAGCCCTATAAACCCCAACTAAGTCCCAAGCTGATGCCTATGCCACCCTAAATAACTTCATGCAATACACAGGGCAACAACTATCCTCTAATACCCAGGCCATAGCTCGTTTGGAGATGCAGGTAGGTTAATTAGCCACAACCATAAGTGAGAAAGAATGAGGAAAGCTACCAAGTTAGCCTAAGGCTAACCCTAGGAACCTAAGCATCCAAGGATCAAAACAAGGAGCCCAGATTAACCAACTAAATGCAATTCATACGTTAAGATCTAGGAAACAAATAGATAACTAGGTGGGTACATATGAAGAAGAATTAAAGGCCCCACCACCTGAACAACTGATTGAGCAGGGTCAGCCAAAAATACCTGAGGCATCAGAGTCTGATGTAATGCCTATCTGACCAGTAGAGCCCATGCCAGAAGAAGATGAACCAAAAACCAGGGTTTTAGCATGGTGCGGACACCAGAAATAGATAGAGATTACTGAGCCCATTATAGATTTCTATTTAGACTTTTGAGTCCTGTAGTCTATTTGAGTCCATTTGAGTCCTATTAGCCATTTATGTTAGGTCTTGTAATCGAGCCAGTACGAGTCCTGTCATCTTTTAATTGAGTCAAGTCAAATTTTATTTCACTTGAGTCAAAGTCTATAATCAAGAAGTTGAAAATCCTAGCCACCTCAGCAGCCACATGGAACCCCGGTCACAGTGCCACACTTAGTGCACCACCTCAGTAGCCACAAGGAGTCCCAGTCATAGCAGGCATCATCCACCCTATTAGGCATCCCAAGATCTACATGACATCATCCAAGCCCAGAAAAGAAGTAGATCAGTGCCCCATATGGAAGTTGTGGGCCGCCCAAGAAAAGATAAAAGAAACTTATATGGCGTCCAGGCAGATTACGCAGCATATGGGTGGCCTCCCTCTTTCCCTTGTTTCATGAGATTTTTTCTTGTACTGCCCACCTGTTATGGAAGTTATGTGGCACCTCCCTTTCATGCAAATCCACCCACAAGGCAACATGTTGCTGGCCCCCCTCTTTACTCTTCATTCCATGTAATCCAAGGGCTAGGGTCAATTATAAAAGGACCCCCTCTCATGTATGAAAAATTAATTCCAATGAATGAAAGCTTGAGTCTTCTTCTTCTATTCCTGTGCTTGTGAGCATTGACACTCCGTGAGGGAGAGGGTGAGAGGCCCAACCAACCAAACACCGATTCCATCTTCAAGCATCCTAGCCCTAAGCTGCCATCTCCAAGCCCTGGCCGCTAGCTCCGGACCATCAAGTAGACCGCCACCTTCCTACTCTCAAGCAGGCTGCCTTGTCAAGCATTCTTACCGCCTCGTCAAGTAGCCAAGCTACCCACTCCTAGCAGCCAAGCTGCCACCATCTAGTCTCCAGGACACCACCATCAGGCCTCCAAGCCACCACCCTCAAGCCACCAGACCGCCCTCCCTATCAAGCCCCAGGCATCTTCCCCATGCCTAGGCCTTTCGGCCTCTTCCATTGCCTCTTCTTTATTTCCATCCTACTTCATATTTTTTTCATTTTAAGGGCCTCTAACTTTTAGTGTTTGCAGGATCCTTCCAGTACCATGATCCTTGGAGGAGGTCTTCTTTGCCTTCGGGACCATCTAATGGAAAACCAGCGCATCCTCGAGAACGAGCTTCTTCTTCCAGGCGCCAATCCTAAGAGTGTGAGACCCCATCTCCAACGAGGAAGAATCATTGCCAGGTAATCAAACCCATCCCTTCTCTCTATGTCTGTTTTATTAAAATTGAGCATGTTCTAAATTAGTGGTTTCTCAACCCTAGGATCCTACTTTCTTTATCACTTCTTGGAATCTTAATCTGCGAGTATGACTTTAATCTTCACATGACAACCCTTACTTGTTCTTAACCTTTTTTGGGAACAAAACTATCATAAAAATCTGAACTTATTGCTCTTTAGAACTGTAATTTCTTTATGATAATCTCTAGCATGTTTCATCCCGCATCAGTTTGGTATCAGAGCATGATTTAGGACATGTTCATGCATAGTACTTAGAAAATTCTGCATGCTGAAATTTTTACATAGTAGTCTAAACCTAGGACTTGTTTTGCATTAAAATCCTTTGTTTATCACTTATCTTTGCATCCATCATTCCTCTAATTAGTCCTCATTAAATCTGCATTTTTTCTCTTAATTTCAGATCTGGGAAATATAAAAAAAAAGCATCATTTTCATTCTTTGATCTAAGATTTCACACCTCCTGAGTAAGTATACAAAAGTATACTATCACAACCCATGGGAGTAATGAGCTACGGCCAGACATGAGATCCTTAGGTTAAGGTTTTGATGTGCTAATTACTTGCTTGATGTATGCATGCATAATTGAATTCACTTAAGGGCAATTTCACTCTGTTAGATAAGGGAAGGATTTCATCACCTTTCCTTGGCCCAAAACAACTATCCTCATCTCGATCCCAAGCCTAATTAAAATCAAGTAGAAACCTAAAGTAGCTAGGGACACCAATAGGTCCAGTTCATGGTATTATGAGAAAGTTAGTGCACTCAATTCATCACTTATCTCCTAAAATTGGTGTCTAGGCTAGGGGTCCAAAGGCAAACACCCTAAGCAGAGCTATGGTTACTTAATTAGGACTCTGCAAGAGCAGGGGGAGCCTCCCACACTCTCACCTCTTACCTGGCCAGTGGAAGGGGTAATTATTTACTTGGTTGTAAGTTGAGCTGACTTATTCTATTTGAGCTACTAGGTCTAGCAAAACCCTAGAATGATTTATGTGCTTGCTGCATGACCACTAGATTAGGTGTCTAATACCAGCAGTCTTAAACCCAACCCAGTCTGACCATGGAGCCTAACTTTGAAACCTTGCTGAGGATGATGACTCAACAGTTTGCCCAATTGAACACTGATGCATGACAAAAATGAAATGATCGATAAAGAGTTTTAGAAAACTAACCAGCAATCAAACTTAAGTAATTAATTATCAAATAAATGTGCTAAATTAATTCAAAATAAGAATTTTCATAAGGAGACTGGTTGATCTAAGTTACAACACCCGTAATGTAGATCAAGTTCAAAATAAAGATTAGGATTATCATGGCAAGGAAACCATCACTACTAGGGCAAGTTAACCTTCAAATGATCAGATCTAATGAAACTTAGGAAGAGTTTTCCTACCAACAATGATGGCTAAAATATTTTAGTGGAAGGGTTCACACAACACTTTAGGAAAGAGGATTAGATGGTAAGACTAGAACTCTTTCAACTTATGAACTTACCTTGCACTTGGATCATGGCAAGAAACCTTCATTATCAACTTGAATCCCTGAGAGAACCTACAATGAACCAGCAATAAGGGCATGGAAACAAAGATGGAAGGAAATAAAACAAAGAAAAACAAAGGAAAGTTTGGGAATGGCTTGAAGCTAGGTGGCAAGCTCTTCTCTTCTTTTTCTTGGTACATGCCTCAAAGACCTTGGAAGGGCTTCTTTGAAGCATCAAATGGGCCTCTCACCCTCTCCCTCAAGGAGTGACCTAGCTTTAAAACTAGGAAATGAAGAAAACTAGCTAGATTAAAGGGATCTCACCCTCTCCACACAAGGAAACTAGACTAGAATTCAAGAAGAAAACCAAACTCAATATCATCTCAATTTCATTTCTAAATGGAATGAATACAAGAAGGGAGGCTTGGCCCTATTTATAGGCCAAGGAATTTTTAGAAAACTCATCCAAAAAAAGATTAAAATATAACTAATCCATGGATTAGTTATGCTAAGCACTAGATTAGGTGGCCTTAACTAAAATTGGTTACAACTTCCAACAAGAAATCGTTAATAACAAATTTTGGTTGCAACAAACTTCCAAGTGGTTCCTTCTTAGCTTGCCATGTGTCATCAAGGGATTTTTCCATGTATCTTCAATAAAAGTGATCTTCCAAGTGGCGGCATGAGATGTTTCCACATGGCATCTAAGGATGCTTCCAAGTGTAATCAACATGGAACTTCCAAATGTCATAAGGGATGACATCCAAGACTCTTCAAGTGTGCTTCAAGTGGTGCTCCAATAAACTCTTAAGTGGCAAACATAAAAGGCTTGATGATCTTCCAAGGGGCATGGAAAAATTGCTTGACAAAGGGATAGTGTCGGCTTAAGGACAGGTTAAGTCGACTCAAGGTGCATGAAGTGTCGGCTCAAGGACAAGTTGAGTTGACTTTAGGTGCATGAGTCGACACTTGAAAATTGGGGCCCTCCTTCTTGAGTTGGCTCATGGAAGTAGCTTCTTTAAAAGTGAATTACTTGAGTGTTGGGGCTTTCTTTTAACCATGTTTTAGCTTCCATGAGGTGGACTTGCTTTCTCCATGGGCATGTTGATTAAAAGACCTTCATAGCTGCAAGATTTGCTTGAAATTTATTTGCCTTTGCTTGATGTCCCCATCAAATGCCCAAATGAATAATAGGTTTAATCTGATGGAGGAATGTGTTGGAAACCTAGAAAGGACACGAGAGACCCATACTGAGCCTGAACTTGAGACACCATTTCCCACACCTCCCAATCCTAGGAAAGCCCCATGCCATGACCCAACCTTGGAGCTCAATCAGAGGAGACCCAATCATGATTTCATTGACCAAGATGAGAGAGCCATTAGGAACATTAGGTTAGAGGCACCTATATTTGATGGTAGCCTTGACCCTAAGGTATACACTGATTGGGAAGGAGATATGGACCAGTACTTTGAGTGGTATGAAATGTCTGAAGAGAGGAAGTTCAAGTTTGCTAAGCTCATGTTAGTTTGTCAGGCTAGACTTATTGGAAAATGTGAAAGGATGACTAGGCAAAGAGACGACCATCCATAGCTACCTGGAGAACCATGAAACTTAAGATTAGAGAAAAACACCTCTTTATATCCTATCACCAGAGACTTTTAGATCAATGGTTGAGACTGAGTCAGGAAAACAGGACTTTTCTAAGTACATAGCCAAATTTTTATGAATTTGTCATGAGGTGTAGTATAGATGAGTCTGAAGCTGTGACCCTAACTAGGTTTAAGCCTGGGACTACGTGAGGACATTCAGAGAGAATTATTTTTGAGAGAAGTCCATGACCTTGAGCAGGCTTATCAGATAGCTAGAGATATGAGAGATTCCAGAGGAGACCCATATTCCATCAACCTGAATCCACTAGGATTAGTACCCTAATCAAAAATCAGGATCTAGCCAAGTACACCTAAGCTGGCCCAATCCTAGTACCTCATTGACCCGTAAGGATAATAAGGGTAAGGCACTTGAAGTTCAGAGAAATCTTAATTCCAATCCTAATATTGCTTGTTTTAGATGTCATAATTGGGACACTATGATAATCAATGCCCAACTCGATCCCCACACATAGGAGAGCTAGAGGAAGAAGATCCTGAACCCACTGATGAGTTTGAAGAGGAAGTGTATGAAGCTGGAGTACACTTGGTGGATGAGTATGAAGGAGATTAGGAGATCTTTTAGTCATCTGATTTATTGGAAGTTGTTAGGTGTATCTTATCCCAAACTAGGGAACAAGAGGATTGGCATAGGACCAACATCCTACAGGCCTTTGTCAAATTGGAGAAAAGGTATGTAAGATTATCATAGATAGTGGGTACTGCGTGAATGCCATCTTAACCAATACTGTCAAAACCCTAGGTTTATCCCCTGTTCCCTATCCCAATCCCTATAAGGTGTCATGGATAGACTCAACTTCCATCCCCATAAAACTTAGATGCCAAGTCATGATCTAACTTCAATTCTATCAAGAAAAGGTATGGTGTGATATCCTTCTGATGGGAGTTAGTAGTATTATCTTAGGCATACCTTGGTTATATGACCATGATGCTACCCTATATGGCTTATCCAATTCCTGTTCTTTTAACTACCATATGAAGAAGATTGTGATAAACCCAACCCCACCTAAGGATAACTTTAAAAGGGGATCTAGCAACCTGAAAGAGAGGAAACCATGATTGAATCTGATTAATGCTAAAGAACTGGGTGTGAGATCATTGAGGGTTCACCAGTTTAGATTTTGACTACTAAGAAAGTTCGTGACCACCCTAGGAGGAGTACCCTCAGGAAGTTGTGGATTTTTTGAAGGAATTTCAAGATGTGTTTCCCGAAGATCTTCCTAACCAGCTACCACCTTTAAGGGACGTACAACATGCCATAGATCTGGTCCCAGGAGCCACTTTGCCAAACCTCCCAAATTATAGGATGAATCCCACTGAGCATTTAGAATTACAAAAATAAGTTGGAGAACTCCTCAAGAAGGGATTTATTAGAGAAAGCCTGAGTCCATGCATAGTACCTGCCCTTTTAACTTCCAAGAAAGATGGCACTTGGAGGATGTGTATTGATAGTCGAGCCATTAATAAAATTATAGTTAAGTATCACTTCCCCATTCCCTGTTTGGATGATATGCTGATATGATGGCAAAGCAACTATTTCTCTAAGATTGACCTTAAGAGTGGCTATCACTAAGTTAGGATCAGACCTGGGGATGAGTGAAAAATAGCTTTTAAGTCTAAAGATGGTTTTTATGAGTGGGTAGTGATGCCTTTTGGATTATCCAATGCTCCTAATTCTTTCATGAGGATCATGACCCAAGTCCTAAGAGTGTTCATTGAAAAAATTGTTGTGATTTTTTTGATGATATTTTGATCTATAGTAGGACTAATGAAGACCACCTAAGCCATATATGACAAGTCTATCAAGCCCTTAGGATAGATAGCCTCTTTGTCGATTTGAAGAAATGCGAGTTCTTGACCCATAGTCATCTTCTTAGGATTTGTAGTGACCCCCAAAGGAGTATCAATTAATTCGGAAAAGATTAAATCCATAGTTAAGTGGCCAGTATCTACTAGTTTGCATGACGTGCATAGCTTCCATGGCCTTGCTACCTTCTACAGATGATTTATTCAGGGATTTAGCTTAATTGTTGCACCCATCACTGATTGCATTAGGAAGGGAACCTTTGAGTGGACTAAAGCTGCAGATAAAGCCTTCATAGACATTAAGAAAAAGATGACCCAAGCACCTATTTTGAGGTTATCCAATTTCTCCAAAATTTTTGAGGTTGCTTATGATGCTTCTGGAGTTGGTATAGGAGGAGTACTAAGTCAAGAGAGTCACCATGTAGCCTTCTTTAGTGAGAAATTGAATGAATCTAAGCTTAGGTACTCGACCTATGATAAGAAATTTTATGCAGTAGTTCAAGCCCTGAGATATTAGAGACATTACCTACTACCACAGTAGTTTATCTTATACTCTGATCATGAAGCACTATGATTCCTTAATTCCTAGAAGAAATTGAACCCTAAACATGGTAAGTGGGTAGAGTACATTTAAGCTTACACCTTTGTTCTGAAACACCATGCTGGTACTAAAAATAAGGTTGCCGATGCCCTTAGCCATCGATCCTTGCTCTTGAATTCTATTAGAACTGAAATCGTAGGATTTGACAGACTAAAAGAAAAATATGAGATATATCCCGACTTCAATGAGATCTACCAATCTGTGAGACAAGGACCATCTAGTTTGCATAGTGAGTATACCCTTCAAGATGGCTACCTCTTTAAAGATAACAAGTTGTGTATTCCCAGGACTTCCCTTAGAGAATTTCTAGTTTGGGAAACCCATGTAGGAGGTCTAGCTGATCATTTTGATAGGAACAAGATCATTCTAGCAGTTGAAGACCAGTTCTATTGGCTAAGTCTTAAAAGGAACATTGCTCAGATTGTGGCTAGATATCGAACTTGTGCTGTTACCAAACAGCAAAAGCAAAACACTGGCCTTTACACCCCGTTACCTATGCCTGATTGTCCTTGGCAAGAACTTAGTATGGATTTTGTGTTAGGATTGCCCATGACCCAGAAGAGACATGATTCAATCTATGTTGTGGTCGATAGATTTTCCAAAATGGCTCATTTCATACCTTGTTCCCAAACCTTTGATGCCTCCAAGGTGGCCAAATTGTTTTAGATGAAGTGGTTAGGTTACATGGCTTACCAAAAACCATTGTATCTGACAAGGATGTCCAATTTATGAGTTACTTTTGGAAAACCCTCTGGCACATGTTAGAAACTAAGCTCAAATTTCTACATCCTACCACCCTCAAATCGATGGCCAGACTGAAGTAGTGAACCGAAGCCTTGAAAACTTGTTGATGGGGGACTAATATGCATGCAATCTTTTTGTATGTTTTACATGTTGAGTTAGGTGATTAATTCCCAAATTTTAGATCAAAATTATTTGTAGGAAATTTTGTATTAATTTTTGAAGATCGCATGCAGATTAGGACCTAGAAAAGTAGCAAAGAAGGACTGCCGGGGCTGAGAATCCTCGGTTAGGATAAGTTCTCCTACAATAAAACTACTGGAGTTAGAGGGGTGTACCTGACAATGTCTGTGAAGATCGCAGCGAAGGGGTCTCTCGTTCCTCGACGAATACGACCTGAAAAACCGAGCCAATGACCCGCGGATACCTGGCTTTCTGCTCGGTGGTCCGATTGAGGCTTGGCTGGAGTTGTTGGATTCGTAGGAACTCAGGGACCTGCAAACGACCTGTCAGGGGTTAGAAAATTCACAAAGGAACAAGAAAACAAAGAAAAAATAGCAAGGGAAGGCTTCTTTTGGAGTGGGCGTCCAGGATCTGGAGGGTTTGTTGGCAGCAGGAAGATGATTGTAAACACCGAGAAGAAGAACTCTCACAAACCCCTTTATGCACACAGCAGGGTATCACACAACTCAATAGAAGAACTCAAGGTTTTAATTCATATCAAAAGTTTGGTTTCATATAAGAGGCTAGGGTCCCTTAAATAGATCCTTAACCTTGGGCTCCAAGTAAGGGTACATTAGTCTTTATATAAGAATCCTTTTCCCTCTCAAACCCTAGCTAGAAAATAAGGAAACATTAGGTAGAAAAAATCCCTAAAAACTCTTTTGACTTGGCCAATACTCCAAGGATGCCTAGGGGCGTGTTGGGCTTCTAGGAGCAGCAAGAGGCCAGCCCAAAGGGGCTCGGCGCATGGGTTTGGGCCTCTGGAAGCTGGGGTGGCCTGGTAGCCAGGTAGCAGGAATATTCTCTGGTATCTTGCTTCTTAGGGACTTGGGCTTGGCACCTGGGCTTGATTTCTTTGGGCTAGGATGCAGATGGACCTCTAAAATCATGGATGCCTTGGTATATGAATATATTTTGGCATCTGGAAGGGAATCTGGGCTTCTGGAGGGCATCTGCAAGGAATCAGGGTTTTCTGAATTTTTCCTCCTGGGGTCTTCAAATCTTCAAGCTGGGTTGGACTTGGGCTATACTTCCATGTCTTCAATCTAGTTGGACTTGGTCTTCACTTGTATGATGTAGTCTTGAGTCTTCAATATGGTTGAATAGGACTCAAAAAATAAAATTAGCTCGACATGAGCTGACTAACACTGGACTGAACTAGCTCAACATGAGCTGACTAGTACAGAACTGAAACTCAAATACTCAAATAACAACTAAAATGGACTCAGATAGGCTAAGCCCTTATTATAGATGGACTCATAAATTATTGATCAATTCATAGAGGGTTGAAAAGCCTCTATCTTATTCTGGTGCCTTTGGTGTCCCCACCAA
Source organism: Areca catechu (assembly GCA_021397845.1). Classification (NCBI taxonomy): domain Eukaryota; kingdom Viridiplantae; phylum Streptophyta; class Magnoliopsida; order Arecales; family Arecaceae; genus Areca; species Areca catechu. The sequence goes on along the minus strand of CM038042.1, from coordinate 37,735,614 downwards.
TTCTCACGGGGTAGGAGGAACTCGACCCTGTCGAGTGAAGATCAAGGGCTCACATATCTCTCGAGGAGGTCTAGGTTGAGGTGCTGCAAGTCCTCTCGAGAAATCCACGAATCATCCGACTCTGGCCAGCCTTGCCATCGGACCAGGAAGCGTTGATAGTCACGGCCCCGGGTCATGATGGCTTGATCGTCCAGGATACGCTCGATCGTTCTCTTCTCTCAGGCCAATTTGTTAGTGGACACTCTGGGTTAGGATCACTCACAATGAAAAGGAACAGTCCAAAGGCCTCACTAGGTATCGCTGCCGGTTCCCTATACTTAACCAGGTCTATAATATTGAAGGTAGAACTAATGCCCAAATCCGAAGGCATGTCTAACATAGGCATTTGATCCAATCCTTCTCTATCACTTTAAAAGGTCCGGCTCTACGAGCATGAAGCTTCTTTTAGGCCTATACCTAACCAAGATAGAATCCACTACATCAAATTTTTGACCCTTCTTCGGGAATTAGCCAGTTGTTTTAATATTAGTGCGGGTGGTGAACATGCTAGGCACATGCAGACTCCTAACAAATGATGCAAAGGACTCATACTGACACCTAACAGACTCGACTATGCATTCCTATCGAAGGAAATTTTATTGAACTCTTTGGATCTAAACCTAATAGATTATAGGTTCTCTAGGTTTGATCCTAGCTTGACATGCACATAAAAATTTATAGTGAACTCCTAGCAAATTCCAAAGAGTATGCCAGAAGTAAGATGCAAACCTAACATGCATGATGAATGCATGCAGTATGCTAATCTCAGCTAAATACAATCTAATGATCCTAGAAATGCTGGAGGTGTCAGGAAAGGGTAGAAAATAGGAAGTGGGTTCAGAAGTAGTTTGGTAGGGTAGGGAAAAAGGTTCAAGGTTAGTTGGATAATGTTCGATAAAGAAGGCATGTCAGGGACTAATCCTAGACTAATGAGGTTAACCTTACGAGGTTGCGGTATATCTATAGGGTTTGCATAATGGAAGGATGGGTTACTAATCTCAGGGAAGAGGTCCTTAATGAAAACTATAGGAGGAGGCTCATCCTGAGGGTACTGATTCAAAGAGATCAAGTCCTTAATAAATTCTTCTGGTTCTTATATTTTAGGACTAGACTCTATAATTTGGCTCTCCTCTATGGTTTCCTCAGGTAAGGCTCTAGTTGCAGTACCTAGGTTCTCTTTCTCTATTTGTTCTTCACTATAGCTTTAGGTTGGATGTGGTAAGGTCAACTACCTCTAGGTTGGCTTCTACCTGGGTATCTATTGGGTCAGCTAATTCTAGGTCATCTAAAGGTGTCTCCTCTTCTCCCTCATACTCATCCACTAAGTTTGCATCAGCTTCATACACTTCCGCATTAATGTAAGCCTTGTCAATCTCAAGAATGATTGGAGAAGGTCGGCTAGGGGAAAATTGGCTAGGTCCTGGTTTCTGATTATGGACACTAATCCTAGTAGGTTCAGGTTGCCTAAGGGGTAGTGGCTCACTACTGGGCTCATATTTATGGGTGCTAATCCTATGGGATTCAAGTTGACTAAGGGAAACCTGACTAGTACTAGATTAATACTTAGGGGTTATGGATTCTCTGGGCTCATAGGACAAGGGTGCAGATCTATGGGTCATGGGATTATATAGGATCTGGGGTCATAGGATTTGGGTTAGCTCTATGGTCAGGTTCTAAGGATGGATCATGGTATGGGGTCCTTCTAAGGTTGGGCTCCCTATATGGGTCAGGATATTGGGTCCTCCTAGGGTTGGACTCCCTATATGGGTCAGAATACTGGGTTCTCCTAGGGTTGGACTCCCTATATGGGTCTGAATATGGGTTCTCCTAGGGTTGGACTCCCTATATGGGTCAGAATATTGGGTGTTGGGTCTACTAGGCTCATAGGGTGTGGGTGCATAGGATCTATGATCATGGAATCTAGAGTCATAGGATCTAGGTTCATAGGTTATGGATTCATAGGTTCTAGGTTCATAGGATTTGGAGTCATAAGATCTATAGGTTGTGGGTATACTAGGCTTATAGGGAGAGGGTAAATAGGATCTATCTTCCTGGTCTATAAAATCCTGATTGGGTCTTCTAGGACTAAACTTAGGGATTGGATCATGACGATGGGCTCTCCTAGGTTCAGCCTCAAGGTATGGATCAGGGTTTGGGGTCCTCCTAGGTTGAGGATTGTAGTACGGGTCAGGATAAGGGGCTCTCCTAGGTTCGACCTCATGGTATAGATCAGGGTTTGGGGTCCTCCTAGGTTGAGGGAAATCAGGATCTGGCTCAGACTGTGACCCATGGGTTTTCTTGGGGTCCCTACCGAACTTTTAACTGATCAAACCTATTGGCAAGATGGTCAATTCTATCATTGGTTTGAATATGAGACTGAGTTAACTGGGTCATCTGGGTAGTCATCTGGGCCATTTGATCAGCTAGGGCTTTCATTTGGGCTTGCAAATTTTCCATGGGTTCAGACATTTGTGAAGGAGGTGGGTGATATGAAACTCCTGATCTAGTGCTCATGCAAGACTCAATCAGACCGACTACAGCTGACTAGACCTAGAGTCCAAACTAAGGGCTCAATCAGGATGGCAAACTAGCCTATAGTAATCCTGTACTCAGCCAGGCAGGTGTAAGGGGAGTGTTAGGTCCCTGATTACCAATCCTAGACACCAATCAGAGATTGGCCAGGTAGGCGGACCAGCACACAAGCCCTTCGGGATTGAATCCCTAAACCACCATTCTAGACACTAAGCATAAGGCACACACAGGTTAGTCTTGACACAGTGATCTAACACTTAGCCCGGACCCGACCAGTTGGTGTCCCTAGCCCACTAGGGCAAATTAGGTCTAGTTAATTTTAGGTTAAGGCTTGGGACCGAATGCAAGGGATGTATTTTTGGGCTAAAGAGAGGTGATCAAATCCTCCCCCCATCTGACATAGCAAGAGTGCCCTTAAAGGTAGATTATGCAATGATGGCAGGCAGATGAGGATGCAAATTAGGGTTTAGATGTTTTTTTGGTATTTTTGGAGAATATGTAATTTTTTTTTGATATTTTCTTAAATATAAGAAAACATACAATTTATGCCCTAATATGCAGGAAATAAACTAAAATTAAAAGATATGCAAAAAGATGCTAATCAAAACCCTAAAACTTCCAAACTTGTCTTGCTGAAAAAATAGAGCCGAGAATTTATAGGCTGTATTTCGGCTTTCAGAAAATTCATAGGCTATAATAACATCTGAAAAAAATCTTAAGATTACTGTGAATTATGTTGAATCCAGAAAAATAAATTTCAAAATTTTTGAAGTTTTTTCAGAGAGAAATAATTAAAATAATAGAGCATATATGGACTAAGAAATTGCAGAAAATAAGCCCTAATCTAAGCTCTGATACCAAATGATGGGGGACTAATATGCATGCAATTATTTTTGTATGTTTTACATGTTGAGTTAATTCCCAAATTTCAGATAAAAATTATTTATAGGGAATTTTGTATGAATTTTTGAAGATCAGCATGCAGATTAGGACCTAGAAAAGTAGCAAAGAAGGATCGCTGGGGCTGAGAAGCCTCGGTTAGGGCAACTTCTCTTACAATAAAACTACTGGAGGTAGAGGGGTGTACCTGACAATGTCTGTGAAGATCGCAGCGAAGGGGTCTCTCGTTCCTCGATGGATGCGGCCTGGAAAATCAAGCCAATGACCCGCGGATACCCGGCTTTTTGCTCGGTGGTCCGATTGAGGCATGGCTGGAGTCGTTGGATTCGTAGGAACTCAGGGACCTGCAAATGACCTGTCAGGGGTTAGAAAATTTACAAAGAAACAAGAAAACAAAGGAAAAATAGCAAGGGAAGGCTTCTTTTGGAGTGGGCGTCCAGGGATCTGGAGGGTTTGTTGGCAGCAGGAAGATGATTGCAAACACCGGGAAAAAGAACTCTCACAAACCCCTTTATGCACATAGCAGGGTATCACACAACTCAATAGAAGAACTCAAGGTTTTAATTCATATCAAAAGTTTGGTTTCATACAAGAGGCTAGGGTCCCTTAAATAGACCCTAACCTTGGGCTCCAAGAAAGGGTACATTAGTCTTTACATAAGAATCTTTTCCCTCTCAAACCCTAGCTAGAAAATAAGGAAATATTAGGTAGAAAAAATCCCTAAAAATTCTCTTGACTTGGCCAACACTCCAAGGATGCCTAGGGGGCGTGTTGGGCTTCTAGGAGCAGCAAGAGGCCGGCCCAAAGGGGCTCGGGCGCATGGGTTTGGGAACCTGGAAGCTGGGGTGGCCTGGTAGCCAGGTAGCAGGAATATTCTCTGGTATATTTCTTCTTAGGGGCTTGGGCTTGGCACCCGGGCTTGATTTCTTTGGGCTAGGATGCAGATGGACCTCTAAAATTATGGATGCCTTGGTATATGAATATATTTTGGCATCTAGAAGGGAATCTGGGCATCTGGAGGGCATCTGCAAGGAATCAGGGTTTTCTGAATTTTTCCTCCTGGGGTCTTCAAATCTTCAAGCTGGGTTGGACTTGGGCTATACTTCCATGTCTTCAATCTGGTTGGACTTGGTCTTCACTTGTATGATGTGGTCTTGAGTCTTCAATATGGTTGAATAGGACTCAAAAAAATAAAATTAGCTCGACATGAGCTGACTAACACTGGACTGAACTAGCTCAACATGAGCTGACTAGTACAGAACTAAAACTCAAAATACTCAAATAACAACTAAAATGGACTCAGATAGGCTAAGCCCTTATTACAGATGGACTCATAAATTATTGATCAATTCATAGAGGGTTGAAAAGCCTCTATCTTATTCTGGTGCCTTTGGTGTCCCCACCACTTGTTGAGATATCTTGTGGATGAAAATACTAGAAATGGGATCTTTTGTTACCTAGAGCCGAGTTCACCTATAATAGTTTAGTTAATAGGTCCACAGGCAAGAGCTCATTTGAGATTGTCCATGGTTATAAGCCTAACAAACCCATAGACCTAATCCCTTTGCCCATAGATGCATGAGTCTCTGAGTCAGCTGAATCATTTGCACAGCATGTTAGAGATCTGCATAAGAAAATTATCAATAAGATTAACATGAGCAATGATACTTATAAAAACATGGCTAATTCCCGAAAAAGAGTCAAAGAGTTTGCTGAGAGAGATTATGTGATGATTAGGCTTAGGCCTAGGCGATTTTCTCTGGGGGCCATGAAGAAGTTACATGCTCGTGGAGCTGGATCCTTCAAAGTGATAAAGAATGTTGGTCCTAATGCCTATGTGCTCGAGTTACCACCTGAATTTGTTATTAGCTCAACCTTCAATATCTCAGACCTAGTTATGTATAAGGAGCCAGCAATGATACCCAATGAGCCTTTTGGACCTGACCCTATTCTTCAGAGCGAACCCATACCTGAGTATCCACCAATAAATTGTTTGCGAAAGGAGAAAGGATTGAGCATATCCTGGATGACCAAGCTATTAGTACTCAGAACAAAGGCTACCAGCATTACTTGGTTCATTGGCAAGGTCGACCAGAATCTGAGGATCGTGGATCACTCGAGAGGATTTGCAACACCTCGACCTAGACCTATTATAGTAGTACCAGAGCCGGATTGACCTTTACTCGATAGGGTCGAGTTCCTCCCATCCCGGGAGAATTGGTACAGGCACCAGGATCAGATAGAGATTATTGAGCCCATTATAGATTTTGTTTAGACTTTCGAGTCCTGTAGTCATTTGAGTCCATCTGAGTTCATTTGAGTCATGTTAGTCATTTATATCAGGTCTTGTAATTGAGTCAGTACGAGTCTTGTCATCTTTTGATTGAGTCAAGTCAAATTTTATTTCACTTAAGTCCAAGTCTGTAATCAAGAAGTTGAAGACCCCAGCCACCTCAGCAGCAACATGGGACCCTGGTCATAATGCCACACTCAGTGCACCACCTCAGCAGCTAAGAGGAGTCCTAGTCACAGCAAGCATCATCCACCCTATTATGCATCCCAAGATCCATATGACATCATCCAAGCCTAAAAAGGAAGCAGATCAATGCCCTATATGGAAGTTATGGGCCGCCTAAGAGAAGATGGAAGAAACTTATATGGCATCTAGGTAGATTAGGTAGCATATGGGTGCCCTCCCTCTTTCCCTTGTTTCATAAGATTTTTCCTTGTACCGCCCACCTGTTATGTAAGTTATGTGGTGCCTCCCTTTCATGCAAATTCACCCATAAGGCAACATGTTGCTGCCCCACCTCTTTGCTCTTCATTCCATGTAATCAATTATAAAAGGACCCCCCTCTTCATGTATGAAAAATTAATTCCAATGAATGAAAGCTTGAGTCTTCTTCTTCTATTCCTGTGCTCGTGAGCATTGACACTCCGTGAGGGAGAGGGTGAGAGGCCCAACCAACCAAACACCGATTCCATCTTCAAGCATCCCAGCCCCAAGCCACCATCTCCAAGCCCTGACCACCAGCTCTAGACCATCAAGCAAGACGCCACCTTCCTACTCTCAAGCAGGCTACCTTGTCAAGCATCCTTACCACCTCATCAAGTAGCCAAGTTGCCCTCTCCTAGCAGCTAGGCCACCACCATCCAGTCTCCAAGCCACCACCATCAGGCCTCCAGGCGGCCACCCTTAAGCCACCAGGCTGCCCTCCCCATCAAGCCCCAGGCATCTTCCCATGCCTAGGCCCTTCGACCTCTTCCATAGCCTCTTCTTTACTTCCATCCTACTTCATATTTTTTTCACTTTGAGGGCCTCTAACTCTTAGTGTTTGCAGGATCCCTCCAGTACCATAATCCTTGGAGGAGGTCTTTTTGCCTTCAGGACCATCTGAGGGAAAGCCTATGCATCCTCAGGAATGAGCTTCTTCTTCCAGGCACCAATCCTGAGAGTGTGAGACCCCATCTCCAACGAGGAAGAAATCATTGCCAAGTAATCAAACCCATCCCTTCTCTCTATGTATGTTTTATTGAAAATCGAGCACGTTCTAAATTAGTGGTTTCTCAATCCTAGGATTCTACTTTCTTTTTCACTTCTTGGAATCTTAATCTACGGGTAGGACTTTAGTCTTCACATGACAACCCTTACTTGTTCTTAACCTTTTTCGGGAACAAAACCATCATAAAAATCTAAACTTATTGCTCTCTAGAAGTGCAATTTCTATATGATAATCTCTAGCATGTTTCATCCTGCATCATAGAACCATTTCCAAATAGACTTAAACCCAACCAACATTCAGCCTAATTTAATAAGATTTTAGAGTTCTTCAAATAAGTTAAAGTAAACATCCCCTTACTGGATATGATCCAACAGGTCCCAGCCTATGCCAATTTCTTAAGGATCTATGTACCAAAAAGAAGACCACCAATGTGCCCAAGAGAGCCTTTCTAGTAGCTAGTGTAAGCTCTTACCTGTCAAACCACTTGCCAGTAAAATACAAAGATCCAAGGTCACCTACTATTTCAGCATAGTGGAGAATACCTTCATAAATAGGGCTCTGTTAGACTTAGGGGCTAGTGTTAATATATTGCTATATTCAGCATATGAGCAACAAGTATTGGAAGAACTCAAGCCTATGGGAATGACCTTACAACTAGCAGATCACTCTTTGAAAGTACCCAGGGGAATAATAGAGGATGTGTTGATCAAAGTTGGTGACTTTATCTACACGGTAGACTTTGTGATCCCAGAAATTAAACTGGTGATGAATCCAAAGAGCCACATCCCAGTTATCTCAGGTAGACCATTTTTGGTCATAGCTAATGCCCAAATCAATTGCCAAAATGAATTAATGAAACTTTTCTTTGGAAATATGTCAATCATTCTTAATATTTTCAAACTTACCAGTACACTTTAAATGAGTGACATATATTATGTTCATGATATCGTTTATGATCCAATTGACCGTAGTGATGAAGAGCTTGACCTAAAAATCTACATGAACCAAGATGGGGAGCAAATTAATGAGGTTGCTATAATCGATGAAAAATCAAGATAGGAACCTTCAATTGAACCACTAGAGAAAGTACTCGGACCATTATCAGGCCATCAATGGAGGAACTACCCAAATTAGAATTGAAACAACTTCCTAAGCACCTCAAATATGCATACCTAGGTCTGTCAAAAACCTTGCCTATGATTATTTCAGCTGACCTAGACTCCTCACAAGAGGGGAAATTACTAAATGTTCTAAGAAAAAATAAAAAAGCTTTAGGATGGATCATGGCTGACATAAAGGGGATCAACCCCTTGATCGTTCAACATAGGATCCACTTAGGAGAGGAAGCCAAGCCTATTAGAGACCCCCAAAGGAGACTAGCCATGAAGGAAGTAATGAGAAAAGAGATTATCAAACTCCTTGACAATGGTATAATTTATCTTATTTCAGATAGTTCTTGGATAAGTCCTATGCGAGTGGTACCCAAGAAATTAGGAGTCACGGTGATCCAAAATGACAACAATGAGTTGGTCCTAATAAGAACTCAAACTGGATGGAGGGTGTGCATCAATTATCAAAAATTAAATGCAACCACCAAGAAGGACCACTTCCCTTTGCTCTTTATAGACCAAATGCTAGAACGATTAGGCAAGATTTTTACTATTTTCTGGATGGATATTCTAGTTATAATCAAATTGTGATAGCCCTATAAGATCAAGAGAAGACTACATTTATCTGTCCATATGGAACCTTCGCCTATAGATGTATGTCCTTTGGCTTATGTAATGCACCATCTACCTTTTAAAGGTGCATAATGAGTATTTTCTCTGATATGGTAGAATGGCTTCTTGAGATTTTCATGGATGACTTTTTCATCTTTGGGTCTACTTTTTCTGAATGCCTATATCACCTTAGACTAGTCTTAGAAAGATGTAAGGAAAATCATATAGTATTAATTGGAAAAAGTGTCAATTTATGTTGAAGGAAGGTATAGTCCTTGGCCACATAATTTCAAGCAGAGGTATAGAAGTAGACAAGTCCAAGGTGGATTTGATTGCTAATCTCCCTCTACCTAAATCAGTCAAAGAAATAAGATTGTTCCTTGGACATGCTGGGTTTTACAGAAGATTTATCAAGAATTTTAGCAAAGTGGCTCAACCATTGACTAACCTATTAGCCAAAGAAGTCAAATTTGACTTCACATTTGAATGTCTCGAGTCCTTTGAATACTTAAAGAGAGAATTAACCTCAGCCCTAATCATTTACCTGCTTGTATGGATTCAACCTTTTGAGCTTATGTGTGATGCATCCGATCATACCATAAAAGTAATCCTAGGTCAAAGAATTGATAATTTATCTCGAGTGATCTACTATGCTACTAAGACCTTGAATGATGCACATCTCAACTGTTCCACTACTAAGAGTTTTTAGCTATGATATTTGTACTAGAGAAATTTAGGTCTTATTTAGTGGGATCTCATGTAGTCATCTATACTGATCACTCTGCCATTAGGTATCTTCTTTCAAAGAAGGATGCCAAGGCATGTTTAATTAGATGGATCCACTTTTATAAGAATTTGACCTAGAGATCAGAGAAAAAAAGGTACCAAAAATATATTGGCTGATCACTTATCTAGGTTAGTGATCACACCTATTGAAGAAATACCTATCAATGAGTCCTTTCCTGATGAACAACTTATGTCTGCTACCATGAAACAATGGTATGCCAACATAGTCAATTACCTAGCCACTGGTCAGATTCTGATGCACTGGAATGCTCAAGATAGAAATTGATTTTTCTTCTAAGTAAAATACTTTATTTGGGATGACCCATATCTATTTAAATAATGTCGTGATCGAATTATTAGAAGATGCATCCTAGATCAAGAAGTTAAGAGCATTTTGTCCTTTTGCCATGACCAAGCTTGTGGTGGTCATTTTGGAGCTAAGAAGATAGCAGCAAAGGTGCTCCAATATGGATTTTACTGGCCTAACCAATTTAAAGATGCTCACGAATACTGTAAAAGTTGTATTAGATGCCAGCAAATAGATCGGATCACAAATAGAGATATGATGCCTATGAATTCAATTTTGGTTGTAGAGATCTTTGATGTATGGGAAATTAACTTTGTGGGACCATTTTCAAAATCTTTTGGAAATGAGTATATTTGATAGCCATAGATTATGTATCTAAGCAGGTAGAGGTAATACCTTACAAAATAATGGCAGCAAAATTATTGTAAAATTTTTCAAGAAACATATCCTCTCTTGCTTTGGTATCCCAAAGGCTATCATCAGTGATTACGGAACACACTATTGCAACAAATCCTTCGCTTCACTAATGAGAAAGTATAACATTATCTATAAGATGGCCACACCCTATCACCCACAAATGAGTGGGCAAGTAGAAGTGTCTAATCAACAAATCAAACAGATCTTAGAGAAGACTATGAGCTCTAACAGAAAAAATTGGTCAGTGAAGCCAGTGGAATGTTTTTTTATAGGCTTATGTTTGGTAAGGCATGTCACTTGCTGGTAGAGTAAGAACATAGGGCAATATGAGCCATAAAACAACTGGACATGGATTTGGATGTAGCCGAAGGCCAGAGGAAATTATAGGTGGATGAACTTAAGAAAATTAGGAACGAAGCATATGAAAATGCAAAAATTTATAAAGAGAGAACTAAAACCTTCCATGATAAAGCTATCTTTAGAAAATCTTTTGCTTGTGGACAAAAAGTTCTCTTATATAATTCAAGGCTTAACCTATTTCCAAAGAAATTAAGATCTAGATGGACTGGCCCGTTCATAGTAAAAAAAGTCTTCCCACATGGAGCTATAATGATTAAAAATCCAAGTAATGGTGCTATCCTTTAAGTTAATGGACAATGCCTAAAACCATTCTTGGAATTAACCACTGAGAAAGCTGAAGAGGTTATGAAGTGGTCTTAGTTCTAATTTGGATGCTTCCTCCATTGACAGTTTGGGCAATTGTCTAGCCATTGTCTCGAGTGGTTCAATTGGAAGTTTCCATCTGATAGAAAAGTGCCATAAGAGCCAATCATTATGAAGGCCCTTTTGTAAACTTCCAGCTCATGTATGACATACTTTCATATTAATAAAGGCATTTGATTCATCATATACTACTGTATCATATTTTCTAATTGATTATGATGAACCCCATAAATTAGGATAATGGAGTTAGGTTATGATGGAGTTCATAACAGTGACACCTAATTTCTATAAATCCTAATCTACAATGTTCTTAGTCGTTGGACCATCTATTCGAGGATCGATGAATCTGGAAAGACTAGCTTATACTATGTATGCTTAGTTGATGAGGGTGGTTGATCTCATAACCACTTGTGTAGAGACACTAATACAAGGATAAGGGTGCTCATCTGGGTATGAGTACACTGGACTGATCCGCACCGGGACTATCTTATGGAAGTCTTACTAGATCCCAGAGTAGAAGTTATGTATATGATCTTTAGACCTAAGGTCACCATGGTTCCTTGTGCACACTAAGCCATATTTTGGTTCATACTCATTCATGCCATTGCGGCATGTACGGGGTGTCTGGGTATGGTGGAAGGTGTACGAAGGATGTGAGTGGACCAACAAGGAATCGATCATTCCTGGTAAGAGAAATTGTTATCCCATGCAATCTCTTTGATAAGAGACTCAAGGAGCCTTTGATCAAAGCAGGATGAGATTAGTAGAATCTAATCAGTCATCAAGTTGAGTCCTCATGATCGAGCTGACATTCGATATGATTAAGTGTTAGGGTTTGATATATATCCATACCTATCACTTAATCGAGATAATGGGAGATCGAAAGATTGAATTGCACGTAACTTACTACTGAAGGATATTTTGATATTTTTCACCAAATTTCTCATCTTCTAGGTAGGCATGATACATTTCTAGATGTCAATATTATCTTGTAGGTTTTCATGAACTAATTGTTTGGTTTCATGAGTCAATTCGATGTGTGATTTGAATTGGACAATTAGGTGAGCCAATTTGACCTAATTAGATCAATCGGGTTCGATCGGATCGAATCGGCTCAAACCTAAACCTACTATTGGCTAGATGTGGAATCCAATTGGTCACACACAATAGAGACTTGGCCAAGGAAGTCATTCATGATTTAATTAGGATCATAGGATCCTAATTGGTTAGCCAGATTGCATACTAGCATATGTAGGCTAACCTAATTCTTAACCCAATTGGATTAGGTTCGATTGCTTGTTCATTGGGCTAACCTAATTATGAGAAACCTAAATTAGGTTGAGTCCTAAGTGGGGCTAGCCAAATCAGAGCTTGATCTAATTTTATCTGGATTTTTGGGCATGTTAGGTGCCATATATGAAGAGTCCCAATGGCATGGGACTCTCGGTACCTAAATGATATCTTAACTTCAAAAAGGCACAGAAGGAGCTACAGACCTTTGATCTGAAAATAAAAGATATGATAAAAATGCTTATTTGATGCCCTTTCCAATGACACCCATATTGCATATGTTTGACCAAGTCAATTTGATTCTTTGGGTGGACTAAATGGAAAGGGAAAGACTATTGGTACCCTTTGGCGCACCCAGGAGAAAGTATGGTGCGTAGATGGACTGAGAGTCCTTCTGTAGATGAGACTCTGGAAGCTTCATCAGGAAGGCACCTCTTAGCTCAATCCCCACTCCTTGACAAGTGAAAAAACTGGTTTAAAGTTTGAATGGGATGGCTTGAAGAGGTGTGAAAGGTGGTGTGCACATGAAGAGTCGCTCCTCTTCATATGCGCGCGCACAATAGAGAGCAGAGTCCTTCTGCCTCTAAAACTTTTCAAGCCTTGCATTACTTTAGATTAGAAGAGGCGTCTCCCTATCTCAAAAATCGATATTTCACACATGGCATGATGGGGATTGATCTGGTAAGTGAAAGAACATAGATATGACTCTCCATTCCCGAAGAGTCTTATCAGATATGATATTTCATATATGATAAGTGTTGTCAGGATGCATTTATGCCCCATCTGAGATTATAAATAGTGGTATGATGAAATGAGAAACACTACTTCTTCTTCTTCGATCTTCTGAGATCAGTGTTTTTATTTTCCCGAGAGTTTGTCTGAGAGTCTTCCACTTTCTCCCTCCCTCATTTTAGGACAAGACTTGTCTTGTCAAGACAAGTTCTTCTACACTAGGACAAGGCTTGGATTTATGATATAAGCCTATAGGGTCCTAGTGGAGGGTAGTCCTAGAACCTAAAGTGGTTTAGGATAGTGTCTTGAGTGCCCTTCAGTAGACAAGGTGTCCTATAGTGGTCAATAGATCAAAGGCTGTCAAAAGAGTTTCACTTCTCCAAGCAACTTGAAGAAGGAGTTATTCCTTGGTCCGAGTTTTGTGTGGATCACCGTTGGAGGGTTTGCACTTGTGAACCTTGTGAAAAAGTTGGGTTTCAGTGATCCAGGTATTTTTCTTGACTCTATTTTATGATTCATTAGTTGATATTGGACAAGGGATTCCTGGAAATTAGGGTTTGCTATACATGTTGTACATGTTAGGGTATCATGCTATGAAATTGTGTTTTGAAAGTCAATTCTACATGCTGCATGATCCTCGGCACCCTAGGAGAATTTCCATCAGTGGTATCAGAGCCATCCTTGTGGCATTCCAATTATGAATCATTTTGGAGTTTGATTAAATTCCACTACCGAGCCGATCCGAACCTTATCGAGTTGACTCGACCATGTTCATATGTATGATATTATGTCATATGAAACTATGCATGAACCAAGTAACTGCTTTGGATTGGGTTAGTCATCATGGCCATCCAGTCATAGGAGCCAAGTAGGGTTTAAAGGCCTCTTCCCATTCAATGGGTCTCCTATGGCGTGTAGGGGTGCCGCTGTGGCCATATCCCATGAATAAGTGAGGTGAAAGGTATTTTATCATGTCTTGATTTGCATATTATGGTAATATGCTTGATGACATGAATTTTAATGCATATGCTAGAGTGATATGCATTGGATTTATATTTGTTATAAACTTGGATATCATGTTTATGTTTATACTAGTAGTAATAATTATTATTATCATGATAGTTTTAGAATGTGTTTTGAGACCATCAAAGCCCTCATCAAAAACCATATTTAGTCATAGTATAAAACTTAGTCAAAAAGCAAAACCGGTTAGGGTTTGATCAGCCAATTGGTATCTAGACAAGTGGTTCTGGGAAGGTAAAGGGAATGAGGTTTTTAATTGGTTCCGTTGACTGACCTAGCAAATCTAATTGGTGTCTAAGGAAAACAACGAGGGGACCCCCTCACCCCTTCGACTCACCTGGACAATTTGGTCATATCTAAATCTTAATTTGGTAATGCTAATTGGTTAAGTGTACTATATTTTTCCTTCCTTCATGCTAAGCCAAATTTATGTCAAGACTATAGAAGGTTTGTTGTGCATATACAAGGCCTACTCTAGGGTTTGATATAAGATTTGTCTTGGTGCACTTAGTGCTTTATGGCATGGTTGGAAATGTTGCTTTGTTGTGCATACATGAGGGTAACATTATTCAATCATGGCTATATAGAAATGAAGGGTCCGACTAAACTAAGACATTATGGTTTGTTGTGCATACACAAGGCCATAAGTGTCTTAAGGCAAAGATAATTGTTGAGAATTGCATGGGTTGCAATTAGAAAGGTTGTCCTACCTTTGAACTCATGTGTATTTGTTGTGCATACATAAGGCACTCATGAGGAATAAGGATCTCAACCCCACTAAGGAAACCAGGAAAGGTTTCTCGCTTACCATAGTCGAGGGTTATGGTATTTGAAGAAAATAGTGGGAGACATAATTAGATAGAAAGTCCTTATCTAGTTATGGATGTCATCTTGAGTGGTCTGCTGATATTGTTCTTTAATTAAATATAGGATATTTAAATAATGGCTTCAAACTTATCACTGAGTGGCATCTTGAATGCTAATAAGTTAACCAGTTCAAACTATGTGGACTGGTTGAGGAAGAAGGCTGATAGAGCCTATTTCCATTGCAGCATGTTTAGGCATTGGAAGAAGGATTGCAAGACTTGTCTTGTAAATGTGAAGCTAGATGCAAGTGGTGCATCTAAGGGTTTGTACATGATACAAACCAATTTATCATTGAGTGAATCTATTTCTAATTCATGGGTATTAGATACCGCATGTGGATCACATATTTGTAAATCTTTACAAGGACTCCACACAATTAGAAATTTGAAGAAAGGTGACTTCAAATTATATGGGACAAGTGGAGAACCCATATATGCTGAAGCTGTGGGCACCTATCTTCTTTTATTACCTTCGGGTAATTTCATAAGTTTGGAAGAATGCTACCATGTAACAAATGTTGTACGAAACATTATTTCTGTACCTTTGTTGTTACAACAAGGATATGAAATAAGTGTAAAGAGTAGTGGCTGCTCTATTCTTCATAATAATACAATATTTGCGTATGGTTGCTTTGTGAATGGTCTTCTAGCTTTAGTACTCAATGATGAAATACTTCTTGTAGATGACAAGAAGAGAAAAAAAGATAATGTCAATATCACATATCTCTGGCATTGCCGGTTAGGTCATATCAGTGAGTCAAGGATAAACAAGTTAGTCAAAGAGGATTACTTTGACCCTGATGATTTTCAATCATTAGGAACCGTGAGTCTTGCCTCAAAGAAAAAATGACCAAGTCTCCATTCACTGGATATGGAGAAAGGGCAACTGAATTGTTAGGTCATGTACATACTGATGTGTATGGACCTATGTCAATGGAGGCCAGAGGAGGATATTCTTATTTCATCACTTTTATTGATGATTTATCAAGGTTCGGTTATGTGTATCTTATGAAACACAAGTCCGAAGCCTTTGATAAGTTTAAAGAATATCAGAGTATGGTTGAAAGACAAACTGGACTTAGTATTAAAGCTCTTCGGTCTGATCGAGGAGGGGAATACTTGTCTAGTGAGTTTTTGAACCATCTCAAGGACAAAGGCATTATTTCTGAATGGACCCCTTATACACACCAGTCAAATGGAGTGGCAGAAAGGAGAAATCGTACATTGTTGGACATGGTGAGGTCCATGATGAGCTTCATAGATCTTCTCATTTCCTTCTGGGGACATGCCTTGGAGACTGCTGCATACATATTAAATAGGGTTCCATCTAAGTCAGTAAGTAGCACTCCATTTGAGTTATGGAATGGTAAAAGACCAAGTCTTAAGTACTTAAAGATTTGGGGTTGCCATGCTTATGTCAAGAATAATTTTGGGCATAAGTTAAGTGCTAGGGCTGACAAGTGTAGGTTTATTGGTTACCCAAAAGAAGGTAAGGGATACCTCTTTTATATGCTACTGAGCATAAGATAATTGTCAGTAGGCATGCTACATTCTTGGAACATGAGTTTATCCAAGAAGGATGTAGTGATTCTTCACTTGAGTCGTGTGAAGAACAGAACCAACAAACTGATGAGCCTTCAAGTGAAGTTCCTCAACCAGAGGTTCTTATAGATTAAGAACAACCATAATACATACCTCCTCTCTGAAGGTCAAAGAGGGTGCGGGGAGCACCTCTCAGATATGGCTTTGTCATCGGGGATGATAATGAAGCCAGTATCATACAGGAAGATGATCATGTGACCTATTCAAAAGCTGTCGAGAGTAGGGACTCTAATAAGTGGCTTGGTGTCATGAAATCTGAAATGGACTCCATATATTCCAATCAGGTTTGGACCTTGGTAGATCCACCTGAAGGAATTAACCCGATAGGGTATAAATGGGTCTTCAAGAAGAAGATTGGAGTAGATGGTCAAGTTAAGACCTATAAGGCTAGGCTAGTAGCAAAAGGTTTTAGATAAAAACATGGTATAGACTATGATGAAACCTTTTTTCCAGTAGCCATGCTCAAGTCCATTCGGATACTGCTTGCCATAGCAGCATACCATGACTATGAGATTTGGCAAATGGATGTAAAGACTGCTTTCCTCAATGAAAACTTGAGGAAGAAGTCTATATGTCACAGCCAGAGGGGTTTGTCTCAAGTGGGAGACCAAATTAGGTATGCAAGTTAAAGAAGTCCATTTATGGACTTAAGGAAGCATCGAGGAGTTGGAACATCCATTTTGATGCAACAATCAAAGGATTTGGTTTTATTAAAAGTGTGGATGAATCATGTGTGTATAAGAAGACAAGTTGGAGTGCCATTGTTTTCTTAGTTTTGTATGTGGATGACATACTGATCATTGGGAATGATATCCCAATGATGCAATCGGTTAAAACTTGGCTATCATCAAAGTTTTCAATGAAAGATTTGGGAGAAGCATCCTATATACTAGGTATAAGGATCTATAGAGATAGATCCAAGAGGATGCTAGGCTTATCCCAATCCAGGTACATTGACTTAGTGTTGAAGAGATTCAACATGGATGGAAGTAAGAAAGGTTACTTGCCTCTAAGTCAAGGCATATATCTCTCTAAGAAAATGTCCCCTAAGACATCAGAAGAAAGAGAGAGGATGGCTATGATTCCTTATGCTTCAGCTGTAGGATCGATTATGTATGCCATGTTATGTACCAGGCCTAATGTTGCTTATGCCTTGGGCATAGTGAGCAGGTTTCAAGAAGATCCAAGGGAGGATCATTGGAAAGCTGTGAAAAATATTCTTAAGTACCTGAGAAGGACTAAAGATATTTTTCTAGTATATGGAGGATCTGAGTTAAAACTAGAAGGATATACAAATTCTAGTTTTCATCAGATCCAAATGATAGCAAATCACATCATGATATGTCTTCACCCTGAAGTGTGTGAGTTGGAAGAGTATAAAGCAGCCAACAGCTGAGTCATCAGCTATACAGAATGCTAGTGTAAAGAGTGTGAGTGGTGAGAGTAAGTTGTAAATGTAAACAGTATCTGTTCATGATCAGTACTAGCTAGCTAGTGAAGCGCGAAGGCATGTATGGATGAGAAATTCATCATGAATTGGGCATGGTTTAATGTATAATAGCTAGTGCCATACTGATAACATGGGGTGTTGCACAAGCTAAGGAACCAGGTTCATCATAGTCCAAGCACATTCTAAGATAGTTCCATCTTGTTCAGAGATTTAGAAAGACAAGATGCTGTCATCGAATGAGTTGACACAAAGAACAATATAGCAGACCCATTCAGTAAAGCATTAACCAAGCAGCAGTTAGATCGCCACTTTGATTGTATGGGCATAAAGTATAAGGGAAATTGGCTTTAGTGAGTTTGATAGAAAAGTGTCCTAAAAGTCAATCATTATGAGGGCCTTTTTATAAACTTCCAGCTCATGTATGACATACTTTCATATTAATAAAGGCATTTGATTCATCATATACTACTGTGTCATATTTTTCTTATTGATAATGATGAACCACATAAATTAGGGCAATGGAGTTAGGGTTATGATGGAGTTCTTAACAGTGATACCTAATTCCTATAAACCCTAATCTAGAATGTTCCTAGTCGTTGGACCATCGATTCAGGGATCGATGAATCCGAAAAGACTAGCTTATCCTATGTATGCTCAGTTGATGGGGTGGTTGATCTCACAACCACTTGTGTAGAGATACTAATAAAAGGATAAGGGTGCTCATTAGGGTATGAGTACACTGGACTGATCCGCACCGGGACTATCTTATGAAAGTCTTACTACTTGTCAAAAGATAGATCCAAGAGTAGAAGTTGTGCACGTGATCTTTAGACCTGAGGTCACCATGGTTCCTTGTGCACACTAAGCCATATTTTGGTTCATACACTCATGCCATTGCGGCATGTACGAGGTGTTCTGGGTATGGTGGAAGGTGTATGAAGGATGTGAGTGGACCAACAAGGAATCGATCATTCCTGGTAAGAGGAATTGTTATCCCATGCAATCTCTTAATGAGAGACTCAAGGAGCCTTTGATCAAAGCAGGATGAGATTAGTGAAATCTAATCAGTCATCAGTTGAGTCCTCATGATCGAGCTGAGATTCGATATGATTAAGTGTCAGGGTTTGACATATATCCATACCTATCACTTAATCGGGATAATGGGAGATTGAAATATTAAATTGCACGGTAACTTACCACTAAAGGTATTTTGGTATTTTTTACCAAATTTCTAATCTTCCGAGTAGGAATGACATATTGCTAGATGTCAATCTTGTCTTGTAGGTTTTTATGAACCAATTGGTTTGGTTTCATGATTCAATTCAATGTGTGATTTGAATTGGACAATTAGGTGAGCCAATTTGACCTAATTAGGTCAATCGAGTTCGATCGGATCGAATCGACTCAAACCTCAATCTAATGTTGGCTAGATGTGGAACCCAATGGGTCACACATAATAGAGACTTGTCCAAGGAAGTCATTCATGATTTAATTAGGGTCATAGGATCCTAATTGGTTAGCCATATTGCATACTAGCATATGTAGGCTAACCTAATTCCTAACCCAATTGGATTGGGTTCGGTTGCTTGCTAATTGGGCTAACCTGATTATGGGAAACCTAAATTAGGTTGAGTCCTAAGTGGGGCTAGCCAAATCAGAGCTTGATCTAATTTTTTTTTGGATTTTGGGCATGTTTGGCACCATATATGAAGAGTCACAATGGCATGGTACTCTTGGTACCTAAACGACACCTTAACTTCAAAAAGGCACAGAAGGAGCTATAGACCTCTGATCTAAAAATAAAAGATATGGTCAGAAAACTTATTTGATGCACTTTCCAATGTCACCCATATTGAGTATGTTTGACCAAGTCAATTTGATGCTTTGTGTGGACTAAATGGAATGGGAAAGACTATTGGCGCCCTTTGGCACACCCGGGAGAAAGTATGCCATAGATGGACTGAGAGCCCTTCTGCAGATGAGACCCTGGGAGCTTCATCAGGAAGGTGCCTCTTAGCTCAATCCCCACACCTTGACGAGTCAAAAGACTGGTTTAAAGTTTGAATGGGATGGCTTGAAGAGGTGTGAAAGGTGGCGCGCACATGAAGAGTCGCGCCTCTTCATATGCGCGCACAATAGAGAGCAGAGTCCTTCTATCTCTGAAACTCTTCAAGCATCGTGTTACTTCATATAAGAAGAGGCATCTCCCTATCTCAGAAACCAATATTTGACACATGGCATGATGGGGATTGATCCAGTAAGTGAAAGAATATAGATATGACTCTCCATTCCCGAAGAGTCTTATCAATTATGGTATTTCATATCTGATAAGTGTTGTCAGAATGCATTTCACACCCCATCTGAGATTATAAATAGGGGTATGATGAAATGAAAAACACTACTTCTTCTTCTTCGGTCTTCTGAGATCAGTGTTTTTATTTTCTCGAGAGTTTGTCTTAGAGTCTTCCACTTTCTCCCTCCCTCCTTGTTTTAGGACAAGACTTGTCTTGTCAAGACAAGTTCTTCTACACTAGGACAAGGCTTGGTTTTAGGACATAAGCCTATAGGGTCCTAGTGGAGGGTAGTCCAAGAACTTAAAGTGGTTTAGGATCTGTCTTGAGTGCCCTTCAGTAGGACAGGGTGTCCTAAAAGTGGTCAATAGACAAAGGATGCCCGAAAGAGTTCCACTTCTCCAAGCAACTTGAAGAAGGAGTTCTTCCTTGGTCCGAGTTTGTGTGGATCACCGTTGGAGGTTTGCGCTTGCGAACCTTGTGGAAAAGTTGGGTTTCAGCGATCCAGTATTTTTCTTGACTCTATTTATGATTCATTAGTTGATATTGCACAAGGGATTCCTGGGAATTAGGGTTTTCTATACATGTTATACATGTTAGGGTATCATGCTATGAAATTTTGTTTTGAAAGTTAATTCTGCATGCTACATGATCCCCAGCACCCTGGGAGAATTCCCATCACCATCTTGATGTTTTATTAATTGCAACAACCTCATTAACTTTCTTGCCATCTTGGTTCAACCAGAGTTTAGGTCAAGCTCTTCATCACAAAGGTCAATGTGTTCATAGACATTATCCTGAACATAGTTCAAGTCACTTGTTTATGGTGGGTTTCTTAGGTTTCAATGGCACAGTGGAATAATGGATTTCAAAAATTTCATTCTTGAAAATCCTAACAACTAGATACCCTAAGTCCAAGATCCCTTATTCACTATAATCAACAAGTCACTAAATTAGGGTTATGAAGAATACCTGGAATGCTAATTCTTTTCTTTCTCTAGGCTCACAAATGCAAGCCCTCCAGAGGTGATCCACATATGAATCAAACTAGGAAGCTCTCCTTAGTAGGTTGCTTGATCAATTGGGACTCTTTTGATGGACTCTCTTCCTTCAACAGCCTTTTTTTCCTTGCTCAGATCCTTGCCCTTCAATAGAGCACTCTGATTCCTTTCCAAAACACTCTTCACTTTCACTTTCACTTCGTAATTCACTTCCTAAAACCCTTGTCTTAAAATGGAGTATTTGTCTTAAGACAAGACAAGGGAGGAAGAGATAAAAGAGAGTGTGGTAGAGTGTGAGTGTAGGAATGCAGGAAAGAAATGAGTTTTGTGATACCCATCAGCCTAATCACCAAAGCCTATTTATAGGAGAATGGGAGGTGCTAGATAAGCCTTCTCATCAGACTATGATAAGCTTTTTAATTTATCAATAAGACTCTTCATATAGAAAGAGTCTTATTAATGAAGCATCATGACCTTTTGTGTGCCAACTACCTCATTCAAGTCCCTTCAAAAATTATCTGACTTCTCCACTTGCCACTTGTCCTTTTTTGGTTATAGAGTAGCCAAGGGATGTGGCCTTTCCAAGGAAAAAATTGATGATGAGAAGTTTCCTAAAGTAGAAAGGCTCTGCTTCTCATATTTGGGTCGAATGAAGAGTCGCAACTCTTCATTTATGCCAACTCACTTCCATCGAACTTCCTTTTGTTTTGACTGATCATAAGCCATTCAAATGGAATGGAGATGAGGCTAAGGGACACCTTGCTTCATCTGGAAACAAAGTCCCAAAGTAGAAGGACTTTAGGTCCTTTCTACACCCATTTATTTCTTGCGCACAAAATAAGTTGGTGCCAATTGTGAAGAGAAGCTACTCTTCACTTGTCGGTCAACATATTCAACGCCATATGCCACCTTTGACCTAGTCAAAGTGATGCGGGACAAAATAAAAACTAAATTACTGATATTACTAATTAATTAGTAGAGAAAAAATAGAAACTATTTTTTTAGTTTTTTAATAGATTTTTAAAAAGACTTCAATGGAGACAGAAAAAGAAACTAGTTATTATCTACCCACAAGTAAACCTACAAATTAACTAGGAAAGAAGGACTAGTGATTGAAAAATCATCGTAAACTAGGGTTTATCTTATCAGAGAATAACAAGAAAAGAAAAAGTTTCAATTTTACCAATGAAGAAATGCTCCTCTGAATCGAATCTGACAGAACTCTCAAGATCTTCATAGCAGGGTTTCAAGAACTCGATCCCGGGTTCCAATCTTCCATGCAAAGCTGGTTTCGACGCAAGAACACCTGATCTTGATTCTTGTTCACCTGTAACACTCAACAATAAAAATCATGGATTAAAAATATAGCAAAGAAAATAAAGAATGAAAGGAAGGTTTAGAAATGATATTTTTTTTGGATTTTCTGGTCGGCTGGATAAGTAGGGCCTCACACCCCACGATGTTCCATAGAACAAAGGAAGGGCCTCACACCCCGCAATGCACATAGCAAAGGAAGAAGATTTTTTGACAGAATAACACTCTTATTGAATAATAATTGATTGATTACAAGGGGGGTTGGAGGGTATTTATAGACCCCCAACCAGTGGTGTAAGGGATACAACTACTAGTCTTTTTCTCCCTTGGACTACAACTCCTAAAATCCTACTTTAGGTAGCCTGGACTCTTGTTTGTTGAGAAGATCTGAACTCCTTTCAAAGTGGTCAAAATCTTGAGGCTTCTCATCCAAAGTGAGCACCCAAGTGGTGGATTGGTGAGATGGCTTGATATAGGGTCAAGATGCTCCATCACTTGGCCTTGCTTGTTGGACTCTAGAATCTGAATGATGTGGTCTTTTGTAAGTGAGTGGACTCTTTAGTCTGGATAGGAGAGGACTCAAGAGTTTTGATGAGACTCTTGAGTTCTGGAAATTTAAGAAGCTGGTAACCTGTTTGAGTGAAATGCTGTGGTAGAGAACCTTTGAACCTCTTTCATTTAGTGAATGGATACCTTGGAACTCTCTTTGAAGTGGGCGACAAGGAGTGGAAAGCTTGGCCGACCTCTTTTTAAATTGGTGTGAAATAATTTGAGTGGGGTGCCCATGTGGAGAACTCCTTTTGCTTTACACCTCTTAAAAAGATGGGTGCCAATTTGGAATTCATTTAAGACAGCATGTGGGATGTCCAAACATAAGTGACATGGCAAGTGTTTTGTCTCAATGGCAAATAATTTTCAGACATGTCATGTATTCTTGTCCTGGTTGAAGTGCCAAGCAGTGTTGTCCCAAAGACATGTCCAAACATGACATGTGTTGATATCCAAATCTTTGAAAAAAGGTGTTGCCAAGAAGAGGTTGTGACTTGGGCTAGCACATGGGTTGTCTTGAGCTAGCTCATGGGTTGTCTTGAGCTAGCTCATGGGATCACATGGATCTTCAATTGGGTGCACATGGGATGTTATCTTGGGTCCCCTTTGTAATACAGGACTCAATGACTCAACTAGTTACATGGACTCAATAAATAATAAATCACATGACTCAACTAAATAACCAACCATACTTAATTAGGCTTGCAAATAAAAACCCAATTAATATTGGTAAAAAGGGTTAACTCAAACCGGACCATTTAAATCCCAATTAGGTAAATAGGGTTTGACTCAATTGGGGTTTCGACTCAACTTGGTAAAAAGAGTTTTATCCCAAAATAAACAAAACCCTAAATACAGTTAGTAAAAAGGGTTTACCCTAACTAGACCAAAATAATAGAATTTAAAATAAATATTTACATGATAAAAAAGGTTTGGGTTTAGGGTTTTACTCATAGGTGATCCATAGGGATGTGGGTTCAACCTATCGAATTCTTTTAGCACTGGTGCTCGCACCACAAAGTATATGCAAGATGGGTATCATTTGAAAGGGCATTACATCTACATTCTGACCATATAATTTGTTTTTACATAGGAGGTTTGTTGGTCCTTCTGTGTCCTCCTGAATGATGAGGTATCACTTAGGCACCAAGAGTCCCATGCCATTGGACTCCACATATATGGTGCATAAAATGTCCAAAAATATCAGATAAAAATCTGATAAATTTATCCCACTTAGGACACAACTCAATTTAGGTTTCCCATAAATTGATTAGTCTATTTAGCAACCATTTAGACCCAATTCAAATGGGTTAGGAGATTAGGTCAGCCTACACATGCTAGTGTGCAATCTGGCTAACCAATTAGGATCCGATGACCCTAATTAAATGTCAATTGACTTCGTAGGTCAATTTCCTAATGTGTATGACCCTTTGGGTTCTACATATAGCTAGCAGTAGGTCTAGGTTCCAGCCGATTCGAACCAATCGAACCCGATTGACCTAATTAGGTCAAATTGAGCTAACCCAAGTTGCCAATTCGAACTAGCTTCGAATTGACTCATGAATTCAATCCAATTGATTCATGATAACCCATAAGACATGATTGATGTCTAGCAATATGCCATGCCTACCCGCAAGATTAGGAATTCAGTGGAAAGTACCAAATACCCTTCAGTGAAAAGTTATCATGCAATTCAATCTTTCAGTCTCCCATTATCCCGAATAAGTGATGGGTATGGATAATTGTCAAACCCTAGCACTTAATCATTTCAAATCTTTATTAGATAATGAAGACTCTACCGATGACTGATTAGAAACCACTTCTAATCTCATCCTGCTTTGATCAAGGACTCCTTGAGTCATCAATCGAAGAGATTACTTGGGATAACAATTTTCTTACTAGGAATGATCGATTCCTTGTTGGTCCACTCACATCCTTCATACACCTTCCACCATATCCAAGAACACCCCGTACATGACTCAATGTCATGAATGAGTATGAACCAAAATATGGCTTAGTGTGCGTAAGGAACCATGGTGACCTCAGGTCTAAAGATCACTTGCATAACTCACTATAAGAACTATCTCTTCACAAGTAGTAAGACTTCCATAAGATTATCTCGGTGCAGATCAGTTCAGGGAACTCATATCCTAATGAGCATCCTTATCCTTGTATTAGTATATCTACACAAGTGACTGTGAGACCAACCACCTTCTCCATTGAGCATACATAGGATAAGCTAGTCTTTTCAAAAGCATCGATCCCAGAATCGATGATCCAACAACTATGAATAATTTAGATTAGGGTCTATAGGAACTTAGGTCTCACTGTTATGATCTCCATCATAACCCTAATTTCATTGTCCTAACCTATGAGGTTCATCATAATCTTTAAGTAAGACAGTAGTATGATGAAACAAAAATACCTTTAATAATATAATAATGTCATACAAGAGTTGGAAGATTACAAAAATGCCCTTACAAAGATTAGCTTTTAGAGCACTTTTCTTTCAATCTCCCACTTGCACTAAAGCCAATCGCCCTTGTATTTTATACCTATATAATCTAAGTGGCTATCTAATTGCTGCTGAGGTAGTGCTTTAGTGAATGGGTCTACTAAATTGTTCTTTATATATATACTCGTTCGATGACAATATCTTGTCGTTGAATGAGATGGAAGCATCTTAGGATGTGCTTGGGCTTATTATGAGACCTTGGTTCTTTAACTTGCACAACAACTCCATCGGTTGTTTTATAGTAGGAACCATGTCCAATTTCATGATGAATTTCTTCATTCACACAGCTTCCCTTATGACTTCACTTGTAGCTATGTACTTTACCTCAGTGACTGAGTCAGCTATGGTTGGCTACTTTGTACTCTTCCAACTCATTGCACTACCATATAGGGTAAAGACAAACCTTGATATGGATTTACTATCATCTGGATCTGATTAAAAACTACAATATATGTATCCTTCTTGTTTTAATTATGATCCTCAATATATATGAAAAATATCTTTAGTCCTTCTCAGGTACTTTAGAATATTTTTCATAGCTTTCCAATGATCCTCTCCTAGATCTGCCTGGAACCTACTTACTATGCCTAAGGCATAAGCAACATCAAGCCTGGTACATAGCATGGTATACATAATTGATCTTATAGCTGAAGCATAAGGAATTATAGCCATCCTCTCTCTTTCTTCTAATGTCTTTGGAGACATTTTCTTAGAGAGATGTATGCCTTGACTCATGAGTAAGTAACCATTTTTACTTCCATCCATGTTGAATCTCTTCAACATTAAGTCAATGTACCTGGATTGGGATAAGCCTAGTACCTCTTAGACCTATCTCTATAGATCTTTATACCTAGTATATAGGATGCCTCTCCCAAATCCTTCATGAAAAATTTTGATGATAGCAAAGTTTTGACCAATTGTAACATTGGGATATCATTTCCAATGATTAGTATGTCATCAACGTACAAGACCAAGAAAATAAGTGCACTCCCACTTGTCTTCTTGTACACACATGGTTCATCCACATTCTTCATAAAACCAAACTCCTTAATTATTTCATCAAAGTGGATGTTCCAACTTCTCGATGCTTGCTTTAGTCCGTAAATGGACTTCTTTAGCTTGCATACTTGGTTTGGTTTCCCACTTGAGACAAAACCCTTTGGCTATGTCGTATAGACTTCTTCCTCAAGATTTTCATTAAGGAAAGCAGTCTTTACATCCATCTGCCAGATTTCATAATCATGGTATGCTGCTATGGCAAGCAATATCCAAATGGACTTGAGCATGGCTACAGGTGAAAAGGTTTCATCATAGTCAATTCCATGTTTTTGTTTAAAACCTTTTGCAATGATTAGTATGTCATCAACGTACAAGACCAAGAAAACAAGTGCACTCCCACTTGTCTTCTTGTACACACATGGTTCATCCACATTCTTGATAAAACCAAACTCCTTAATTATTTCATCAAAGCAGATGTTCCAACTCCTCGATGCTTGCTTTAGTCCATAAATGGACTTCTTTAGCTTGCATACTTGGTTTGGTTTCCCACTTGAGACAAAATCCTTTGGCTATGTCATATAAACTTCTTCCTCTAGATTTTCATTAAGGAAAGCAGTCTTTACATCCATCTGCCAGATTTCATAATCATGGTATGTTGCTATGGCAAGCAATATTTGAATGGACTTGAGCATGACTACAGGTGAAAAGGTTTCATCATAGTCAATTCCATGATTTTGTTTAAAACCTTTTGCCACCAGCCTGGCCTTGTAGGTTTTTACTTGACCATCTGCTCCTATCTTTTTCTTGAAGACCCATTTACACCCTATTGGGTTAATTCTTTCAGGTGGATCTACCAAGGTCCAAACCTGATTGGAATACATGGAGTCTATTTCAGACTTCATAGCATTTAGCCATTTATCAAAGTCTTTTCTCTCAATAGCTTTTGAATAGGTCACAAGATCATCATCCTGAATGATACTAGCCTCATTGTCATCCCCGATGACAAAGCCATATTTGAGAGGTGCTCCCCGTACCCTCTTTGACCTTCGGAGAGGAGGTGTGTGTTGTGGCTATTCCTAATCTACAAGAACTTCTGGTTGAAGGATTTCATTCGAAGGCTCTTCGGGTTGTTGGTTTTGTACTTCACTTAGTTCAAGTGTTGTTTCACTACTTCTTTCTTGGATGAATTCTTGCTCCAAGAATGTAGCATGCCTATTGACAAATACCTTTTATTTAGTAGTATGATAAAAAAGGTATCCAACACCCTCTTTGGGATAACCAACGAACCTACATTTGTTTGCCCTAACACTTAACTTATGTCCAAAATTATTCTTGACATAAGCATAGCAACCCCAAATCTTTAAGTACTTAAGATTTGGTCTTTGGCTATTCCATAACTCATATGGTGTGTTAGTCACTAACTTTGATGGTACCCTGTTTAAAATATAGGCAGCAGTTTCCGGGGCAAGTCCCCAGAAGGAAATGGAAAGATCTGTGAAGCTCATCATGGACCTTTGATGCAGGACAGAAAACCAAAACTAAATTACTAAAATTAATAACTAATTAATAAAAAAAATTAGAAACTAATTTTTTTATATTTCAGATTTTATAGAAGACTTCAAAGGAGAGAGAACAAGAAACTAGTTCTAGTATTTGCCCACAAGTAAACCTATAAGTTACTTAGAAAAACATGACTTGGTGGTTGAGAAACCATCGTAAACTAGGGTTATCTATCCAACGAGTTAGAAATTATGAGGAGGAAATAAGTTTAGATTTTACCAACGAAGATATTCTCCTTTGAATCGAATCTGACGGGATTCTTAAGATCTTCATGGTAGGGTTTCAAGAATTCGATTATGGGCTTCAATCTTTCAAGTGATGCTGGTTTGGAGGCAAGAAAACCTGGCTTTGATTTTTGATCACCTGCACACTCAACAAAGAAAGAAACATGAATTAAAAGCAGCAATGGAAAGGAACGAATGAAAGAAAGGAGGGTTTAGAAATGGTGGATTTGGATTTCTTGATGGCTGGAAAAATAGGGCCTCACACCCCATGATGCACACAGCAAAGGAATAAAATTGATAGACTTTCATTGTATATTGATGAATAATTGATGAATTACAAGGGGGCTAGTGAGGTATTTATAGACTCCCAACCAGTGATGTAAGGGACATAAACACTAGTCTTGTGCTCCCTTGGACTACAACTCCTAGAATCCTACTCTTGGGTGTCTTGGACTCTGCTTGCTGGGCTGATCTAGACTCCATTCAAAGTGCACAAAATTTTGAGGCTTCTTATCTCATTTAGGCGCCCAAGTGTTAGATTGATGAAGTGGCTTGATGTGAGGTCAAGATGCTCCATCACTTGGCCTTTGATGCAAGACTCTAGAGTCTGGATGATATGGTTGTCTACTGGTGAGGGACTCCTCAGTCTGGATTGAAGAAGACTCAAGAGTTTTGATGAAACTCTTGAGTTCAGGAGACTTAAGTAGCTTCCATCCTAATTGCTTGAAACTCTTGAAGTAGAAGACCATTGAACCTTCTTCCCTTAACTGATTAAAATTCCTAGAACTCTTGAATTTGGCATGAAAGAGGGTGTTTGGCCGATTTCCTTGTAGTTGTAATGGAACATTTGAGTGGGAGGGTGCCATCTTGGGGAGTCCTTCTGCTTTACTTATCTTAATATTAAGTGGCTCCAATTTTGCTTTCATTTGGCCGACCAAAAATAATAAAGCACATGGCATGTGGGATGTCCAAACAAAAGTGACATGGCATGTGTTCTTATCCCAAAATGAAATGTCCAAATGGTGTTGTCCCAATGACATGTCCAAACATGACATGTGTTGATGTCCAAATCCTTGAAAAATGGCGTCAAGAAGAGGTTGTGACTTGGGCTAGTACATGGGTTGTCTTGAGTCTTCAATTGGGTGCACATGGGATGTTGTCTTGGGTCCCCTCTTGTAATATAGGACTTAATGACTCAACTAATTACATGGACTCAATGAATAACTAACAACATGATTTAACCAACAAATAACTAATTGAACCAACCATACTTAATTAGGCTTTCAAACAAAAATCAAATTAAAATTGGTAAAAAAGGCTAATTAAATTGGACCACTAAGATCCCAATTGGGTAAATAGGGTTTGACTCAATTAGGGTTTTGACTCAACTTGGTAAAAAGGGTTTTACTCCAAAATAAACAAAACCCTTATTACAGTTGGTAAAAGGGGTTTACCCTAACTAAACCAAAATAACAGAATTTAAAATAAAATATTTACATGGTAGATGGGATTGGGTTCAGGGTTTTATTCATAGGTGATCCACAGGGATATGGGTTCAACCTATCGACTTCTTTTGGCCCTGGTGCCCGCACCAATTCTCCCCGGGTGGGAGGAACTCGATCCTGTCGAGTATGGGTCAATTCTACTGTTATAATACTGTAGTAAGTTAGGGGCAACTCTCTGCAATTCCTCTTTAGTGATCCAAGAATCATTAGACTCAGGTCGTCCTTGCCAACGAACCAGATATCGCTGGTAATCTTTGCTCCGGGTAGTGATGATCTTGTCATTCAAAATCCGTTCGATCTTGTCTCTCCGGGCTGGTGGTATGGCAGGTGGACACACTTGGGTTGGTTCACTCTCAAGGATAGGATTAGGCCCAAATGGCTCACTATGAATCAACGTTGGCTCCCTATACTCGATAAGGTCTGAAATGTTGAAAGTAGAGCGAATGCCTAGTTCAGGTGGCAATTCAAGCACGTAGCCATTAGGACCTATTTTCTTAATTACTTTGTATGGTCCACTACTATGGGCATGTAATTTTTTCATGATTCCAGGTGGGAACCATTCAGGTCGTAATCGAACCATAATAAAGTCTTCTTCTTTGTACTCCTTGAGTCTTCTTTTAGTATCAGCCATATGTTTATAAGATTCGTTGCTTTCATTAATTTTGTTACTTATCTCTTTATGCAACTCTCTAACATGTTCAGCATATGACTCAGCAGACTCTGAAATATGTTCATGCATGGGTAAAGGAATGAGATCTGGAGGTTTTCTAGGTTTGTACCCATGAACAATCTCAAAAGGACTTTTTCTGGTAGACCTATAACTAAGCTATTATATGCGAATTCAGCTCTAGATAGTAATAGGTCCCAATTGGCAATATGCTCTCCAACTAAACTTCTTAGCAAGTTTCATAAACTTCAATTCACAACTTTAGTCTGGCCATCAGTCTGAAGGTGATAAGATGTGGAAAACTTAAGTTTCATCCCTAATAGGTGCAAGAGTGTTTTCCAAAAATAACTGGTGAATTGGACATCTCTGTCAGAAACTATTGTCCTGGGGAAACCATGCAATCTAACTACTTCATTCAGAAATAGCTTAGCTACCTTAGAAGCATCATAGGTTTGGAACAAGGCAGGAAATGTACCATTTTTGAAAACCTTTCGACCACTACAAATATAGAATCATTTTTCCTTAGGGCCATAGATAGTCCAAGGACAAAGTCCATGCTAAGATCCTGCCATGGACAATCTGGTACAAGAAGAGGGGTGTATAAGCCAGGTTCTATTTTTGCTATTTAGCAACAGCACAAGTTCTACATCTAGCTACAATTTGAGCAACATTCCTCTTAAGACTCGGCCAACATAATTGGTCTTCTAGTGCAAAGATTGTCTTATTTCTACCAAAATGTCCAGCTAAGCCTCCAGCATGTATTTCCCAAGTCAAAAAGTTTCTAAGTGAAGTATTAAGAATACATAGTTTATTTTCCCTAAATAAATAACCACCCTAAATAGTGTACTCACTGTTTGAGCTAGTCGGTCCTTGTTTAACTACCTTATATATTTTACCAAAATCATCATAGGTCTCATACTCATCTTTCAATTTCTTAAATTGACTAGTCTAGTGCTAACACAAGTCAAGAGCATAAACCTTCTACTAAATGCATCAGCAACTTTATTATCAGTACCTGATTGACGTCTTAAAACAAAAGTGTAGGCCTGTATATATTCAACCCATTTTCCATGCCTAAAATTCAATTTCTTTTGCGAGTTAAGGAACCTAAGAGCTTCATAATCAGAATATAATACGAACTCTTGTGGTAGCAAATAGTGTCTCCAGTACCTAAGTGCTTGAACCATTGTACATAGTTCATTATCATAAGTAGAGTATTTTAACTTAACATTTTTCAATTTCTTACTAAAGAAAGCAACCGAGTGATTCTCTTGACTCAAGACTCCTCAAATTCCTACCCTTGAGGCATCACAAGCAACCTTGAAAACTTTCAAAAAATCGGGTAGCCTCAGAATTGGGGCTTAG
Organism: Areca catechu; assembly: GCA_021397845.1. Classification (NCBI taxonomy): domain Eukaryota; kingdom Viridiplantae; phylum Streptophyta; class Magnoliopsida; order Arecales; family Arecaceae; genus Areca; species Areca catechu. Next base: position 37,703,733 of record CM038042.1, on the reverse strand, counting down.
GTCATTCTATTCTTAATCTCTTCAAAAGCCCTATTGGCTTCCTTTGACCAGTCAAATGCTCCTTTCTTCATACAGTCTGTAATAGGTGCAACTATCATACTAAACCCTCGAATAAATCTCCTATAGAAAGTAGCTAATCCATGAAAAATTCGAACATCATGAATATTCTTAGGGATAGGCCACTCAACTATGGATTTGATCTTCTCAGGGTCTGCCGATACTCCTTCAGCAGTTACTACTAAACCTACGAAAATAATTTTTGGAGTCATAAAACTATATTTCTTCAAATTCACATAAAGATAATCTTCTCTAAGTACTTGACAAACTTGCTGAAGATGGTCTAAGAGATCCTTTTTATTCTTACTATATATGAGGATATCATTAAAATATACTACCATAAATTTTCAATAAATGATTTCAGTACTTGAGTCATAATCCTCATAAAAGTATTAGGTGCGTTCGATAAACCAAAAGGCATCACTAACCATTCATACAAGCCATCCTTGGAATTAAATGTAGTATTCCATTCATCCCCGGGCCTAATTCTAACCTGATGATAGCCACTCTTAAGATCTATCTTTAAAAATATGGTAGCACCGGCCATCATGTCTAACATGTCATCAAGTCAAGGTATGGGAAACCCATACTTCATTGTAATCTTATTGATGGCTCTACGATCTACACACATGCACCAAGTGCCATCCTTTTTAGGAGTCAAAAGGGCTGGAATAGCACATGGTGATGCGGGATAAATAAATAAATAATAAAAATAGTAATTAATATACTTTTTTTATATTTTTAGATTTTAAAGGAGAGCTCAAAGGAGACAGTAAAAGAAACTAATAAGTCTATTGCCCGCATAAGTAAACCTATAAATCAATTAAAAAAAATAGGACCTGGTGGTTGAGAAACCACTGTAAACTAGGATCTATTCAATGAGTTAGAAATTATGAGATGGAAAAAAGTTCAATTGTACCAACGAAGATCGCTCTCTCGATGTAGATCTAGCAGGACTCTCAGGATCGTAGCGACAGGATTTCAAGATCTTGCTTCCGGGCTTCGATCTTTTGCATGATGCCGGTTCCGAGGTAAGAACACCATATCTAGATTTTTGGTCACCTGCAAAACACTCAGCAAAGGAATTAAAGTTAGAAATCAACAATGAAAAGGAAAGAAGGAAAAGAAAGGGTTTGAAGTGATGGTTGGATCTTCTTGTCGATTGGATAAGTAGGGCCTGACACCCCGCGATGTTCCAAAGGAACAAAAGAAGGGCCTCACACCCAGCGATGCACACAACAAAGAAAAATTTTGGCAGAATTTCTTTGTATTTCAATAATAATTTCATGAATTATAAGGGGGCTAGTGGGGTATTTATAGAGCCCCAACCAGAGAAGTAAGGGACTCAAATACAAGACTTTTGTTTCCTTTGAACTACAACTTTGGAATTTTGATACAAGTAGCCTAGACTCTTGCTTGATGGATTGACTGGGACTCCTATCCAAAGTTGGCACCAAGATGGAGATGGTGATGAGCTTCGATGAAGGGCCATGATTGCTTCCTTGGTTGGTCATGATGGGTGGACTCAGGAGTGTTGATAATGTAGCCTTTTGTAGGTGCATGGACTCTTCAGTTTGGATTGGAGAAGATTCAAGAGTTCTGATGAAACTCTTGAGTCCTTGAAGCTTTAGCAACTAGCAACTTGTTTGAGTGAAATGCTAAGAGTAGAAACCCTTGGACCTCCAACACTTAAGATAAGTAATTTGGCTTGAAATTCCCTAGCAAGTGGCATCAAGGAAGGAGAGAATTTGCTTGGCCGAATTCTCCATTTGGCATGGAATAACTTTGAGTGGAAGGGCACCATTTGGGAGAGTCCTTCTGCTTTACTTATCTCAAATTAAGTGGTGCCAAATAATTCTTCTCATGGGCCAACCAAAGAGTTTAGTCAAGTGGTGATGTCTTGATTTTATGGCATGTCCAAACACAAGTGATAAGGCATGTGTTTTTGTCCCAAAATAAAATGTCCAAATGGTGTTGTCCCAATATCATGTGTTGATGTCCAAATCCTTGAAAATGTGGTGGCAAGAAGAGGTTGTGACTTGGGCTAGCGCATGGGTTATCTCGAGTCTTCAATTGGGTGCACATGGGATGCTGTCTGGGTCCCCTTTTGTAAAACAGGACTCAATGACTCAAATAATTACAAGGACTCAATGAATAATTAACCAACTGATAACTAATTGAACCAACCATACTTAATTAGGCTTCCAAAATAAAAATCCAATTAAAGTTAGTAAAAAGGGCTAATTAAATTGGACCACTGAGATCCCAATTAAGTAATTAGGGTTTGACTCAATTGGGGTTTCGATTCAACCTAGTAAAAAGGGTTTTATCCCAAAATAAACAAAACCTTAATTTCAGTTGGTAAAAAGGGTTTACTCTAACTAAACAAAATAACAAAATTTAAACTAAATATTTACATGATAAATAGGGCTTGGGTTCAGGATTTTATTCACAGATAATCCACAGGGATATGGGTTCAACCTATCGATTTCTTTTAGCCCTGGTGCCCGCACCAATTCTCCTCGGGTGGGAGGAACTCGACCCTGTCGAGTATGGGTCAATTCCACTGTTATAATACTCTAGTAAGTCAGTGGCAACTCTTTGTAAGTCCTCTCTGGTGATCCAAGAATCATCAGACTCAGGTCATCCTTGCCAACAAACCAGATATCGCTGGTAATCTTTGCTCTGAGTAGCGATGATCTTGTTATCCAAGATCCATTTGATCTTGTCTCTCCTGATTGGTGGTATGGTAGGTGGACACACTTGGGTTGGTTCACTCTCAAGGATGGGATTATGCACAAATGGCTCACTAGGAATCAATGTTGGCTCCCTATACTCGATAAGGTCTGAAACGTTGAAAGTATTGCTAATGCCTAGTTTAGGTGGCAATTAAGCATGTAGGCATTAGGTCCTATTTTCTTAATTACTTTGTATGTTCTACTACTATGGGCATATAACTAGTTCAGGTCATAGTTTAACCATCACAAAGTCTCCTTTATTGTATTCTTTGAGTCTTCTCTTAAATTAGCCATATGACTCTTATAAAATTCTTTAATATATTGTGCATATGACTCTATCAATGTCTAATAGACTCACCTATGCATTTCTATTGAAGGAAATTTATTTATTTATTATTTATATATTATTATTATTACTTTTTGTCTATTTAAGTCCTTAATTTCAATTCTATGCTAGACCCTTGGTCGGTGGGTGACAGGCAGATGAAAATTTGACATGCACTCCTAATAAATGCCATAGGGTATGCCAAAAATAGGCTGTAAACCTAACATGCTTAATGGGCTTATGCAACATACTAACCTCTACAAAATGCAAACTAATGGTCCTAGAAATATGGAAAGCTTCAGGAAAAGGTAAAAAATAAGAACTGGGTTCGGGGTTGACTTGGTAGGGTAGAAAATAAGAAAAGGGTTCGGGGATTGGTCCTAGACTAATGGGGTTGACCTTAAAGGTTTGGGGTATTTCTGCAGTGTCTGCCTTATAGAAGAATGGGTCAGTTATTTCAAGAAAAAAATCTTCAATCGGGACTGATGGAGTGAATTCTTCCTGAGGTTGCTGGTTTGGAAAAATCAAGTCCTTAATAAGCTCTTCTGGTTCTTGAATTTTAGGACTAGGCTCTATGACTTGACACTTTTTTAGGATTTTCCTAGGTAAGGTCTCAGTAGTATGGTTAGGTTCCTTATGGATTTCTTTTTCTAAGGATCCTACCAACACAATTTTAGTCAGGGTATGGTCATGATCAACTAACTCTGAGATGGTTTCAGTTTGGGTATGGTCAGGGTTAGCTATCTCTGGGTTGGTTTTAGTTTGAGTACCTATTGGTTTAGCTAATTCTAGGTCAGCTATAGGTATCTCCTCTTCTTCCTTATACTCATCCACTTTGTTCACCTTGGCTTCATACACTTCTTCTTCAATGATATCTTTGTGAAGCAATGGGGTAGAAGGGGTAGGTTGGTTAAGGGGCAACTGGCTGGCTCCAGGATTTTGACTAGGTGCACTGAACCTAGTAGGTTCAGGTTGACTAAGTGGAATCTGACTAATACTTGATTGATACCTAGGGTTTATGGGTTCTATGGGTTCATAGATTTGGGTTCGTAGAGTTTGGATTCATAGGATCCCTGATGATAGGGTGCAGGAAGGTACATTTCTCTAAGCTTTCTTTTCATGGATCTCCAAGTAGTTATGGAGATTTCTACTTGTAGTCTAATCATCCTTTAAAACTTATCCCAATAGGTTCTAGCCTGGCGAACTAACTTGGTTTTGGCAAACTTATATTTCCTTTCTTCTGACATTATATCCCAGGCAAAATACTCATCCATACCTCTTTCCCAATTAAGGTAATCCTCAAAATCAAGATCGCCACCAAAAGTAGGTTTTGGTAAACTAATATACCTAGTGGCTCTCTCAACCTGGTCTATAAAATCATAATTGGGTTTCTTTGAACTAAGATCCCGGATTGGGTTATGGCGAGGGGCTATCCTAGGGTTGGGCTCCAGGAATGGGTCGGGTGTGTTCCAAATTTTGGTTCAGGACGGGTCTTACGGGTTTTCTCTAGGTTCCCTAATCGTTGGTCTAGTCGATTAAACTTATGGTTCAGTTGGGGTGAAGGTCCTAAGAAAGGTCTCAAAATTAGTATCCATGATTAAACCAGACTGGGTTAGGTTTGGGTGAGACTATTGGTATAAAGTTCCTAATCTAGGGGTCATGCACACACACAAGACTCGGACTAGGGTTTCCTAGACCTAGAGCTCAAACAAAATGAGTCAACTAAATCATAGCCAAGACACAATTATGCTGTCCAATGGCCAGGTAAGAGGTGGGGTCGTGGGAGGCTCTCCTGCTCTCGCAGGGTCCTAATTAAAAACCATGAAATCGCTTAGGATGTTTGCCTCTAGACCTCTAGCCTAGACACCAGCTTCAAGACACAAATGCTGAATTGAGTGTAACTAGTTTTCCAAAAAAGGTTGAACCTGACCTGTTGGTGTCCCTTGCTCACTAGAGCAAATTAAGTCTAATCAATTTTAATTAAGGTTAGGTTTAGATGCATTAGGTAGTTGTTGTGGGTTCAAGACAGGTGATGAATCTTGCCTCGATCTAAATGTTCGAGTACCCTTAAGATTAGGTTACTTGATGATGCACACATAAGATGAAACCCTAATATTCAAATAAGCAAAAATAGATGAAAATAAACATTAATTAATTTTTTTTTATTTTAAAAAAGGATATATTCTATAGATAAGTACCTAATATGCAGGAAATATTAAAATATGCAAATTTTTTTACCAAAAGAACCCTAAACTTGCTGAAATTAGTTTTGCTGAAAAAATAGGGTAGAACTGTTCTTAGGTAGTATTTCGAGAAGCAAAAAATCTATAGACCGAAATGATTCATGATAAAATTCTAAAAAATAATTTCAATTATATAGAATCCAGAAAAATACAATTAAGATTTTTATGAGTTACCTACAGACAGAAATAATTAAAACAACAGACTATGTACTAAGATGGCTGAGATGCAGAAATTAAAACCTAGATGCAAAAATTAAACACCTAAAAAATACCTATCTCTTTGTTTTCTTCTTCAAGGGTCAATTCATAGCGGCACCCCTACATGCCATAGGAAATCCCATTTGAATGGGAAGTGAGGGTCTTGCAGCCCTACTTTTTCTTATGACCGGACAGCCATGGTGAAGCACCCGATCCGAGTACTTAAAGAGAACTAAGTTGCAAAAAATTTCAGCACAAGAGTGATTAAACCCTAGTTTAATCTGCTCTGATACCAAAATTGATGCGAGACAAATAAATAAATAATAATAATAGTAATTAATATATTTTTTTATATTTTTAGATTTTAAAGGTGAGCTCAAAGGAGACAGTAAAGGAAACTAATAAGTCTATGGTCTGCACAAGTAAATCTATAAAGCACTTAAAAAAAAAGGACCTGGTGGTTGAGAAACCACCATAAACTAGGATCTATTCAACGAGTCAAAAATTATGAGATGGGAAAAGGTTCAGTTGCACCAACGAACATCGCTCTCTCGATGTAGATCTGGGAGGACTCTCAAGATCGTAGCGACAAGATTTCAAGATCTTGCTTCTGGGCTTCGATCTTTTGCACGATGCCGGTTCTGAGGAAAGAACACTAGATCTAGATTTTTGGTCACCTACAAAACACTCAGCAAAGGAATTCAAGTTAGAAATCAACAATGAAAAGGAAAGAAGGAAAAGAAAGGGTTCGAAGTGATGGTTGGATCTTCTTGTCGGCTGGATAAGTAGAGCCTCACACACCGCAATGCTCCAAAGGAACAAAGGAAGGGCCTCACACCCCACGATGCACACAGCAAAGGAAAAACTTGGCAGAATTTCTTTGTATTTCAATAATAATTTCATGAATTATAAGTGGGCTGGTGGGGTATTTATAGAGCCCCAACCAGTGAAGTAAGGGACTCAGATACAAGACTTTTGTTCCCTTTGAACTACAACTCTTGAATTTTGATACAAGTAGCCTAGACTCCTGCTTGATGGATTGACTTGGACTCCTATCCAAAGTTGGGGCCGAGATGGAGATGGTAATGAGCTTCGATGAAGGGCCACGATTGCTTCCTTGGTTAGTCATGATGGGTGGACTCAGGAGTCTTGATAATGTAGCCTTCTACATGTGCATGGACTCTTCAGTTTGGATTGGAGAAGACTCAAGAGTTCTGATGAAACTCTTGAGTTCTTGAAGCTTGAGCAAGTAGCAACTTGTTTGAGTGAAATGCTAAGAGTAGAAACCCTTGGACCTCCAACACTTGAGATAAGTAATTTGGCGTGAAATTCCCTAGCAAGTGGTTCAAGGAAGGAGAGAATTTGCTTGGCCGAATTCTCTATTTGGTGTGGAATAACTTTGAGTGGAAGGGCACCATTTGGGAGAGTCCTTCTAATTTACTTATCTCAAATTAAGTGGCACCAAATAATTCTTCTCATGGGCCGACCAAAGAGTTTAGTCATGTGGTGATGTCTTGATTTTGTGGCTTGTCCAAACACAAGTGATATGTCATGTGTTCTTGTCCCAAAATAAAATGTCCAAATGGTGTTGTCCCAATGTCATGGGTTGATGTCCAAATCCTTGAAAATGTGGCACCAAGAAGAGGTTGTGACTTGGGCTAGCACATGGGTTGTCTTGAGTCTTCAATTGGGTGCACATGGAATGCTGTCTGGGTCCCCTTTTGTAATACAGACTCAATGACTCAACTAATTACAAGGACTCAATGAATAATTAACTAACTGATAACTAATTGAACCAACCATACTTAATTAGGCTTCCAAAATAAAAATCCAATTAAAGTTGGTAAAAAGGGCTAATTAAATTGGATCACTAAGATCCTAATTGGATAATTAGGGTTTGACTCAATTGGGATTTTGACTCAACCTGGTAAAAAGGGTTTTACCTCAAAATAAACAAAACCCTAATTTCAGTTGGTAAAAAGGGTTTACTTTAACTAAACCAAAATAACAAAATTTAAACTAAATATTTACATGATAAATAGGGTTTGGGTTCAGGGTTTTACTCACAGGTGATCCACAGGAATGTGGGTTCAACTTGTCGATTTCTTTTAGCCATGGTGCCCGCACCACATGGGCTCAAACTTTCCTTGATAAATCCTTTCCTAAGAAGATCCTTGACTTGCCTATGTTACTCCTTATGTTTAGTAGGATTCATCATATAATGAGCTAAATTTGGCAAGGTAGCTCCTAGGACTAAGTCTATAGCATGTGTATGTCCCTTAATGGAGGTAAACAATCAGGGAGGTCTTCTGGAAATACGTCCTTAAATTCTTTAAGGAAATCTAAAATTTCCTTAGCATATTCTTTCAGGGGTTCTTCGCGAACTTCTTTAGCCGTCAGCATCCAGACTGTTGAACCTTCAGTGATTTCATGTTCTAACTCCTTAGTAGTAATTAGGTTCAATCTAGGTTGTTTTTCCTTCAAATGACTAAACCCTCTTTTAGTATTGTCTTTGGGTTGGGTCGAGTTGATCACAATTCTCTTTTCATGGTGTTTAAATGAACACGAGTTCGATCGGCCAAAGAGGGTTGCATCATGGTCATATAACAATGGTCTACCTAATATGATGCTACTAACCCCCATTGGAATCACATCACACCATACCTTCTCTTGGTATGATTGAATTTGGACTGGGACCTGGCATTGTAACCTAATAGGAATTGATGTAGCATCAATCCAGGATACCTTATATGGGCTAGGATGTGAAACTATGTGTAAGCCTAAGCTCTTAACAGCACTAGTAGATATTGCATTCACACAACTCCAACTGTCTATAATTATTTTGCACACTTTATCTCCTAGCTTAATAAAGGTTTGAAGGATATTCGTCCTATGCCAGTCCTCATTCTTCTTGTTTTGAGCTATAATACACCTAACTACACCTAGTAGGTCAGATGACTCTATGGGCTCTTTATCACCTTCGTACTCTTCTACCAAGTCTTCCTCAGCTTCGTAAATTTCCTCTTTAAATTATTCTACATTCTCTACACTCTCCTCCTCACATTCACCTATATGCAATGCTTGTACAACACAGTCACCAGCAAAGTGACCCATTTTACGGCACTTAAAACATATGGTATTTTAATTCCTATCTCTAGGGACCATGGGTGCCTTTTCTTTATCTTCCCTATGAACTGGTTAAGAAGTAGGATTGGATCGGCTAGGTGGAAAACGATTAGGGCTAGGCCTTGTTCCAGGGGCATTAAACCTATTTGATTCCTGTTTATAGGTAACAGGTCTTCTCTGGAAGCGTTCACAATGCCTAGCAATCTGGTAAGCCTATTCCAAATTATTGGCTTCCCTTAAAAATAACTCTCTCTGGATATCTTCATGCAAGCCATCTCTAAACCTCAATAAGGTGATAGCTTCAGACTCAACTACACTATACCTCATAACGAACTCATCAAATTTGGCAATATAATCAGCTACTGATTTATTTCCTTGAGTCAATGTTTGCCATTGATCTAATAATATTTGTTCATATGAGAATGGTAGGTATTTCTTCCTAAGTTTTATCTTCATTGCTCGCCATGTACTAATAGGTAGGTCACCTCTCTATTGGTTCAGTCGTTCTACATTTCCCCAGCACAATCTAGCCTGTCGAACTAGCTTAAGCTTAGAAAATTTGAATTTTCTTTCCTCCGACATTTCATACCATTCAAAGTACTGGTCCATATCACTTTTCCAATCGGTATAGACCTTCAAACTAAACTACCCTCAAATATGGGTGCGTCTAATCGAATGCCCCTAAGAATCTTTTCTTCTTGGTCATTCACATCAGGGATATGGCACCTAGGAATTAGGTCAGGAGTAATTTCCCTATGTTGGGCTCTTGGACCTGGGTAAGCGAGTTTTCTATATTGACCTCTTAGATCTGGGGGAGTGAGTTGGGCTCGAAGAATTTGGAGAATGGGTCTAGGTATCTCAGAGCTTTGACCTAGAGGAGTGGGTCTAGGAGTTTCAGAACTTTGACCTGGGTGAATGGGTCTAGGTGTTTCAAAATTTGATATAGTCGCATGGGATTCTTCAAGATTACCTAGTCTATCTTCCACTTGGTCAATTCTTATAGTAAGCTGAGTAAGTTGATCAGTTATCATTCTCAAAAAATTTTCCATATTAGGGTCCATGGGTAGATTAGGTTAGGTTTGAGCAGGCTGATAGGGTGTGCCTTACCTCGTAGCCATGTAATGCAATCACACAGAACTCGACTTGGACTAGAGTTTCTTAGACCTAGAGCTCAAGTAGAATGGGTTAGCTCAAATTACAGCCAATTCAATAATTACCCTATCCACTGGCCAGGTAAGAGGTGGGTTCGTGGGAGGCTCCCCTACTCTTGAAGGGTCCTAATTAAAAACCATGAAAACACTTAGGGCATTTGCCTTTGGACCTCTAGCCTTAGACACCAGGTTCAAGTGATATTCAGAGGATTGGGTGCACTAGCTTACATACAATACTTAGAACCTGGCCTTTTGCTATCCCTAGCTTACTAGAGCAAATTAAGTCTAATTAATTTTAATTAGGACTAGGAATGATGCAAAGGTGGTGATTGTGAGCTAAGGAAGGGTGATGAAATCCCTCCCTTATGTAGATATTAAATGCCCTTAAGATTAGGTTTAAATGATGCACACACAAGATGAAACCCTAATATGCAAATAAGCAAAAATAGAAGAAAATGAAAATTAATTAATTTCTTTTTTTAAACAAGGATATATTCTATAGATAAGTATCTAATATGCAGGAAATATTAAAAAATATAATTTTTTTTTTACCAAAAGAATCCTAAACTTGCTGAATTAGCTTTGCTGAAAAATAGGATAGATTTGTTCTCAGGTAGTATTTTGGCAGGCAGAAAATCTACAGATCGAAATAATTCATGAGAAAATTCTAAAAAATACTTTCAATTATATGGAATCTATAAAAACAAAAATAATATTTTATGAGTAACCTATAGATAGAAACAATTAAAATAATAGACTATGTATTAAGATGGCCGAGATGCATAAATTAAAACCTAAAGATGCCTATCTCTTTATTTTATTCTTCAAGGGTCAATTCATAGCAGCACCCCTACATGTCATAGAAAATCCTGTTTGAATGGGTTGTGAGGGTCTTGTAGCCCTACTTTTTTCATATGACTGGACGGCCATGGTGAAGCACCCGATCCGAGTACATAAAGAGAACTAAATTGGCACAAGAGAGATTAAACACTAATTTAACCTGCTCTGATACCAAAAATTGATGTAGGACAGGAAACCAAAACTAAATTACTGAAATTAATAACTAATTAATAGAAAAAAATTAGAAACTAATTTTTTTATATTTCAGATTTTATAGAGTACTTCAAAGGAGATAGAATAGGAAACTAGTTCTAGTATTTGCCTGCAAGCGGGGAAGACAATGGGTAGATCTTAGGAGGAAGGCTAGATCGAGAGAAAGCTTTGGTGGCTTCTCCAGTTGGTGACTGGGGAGATGACAAGGAGGAGGCAATGGTGGCATGGAAGGTGGCATGGCAGCATGGTGTCAGTGTCTTAGATAGGAAAAAGATTGTGGTGGTGTGGTGGATCGGTGATAGCAGAGCAAGGAAGAGTGTGACAGCTCTCGGCTCCTTCAGCCATGGACGGCGATGAGCGGATGGTAGCGGCGGCTCGAAAAAGATAGGGATGAACATGGTCTATGAAATGAGCCCATGGACCAAAATTAATGGCCGCCATGGACTGCCCAACACTTTTATAAACCGAGCAGCCGATCCACCATGGACTGACTACTTTAAAATCCATACTATAGCTTGATTATATTAGTTTTTTTTTTCTAGACATGTTTGAACTCTGATTTGAGTATCATTTGAGCTGTTGGATTCTAAAAATCGAGCTCTTTCTATCCATGGACTCTTTTTTACAAACCACTAGTAAAAATATCAATTCTTAAAAAATATAGATCAATTAATATATACTTTAATGCTTAAGTTGGGACATTTAATAGACTTATCACACCCCGAACTTATTAATTCCTAGACACTTAGCAATGCAATAAAAATATAAGTATTATTTTACAATCATGTGTCATTGAGATCTTCTTTTACCAAATTAGATCTAGGATTAAAATTAAAAGAAGTTAGGTAGTATTACCAACTAAGTATTGAGTTTTTGAAGTAAATATCACAATCAATACTATTAGAAACTATTTTAGAATTCATCCAAAGATTTATAGTACTTATATTTATGATGGCTAACTTAGTATTTCGATACTAGCTTATAAAGAGCTATTATATCTTCATTTATTATCTACTTTGGTCAATTTTTTATACACCTCCAAATTAAACTCATGAACTGAGATAGCTTTTACACTACCAGAAATTTTTTTATAACTAATAGGAACATCTTTACATTGCCCACTTTTTGATGTGAACAACAATGCTTACTTAAATGAAGGTATCCAATTACTCGGTAGAAAACTAATATTTAGAACTTGCCCTCTTTTTTTAGATAGGTAGATTTTTTCTTAAATTCAAGTTTTTTTAAATGTGATGTATATTAATTACCAATTCTTCAATAATAATTAAATCTTTAATTAACTTTACAACCAATACCTACTTTACCTTGTCAGTGTACATGTGCAATGGAAGTGCTGATAGTCTTTAGATAACCTAAGTAGGCAACTAAAAGTCTGACTAGATATTTTACTCCTTGACTCGCTACAATAATTAGCAAATACTTTCCAACTCAATAATTTTGTTTGAATTTATTTTTCTTTAGAATTTTTTAATGGCACATGATTTATAAAAATTTTCTCTACATAATTTTTAAAAATTTTAAAACTTTTTAAAGTATTTTCAAAATATTTTTTCAAAAGATTTGCTTACTTTCTAACTTAATTTTTATTATCCTTAATGGAGTAAGGAAAAATATGACAAATGAAACAAGGAAGAGATACCACCTGGATGAGATATGCATCGTGTATTGCTAGAAGCGGCCATGTGGAGTAGTCCATTATTTCTAAAAATAAAAACTACTAAAATAAAAATCAGCAAAATAATAAAACATTTGGATGCCTCCCAAAAAGTTCTAAGTTTTACATATTTTGCCAGATTTCATGGCTTACTTAGGTTCATGTGAAGTCAAAGCCTCTCTAACATCTTCAGTGGTTAATTCCAAAAATGGTTTTAGGCATTGTCCATTAACTTTGAAGATGGCACCATCACTTGGATTTTCAATTTCTATGACTCCATACGGTAAGCATTCTTTCACTATATATAGTTCGATCCATCTAGATCTCAATTTTCCCAGGAATAGGTGAAGTCTTGACATCTAGCTGAAGATTCTTTTTATATTTAAATTTCATGCAATAGAGATTCTACTTTTATTTTACATGTCTTTTAATCTATTTTTTTGATTGAGTTTTGATCAAACATACATAGTCTATACTCTTTATCGATGTGCCATGATTTTCAAATATGGTACATGCCTAAGAGAGATAGATCATAGTATGATAGATTAAATTTTTAATCTTGTAATTAAAATTAGATAGTATATACTCTAAACAGACGAACCGTGATCTACGGATATAGTCCGTACCTAATAAGAGATAAATTATACTAATACTTAATTTGAAAGTATTATTATTATTACAACATAAACAAAAAAAAATAAAATCTATTTTGCATGATGGATTTAGATTCCTGGATGACTTCTCTTACTTGCTTCTTAAATTAATCAATTAAGACTTGTTTTCTTTCAAATTTGTTATTTTTATTCTAATCTCTCTCTACAATCAATTCTCTTTTGCCTTTCTGCATGAAATAATTATTCTTGATTTCAAGGATACAATCCCTACTCATCCTAGTATAGTAGTGAGTTAGGTTTTATTTTTAACTATCCTACGACAAGCGATCAAATTTTGGCACCATTATCGAGGATCGAGGCATAATTATTTTGCTTAAAAAAATATAAAAATATTTCTTTTTATTTAAGTTATTGCTCTCTTTAGTTTTATTGTCTTCTTTATTTTAGTTACCTTATTTTTTAATTTCCTTCTATTAATGTTAGTAGATAAAAAAAATTTACTTTCCTTCTTTTTATAAGTTAACTCCTAACCTAATTAACTTTCTCTTCTAATTAAACTACCCCAAATAGCCTAAAAGAAAATTTTCTATAACACTTAATTAACTTAAAAAATATATATAACAGACGTTAAAAGCCTTCTAACTTTTTTGGATGCCTTATTTTTTTTGTATTACATACTCATCAAATACCTTAAGGGCATAAATCTCTAAACAACATAAGGTGGGAATTTCATCACCCTCCATTGGCCCATAAACTATCACTCTTCATACTGCATAACCAAAATCTTTAATTTAAAATCTATTAGACGTTGGCCCTAGAACATTTGAGCTCACTAGGACAAGGCTTCTGGAAGAGTTGGATCATGTCAATATTAGCTAGTCGGCTGGTGTCTAGGAAAGGGATTCAAGGATGATACAGACCTGAAGAAAGGTAATTTTTAATTGGTTCAATTGAATGACTTGGCCAATTTATTTGGTATCTAAGGAAAACAATGAAAAGACCCCCACTGACCTTATCCTAACCTGGCTAGTAGGTTAATTAGTCATTGACTCGTAGGGCTCTAAGGCAGCCTTGGTAATTAGGAGCTATCTAGACATAGGCTAACCCTAGGTAGAGAGTCCATTATTTGATAACTTATTTGCTAACAAAATTTTAATCTTATTAAAATACTTTTCTCTATCATCTCTAGATTTAGGACTCCTTAGATTCTCACCTTTAGAATTCTTCTCTCTTTCTTTATTCCTCATCTCCCCTCTCCTTAAAAGAAATGGAGAGACAAGTTCTAAATATTGGTTTCCTAGTGAGTAACCATGCACCTTTGCCTAAGTAAGTATTGTTTTTTACATCAAAAAGTGGGCAATGTGAAGATGTCATTATTAGTTACAAAAATATTTAGGTGTTGTGAAAGCTATCTTAATTCATGAACTTAATTTAGAGGTGTATAAAAAATTGACCAAAGTAGGTGATAAGCGAAGATATAATTATTCTTTACAAGCTAGTGTCAAAATACTAAGTTAGCCATAAAAAATACAAGTACTGTTGATCTTAGGATGAATTCTAAGATAGTTTCTAATAGTATTGACTGTAAAATTTACTTCAAAAACTTAATACTTAGTGATACTAGCTAACTTCTTTTAACCCTAATCCTAGGTCGAATTTGGTAAAAGAAGATCTTAATGACATATAATTGAAAGTCAATACTTGTATTTTTACTGCATTGCTAAGGGACCAGCAATGAATAAGTTGGGGGTGTGATAAGTCTATTAAATATTCCAACTTAAGCATTAAAGTATATATTACTTGATCTATATTTTTTAAGAATTGATATTTTTATTAGTATTTTATAGAAAAGGAGTTCATGGATAGAAAGAGTTCGATTTTTAAAATCCAATAGCTCAAGCAGCACTCAAATCAGAGTTCAAATGAGTCTGGAATCAAGAAAAAATTAATATAATTAAGCTTTAGCATAAATTTTAAAGTAGCCGGTCCATGGTTGATCGGTTGCTCGATTTACAAAAGTGTTGGACAGTCCATGGTAGTCATTAACCCTGATCCATAGGCCATTCATGGACCATCTTCAACCCCATCTTCCCCAAGCTACCACTGCCATTTTCCCATTGCTGTCAAACGTTGGAGGAGTCATTGAGAGCCATCACGATCTTCCTTGCTCTACTATCACCGATCCACCAAACCACCACCATCTCCTTCTTATCCAAGATACTGACACCACACTGCCATTCTACCATGCCTTCTTCCATGCTGCCATTACCTCCTCCTTGTCGTTTCCCTAGTCACCGGCCGAAGAAGCCAACGGAGCTCTCTCTCGATTTGGCCTTCCTCCTGAGATCTACCCACTGTCTTTCTTGCTTGCCACCATGATGCCACTATTGCCTATGCCTCACCATTCCAAGATGACCACTGCTCGCCATTACTACCTCTCCGCCTGAGACCCTTACTGCAATGATGCAGACCATCACTGCCATGGCTTAAGACAGTGCTCACTTGCCATCATTCCAATTTCCTTGCTTTGCCATCACATCTCCACCACCGTCTCCATTGCCGCCATCCACTATCGTTGCTGACCATCATTGACTGGGAGAAGATGTTGAGACTAGTCAACAAAGGTATTCGAATTGGAGAAAGAATTATCAGGCGACTGGGATTCAGTCCACTTAAGAGAAGGAAAGAGATTACTCATCAATGGTCAACATCCCATCAAGCCACAGATCGGATGGTCCATATTGTGCCAACTATAAGAATGAGTGTAATAGCTAATCTTGCATGATTTTTGACATGATTTGAGGCTTGTGATATAGAATGGGTGGCTTAGAATATTTTTTATGATATAAGATCAATTTTATCTCAGATTGACTCCAAATTTGATTGAAAGAAAACTCTTGACAAGCTTTATAAGAGGAGGATCCCAGGCAGTAGTTGAAGCATCAGTTTTGCAGTAGAGATTTTATTTATTTATTTTCTTATTCTCTTGTTTACATCTTATATTAGTCTTGGAAAAGAAGGAAACATATGGAGGAGATGCCCGTGGCAACGATGCGCGGCTAGACTCCTTCAACCCAGGATAAAGATGAAGCATGTAATTAAGTTTTTGTTTTTCTTTTTATACTTAAACTTCATGTAATAGAGATTCTGCTTTTATTTTATATATATATTAATCTATTTTTCTGATTAAGGTTTTGATCCAACATACATTGCCTATCTCTCTATCAATGTGCCATGATCTCTGGATACGATACATGCTTAAGAGAGACAAATAATAATATGATGGATTAAACCCCTAATCTTGTAATTAAAATTAGGTAGTTTATACTCTAAATGGATGAACCATGATCTGTAGATATGGTCCATACCTAACAAGAGATAAAATATACTAATGCTTAATTTGCAAGTATTATTATTATTGCAATATAAAGAAATGAAAATAAAACCTATTTTGCATGGTGGATTCAGATTCCTGGATGACTTCTCTTACTTTCTTCTTAAATTAATCAATTAAGACTTGCTTTCTTTCGAATCTATTATTTTTATTCTAATATCTCTCTACGTTAAATTCTCTTTTGCTTTTCTATATGAAATAATTATCCTTGATCTCTGAGGATACGATCCCTACTCATCCTAGTTATGGTAGTGAGTTAGGTTTTATTTTTGAAAACCCTATGATAAGCGATCAAATTTTTGAAAAATATTTTGAAAATACTTTGAAAGTTTTTGAAAATTTTGAAAAATTGTGTAGAGAAATTTTTATAAATATGTGCCATGAAAGAAATTCTTAATCAAAATAGTTTAGAAAAATGTAATAAAGATAGAAATTATTTGCTAATTACTATAACAAGTCAAGAAAAAGACTAATCGGTCAAACTTTTAATTGCCCTTGATAGAAAAATGTCCTAAGAGCCAATCATTGTATGGGCCTTTTTGTAAACTTCCAACTCATGTATGACATTATTATTTATAATAAAGGCATTTCATTCATCATATACTGCTGTGTCATGTTTTTGACTATAATGAGTCTCATAGAGTAGGGCAATGGAATTAGGATTATGATAAAATAATAGTGAGACCTAATTCCTATAAACCATAATCTAGAATGTTCCTAGTCATTGGACCATCAATTTGGAGATCGATGAATCCGGTAAAACTAGCTTATCCTATGTATGCTCAGTTGATGATGGTGGTTGGTCTCATAACCACTTGTGTAGAGATACTAATACAAGGATAAGGGTGTTCATTAGGTTATGAATATACTGAACTGATCCACACTGGGACTATCTTATGGAAGTCTTACTTATTGTCAAAAGATAAGTCCCAGAGTAGAAGTTGTGAATGTGATCTTCAGACCTGAGGTCACCATGGTTCCTTGTGCAGACTAAACCATACTTTGGTTCATACTCATTCATGGCATTGTGACATATACGGGGTGTTCTAGGTATGGTGGAAGGTGTACGAAGGATGTGAGTGGACCAACAAGGAATTGATCAATCCTGGTAAAAGGATATGTTATCTCGTGTAATCTCTTCGATGAGTGACTCAAGGAATCTTTGCAAAGTGGGATAAGATTAGAAGTGGCTTCTAATCAGTCATCAGCTGAGTCCTCATGATCGAGCTGAGATTTGATATGATTAAGTATCAGGGTTTGACATTTATCCATACCCATCACTTAATCGGGATAATGGGAGATCGAAAGATTGAATTGCATGGTAACTTACTACTGAAGGATATGTTGTTAATTTCAACCAAATTTCTCATCTTCCGGGTAGATATGACACGTTGCTAGATATCAATCTTATCTTGTGGGTTTTCATGAACCAATTGGATTGGTTTCATGAGTCAATTCAATGTGTGATTCAAATTGGACAATTAGGTGAGCCGATTTGACCTAATTAGGTCAATCGGGTTCGATCGGATCCAATCGGCTCAAACCTAAACCTACTGCTGGCTAGATGTGGAACCCAATGGGTCACACACAATAGAGAGTTGGCCAAGGAAGTCACTCATGGTTTAATTAGGGTCATGGGATCCTAATTGGTTAGCCAGATTGCATACTAGCATATGTAGGCTAACCCAATTCCTAACCCAATTGGATTGGGTCTGGTTGTTTGCTAATTGGGCTAACTTAATTAAGGAAAACCTAAATTAGGTTGAGTCCTAAGTGGGGATAGCCAAATCAGAGCTTGATCTGATTTTATTTTGGTATTTTGGACATCTTATTGAAGAGTCCATTTGAGTTGGGACTCTAGATGCCAAAATGATACCTTGGCATTCAAAAAGGCCTAGAAGAGTCTATAGTCCTCTGATCTGAAAAATATTTATATGGATGGAAAGAGGACTTAATGCTCTTTCTTTTGACACCCATATTGCATATTCTTTGACTAGTCAAAGGCTGCATAGGGTATGGATAAAGTTGACCACGAGATTCTTGGCGCCTCTTGGCATGTGCGGGAGATGAAGGTGCGTGCAGAAGGACAAAAGTCCTTCTACGGATGAAACACTGGAGTGTTTCATTTCAAGGGGGCACCTTCTCATCTTACCCCATGCCTCTTGGACATGTTTGTCCGATCAAGGCCATTTCAAAGGGTGTGAAAAAAGGATGGAAGCAAAAGTGCGCATGAAGAGACGCGTCTCTTCATGTGGCGCATGCCTTGAAGCAGAGTCTTTCTGCTTTTAGGGCTCTTCATTTTCTTTGGTGTTTAGAGATTGAAAAGGAACCTCTTGTCTTCCTAGGGACTGGTACTTGCCATGTGGCAAGTCACAGATTGTCCAGGAAAATGGATGGATGCCAATATGTCTTTTGGTGCATGAGGAGACATATTGGATATGATTTTTCAGTCTTGAAAAATCATATCTGATAACCTGTTGGAGGATATATCACACTCCCCTCTTAAAACTATAAATAGGTGCAGTGATATGAGTTTCAGATCTTCTTTACACTGTAAAGATATTCTGCATGTTCTTCCACTTCTCCCTCCCTCTTTACTTTAGGACAAGACTTGTCTTGTTAAGACAAGGTCTTTTCTACTAGGACAAGGCTTAGTTTTATGACATAAGCCTAAGTGGTCCTAGAGGAGGGTTGTCCTAAAACCAAGAGTGGTTTAGGACTATGTCCAAAGAGCCCTACAGTAGGACAGGGTGTCCTACAGTGGTCAAAGGTCAAAAGGCTGACAAAAGAGTCCTGTTGAAGCAAGCAACTCCGGTAGGGATTCTTCCTTGGTACCATTCTCATGTGGATCACTGTTGGAGGGCTTGCACTTGTGAGCCTCTTGAAAAGGATTGGATTTCAGTGATCCAGGTATGTATTCTAATTTCGTTTATTTTTCGTTGATTGATATTGCATAAGGGGTTCTTGGGAATTAGGATTTTCTAGCCATATTAGGGTTTTATGCTTAGAATTTCAGTTTTGAAATTCACTTCCGCATGCTGCATGATTCCCAGCACCCTGGAAGAATTCCAATTACCTACTTAAGTTATCTAAAGACTATTAGTACTTTCATTATATATGCACATTAACGAGATAAAGTAGATATTGGTTATAAGGTCAATTGAAGAATCAATTATTACTAAAAAATGATAATTGATATATATCCTAATTAAAGAAATTTGAATTTGACGAAAGAGCTACCTACATGAAAAAAGAAAAAGCGAGTTCTAAAATTGGTTTCCTACCGAGTAACCAGGCACCTTTGCCTAAGTAAGCATTATTATTCATGTCAAAAAGTGAGCTGTGTGAAGATGTCGCTATTAGTTGCCAAAAAAAGTTCAGGTGGTATGAAAGCTGTCTCACTTTATGAGCTTAATTTGGGATGTATAGAAAATTGACCAAAATAGGTGATAAATAAAGATATGATAATTCTTTACAAGCTAGTGCTAAAATGTTAAGTTAGCCATCATAAACACAAATATTGTAGATCTTTGGATAAATTTTTAAAAAGTTTCAAATAGTATTGACTACGAAATTTATTTCAAAAAATCAATATTTAGTTAGTGATACTAGCTAACTTTTTTTAACTTTAATTCTAGATCTAATTTGGTAAAAGAATATCTTAATGATACATGATTATAAATCAATACATATATTTTTATTGTATTGCTAAGGGACTAGCAATGAATAAGTTAGGAGGTGTGATAAGTCTATTAAATATCTTAACTTAAGTATTAAAGTATATATTAATTGATCTATATTTCATAAGAATTGATATTTTTATTAATGTTTTATAGAAAAAAGAGTCTGTGGATAGAAATAGCTCAATTTTTTAAATCTAATAGCTCAAATGACACTTAAATCAGAGTTCAAATGGGCCTAGAATCAAGAAAAAATTAATATAATCAAGCATTAGCATGGATTTTAAAGTAGTTGGTCCATGGTGGACCAGCCACTCGGTATACAAAAGTGTTGGGTAATCCATCGCAGCCATTAACCCTGGTCCACATGCCCATTTGATAGACCATCTTCACCCCCATCTTCCTCAAGCCATCGCTGTCATCCGCCCATCACCGTCCATGGTCGGATAAGCCACCGAGAGCCATCATGCTCTTCCTTGCTCTACTATCGCCAATCCACCACACCACCACCATCTCCTTCTTATCTAAGATACCGACACCATGTTGCCATGCTGCCTACCATGCCACCAATGCCTCCTCGTCGTCTCCCCACTCGTCGGTCAGAAAAGCCATCGAAGCTCTCTCTCGGTCCAGTCTTCCTCCTGAGATATGTCCACTATCTTCCCTGCTTGCCACCACAATGCCATTGCCGCCTTTGCCTCACTATTCCAAGATGACCACTGGTTGCCATTGCTGCCTCTCGGCCTGAGACCCTTCCTTGTTGCAATGATGCAGTCCATCCCATGCAATGGCTTAAGATGGTGCTCACTTGCCATCATCCCAATTTACTTGATCTGCCATCACATGCCCACCACCACCACTGCCATTACCACCATTGCCATTGTCCACTGTCGTCACCACCCATCGCTGACCGGGAGAAGATGTTGAACTAGTCCATACAGGTATTCAAATTGGAGAAGGTATCATTAGGTGACTAGGATTCAATTTGCTTGAGAGAAGGAAAGAGATCGTTCATCAATGGCTAGCATCCCATCAAGCCACAGATGGACGGTTCATATTGATGTCGACCATAAGAAAGAGTGTAATAGTTGATCTTGCATGATTTTTAGTGCAATTTGAGGCCTGCGATACATAATGGATGGCTGAAAATATTTTTCATGATATAAAGCTGATTTTAACTCAGATTGACTCCAAATTTGATTAGAAGAAAGCTCTTGATGAGCTCTATAAGAGAAGGACCCTAAGTAGCAGTTGAAGCATCAATTTTGTAGCAAAAATCTTATTTATTTATTTTCTTGTTCTCTTGTTTAGATCTTATATTAGGCTTGAAAAAAAAAATTATGGAGGAGATGCTCATGGCAATGATGTGCGGCTAGACTCCTTCAACTCGAGATAAAGATGAAGCTTGTAATTAGGTTTTTGTTTTTCTTTTATACTTAAATTTCATGTAATAGAGATTCTAATTTTATTTTACATATCTTTTAATCTATATCTCTAATTAAGGTTTTGATCTAACATACACGCCCTATACTCTCTATCGATATACCATGATCTTCGAATATGGTATGTGCCTAAGAGAGATAGATCATAGTATATTGGATTAAATCTCTAATATCATAATTAAAATTAGATAGTTTATACTCTAAATGGATGAGCCATGATCTATAGATATGGTCCATACCTAACAAGAGATAAATTATACTAATACTTAATTTACAAGTATTATTACTATTATAATATAAATAAAATAAAATAAAATCTATTTTGCATGGCAGATTTAGATTCCTGGATGACTTCTCTTACTTGCTTCTTAAATTAATCAATTAAGAATTATTTTCTTTCAAATCTGCTATTTTTATTCTAATTTCTCTCTACAATCAATTTTCTTTTGCCTTTTTATGTGAAATAATTATCCTTAATCTCCACGGATATGATCCTTACTCATCCTAGCTACAGTAGTATGTTAGATTTTAATTTTGACCATCCCATTACAAGCAATCAAATTTTGGCATTGGTGTCAGGGATCGAGTCACAATTGTTTTACAAAAAAATTAAAAAAAAAATTTCTTTTTATTCTAGTTATTACACTCTTTAGTTTTATTGCCTTCTTTGTTTTAGTTGCCTTATTTTTTTAAATTCCTTCTATTCATGTTAGCAGATCAAAAAAATTTACTTTCCTTCTTTTTATAAGTTAAACTCCTAACCTAATTAACTTTCTTTTTTAATTAAACTACCTTAAATAACCTAAATGATAGCTTTCTATAACACTTAATTAATTTAAGAAAATAGATAACAAACCTTAAAGCCTCCTAACTTTTTGGACATCTTATTTTATTTGCATTGCATTCTTATAAAACACCTTAAGGGCATAAATCGCTAAATAATATAAAGTAAGGATTTCATCACCCTTCCTTTGCCCACAAACCACCATCCTTCATACTGCATAACCTAAACCTTTAATCTAAAATCAATTAGATGTTGGCCCTAGGACATTCGAGATCACTAGGATAAGGTTTTCAGAAGAGTTGGATCGAGTTAAAATTAGCTGGTCGGCTGGTGCCTAGGAAAGGGGTTCAAAGATGATATAGTTCTGAAGGAAGGTGATTTTTAATTATTTCCATTGATTGACCTGGTTATTTATTTGGTGTCTAAGGAAAGCAACGGGGAGACCCCCACCGACCTTACCTTTACCTGGCTAGTTGGTTAGTTAGTCTTTGACTTGGAGGGCTCCAAGGTAGTCTTGAAAGTTAGGAGTTATTATGATATAGGTTAACCCTAAGATAGAGAGTACATTATTTGACAACTTACTTGCTAACAAAACTTTAATCTAATTAAAACATTCTTCTCTATCATCTTTAGATTTCGGACTCCTTAGATTCTCACCTTTAGAATTCTTTTATCTCTTTCTTCATTCTTCGTCTCCCCTCTTCCTCCCCAAAAAAATAAAAATTGTAACTTGGAAAAGGGAGTCTGGGCACTAGTGAGAATAGATCTAAACCCTATCCTTAACCAAGAAAACTTAAAGTTAATCATGGAGGAATTAGGACATCCCCTAAGCTTGAGAGACTATTGCTACTCGATTGGATCTGCCCAACCATCCTGCATTCGACTATCCCAAACTAATGCTACCAATTTCAAGATTAAGCCTCAAATTATCAATATGCTCCCCAATTTTCTAGAATTGAGGATGCTTACACTTTTATTAGAGAATTTAAGAAAGTGTGTGATATTATGAGAATACATGAACTCTCAGAAGATGCCATTAGACTTAGGCTGATTAATTTTGCCTCCAAGAAAAATGCCAAGAAATGGTTGTATAGTTTACCTACCCAATCAATCACAACGTGGAAAGGCTTTGTTAAAACATTCTTGAGGATGTTCTTTCCATACCATAAAATAGCCAAGTTAAGAAATGAGATTATCCAATTTTATTAATTAGGGAGAGAGCCCTTCTGAAAATGCCTAGACCGATTTAAGAACCTTTTGAGCCAAAGTCCACACAATGGGATAGAGACTTGGAGGCTATGCCAAACCATTTATGAAGGTCTAAATCCAAATTTTAGAACCATGCTTAAGTCGATGTGTCAGGATGATTTCATATAGAAACCATTTAATGAAGCCTAGCAATTTCTAGAGGACTTTGTAGAAAAGAGTCTAGAATGGGAGGGTACTAGGAAATCTAAAAACACTCCATCAATAGGTGGTATGCAGTAAATCTCAACATCCATAGCTGAAGAGGCTAAGATGGCATCATTTATTCATAGGATAGAGCAAGTATTGGAACTCAAGGGACAAATCCCTGTAAATCAAGTGAACCAAGTGTCCACACCTGTATGTAATGGATGTAATGATCCAGGATATGTAGTAGAAGAGTGTCCTTACTTCATGACCTAAATTGAAGATGGTTGTGCATAGGCAAATGTAACTTATCAAAGAATGACCAATAACCCATATGCACCAACCTAAAATCTTAGGTAGAGGAACCATCCAAACTTTTGCTGGTCACAAGGTCCTAATGAAGGTGGTCCCAACTTCAACCAGCTAATGATAATACTTATGATACCCTGAATAACTTTATATATAGCATGGATCAACCGTTATCTTCCAATACCCGCTCATTTGGAGATGCAAGTAGGTCAGTTAGCCACAACTATTAGTGAGAGGGAATGGGGTCAACTATCGAGTAAGCCTGTGGCTAACCCTAGAAATCTAAATAATTAAGGACCAAAACAAGAAACCTACATTAACCAATTTAATTCTATTTATATATTGAGTCTAGGAGACAAATAGATAACCTGATGGGTATGTCTAGAGAACAAGAATTATAAGTCCCACTCTCTAAACAACTGATTGAATAGGGTCAGCCCAAAGCACCCAAGGCATTAGAACCTGATGTAATACCCAACCCACCAGCTGAGCCCTTGCTAGAATCTGATGAACCAAATATTAGGATTGTAGCACCATTTCCAAATAAACTTACACCCAACCAAAATTCAGTCTAATTAAATAAGATTTTGGAGGTCTTTAAGTAAGTCAAAGTAAATATTCTTTTACTGGATATGATACAACAGGTCCTAGCTTATGCTAAATTTTTTATGGACTTGTGTACCAAGAAGAAGACCATCAATGTACCTAAGAGAGCCTTCCTCGTAGCTAGTATGAGCTTTTACCTATCAAACCACATGCCAGTGAAATACAAAGATTTATGATCACCCACTATTTTATGCATTGAAAGGAACACCCTTATCAATAGGGCTCTATTAGACTTAAGGACAAGTATCAATATATTGTCATATTCAGTATACAAGCAATTAGAATTAATGAAACTAAAGCCCACATGAATGACCCTACAAATGGCAGATCGATCATTAAAAGTACCAAGGGCAATAATAGAGGATGTGCTAATTAAAGTTAGTGACTTTATTTACTCGGTAGATTTTGTGATTCTAGAAACTGAACTGGTAATGAACCTAAAGAGTTACATTGCAATTATACTAGGTAGCCATTTTTGGCCATATATAATGCCCAAATCAATTATCAAAATGGGCTAATGAAACTTTTCTTTGGTAACATGTCAATAGATTTGAATATTTTTAATCTCACTAATACAAATCAAACAAGCAACTTGAACTGGGTTTAGGATAATATCTATGATCCAATTGACCTTAGTGATAAAGAGCTTGACCTAGAATTCTAGATGAACCAAGATGGAGGGGAAGTTAATGATGTTGCTGCAATTAATAAAAAATCAAGATGAAAATCTCCAATTGAACTACTCGAGACAATTACCGGACTATTGCCCAAACCATCAGTGGAGAAAGCACCTAAATTGGAACTAAAATCACTTCCCAAGCACCTTAAAAAATGCATACCTAGGTCCTTCAGAAACCCTACCAATGATTATTTTAGCAAACCTAGACTCCACACAAGAGGAAAAATTATTAAGTATCCTTAGAAAAAATAGAGAGACTTTAGAATAGACCATGGTTGATATAAAGGAGATTAGCTCCTTGATTGTTCAACAGAGGATTCACTTAGAGGAGGAAACCAAGACTACAAGAGAACCCCAAAGGAGACTTAACCCAGTCATGAAAGAGGTAGTAAAGAAAAAAATTATAAAACTCCTTAACAATGGCATAATTTATCCAATGTCAAATAGTTCTTGGATAAGTCCTGTGCAAGTGGTATCCAAGAAGTCAAGAGTTACTGTAATCCAAAATGATAACAATAAATTAGTCCCAACTAAAATTCAGACTAGATAGAGGGTTTGCATTGCCTATAGCAAATTAAATGTAGCCACTAGGAAGGACCATTTTTCTATCCTTTATCGATTGAATGCTAGAATGATTAGTTGGGCATAATTTTTACTACTTTCTAGATGGAAACTTTGATTACAATCAGATCACTATAGCTCTAGAAGATCAAGAGAAGATGACGTTCACCTGTCCATATGAAACCTTCACCTATAGATGTATGCTCTTTGCTAAGTCTCAGGTGGTGCGTTCAAGGCTTGTTAGGTCAATGTCCTTGTATTGGTCTGGTCTATCATGGTTGTCCATGATGTATCTAGGGCTACGAGTAATTTTGGGATGAGTTCTAGGTGTTTAGGCTCAATTTTGGTCAGTTTGGGTCTTAGAGTCAGCTCCTCTGATATAAGAGTTAACTCTGCTAGTTGGCATGGCTCAGAATAGGGGATTGTATTCTGGTCAAGTCGGCTCATTGGGTTCGAGTCGGCTCAGTTACATAGTCAGGAAATCTTGTGGTCTGGTCGAGTCGGCTTGGATGGGTTTGAGTTAGCTCAGATGGGTTCAAATCGGCTCGAATATACAGTCAGGAAATCCTGTGATCTGGATGAGCCAGCTTTGATGCTTAGAGTTGATTATGTTCCAAGGTTGAGTCGACTCTAGTATCTGGAGTTGGCTCGAATGACGGGTAAGCTATTTTTTAAGCAGTGCTAACTGGAGGGAGTTTTAGGATACTCGGCCACGTGCGATCGAGGTATATATATTGTAACTTCTTGAGATGTTTAAGGTGAGTTGTAATCGAACTTCTCGGATGTGAAATTAAGAAAATCCCCTTTCTCCAAAGAATTATTTCTTCTTCTCCCGTTCTTGAATCTTGAGGTGATTGATCTTCAAAGACCTGTATCCTACCATGTTCTCCAAGGAGATTGCTGGCAAAGGGTCATCCACAACCTGTGGTATGCTTCCACTATTGCTTTGTAGATCAGGGCATTTGTTCTTGATCAGATACAAGGTTGCTTTTGGGCATTTGGGTTCAACATTCAGACTAAAGTTGGATCAAAATTTTTAATATTTTGGTATCAAAGCAAGGTTCGTGGAAGGAAGATCTCAAGATTAGAGGGTTGGAAGGAAAGCTTATTGCAGGTATGATTTTCAGATATCTTGATTTCTTGATTATGGTAATGGCATCAAATGGGTTCAAGGTAGATTTTGAAAAGTATGATGGTAAGGAGAACTTCACCCTATGGCAGTAGAGGGTTAAAGATTTGCTGGTTCAACAAAGGATCTACAAGGTCTTGGTTAAAGAAAGACCAGAAAAGATCAGTGTTGAAGAATGGGAAGAGTTAGAAAAGATTGCTTTTAGCACCATCATGATGTGTTTGCCTGATTAGTTTTTACCTGAGATTTATTCGGAGACTACTACAAAAGGTCTTTGGAGAAGACTGGAGAACACATACATGGGAAAGAACATGACGAACAAGCTATGGTTGAAGAAGCAACTATATGGCTTGAGAATGCCTGAAAGAGGAGATCTCGTTGCTCACATTCAGAGGTTCAATCAGGTATGTTGTAAGGTGATGAGTCTGAATGTAAAAATTGACGAGGAGGATCAGACATTGTTTCTACTGTGTTCACTCCCTGGATCGTATGATGGTCTCATAACAACCTTGGTATATGGGAAGGAAATCCTGAATTATGAAGAGGTTGTTGGTGTGCTCAGATCTAATGAGCAAAGAAAAAAGATCTGCAAAGGTAATCCTAACTCAGATGTTCTTGCTGTGAATGAGAGGCAAGGTAGACCAAAGAAAAAAGCTAGGAGGAAATAAAGGGTAGATCTCAGTCTCGAAATCATAAGAACTTGAAATACTTTAAGTGTCATCAGCTTGGGCATATCAAGAAGCATTGTTTCCTTTGGAAGACAGAAAAGGGAAGAGTCAACACAAGTGATGCTAATGTATCAGAAGGTAATGGAGGAGATGTACTGATTGTATCAGATGGATCAGTAGATTGGGATAAAATCTAGATTCTGCATGCTCATACTACTATACCTCACATCAGGAATGGTTTTACACCTATGACAGGTCAGATGGAGGTAGCATAAGCCTTGATGATAATCATCCTTGTACGGTGGCTGGAGTTGGCACCATTAGGGTGAGGATGTATGATGGAGTGATAAGGACTCTATCAAATATCAAACATGTACCAGAGTTGAAAAAGAATTTAATTTCTTTGGGCTATTTAGAAGAGCAGGGATATGCTTTTAGTTGCCAATGTAGTAGTCGATGTTTGAGAATAACCAAGGGGGTTTTGGTGGTAATGAGAGGAAGAAGACTAAGAAACAATCTGTACAAGATGGAAGGCTCAGTTATGAATAATAGTGCGGTGGTGCTTGCAGTGGCACAGGAGGAACAGTTGACATATAAACTATGGCACTATCGGATGGGTCATATGAGTGACTGAGGGCTCATGGAGTTAAGCAAAAGAGGAAACATTCCAGCTTTGAGGAAGGATGGAAATGATCTGTGCGAGCCATGTATCTTTGGTAAACAGCATAAGGTAATACTTGTTACTTGTACCAAACCAAGTGAAGGAGTGCTAGATCTGGTGCACTCGGATGTATGGGGACCATCACCTATTTTATCCAGAGGTGGAGCAAGGTATTTTGTTACCTTCATTGATGACTTCTCTAGCAAATCAGATGTATTTGCCTAATTCAAATCTTGGGGGGCGAAGTAGAGAAGGAGACAGGAAGACATGTGAAGTGCCTTCAGTCAGATAATGATGGGGAGTACTCTAGTAAAGAGTTCAAGAGTTACTGTAAGAAAAATGGGATAAAATGCCATTACACAGTAAGGATGACCCCATAGCAGAATGGTGTTACGGAAAGGATGAACCAAACACTATTGGAGAAGGCAAGGAATATGAGACTACAGTCATCACTATCGAAAATCTTTTGGGGTGATGCTATTACTCTGTCATGTTTTCTTGTAAATAGGTACCCTCACTTCAAGTTGAATGGAGGACTTCTGGAAGAAGCTTGGAGTGGGAAGAAGGTGGAGCTTGACCACCTGAAAGTCTTTGGTTGCCCGGCCTATGTACATGTGGAGGCAACTGAAAGAAGCAAATTAGATCCTAAGTCAAAGAAGATGATCTTCATCGGGTATCCACAAGGAGTCAAAGGTTACCTATTATGGGATCCTTAATCATAGAGGACAATGATTAGTAGGGATGTCATTTTTGATGAAAAGAGCATCTTGAAGAAATCGGGGATTGCAGTTAGAAGTGAAGTCATAAAGATGAACAGTAATGAGTTCCCTACATAGGTGGAGAATAGGCCATCAACATCAGCTGGAAGTGGAGTTTCAGTTGATGTGGAGTTAGGTAGAAAAGACTCTCCAGGGGTGAAGGAGAACCAGCTGTTCAAGGGGAGGTGCAGGAGGAGCCACAAACAGGAGACTTGTAGGATAGTGCAAGGGGAGTGGTGATGCAGAACGAAAGCTCTGATACCAAAAATGATGTGGAACAAAAGAGATGATGCGATGCGGAAGTAAATTAAAATTAATATATTTTATTTATTTATTTATTTTCAGAAGTCGGCTTTGACTCAAAGGAAAGATAAACTAATGTTGAAAGAAACTAAGAAATGACAGAAAGCATAATTAAAAGGAGTGGATTATCAGAGTAACTCAGAAGTAGGATCGCTGGGGATTGAGAAACCCCCAGACCTAGGGTTTACTCCTCTTTCAAGAAACAGATGAAGAGAGAAGAGAAGGTTTTATACCTGACTGTGATATCTCTCGTTGCTTCAATTGAAGGACACTCTCGAGCAGATTGTAGGATCCTTGGAGATGGGGTATCTTCGCAATGGATCCTCGGATTGTAGTCCTATGGCAAGGTTGGCCTTCTTCTCGAACTCAGGATCTGGAAGAAGAAGAACAAAAAAAAGAACCAGAAACTCAAAGAAAGACACTGACCTGAGTACTTAATGAAGATTGTTGGATGTAGAAGTTTCGGAGATCTTGATACTGATCTGACTCTCCTTTGAACTGGCTCTGTAGTTGAAACAGTTGATCTGAACCTGGATGCTGGTGACCGGCTTCGATGTGGAAGAGAGGGGCCGTGGGATGAAGATGAAAAATTAGGGTTTGGTGGAATGAAGAGGATGAAGGGCGGCTAGGGTTTGGATTGGAAGTGGCTAACCTAGGGTTTGGGGTTTGGAGATCTCACACCTCCTCAAGGTTCCTGGGGAACCCAGATTTACTCCCTCACAGAGCTCAACACCTGGATGCAAGTGCGGAAGAGAGAAAACACTGAGTTTGCTCACTAAAAAAATTTGGTTTCATTCATCTTTTTTTTTTAAGAGTTACATAGAGTTGAATATATAGACATAACAAAGAAATAAAATTTCATACACTTCCCATGTGGGACTAATAGGACTAACCCACACTTTAGGCATCAAATTCTCTTCCCAAGACTCCTTCCATGAGTGGGCAGCCCAAAAACTCCAAGAAAACTTGAAAATCAGCTCCAAATGGCAGGTTATGGGGGTGTCTCCTAGTATCTCTCCATGAATCAAGGATTTTTCCTTCATGGTTTGGCTCTTTTGGACACCTCCTAGTCTTGCTCCACAAGTTTAGGATTCTTCCTTTCATGGCTTTGGCACTTTAGGAAACTTTTGGGTGCCTCCTTGATTTTCTCCCCAAGACATGCTCTCTTCCCTTTTATAACTTGGGTTTTTATGGAACATTGTGGGGCACCTCCTTGATCCTCTCTTCAAGAAAAATTCTTGCCATCCTGGCTTGGGTTTATCTGGAAAGAAGTTGGCTCCTCCTTGGATTGAGGTATCTTGATGGGTTTCTCCCCCAAGTGGCGCATGAAAGAAGGGACCTGCTTTCTTGTGGTGTGGGGACCAAGGCACACTGGATGGAGATGTGGCGCCTCCTGGACTCTGGCGTATGGCTGGGAGTGTGGTGCCCACTTGCTTGGTCCTGGGAGAAAATGTGGCACCTTGGAGAAGACCTAGACCACTACTAGGACTTGTATTGAGTCAACATGACTCAACAAAATTTAAATTGCAGGGAAATACAGACTCAAACTAAAATTGAGTTGACCAAGTCAACCCTTATTACAAAACCAGAAAACCCTAATTCTTCGGGCAATGTCAATCAGAGATCCAGATGGAGCCCTGAAGTCTTCTTCTGAGTCTGGTGCCCGCACCAAGTGGTATTGCATAAGCCTCAATGCACAATTCGGAAGCCAATGATATATGGTATAGATGAAACTATATCATATGCTCTTATATCTATTAATGGAGATCCAGAAAATTTTATGAAAGCCATGGAAAGTCCTGATAAAGAATCATAGATGCAAGGCATGATGGAATAGATGGAATCTCTCAGGAGGAATCAGACATGGCTGCTGGTGGATCTACCTAAAGATGCTCATGCAATTAGCTCCAAATGGGTGTTCACAATGAAATCAGTACCTTCAAAGCAAGGTGGAGTGAGATACCAGGCAAGGCTGGTAGCAAAGGGATATTCACAAAGGGAGGGAGTTGACTACATAGAGATGTTTTTTCCTATGGTTCACCATACTTCAATTTAGGTGTTATTGTCATTGGTGGAAAACATGATATAAAATTGGAGCAGATGGATGTGAAGATAGCCTTTCTACATGGAAGTCTAGAAGAGAAGATCTACATGAAGCAACGTGATGGCTTCATTGAGATTGGACAGGAGAACAAGGTATGTCTACTCCAGAGGTCATTGTATGGTTTGAAACAATCACCTCGTCAGTGGTATCACAGATTTGATACATTTATCTTGAGCCTTGGATGTCTTAGATGTGAACATGACCATTGTGTTTATGTTAAGGATGTGGATACTATGAATGCTCTGTATTTATTTCTATATATGGATGATACGCTGATAGCTAGCAAAAGTATGAAAGCCATGAAAGGGCTGGAGAGAGCATTGTCTTATGAATGTGAGATGAAAGATTTGGGATCAGCATAGAAAATCCTTGGAATGGAGATTTGCAGGGATAGATGCAAAGGAATACTCCATTTGTTACAAGGTGGGTACATCAAAAGGGTACTCGAGAGGTTTGGGATGGAGAAGGCCAAACCAGCAGATACACCATTACAAGGTCATATTTCTCTCTCGAAAAATCAGAGCCCCCAGACAGAGATGGAGAGAGAGTACATGAAAAGAGTTCCATATGCCAATGCAATGGGCGGTGTGATGTATGCTATGTTTTGTTGCAGGCCAGACATAGCATATGCTGTAAGCCATATGAGTAGATACATGGCTAATCCTGGGAAGGAACACCAGAAGGCATTGAAGTAGATTTTGCAATATCTGCAAGGGACTCAAAAGCATGGACTGGTATTTGGTGGGCAGCCAAAAGGACATGAATGGAACTCTATAAAGTCAAGTAAATATTCATGTCCTTTGGAAGTGTTTGTTGATGGAAGCTATGCAGGTGATCTTGATACAAGAAGGTCTACAACAGGTTATATTTTCTGCATGTATGGTAGACCAGTTTCTTGGAGGTCAATCCTTCAACCTATTACTACTTTGTTTACAACAAAAGCATAGTATATAGGGATTATTGAGGCTGCAAAGGAAGCACTATGGCTGAGAAGGCTAGTGGCTGAGATGGGGGTGAAACAATGTATGGTGGTCGTACACAATGATAGCCAGAGTGCCATACACTTAACTCAAAACCCAGTCTATCATGCTCGCACCAAGCATATAAACGTGAGATACCACAGAGTTAGAGAGCTGGTGGAGGAAGGAGAAGTGATGCTGGTGAATGTCCACACAAAGGAGAACCAGGTGGATCCACTTACAAAGGCTCTATTAAGGGAAAGCTTCTACTCTTGTATTTGGTTGATGGGTTTGAGTCTGATGTATGTAGCCTTAAAACACCAAGATGGAGATTATTGAGTCTTAGGTGGTGCATTCAAGGCTTGTTGGGTCAATGTCCTTGTATTGGTCTAGTCTATCATGGTTGTCCATGATGTATCTAATGCTAGGAATAAGTTCGGGGTGAGTCCTA
The DNA here is from genome assembly GCA_021397845.1 of Areca catechu. Lineage (NCBI taxonomy): Eukaryota > Viridiplantae > Streptophyta > Magnoliopsida > Arecales > Arecaceae > Areca > Areca catechu. The sequence continues at coordinate 37,670,673 of CM038042.1, read as the reverse complement.
GGTGTTTAGGCTCAGTTTTGGTTAGTCTGGGTCTTAGAGTCAGCTCCTTTGATATAAGAGTTGACTTTGCTAGTTGGCACGGTTCAGAACAGAGGATTGTGTTCTGGTCGAATCGGCTCATTGGTTTCGAGTCGGCTCAGTTACACAGTTAGGAAACCTTGTGGTCTGATTGAGTTGGCTCGGATGGGTTCGAGTCAGCTCGGTTACACAGTTAGAAAATCCTGTGGTCTGGACAAGCCGGCTCTGATGCTTAGAGTCGACTCTGTTCCAAGGTCGAGTCGACTCTAGTGTCTGGAGTTGGCTCAAATGACGGGTAAGCTATTTTTTAAGCAGTGCCAACTGGAGGGAGTTTTGGGATACTCAACCACATGCGACCGAGATAAATATATTGTAACTTCTTGAGAGGTTTGAGGTGAATTGTAATCGAATTCTCGGACGTGGAATCAAGAAAATCCCCTTTCTCCAGAGAATTCTTTCTTCTTCTCCCTTTTTCTCCCATTCTTGAATCTTGAGGTGATTGATCTTCAAAGATTTGTATCCTACCGTGTTCTCCAAGGATATCGCTGGCAGAGGGTCATCCACAACCTGTGGTACACTTCCACTATTACTTTGTAGATCAGGGCATTCATTCTTGATCGGATACAAGACTGCTTTTGGGCATTTGGGTTCAACGTTCGGACTGATCAAAATTCTCAACACCCTTTGGCTTACGTAATGCACCATCCACTTTCTAAAGGTGCATGATTAGTATTTTCTCAGACATGGTCGAACGATTCCTTAAAATTTTCACGGATGACTTTTCCATCTTTGGATCTACTTTTCCTAAATGCCTATATCACCTCAAACTAGTTTTGGAGAGATATAAGGAAAAGCATGTTGCCTAGGTGGCTTCCCAAGAGGGGGGTGAATTGGGATAATAAAAACTTTCAAGTATGTGCACATTAAAAATCTTTTAGTGTTGGTGTTGTGATATATTATGCAACAGAAGTAAGTCAACAATCACAAACAAGTCAAGCAAATACAACCACAAACATAATAAATTTAGAGTGGTTCGGAGCAACCCCGCTCTTATATCCACTACCCAAGCACCACTTGGGATTTCCACTATATTCTCTACAAAATATAGTCGAATTGTTTTACGAGGATCAAAATCCAAACCCAATACCCTTTGGTTTTTACACCGGGCTCACCAAAGAAACCCAAATACCCTTTGGTTTTTTACACTGGGCTCACCAAAGAAACCCAAATACCCTTTGGTATTTTACACTGGGCTCATCAAAGAAACCCAACTCAGGTTTTAATAGGCTCACCTAATAACCTTTCAACACTCATAAGATACAGCCCCTTGCTGCTCTTGGAGAAGATACAAAATATTTCAAGAAAAATACTAGCAACTTTACAACAAACCCAAGTTATTTAGTAGTTGCCAATGAAGCTCAAATTGAAGCCTTGCTTTAGATGCTCTTGAATACTCTTAAAGCTGCTTCTTGACTTTCTCAAAAATTGGATTTGATGATTGAAGATGAGTTGGTGAAGCTTTGAATCCTCTCTTGTATGCTCACTTGAAGTTGGTTGGTGAAAGACTTGAAACTGCCTTGAATGCTCAATAAATTTCAATGAATAATCAAAGAATTATGTTAATCCATCATAAATACCTCCCTTTTATAGTTTTCAAATAGATATAGCCATTATAGGGCTTAAGGAGTCGAAATAGAGCCGTTGGAGACTCCTTGGAATTCAAAAATTTAATTTTGCAACTAGCTGTTATAGGTCTGAACCCGACACTCAAGTCGGCTCGAGATGCTTGAGTCGGCTCAAAATCTCATATATGAGAAAATCAAACTTTGGACAAGTCAGCTCTTCTGGGTCAAGTCGGCTCGAAGTCTCAGACAAGAAAAACACAAACTTTGGATGGGTCGGCTCTTCTTGGTCGAGTCGGCTCGAATCTTTAAGTTTCTGAAACCTATGATTTGGAACTTCTAGATGAGTTGGCTCACTATCTTTGAGTTGGTTTGGATTTCTGAAACTCTGAAACTCTTCGTGCTATGCCAGAATAGTAGTCGGCTCTTAATCCATGAGTCGGCTCTTGGTCCATGAGTCGGCTCGAGTAGAACTTCTTCAAAACTTCAACCAATCAAATCTCCAACCAATATAAGTCTCCAAATACTTCAAAATAATTTACAAAAGATCTAACCTATTCAAACTTATTTTTACTAATTTATAGCCTTTTTTACAAGATTACAAGAATGAAAATTAGGGCTTTACAACTTTGAGATCTTCAATGCAATACTCTTCATCAATTAATACAATTGAACTGGAATAAACTTTGACTAAGTAGGAAATAAAATAACTCATTGATAAGTATTTCCTACAAAAACTTCTTGAATAACTGAAAAGGTTAGTCATAAATACATGCTCTAATATTTTGTAATCATCAAAATCATTCCAGGGTTCAACAATCTCTCCTTTTTTGATGATGACAAAACACTGGGCATGAAAAACTTTAAAAAAAAATACTTTACAATTACGTGTATATTAACATACTATGTACCGATATTCACATGTATCAAAGCATATTCAAAATAGTATGTATCGGAACAAATGATGTATCATGATATTGTATTAGAGTTAAAATGAACTAGTGTCAAAGTATCAACAATTTATAACATGTATCAGAGCAATAAGGTTAACATACTAATCATACTATAATTATGTATCAGATCAATAAGGAATCATAATGTATCAAGCTTTCTTTTTGATACAACTTCAATACTTTATATTTAAAGGAATCTTCAATAATTGCTTCCCTTTTATATATAATTTCTTCTTATTTTTCATGCTCACATAATTTTCAATAATTGTCCCCCCTTTTTCATGTAATTCCTTCTCATTTTTCATGCACTTCTCTCCCTTTTTGTCATTAACAAAACATAAGAAGAGCATATATTACCAAGGAAAAGGTTAACATGTTTGAGATAAAAGCACTTCTCCCCTTTGACAAAATTCAAATCATTCATCCATAATTATTCATAAACATTCATATCATTCATCAATTATAATACAAGATTTCCAAAACACATATATATATAAAAAGAGTGTCAGTACAAGATGTGATACAATACAAAAGTGTTAATGCACTAGAAAATAGTATCACATGCAACAATAGAGAGATCTAAACTCAAAATGTAGGGCTGGACTCATCTTCACTAGAAGAAGAAGAAGAGCCAATTTCCAAGATGCTAGACTGTGGTTTGAACTTAGGAAACCTAGGCCTAAGGTCCCTAAGTCTGGTCCTAGTAGTAATAGGTGGTCTAGCAGCTCTAGGTCTAGAAGGTAAAGACCCAGCAAAAACCAAGATCGGAGTCAGCTGCACCGAAGGAGGATCTGACAATACTAAAGTGCCGGTACTGGAGAGAATCTACATTGCTGGAGTATCTAAAATATCAGTGCTATGCTCCTGAGTGACTGCAGGTAAAATAGTAGCCCGTGTACCAGTATAATGCTTATTAGGTGTTCCAATAGAGTGCTTAAGCTCTCCATGTCCAAGGTCAGTACCATCATCTGGTCCAGGTGCATCATCAGGTGGTGGAGAAGGTGATGATGGTCCAGTTGCACTGATCTCCCGAAGTGCTACTAAGATCTACTGAAAACCATCCCTCATCGCAGTCTGTAATGCATCTATCCTAGCATCAATCTTAGCTTTGCCTCGCTATAGAGTAGAGAGCTCATCTAAGATAGTCTGCAATCTCTGATCATCATGCAAACCACCAGTATCTGAATCTCTCACAGGTTATCGAGGTGAAGTAGGTATTGACTCAAAGGGTCCATCCTCATCAGTAGGTTGCTCAATCTCGATGTCCAGTGGCTATCCAGTTTGATCATCCTTAGAAGACTCCTCATCATCAGAATGTACCACTCTTTGTCCTGAGGTCTTCTGAATCCATCTACCTTCTACTTTGTAAAATCCCATCCTGTTAAATGACTTAGCATTGTACCTGTCAGTATGCAATAAAGGTCTCCTATCCTCACCTGACAAGTCAACACTAGCATCCTCGAAGAGTAGAGTAAATACTATACCGTAAGGAAGACAGGCTCGTGCCCTGCGAGCTGCTTCTTTCATATGAGAAATCATAATATATGGCAAGTTGAGGGCCTCCCCCTCAATCAAACATCTCATAAATATCAAATCCCTTTCGCTTACCCAGTCAAATCTTCTAGTTCTAGATAAAAACACTCTGTTAACAATGTTATGTAATAACCTCATCTCTAAAGATAATAGGTTAGCTTGAACATGTATTATCCCTGATACATTGCTTCTTTCTAGAATACTTCTCAGAGTTCTTTATTTCTCTTTCATCACCAAGAAACTAAAAGGGATATGCCCTACAAGCCAATCTATGTTGTATCTCCTAAACCATTGTAATTGACAATATTCTAATAAAGGCATTATTTTTCATCAGACGCTATGTTTATTATTATATGATGAACCCCATAGATTAGGGCTATGATTTTAGGGTTATGATGAGATCATACCAGTGAGACCTAAAGTCTTAAAACCTTAATCTAAAATATTCCTAGTCAAAGGAACCCTGGGTAGGGTATCAGGGTTTTTCCGGTAAGACTAGCACACCCCATGTATACTGGAGAGGGTAACTGCTCTCACAGTCACTTGTGTATGACACTAATACTAGGATGTGGGTGCTCATTAGAGAATGAGTTCACTGATATGATCCAACTTGAGAACATCTAATGGAGTCTTAGCTATATGTCAATAGAAGGTTCTCATAGTGGGAGTGGTACAAGTAATCCTTTGACCTGAGACTACCATAAGTACCTTATGTACATGAACCCATGCTTTGGTTCAATCCTAATCATGCACCTTTAGTCATGCATAGGATTGATATTGGGAATGGTGAATTGGATATGAAGGTAATGAGTAGGTCAACAAGGAATCGATCACTCTTAGTAAGAGGAGATTGCATCTAGCTAGTTATCAATCGGATGATGATTCAGGGAATCTTTGATCAAAGTAAAGATATTAGAGATGGTTTCTAATATCAAGATAATTGAATCATCAATATAAGATTGAGCTAGAAACAGATATAATATTGGATTTGACATATATCCATATCCATAATTATATTTTTGGTGCAGGATGATCGAAGGATTTAATTATATGGTAACTTTCTATTGAAGGGTAGTTTTGGTATTTCACCAGAATTTCATATCTTCCGGGTAGACATGACACGTTGCTAGATGTCAATCTTGTCTTATGGGTTGATTAAATTGAATGATCACTTATTAGGAAGAGTCCTAATTGATCATAATCGGGTAAGCCCGATTTGACCTAAATCAATTATAAAGAGTTCTAATCAAATTAGGTCAACTTGTATTCGAACCCACTGCTGGCTAGATGTGGAACCCAATGGGTCACACACTTAAGAGAACTGATCAAGGGTTTAATTTTATAATTAAAACATCTTTGCATGATGACACTCTAGCAGGTGTTGCAAATCCTAGCTTCTATTCGAATTAGATTCGAATTAGGGTTCCGGATTGGTTCAATTTGGGTTCTAATTGGATCTAATTAGACCCTAATTGAGGTTATAGGGATTATGGCTAACTCTATTGGCTAACCAGGTATTTAGGCTAGCCCCCCACCCACTCCTTAGCCCTTGCACGCCAAAATGCTAAGAGTCCATGCGCTAATGGACTCTTGGCGCGCCAAATGGAGGAGTCCATGGGCGCATGGACTCTTGGCGCGCCCACTTAATTCTCCGATGAATTAAGATGGGGCGGCATTCCTTCTCTCTTTTAGCGCCTCAGATGTCCCCCCTTGGATTGGAATCCAAGGGTTGATGTTTTTTGAGAAAGGCAGAAAGCATTCGTTGCTTCCCGGTTGCACGAAATAACATCTCTTCGGAGATTAAAAGTCGCGACTCCTTTCTTTTAAAAACATCATGATTTTTCATTTAAGAAAAGCCATGGGATTTATTCGGAGGGCCGTGGGAAGGAAGGATGGGGCGTGAGAAAATGAGAAAGGGCGTGAGAAGTTTTTTACAGAGAGTTGTGTGGGTGCCTCTCTGAAATCTATTTAAGGGGTCAGGAAAATCAGAACTCTAAAAAAAATTTTTATTTTTCTTCTTCCTCTCCTAAAGACTCTTTCTCTCTTTTCTTGTTCTTGCACTGTTTCCTTTATAGAGTACATCTCTGTCGAAACTCTGCTACTGAACAAGAATAAGAGCGAAAGTCTCCGACGGTAAAGGAAAGAAAGAGTTCTGATTTTATTCCTTCTTTCTTACATTAAGACATTCTTGTCTTAGTTTTTCCTCCAATTTAAGACAAGCCTAAATCCCCTTAGGACAAAGTCTTATCTTCAAGACAAGAGTGTCTTAGAGGGTCAAGGTCTTAGTGGAAGGAGGAGAAGAGATAAAAGAAAGGAAGGCAACCTCTTGTGTGGAAGAATTTCAGCTATAATCCAAAGAATTGAGTTCTAGAAAGAAGAACTCAATAGGAGAAACCATTGGACAAGAAGATAGTGTTCTTGATCATTGCTCTATGTGGATCACCATCGGAGGGCGGACACTTGGACGCCTGGTGAATTCAAATAGCTCGTCGATCTTCAAGTTTTAAGTCTTCGTAAATTGGAATTAGCGATTACAGGTTAGTATTCTAATTCAATTTGCATAGAAATGTTTGTATTCATACATTCTAATCTTATTAAGGAGTTCCTGTTTTAGGATTTTTGTGCATATTAATTTTAATTTTTGAAATTACCCTTCTGCTGCGTTGCACTGGAACCCTACAGAAACATTCTCCTTCTTTTGGTATTTGCAATAATTTACTCAATTTTTGCTTATTCACAATAATATTCTTCCCTTTAATAATTGATTCTAGATGAAAAGTACCAAGAGATAGGTTTTCAAAGAAATTTTTGACCAAAGTTGGATAAGTGGGCAAATCAAGCATACAAAAATGTTTCCAACCCTGCGCATTAAGCCAATCACCTATCCTCAAGTTCTCTTTCTCTGGGAAATTAAAATCCACGGTTCTTCCAGAGGTTACCTGCCGATTACCCATAAGAATAACTTGTCATGGAGCTTCTGGAGCATCGGTTGGTTGCTGCTCATGTTGTTCTTCATGGGATTGAGAAGCCGAAGCATCTAGCCTCCATTCCTCTACAATTGTTCGGATCACCTTCCTAGGTCTTTTTGCTACGACCTTCCTAGGTGCCATTGAACTTGGATTAGGGATTGGGAAGGGTTCTAGAGGTGTTTCTAAGGCTTAGGAGGAGAAACTAGTGGAGATAAACAGTGAAAACTGAAAAGAGGTTAAGGAATGAAATCTACGGAACCCTATTTAAAAAGCTCAAAAGACTAAACTAAAGGTTTCTATAGCTAAATCAATACTAGACAAAGTGGTCAATAGCTCTAAATTGAATTTTGAAAACTCTAGATAATTTTTCTTATTTTTGAAAAAAATAGGTCAACAATCTTAATATGGGTAACATAGACCTAACTCTCATCTAATCTTTTCAAATCTATCTTTGCAAGAGGCTTGGTAAAAATATCAGCTAGTTAGTTCTCAGTTGGGACAAGTTCTAATTCTATGTTATTATTTAAAACATGGTCTCTAATGAAATGATGCCTTATTTCTATATGTTTAGCTCTAGAATGCTGAATTAGATTTTTAGATAAATTAATAGCACTTGTGTTATCACATTTGATAGAAATTTTAGATTGGATAATACCAGTCTTTTAGCTGTTGCTTAATCCACAACACTTGTGCACAACAACTCCCGGTAGCTACATACTCTGCCTCAACAATGGATAGTGCTACAAGTTCTGTTTTCTATAGTGCCATGAAATTAAGTTAACACCTAGAAATTGGCATGTGGTACTGGTACTTTTTCTATCAATCTTACAGCCACCATAGTCACCATTCGAATAACTAATTAACTTTAAAGATGAATGCTTAGAATACCACAATCCTACATTACATGTGCCTTTAAGATATTTGATAATTCTTTTAACAGGAATATGTATGATTCTTTTGGATTTGATTGAAAACATGCACATATATAAACACTAAATAGAATATCAGGTCTACTGGCAGTTAAATAGAGTAGAGATCCGATCATACCTCTATATAACTTGATCAACACTTATGCCATTTTCATCTTTATCTAATCTGCATGCAGGACTCATGGGTGTTCTAGCTTCCTTGCTTGATTCCATGCCAAACTTTTTGATAATTTTTTTAATATATTTGACTTGGTTGATTAGAATCCCTTCCTTCGATTGTTTAATTTGAAGTTCGAGGAAGTAGTTCAGCTCATCCATTAGACTCATTTCGAATTCACCCTGCATTAACTTAGCAAAATCTTGGCACAAAGATTCATCAGTAGATCCAAATATTATATCATCAACATAAATTTGAACAACCAAAATATCATTATTTTTCTTTTGAATAAATAGAGTAGTATCTACACTACCTCTTGCAAAATCATTTTCAAGTATAAACTTACTTAATCTGTCATACCAGACTCTAGGTGCCTATTTAAGACCATATAAAGCTTTATTTAACTTGAAAACATGATTTGGAAAAGAGTGATCAATAAAACCAGGTGGTTGTTCTACAAAAACTTCTTTAGATAAGAAACCATTTTGAAAATCACTTTTTACATCCATATGAAATAATTTAAAGTTCATGAAATATGCATATGCCAAAAGTAATATAATGGCCTCTAGTCTAGCTATTGGTAAATAGGACTCATCAAAATATATTCTTTCTTTTTGGTTGTAACCTTGAGCTTCCAGTCTAGCCTTATTTCTAATTACATTACCTTGTTCATCTAGCTTATTTCTATAGACCCATCTAGTACCTATAACAGGGTAGTCAGATGGTCTCTTTATAAGTGTCCAAACATTGTTCCTCCTAAATTAGTTTAACTCATCATGCATAGCTAACATCCAATTTGGGTCGATTTCAGCTTCTTCTATGGTATGTGGTTCTACATGAGATTCAAAAGCAATTAAATCATGTGCATCCCTATGTGAAGCTCTACTCCTAACACCTTGTGATGGATCTCCTATAATGAGTTCTTTGGGATGTGATTGTACATACTTCCATTATTTAGGTAGATCTACATGATTCTCGCTTACCACCTCTTCTTATTGTTCACCTGCTTTCTTGTCTTTGATAGTCATGTCCCTTAATCAATTTTCAAGTATACCTGCATCATTATTAGCACAATCTTCTTTTCTAGAAGATGCAATGTCAGTCTCATTGAAAATAACATAAATTGACTCTTCGATAGTTAAAGTTCTCTTATTGAATACTCGATAAGCTTTACTATTAGTTGAATAACCAAGAAAAATAACTTTATCAGATTTGGCATCAAACTTACCAAGGTTATCCTTACCATTGTTGAGTACAAAACATTTGCAATCAAAAACATGAAAATAATCAATATTTGACTTTCTATTATTTCTTAATTCATAGGGGGTTTTTCTTATAATAGGTCTAACTAAGACTCTGTTTAAAATATAGCAAGCGATATTTATAGCTTCTACCCAAAAGTATCTTGGAAGATTGCCTTCACAAAGTATTGTTCGGGCCATCTCTTCCAAGGTTCTATTCTTTCTCTCTACAATACCATTTTTCTATGGTATTCTAGGAGTGGAGAAGTTATGGTCAATACCGTGCTTTTTACAAAAGTGATCAAAATATTGATTTTCAAATTCCGTACCATGATCACTACGAATAGAAATAACAGAAAGATTTTTTAAGTTTGAAACTCTTTTGTAAAATTTCTTAAAAGCTTTAAAAGTTTCATCCTTATGTGCAATAAATAAAATTCAGGTGTATCAATAAAAATCATTTACAATCACAAGACCATATTTCATACCACCTTGGCTTGTTATCCTAGTGGGTCCAAATAGATCCATGTGAAGTAGCTCTAAAGGTCTAGTGGTAGAAACAATATTTTTGGATTTAAAACTCCCCCTAACTTGTTTTCTTAATTGGCATGCATCACAAACATAATCAAAATCTACTTTAATTTTTGGCAAACCTTTGACTAAATCTTTTAAAATAAGTTTTGCAATAGTATGCATGCTAGCATGTCCAAGTCGTTTATGCCATAATAGACTTGATTCCTTGCTCTTATCATTCACTGCTACAAGACTTGTGTTACTTGACATAGCTAGATCATTAAAATATACTACATATATATTGCCAAGTCTATGTCCAATGAACTTTATACTAGAGTCAAGAGGATCAACTACTATACACATTGAAGCCTTGAAGAAAACATTAAAGACAATATTACATAGTTGATTGATACTTAATAGATTATGCTTTAATTTTTCTACTAGCAGTACATTTTCAATAAAGGTAGAAGGAGTAATTTTAATTTTACTAATATCAATTATCATTCCTTTACGATTGTCACCAAATGTTACCATGCCACCATCTTTTTCTTCAAGGGTGAAAAATTGATTTATATCACCCGTCATGTATCTTGAATAGCCGCTATCAAGATATCATCTTTTCTTTGTGTTCATGGCTGTAAGACATCCCTGTAAAACAGCCAAGTAGTGGATTTAGGTATCCAAGCTTTCTTGGGTCCTTGCAAGTTAGTAGAATTGGTTCCTTTTGGAACCCAAATTTTCTTGATTTTCTTTTTGTCATTATATTTCAAATAACACTCAAATACTTTGTGACCTATGTTATTACATGCATAGCAAATAATTCTTGACCTTGGATAAGGAGCATATGATGTAAACTTAGGTCCATATTATTTTGATGCAATGAACTTTGGAGCATAAGAAGTGGATGCAGAAAACTTATTTGTATTTGTACCTTTATAACCGATTCCAAACTTATTATTAGAATATCTTTGATTTTTCAAAATCAATTTAAGTTTGTTGGAGCTTAAAGTTAATTTTTCAACTAAGGGTTTCATCTTTTGAACTTCCTTTTATAAATTTGTATTTTCTTTTTATAAAAGAAGTTCTACCTTTTCAAATTGGATGGTTTTAAGTCTTTCACAAGTTATACTTGATTCTCTTTGCAAAATTTTGTTTCTTTCACAAATTTTGTTTTTAGCTTTTTCAAATGTATCACAGTTACTTTTTAAACTCTTCATTTTCAAACCAGCCTTTTTGTATTCAATCAACAATTCACAAAAAGCATTATAAAGCTCATCATAAGTAAAATCTAAATTTGGTTTAGAAGTTATTACCTCATCCTCCAAACCCATAAGATAAATCTGAGCTATCTTCGTTGTATCTTCTTCTTCTTCATTTGATATAGACTCATCACTATCGCTCTATGTCGCAAGCATTGCTTTCTTTTTCTTCCTTTTAAACAATTTTTTCTTGATTTTTGGACAATCAAGACGTATGTGTCCTGGTTTCTTGCATTTATAATAGATTGAAAATTGATCTTTGTCCTTATCCTTCTCCTTGTCTTTTTCTTTATCCTTTCCATGGTCTCCTTTTTTGAATTGCTTTCTCCATCTATTGGTTCTTCTTCTGTCCATAAATCTTTTGAACTTTTTCATTACTAGGACAATTTCATCATCCTCCATATCATCATCATCAGAGGTATCTGAATCTTCATCTTTATCTTCTTTAGTTACTTTAAATGCAATGGTCTTTTTCTTTTTTGAATCTTCTTCAATTCTTTGCTGCATGGCTACTCATGTGTGATCAATGACCCCAGCAGCTCATCCAATGGTAGTGTGTTCAAATCCTTTGCCTCCTGAATAGCTTTAACCTTTGTTTCCCATTTCTTTAGCAAAGGTCTCAAAACTTTCTGCACTAAATCAGCATTAGTATAGGTCCTACCAAGACTTTTAAGACTATTTATAATTTCAGTAAAATGTGAAAACATAGCAGGTATAGTTTCATTTGGCTCCATATTGAATAACTCATAATTATGCACAAGAAGGTTAATTTTAGAAATCTTTACTTGTGATGTGCCCTCGTGTGTGATTTCAAGCTTATCCTAAATTTCTTTAGTAGAATTACACATGAAAATTCTATTAAATTCATTTGGGTCCAAAGCACAATAAAGTAAATTCATGGCTTTGGCATTTAACTCGACCTTTTTCATATCATTCTCATCCCATTCCTCTTCAGGTTTAGGAACTTCAACATCATTAACTCTAATCATGGGTGTGTGAGGTCCTCTTAGAATTATCTTCCATAATTGGGAGTCTATGGCTTGAATGTATATCTTCATCCTAGCCTTCCAATATGTGTAATTAGTTTGGTAAAAAGTGGAGGTTGGATTGTGGATTGACCTTTGGCCAAAGAGGTACTCATGGGATGTGCCATCAATCTTTACTCTAAAAAATTTCAGAGACTCTGCTCTGATACCACATGTTGCCCATGTGGCATCCCAAGAGGGGGGTGAATTGGGATAATAAAAACTTTCAAGTATGTGCACTTTGAAAAATCTTTTAGTGTTGGTGTTGTGATATATTATGCAATGGAAGTAAGTCAACAATCACAAACAAGTCAAGCAAACACAACCACAAACACAAGAAATTTAGAGTGGTTCGGAGAAACCCCACTCCTACGTCCACTACCCAAGAACCACTTGGGATTTCCATTATATTCTCTACCAGAATATAGCCGGATTGTTTTACCAGGATCATAATCCAAACCCAACACCCTTTGGTTTTTATACCGGGCTCACCAAAGAAACCCAAATACCCTTTGATTTTTTACACCGGGCTCACCAAAGAAACCCAAATACACTTTGATTTTTTACATCGGGCTCACCAAAGAAACCTAACTTAGGTTTTAATAGGCTCACCTAATAACCTTTCAAAACTCACAAGACACAGCCCCTTGCTGCTCTTGGAGAAAATACAAAATATTTCAAGAAAAAAACTAGCAACTTTACAACAAACCCAAGTTATTTAGTAGTTGCCAATGAAGCTCAAATTGAAGCCTTGCTTTAGATGCTCTTGAACACTCTTAAAGCTTCTTCTTGACTTCCTTAAAAATTGGATTCAATGATTGAAGATGAGTTGGTAAAGCTTTGAATCCTTTCTTGAATGCTCACTTGAAGTTGGTTGGTGAAAGACTTGAAACTGCCTTGAATGCTCAATAAATTTTAATGAATAATCAAAGAATTATGTTAATCCATCATAAATACCTCCCTTTTATAGTTTTCAAATAGATCTAGCCATTGTAGGGCCTAGGGAGTCAAAATAGAGCCGTTGGAGTCTTCTTGGAATTCAAAAGTTCAATTCTGCAACTAGCTATTACAGGTCTGAACCCGATACTCGAGTCAGCTCGAGATGTTTGAGTTGGCTTGAAATCTTAGATAAGAGAAAATCAAACTCTAGACGAGTCGACTCTTCTGGATCGAGTCGACTCGAAGTCTCAGACAAGAAAAACACAAATACTGGATGAGTCAGTTCTTCTTGGTCGAGTCGGCTCGAATCTCTGAGTTTCTGAAATTTATGATTTGAAACTTCTGGACGAGTCAGCTCACTATCTTTGAGTCAGCTTGGATTTCTGAAACTTTGAAACTCTCCATGCCATGCCAGAATAGGAGTCGGCTCTTAGTGCATGAGTCGGCTCTTGGTCCATGAGTCGGCTCAAGCAGAACTTCTTCAAAACATCAACCAATCAAATCTCCAACCAATACAAGTCTTCCGAATACTTCAAAATAATTTACAAAAGATATCTAACCTATTCAAACTCATTTTTACTAATTTATAGCCCTTTTTACAAGATTACAAGAATGAAAATTAGGGCTTTACAACTTTGAGATCTTCAATGCAATACTCTTCATCAATTAATACAATTGCACTAGAATAAACTTTGACTAAGTAGGAAATAAAATAATTCATTGATAAGTGCTTCCTACAAAAACTTCTTGCATAATTGAAAAGGTTAGTCATAAATACATGGTCCAATATTTTGTAATCATCAAAATCATTCCAAGGGTCAACAAAACATCTAGTACTAAATTGAAAAAAGTATCAATTTATGGTGAAGGCATAGTCCTGGCCATGTGATTTCAGAAAGGGTATAGAAGTAGATAAAGCCAAGGTATATCTGATTGCAAATCTTTCTCCACCTAAATCAGTCAAAGAAATTAGATCATTCCTTGGACATGCTAGATTTTATAAGAGATTTATCAAAAATTTTAGTAAAATGGCTAGATCATTAACTAATCTATTAGCTAAAGAAATCAAATTTGACTTTACATCTGAATGTCTTGAGTTTTTTTAAATATCTAAAGAAAAAATTAACTTCATTACAATTATTCACCCACCTATGTGGACTCAACCTTTTGAGCTCATGTGTGATGCATCTGATCATGCCATAGGAGTGGTTCTAGGTCAAAAATTGATAAGCTACCTCGAATAATCTACTATGCCAATAAGACCTTAAATGATGCACAGCTCAACTACTCAACTACTGAGAAAAAAATTTTAGCTATGATATTTGTATTAGAAAAATTTAGGTCTTATTTAATAGGGTCTCATGTAATCATCTATACTGATCAGTCCACAGTTAGGCATCTTCTTTCTAAGAAAGATATCAAGGTATGCTTAATTAGATGGATCCTACTTTTACAAGAATTCGACCAAGAGATCAGGGATAAAAAATATACTAAAAATGTAGTGGCTGCTCATCTATCTAGGCTAGTGATCACACCCATTGATGAATTATCAATCAATGAGTCCTTTCCTGATAAATAATTTATGTCTGTTATCACAGAACCATAATACGTTGACATAGTTAATTATTTAGCCATCGATAAAATTTTGATGTACCGGAATACTTAGAACAAAAATTAATTTTTCTCATAAGTGAAGTACTTTATTTGGGATGATCCATACGTATTTAAACAATGTCCTAACCTAATTATTAGAAGACATATTTTGGACCAAGAAGTTAGGAGCATATTGTCCTTTTACCATGACCAAGCCGATGGTGTCATTTTGGAGCTAAAAAGACAGCGATAAAGGTGCTCCAATATGGATTTTATTGGCTTGACTTCTTTAAAGATGCTTATGAATATTATAAAAATTATGTTAAATGCTAGCAAATAGGTTGGATCACAAAGAGAGAAATGATGTCTATGAATCCAATCTTGATTGTAAAAATTTTTGATGTATGGGGAATTAACTTTATGGGACCATTTCCAAAATCTCTTGGGAATGAGTATATTTTAGTAGCTGTAGATTATGTCTCCAAGTGGATAGAGGTAATACCTTATAAAATCAATGATAGCAAAATTGTTGTAATTTTTTTTAAGAAACATATCCTCTCTATTTTGGTATTCCAAGGGCTATCATCAGTGATTGTAGAACATACTTCTATAAGTAATCCTTTGCATTACTATGAAAACGAATAATATTACCCATAAGAGGCCACAACTTATTGAAAGAATAATGCCCTAAAAGCCAATTATTGTAAGGACATTTCTGTAAACTTTCAAACTCATGTATGACATTTTTATGTATTAATAAAGGCATTTAGTTTTTATCATACTGCTGTGTCTGATTAATAGATTATGATGAACCCCATAGGTTAGAAAAATGGAATTAGGATTATGATGAAGATCATAATAGTGAGACCTAAATTCCTATAAACCCTAATCTAGAATGTTCCTAGTTGTTGAATTATCGATTAGGGAATCGATACTTCCGGAAAGACCAGCATATCCTATGTATGCTCTTAAAAGAGGGTGGTTGATCTCACAGCCACTAGTATAGAGACACTAATATAAGGATATGGGTGCTCATTGTAGACATGAGTTCACTGAACTAATCCGCACTGCGAACTTCTTATGGATGCCTTACTGCTTGTCAAAAGGTAGTTCGCATAGTGGGAGTTGTGCAAGTGATCTTTAGACCTTAGATCACCTTAGATCTTTATGCACACTAAGCCATGTTTTGATTCATACCCATTCACGACATTGAGTTATGCACGGGATGTTCTCAAATATGGTGGAAGGTGTATGAAGGATGAGAGTGGATCAACAAGGAATCGGTCATTTCAAGTAAGAGGAAATATTATCCCATGTAATCTCTTCAATTGATGACTCAAGGAGTCTTTGATCAAAGCAGGATGAGATTAGAAAAGGTTTTCTAATCGGTCATCAATAGAGTCATTATTATTGAATTGATATTCGAAATGACTAAGTGCTAGGGTTTGACATTAATCCATACCCATCACTTATTCGAGATGAAAGGAGATCGAGAGATTGAATTGCATGCTAACTTTCCACTGAAGAGTATTTTGATAATTTTCACCAAATTTCTCATCTTCCGAGTAGGCATGACATGTTGCTAGATGTCAATCATGTCGTGTAGGTTATCATGAATAAATTTAATTAGATTCATGAGTCAATTTGAAAGTTGGTTCGAATTGGCAACTTGGGTCAGTTCAATTTGATCTAATTAGGTCAAACGGGTCCGATTGGATCAAATCGGCTTGGACCCAGACCTACTGCTGGCTAAATATGGAACCCAAAGGGTCACACACATATGAGAATTAACCTAGGAATTTATTGGATATTATATTAGGGTTAATTAATCCTAATTGGCTAGCTAGATTGCATACTAGCATATGTATGCTAGCCTAATTCCTAACCCAATTAGATTGGGTCTATTTGCTTGCTAATTGGGCAAACCAATTTATGAAAAATCTAGATTGGGTTGTGTCCTAAGTGGGGTCAAATAATCTGATTTTATTTTGATTTTTTCAGTCTTTATCTTGGATTTATGTAGAGTCCAAACTAGGTTGGACTCTTGGCGCCATTTGGAGTATGTGCTAGAAATAATTGACGTGAAAGAAGAATAGGAGTCCTTCTGCTTTGGGGAAGTGGTTTCCAGATAAGCAAGAAGTCTCTCCCCTTGTCCTAACACCCATTCCTTTAGCCTCTTTACCATGCAATAAAAAAGGAAGGAATTGGCGCGTGCAACATGAAGAGTCGTAACTCTTCATGGTTGCCGCACCAATTCAAATTCAAATAGGAAGTTTTATTATCGAAGGGATTTATGATTGATATGTCTCTTCATTCCCATGCTAATTACCTTCTTATCAGCCGGTTACATGCCACATGGCATGAAGAAAAATCACCGGTTAAGTCCAAGAGATGCAGATAAGTCATTTGGTGCATGAAAGGATGTACTCTAAGATCCAAAAGACTCCTCATTGAAGGGTCTTATTTGATCTGATAAAAAGCAGATCAAGGGCTGATGAAGAGCCTTATCCCACACCTCTTGCTTTCCTATATAAACCCATCGGTGTTTTACCGAAAGCATTCCATTCAATCCTTTCTTTCTTACATTCATGCACTTATCCTCTTTGTCTCTTCCTTCCCTTGTTAAGACATTGTTCTTTCTTTAAGACAAGTCTGCCAAATTAAGACAAGGGCTTAGGAAGAGAATAAAGGAGTGTTAAGTAGAAGTAAGAAGAGTTTAGGAGAGGGTTCGGAGTGCTTGTCAGGAGGGTATTAGTCTGGGAAAGAAGAAAAGGCTGTCGAAGGCTAGAAAGGCTGCCAAAGAGTCCTAGTGGTTTAAGCAAGCAAGAAAGGAGTGTCTCCTTGGTTCAATTCTCATGTGGATCACCTCTGGAGGGCATGCGCTTGTGTGCCTAGTGGAAAGAAGAAGGTTATAGCGTATCAGGTATTCTTCTTAAGCCTTATTATATGATTAGTTAATTGTTATGCTCCAGGGATTCTGGATTAGGGTTTCGATTTCTTATAAGTTCAAATGAAAATTTTTGAAATTCTACCATCCGCTGTGCCACCAAAACCCATCAGTGGTATCAAAGCCACCTTGATGCATTCCATTAATGGTCATTTTATGCTTGGTTAAATACTATATAAAATGTTTAGCATGATATTATGATATGCAAATATTATGCATGATACTAGTATCATATCTTATGTTGCTTGTCGCTGATTAGGATTTTTCACTTAAACTCTAATCTACATAGAGATATGTCTAGATGTTTAAGTCACATTCTGAAATAAGGTTGTCCTAACATAACGGTGGATGTCTGTTATGTTATAAGGTTGTCCTAGAATGATGACTCACTTGGCACATATTTTGTATATGTATGGTTTTATGGGATGAATGTTTTATAAGCGTTATCTATTAGAATGTGTTAAGAGACCATAAATTCCATCATAAAAGTATATTTAGTCATAGTGTAAATTAATCATGAAGCAAATCTATTTAGGGATCTTTGATTAAGCCAATTGGTGTCTAGGCAGGTGGTTCTGGGAAGGTAAAGGGAATGAGATTTTTAATTGGTTCTATTGTCTGACCTGGCCAATTCTATTGGTGTCTAAGGAAAGCAACAGGGGGACCCCCTTATCTCTTCCACTTACCTGGCCAATTTGGCTATATCTAGACCTTAAGTTAGAAATGCAAATTGGTTAAGTACACTGCAAAATTGCATTCCTTCATGCTAAGACAAATCCATGTCAAACTTACTATTATAGGTTTGTTGTGATTAACACAAGACCTATTTTAGGATTTGATATGATATTTATCTTAGTATTTTCTATGCTATATAGTATGATTGATTATGTTGCTTTGTTGAGTATACTCAAGGATGACATTATTCAATCATGAGTATATTAAATGAAGGGTATGACTAAACTAATACATTATAGTTTGTTGTGCATACACAAGGCTATAAATGTATTAGAGGCAAGTCTAATATTGAGAATTGCAATAGGGTGCAATTGGAAGGGATTTTCCTACCCTTAAACTCATGGGTGTTTGTTGTGATTAACACAAGGCATTCATGAAGGATTAGGATCTCAACCCCACTAAGGAAACCCTAGTGTGGTTTCTCACTTACCATATTTGAGGGTTATGGTATTCAAATAAAATAATGGGAGACATAATTAGATGTAAAGTCCTTATCTAGTTATGGATGTCATCTTGAGTGGTTTACTTATAGTTGTTCTTTATTTTAATGTAGATTATAATTTCATGGCTTCTACTCTGTCACTGCGTGGCATCTTGGATGCCAACAAGCTGACTGGTCCCAATTATATGGACTGGTTGAGGAACCTGAGGATAGTTTTATCTCAGGAAAGGATTGCCTATATCCTTGATACTCCTGACCCTGATCCGGTAGGAGAGGATGTTACCAAGGAGGAAAGAGCCACATATAAAATGTGGCAGAATGACAACATGACTGTCAAGTGCATAATGTTGGCCTCAATGAGTAATGAACTCCAGAGGCAACATGAAAAAATGGAACCTAAGTCCATATTGCTCAATCTCAAAGAGCTTTATGGGGAGCATAGTCGGACTGCACGATACGAGATATCAAAGCAGTTGTTCCGGGCACGAATGAGTGAGGGCTCTTTTGTTCAGACACATGTCCTCAAAATGATTGACCTAATCACCCGGTTAGGTCAGTTAGGATTTGTGATGGATGGGGAGCTCAATCAAAATTTAATCCTACAATCACTCCCAGACTCCTCACAGTTTGACATGAATTACCACATGAACAAACTGAATACTTCATTGCCCGAGTTATTAAATATGCTCAAAATAGTAGAGAGCCACTTTAACGGTGGTAAGGCTGAGCTTCTTCTAGTCGATAATAAGAATAAGCAAGCAATGAAGAAGGGTCCTAAAAGAAAGAGGAACCCTAAGAGTAGCTTCAAGAGCAAGAAGAAGGCAAGGAAGCCCTCCGCTGATGGATCCTGTTATCACTATGGGAAGCAAGGGTACTAGAAGAAAAATTGCAAGTTGTACCTTGCAAAGGAGAAGCAAGATGCTATTGGAGCATCTAAAGGTTTGTTAATGATACAAACAAGTTTATCATTGAGTTCTTTAGCTTCTAATTCATGGGTACTTGATACCGCATGTGGATCTCATATCTGCAAATCTTTGCAGGGGCTGTAGAGGCCTAGAAGACTGAAGAAAGGTGACTTCGAGCTATTCAACGCAAGTGGAGAACCCATTCAAGCTGAAGCTATTGGCATCTACTTATTGTTATTGCCTTTGGGCAATATCTTAGAATTAAAAGAATGTTATTATGTACCCAATATTATTAAAAACATTATTTTTGTACCTTCCTTGTTACAACAAGGTTATGAAATAAAGTTAACGAGCCTGGGATGCTCGATTTTCTTTTCAAAAAAATTCTTTGGTTATGGTACATTTTCTAATGGTCTTTTAACTCTATCACTCAATGATGAAGTCTTGGTTGTTGAGAACAAGAAAAGAAAGAGAGATAATGTCAAAGTCACATATCTCTGGCATTGCCGCTTGGGTCATATTAGTGAGTCCAGGATAAGCAAGTTATACAAAGATAACCTTTGAACCTTTTGATTTTGAGTCATTAGGAACTTGTGAATCTTATCTCATGGAAAAAATAACTAAGTCTCCATTCACTGGACATGGAGAAAGGGCAATTGAGTTGTTAGGACTAGTTCACACAGATGTGTGTGGTCCTATGACAACCCAGGCTAGAGGAGAATACTCTTATTTTATTAGTTTTACTGATGATTCATCAAGGTTTGGATATGTGTATCTAATGAAACACAAGTCTGAAGCTTTTGATAAATTGAAAGAGTATCTAAAAGAGGTTGAGAAACAAACAGGACATAGTATTAAAATCCTTCGATCTAATCGAGAAGGAGAATGCTTGTCCAGTGAATTTCTTGATTTTCTAAAAGATAAAGGCATTCTCTCATAATGGACCCCTCCATATACACCACAGTTAAATGGTGTAGCAGAAAAGAGAAATCGTACCTTATTAGATATGGTACGGTCCATGATGTGCTCCACTGATCTTCTAGTCTCTTTTTGGGGTCATGCCCTAGAGACCGCTACTCACATTTTGAACAGAGTACCATCAAAAGCTATCAATAGCACTCCATATGAATTATGGAAAGGAAGAAAACCAAGTCTTAAGTATTTCAAGATTTGGGATTGCCCAGCTTATGTCAATAATGTTTTTGGGCAAAAGCTAAGTGCTAGGGCTGACAAAGCAGGTTCGTAGGATATCCTAAAGAAGGAATGGGATACCTTTTCTATCATCCTACTGAACAAAAGGTTTTTGTCAGTAGACATGCAACCTTCTTGGAAAAAGAATTCATCCAAGAAGATGGCAGTGGAAGGATATTTGAACTTAAAGAAGTTCAACCTACACCTGATGTAATTCCTCAACCATATGTTCTTATAATTTAGGAACATCCACAGCACACACCTCCTTTCCGAAGGTCAGAGAGAGTGTGGGGTATACCTCTCCGATATGGCTTTATTATTGGAAATGACAATGGGACCAGTATCATTCAGGATGATGATCCTGTGACCTATTCGGAAGCTGTCGAGAGTAAAGACTCCGACAAATGGCTAAATGCCATGAAATCCGAAATGGACTCCATGTACTCTAACTAGGTTTGGACATTGGTTGATCCACCTAAAGGAGTTAACCTAATTGGGTGTAAATGGATCTTCAAGAAGAAGATTGGAGCAAATGGCCAAGTAGATACCTACAAAGCCAAGCTAGTGGCAAAAGGTTTCAGACAAAAACATGGTATTGATTATGATGAAACCTTTTCATTAGTAGCAATGCTCAAGTCCATCAGGATTTTGCTTGTAATAGCAGCATACTATGATTATGAAATCTGGCAGATAGACGTAAAGACTGCTTTCCTCAATGGATACCTTGAGGAAGAAGTCTATATATCACAACCAGAAGGGTTTGTCTCAAGTGGGAGACCTAATCAAGTGCTAGCTTAAAAAATCCATATATGGATTAAAGCAAGCATCGAGGAGTTGGAACATTTGCTTTGATGAAGCAATCAGGGAGTTTGGCTTCATTAAAAATGTGGATGAACCTTGTGTATATAAAAAGACAAGTGAAAAAACAACTGTCTTTTTGGTTTTGTATGTCGATGACATACTTATCATTGGGAATGATATCCCAATTTACGATCGGTCAAGACTTGGCTATCTTCAAAGTTTTTCATGAAGAATTTGGGAGAAGCATCCTGTATATTGGGAATTAAGATCTATAGAGATAGATCTAAGAGGATGCTAGGTTTATCTCAATCCAGGTACATTGACTTAATGTTGAAAAGATTCAATATGGATGGGAGTAAGAGAGGTAACTTGCCCATGAGTCAAGGCATACATCTCTCCAAGAAAATGTCTCCTAAGACATCAGAAGAATGAGAGTGAATAGCTAAGATTCCTTATGCTTTAGCTATAGGATCAATAATGTATGCTATGTTATGTACCAGGCCTGGTGTTGCTTATGCCTTGGGCATAGTAAGTAGATTCCAGGCTGATCCAGGAGAGAATCATTGGAAAGCTATGAAAAATATTCTTAAGTACCTGAGAAGGACTAAGGATGTTTTTCTAATCTATGGAGGATCATAATTGAAACTAGAAGGATTTACAGATTCTAGTTTTCAATCAGATCCAGATGATAGCAAATCCATGTCAGGGTATGTCTTCACCCTATATAGTGGAGCAGTAAGTTGGAAGAGTACAAAGCAGCAAACTGTAGCTGACTCAGTCACTGAGGCAGAATGCATAGCTGCAAGTGAAGCCGCAAAGGAAGCTGTTTGGATGAAGAAATTCATTATGGAATTGAGCGTTGTTCCTGAAATACAACTAGTGCCACTTTATTGTGACAACACTGGAGTTGTTGCGTAAGCTAAGGAACCGAGGTCTCATCATAAGTCTAAGCACATTTCGAGATGCTTCCATCTTGTTTGAGAGATCATAGGAAGACAAGATGTTTCCATCGAACGAGTTGATACAAAAAAAATATAGCAGATCCATTTACTAAAGCACTACCCCAGCAGCAGTTTGATCATCACTTAGAATGTATGGGTATTAGATATAAGGGCGATTGGCTTTAGTGCAAGTGGGAGATTGAAAGAATAATATCCTAAAAGCCAATCATTATAAGGGCATTTATGTAAACTTCCAAACTCATGTATGACATTTTTATGTATTAATAAAGGCATTTAGCTTTCATCATATTGCTGTGTCTGATTAATAGATTATGGTGATCCCCGTAGGTTAGGAAAATGGAATTAGAGTTATGATGAAGATCATAACAGCGAGACCTAAATTTCTATAAACCCTAATCTAGAATGTTCCTGGTCATTGGATTATTGATTAGGGGATCGATACTTCTGGAAAGACCAGCATATCCTATGGATGCTCTTAAGAGAGGGTGGCTGATCTCATAGACACTAGTGTAGAGACACTAATATAAGGATATGGGTGCTCATTGTAGACATGAGTTCACTGAACTGATCTGCACTAAGAACTTCTTATGGATGCCTTACTACTTGTCAAAAGGTAGTTCTCATAGTGGGAGTTGTGCAAGTGATCTTTAGACCTGAGATCACCTTAGATCCTTATGCACACTAAGCCATGTTTTGATTCATACCCATTCATGACATTGAGTTATGCACGGGATGTTCTCGAATATGGTGGAAGGTGTATGAAGGATGAGAGTGGATCAACAAGGAATCGATCATTCCTAGTAAGAGGAAATATTATCCCATGTAATCTCTTCAATTGATGACTTAGGGAGCCTTTGATCAAAGCAGGATGAGATTAGAAAAGGTTTTCTAATCGGTCATCAATAGAGTCATCATTATCGAATTGAGATTCGAAATGACTAAGTGCTAGGGTTTGACATTAATCCATACCCATCACTTATTCGGGATGAAAGGAGATCGAGAGATTGAATTGCACGCTAACTTTCCACTGAAGGATATTTTGGTAATTTCAACCAAATTCTTAATCTTCACGGTAGGCATGACATGTTGCTAGATGTCAATCATGTCATGTAGGTTATCATGAATCAATTTGATTAGATTCATGAGTCAACTTGAAAGTTGGTTCGAATTTGCAACTTGGGTCAGTTCAATTTGACCTAATTAGTTCAAACAGGTTCGATTGGATTGAATCGGCTTGGACCTAGACCTACTGCTGGCTAGATGTGGAACCCAAAGGGTCATAAACATATGAGAGTTAACCTAGGAATTTATTGGATATTATATTAGGGTTAACTAATCCTAATTGGCTAGCAAGATTGCATACTAGCATATGTATGCTAGCCTAATTCCTAACCCAATTATATTGGATCTATTTGCTTGCTAATTGGGCAAATCAATTTATGAAAAACCTAGATTGGGTTGTGTTTTAAGTGGGGTCAAATAATCTGATTTTATTTGGATTTTCTCAGCCTTTATCTTGGATTTATGAAGAGTCCAAACTAGGTTGGACTCTTGGTGCCATTTGGAGTATGCGCTAGAAATAATTGGTGTGAAAAAAGAATAGGAGTCCTTCTGCTTTGGGAAAGTGGTTTCTAGATAAGCAAGGAGTCTATCTCCTTGTCTTAACACCCATTCCTTTAGCCTCTTTACCGTGTAAGAAAGAAAAAAAAGGAAGGAGACATATCAATCATAAATCCCTTTGGTAATAAAACTTCCTATTTGAATTTGAATTGGTGCGGCAACCATGAAGAGTCTCTCTTCATTCTCTTGCCAGTTACCTTCTTATCAGCCAGTTATATGCCACATGGCATGAAGAAAAATCACCGGTTAAGTCTAAGAGATGAAGATAAGTCATTTGGCGCATGAAAGGATGTATTCTTAGATCCAAAAGACTCCTTCTCATTGAAGGGTCTTATTTGATCTGATGAAAAGCAGATCAAGGGCTAATGAAAAGCCTTATCCCACACCTCTTGCTTTTCTATATAAACCCATTGGTGTTTTACCGAAAGCATTCCATTCAATCCTTTCTTTCTTACATTCTTACACTTATCCTCTTTGTCTCTTCCTTCCCTTGTTAAGACATTATTCTTTCTTTAAGACAAGTCTACCAAATTAAGACAAGGGCTTAGGAAGAGAATAAAGAGTATTAAGTAGAAGTAAGAAGAGTTTAGGAGAGGGTTCAGAGTGCTTGTCAAGAGGGTATTAGTCTGGAAAAGAAGAAAAGGCTGTCGAAGGCTAGAAAGGCTGCCAAAGAATCCTAGTGGTTTAAGCAAGCAAGAAAGGAGTGTCTCCTTAGTTCAATTCTCATGTGGATCACCTCTGGAGGGCATGCGCTTGTGTGTCTAGTGGAAAGAAGAAGGTTATAGCATATCAGGTATTCTTCTTAAGCCTCATTATATGATTAGTTTATTATTATGCTCAAGGGATTATGGATTAGGGTTTCGATTTCTTATAGTTTCAAATAAAAATTTTTGAATTTCTACCATCCGCTGTGCCACCGAAACCCATCACTTATCACCTACAAACAAGTGGGTAAGTAGAAGTTTCCAATCGATAGATCAAATAAATCCTAAAGAGGATTGTGAGCTTTAATAAAAAAGATTGGTCATTGAAGCTAGTGGATGTACTATGGGCATATTGCACTACCTTCAAGACCTCTATATAGGCTTGTATTTGATAAGGCATGTCACTTGCTAGTAGAACTATAACATAAGGTGATGTGGGCTATAATACAACTGAACATGGATTTGGATGCAACTGGAGGTTAGAAAAAACTACAAGTGGATGAACTTGAAGAGATTAAACATGAAGTATATGAGAATGCAAAAATTTATAAGAACTAAAGCCTTCCATGACCAAGCTATTTTTTGAAATTTTTTTACTCATGGACAAAAAGTCCTCTTATATAATTTAAGAGTTCACCTATTTCTAGAAAAATTGAGATCTAGATGGACCAGTAACTACATAGTGAAAGAAGTCTTCCCCTATGGAGCTATAGAAATCGAAAATCCAAGTGACGGTGCCATCTTCAAAGTTATTAGACAACTCTTAAAACTATTCTTGGAATTAGCTACTAAAGAAGCTGGGGAGGCTGTGATTTTACATGAACCAGAGTAAGCCATGACATCTGACTGAAGACGTTAAATCTAACACTTTTTAGAAGGCAACCCAAAATTTTATTATTTTGCTAACTTTTATTTTAGTGATTTTTATTTTTAGGGATAATGGATTGCTCCACATGGTCACTCTTGGCAATACACAATGCATATCTTGTCCAGGTGGTATCTTTCTTTATTCCATTTATCATATTTTTTCTTACTCTATTGAGGACAATGAAAATTAAGTTAGGGATAGGGGAAAACCTTTTGAAAAATTTTTGAAAAATATTTTGAAAATACTTTGAAATTTTTTAAAAAAAATTTAAAAATTATGTAGAGAAAATTTTTATAAATCAAGTACTATGAAAAAAATTCCTGAATAAAATAGGCTAGAAAAAAGAAAATAGAGTTAAAAAGTATTTGCTAATTACTATACCAGGTCAAGGAGTAGACTAGCTGGTCAGACTTTTAATTGCCTACTTAGGTTATCTAAAGACTATTAGCACTTCCATTGCACATGCTGATGGGGACATCAGATCAGACATAGACTTCAAACTTCAATTTATTCTCTAAGTCATGTGTTGGTCAATTTTTATTAAGTCATGTAATGAAGTCCAAATTTTGTGAGTCCTGTAATAAAGTGAGCCAGTTGGATTCACTAAGTTAGTGGAAGTTCCTTGTTTAGTTCATTGAGTCTTGTTTATCTATTCAGTGAGTCCATTGTTTATTTAGGCCTATTTTGAGTCTTGTTAGTTAGGCCTTTTTGAGTCCATGTAATTTTTATGCAAGAGGAGGACCTTTGGACCCACACTTAAGTCACCAACCTAGCATCTGGATTTCTTCATGCTGCCCAAGCCCTCCAAGAGATGGTGCCCCAGCATACTAAGCCTTAGGTGCTCAAGCCCCCACCAAGATTTCAGAGGAAGAAGTGACCACCCCAGATCCCTATCCTTGGCACCATAGTCCAAGGCCCATAACAGTTGACGCCCCCTAGCCCATCACGAAAGTTGGCGCCCATATTTTACCCAGTCCAAGATGCTTAAGGCTTTGACCCAGTCCAAGCCCAGCAAGAATTTCATACCAATCCAAGCCCATGGAGAAAAGTCAAAGCTTCCAAGTCCAAGGAGTTGATGTCCAAGTTTTATAAGTATTTCAATCAACCAATTCTATTCAAATTATGTACTCCTTATTCTACTCAACTTTATTCTCCTAATCCTATTCATACTGTGTACTCTTAGTTTGACAGGGAAAGGTTGGATGAATCTATAAATACCCACCCCTCCCTCTCTTGTAATCAATCTCTATTCATGAATTAAAACTCTGTGTGAATTTTCTTGTGACAATTTGTGTTCTTTGGAAGTGGTGTGAGACTTCTCTTTTTTTTCTTGTGAGCAAACCCTAGCCGCCAACCATCCCTCCCTCTTCCACCAAACCCCAGCTATTGTCTATCCGACCAAGAGCCCTAAGATGCCCACCATCAGCCCTCCAAGGATCCAGGCGTCTTCATCTTCTACAGTCCTCAAATCGGCCCCGGCGATCCTACTACTTCTTCTTCTCTTCTAATCCCCCGTTTTATATTTTTCTCATCATCCTTGATACTAACCCCTGAACATTTGTAGGATCTCTCCAGTGGCATGCCCTTTAGATGAATTCTTCCTTGCCCTCGAACAAGCTGATAAAGTCAATGGATTCGTGGGAAAGTGACCGGATCATCTAGGCGCTGATCTGAGCGAGCGATCTCTTCCACATCAACTAGAAATCATTGCCCGGTATGCCAAACCTAATTTCCATCTCTTTTGTCTAATTTCTTGAAGGTGAACATGCTCCTGATAGGCCTTCTTAGACCTAGGATCCTTTACTTGTTTAATTTCATTCATAGTTCTAGCATGTGGGTAGGAATTCTAACTGTTGCATGAAACCCTAACATAGTCTTAGCTAATTTCGGGAACTAAATCTAACAACCCTAGAAATCATTGCTCCTTTAATCTGATTTTCTTATCCTTCTTATGTCATTCATCTGCATGCATCATCTTAGAGTCCTGTCCCATATCAATTTTGGTATCAAAGCATAGTTTAGGGCATGTTCTTGCATCATATTCTAGATTTCTGTTTGCTATTTTCTGCATGTTGGAAAAAGTGAATAGGAATTTTTTATTCCTAAACTATCCTTTGGGTTGGGAAACTATCCTTTAGGATGGGCCACTATCCTTTGGGATGGAAACTTTAGTCCCATATAGAAAGACTGGAAAAAGTGAAGGCTTTTTATAAGAAAACCTTTTCTCATGCTCTTGCATTTAGGCTCACCATAGGTGTGGAGAGTTGAGGGTGATGCGTAGCATTACCCGCACATTTACATGCATGCGCACGCGGGTGTGCGATGGGCGACAAGGATGCAATGGGCACTTTGTAGGCGTACTTTGCACTTCGCATGTATGCATCGTCGTGAGGAGCTTGAGGAGCCTTTAAACTTTTCTTGATCAGATGGTCGAGAATGATTAGCACTACATTAGGGTTGCAGGGAGGCGAGTCGACTCGGATGACTAAGAGTCAGCTCGGATCCACAGAATAGTCTGGCCGAGTCAACTTGAGTGGGTTGAGCAGGCTCGGATCCATAGAGCGGTAAATATGATCTGGTCGAGTAGACTGAGTGGTTCGAGCCGACTCGGATCCATATAACAATAATGTGCAGTCTGGAGTCGACTCGAGGGGTTCGAGCCGACTCGACCAGGTCGCTTTCTGCAGCAAGGAGCCAACTCGAGGATTCGAGCCGACTCGGATGACAGGATTTCAGAATCATGAATAACTGATCACACGTACGAAAGTGTAATCATGCATCCATTCACTGATCAACATTTCTTCTAATAATCATGGGTGCCATTAGATCATGAAATGATGTATTGAGAAGTGCACTGATCACATGATCTTAAGATCATAGCAAGAATCAGCATATCATGGCATCCGATCATGATTGAAGAAACGTATTGATTGCGTAAAGGCATATCTCACAACAAAAAGATATCAGAATCTCCCTCCGATGAAATCAGAAGGTTGCTTCCAAGGGGCACTTAAGGCTATAAATAGGTCTCCATTCCTCATTCATTTCATCCATTCAATCAATCCTTTCCTTCTCTTAAGCATTTGCATACTTTGAATAACAGAGTATAGCTATAGTGCATCCTAAGTCTCTTAGGCATTTGCATACTCTAAAATAGAGTATGCTATAGTGCATACAAAGAGAGAAAAGCATTTCTAGTTTGAATTTCTGGTGATTTGTAGTGCTGCTTTCACTGAAAGAAGATCGTTGTATCCTAGGAGACAATCGTCATAAACCATAAGCACCATTACGGGATGAAATTATCTTAAGGACATAGAGTTAACTCTAGACTCGGTCTTTCCAATTAGGTAGCCATTCATTACCCAACAACAATCTTAAGATAACTTTCCATACTGAAGTGGTGCTCAAGTGATGGCAACAATGGCTGCACCTGTTCAAGCCGAGAAGTCGGAGAGTGAGAAGTTTGCTGGCACCGACTTCAAGAGATGGCAATAGAAGATGATGTTATATCTGATAACTCTAAATCTGGTAAGAGGTTTCGACGAAGATCCACTAGTCCTGAAGCAAGGAGAGAACGATAAGCAAATTATCGCTGCTGTGGATGCATAGAAGCATTCAGACTTCCTATGCAAAAACTACATCCTTAATGGATTAAAGAATACTCTGTATAATGTGTACAGTAGTATAAGCACAGCAAAAAAACTATGGGCATCCTTGGATAAGAAGTACAAGATCGAGGATGCAGGTTATAAAAAATTTATGGTCGGCAG